>CM070550.1:31973359-33173359 GCA_036346405.1 Phyllostachys edulis | reverse complement strand
GCGACCTGGAGATCCGTCCCCAGAGCGCTGCCGAGAGGAGCATGGCCGCCTCGGGTGGCAGCGCGTCGTACGACCTAGTGGATCGCGTGCCTTACCTGTTCGTCCGGCTTCTCAAGGCCAAGCACCACGGCGGCGGTGACAAGCAGCCGCTGTACGCGCAGCTGTCCATCGGCAACCACACCGTGCGGACTCGCGCAGCCACAGCCGCCGCCGAGTGGGACCAGGTTTTTGCCTTCCACAAGGATAGCCTCACCACCACCTCACTGGAGGTCACCGTCCATGAAGAAGCCAAGAAGCCAGCCGCAGAGGGAGAGCCCACTCCGCAGGACGCCAACCTCGGCTTCGTCTCTTTCGACCTCCAAGAAGTCCCGAAACGGTCGCCACCGGACAGCGCGCTCGCGTCGCAGTGGTACACCCTCGAGGGCCAAACCGACGACGGCGGTGCGGCCTGCGACGTGATGCTCGCCGTGTGGGTCGGCACGCAGGTCGACGAGGCGTTCCAGGAAGCGTGGCAATCCGATTCTGGTGGCTACCTGGTACACACCCGCTCCAAGGCCTACCTCTCCCCCAAGCTCTGGTACCTCCGCCTCTGCGTCATCCAGGCGCAGGACTTGCGCTTGCCGTCCCCGTCGGACGCCAAGGCGAAGCCATGCGGCCCCACCTTTCCGGAGCTGTACGTGAAGGCGCAGCTCGGCGCCCAGGTGTTCAAGACCGGCCGCGTCGCGCTCGGCAGCGCGGCGGCCGGGACGTCCAACCCGAGCTGGAACGAGGACCTGCTGTTCGTCGCCGCCGAGCCGTTCGATCCTTTCTTGACCATCGTCGTGGAGGACGTCTTCTCCGGGCAGCCGGTGGGACAGGCTCGCGTGCCGCTGTCCACGGTGCACCGCCGGTCTGACGACCGGGTAGAGCCGCCGTCGCGGTGGCTCAACCTCTGCGGAGACGAGGTCCGGCCGTACGCCGGGCGGGTGCACGTGCGCGTTTGCTTGGAGGGCGGGTACCACGTGCTGGACGAGGCGGTGAACGTGGCGAGCGACGTGCGCGCGGCGTCGAAGCAGCTGTCGAAGCCGCCGGTGGGCATGCTCGAGGTCGGCGTCCGCGGCGCGGCCAACCTGGTGCCGATGAGCATCGCCAAGGACGGCGCGAGCGGCTCGACGGACGCGTACGTCGTGCTCAAGTACGGCCCCAAGTGGGCGCGTACGCGCACCATCCTGGACCAGTTCAACCCCCGGTGGAATGAGCAGTACGTGTGGGACGTCTTCGACCCCTGCACCGTGCTCACCATCGCCGTCTTCGACAACGTCCGGTACAAGAACGCCGACGCCAGCAAGCTGCCCAAGGACGCTCGCATCGGGAAGATCCGCATCCGCCTCTCCACGCTCGACACCAACCGTGTGTACGTCAACACCTACGCGCTCACGGCCGTGCACCCCGTCGGCGTGCGCAAGATGGGCGAGCTGGAGCTCGCCATCCGGTTCACCTGCCCGTCGTGGCTCACGCTGATGCAGGCGTACGGTAGCCCGCTGCTGCCACGAATGCACCACGTCAAGCCGCTCGGGCCGGCGCAGCAGGACGTGCTGCGGCACACGGCGATGCGCATCGTGTCGGGGCGGCTGGCGCGGTCGGAGCCGCCGCTGGGGCCGGAGGTGGTGCAGTACCTGCTCGACACGGACACGCACTCGTGGAGCATGCGGCGGAGCAAGGCCAACTGGTTCCGCGTCGTCGGCTGCCTGTCCCACGTCGCCACGGCAGTGAAGTGGGCGCACCGGGTGCGCACGTGGGAGCACCCGCCGACCACCGTGCTCGTGCACGTGCTGCTCGTCGCCATCGTGCTCTGCCCCGAGATGATCCTGCCCACCGTCTGCCTGTACCTCTTCCTTGTCCTGCTCTGGCGCTACCGGGCCCGGCCGCGCGAGCCGACGGGCATGGACCCGCGGCTCTCCCACGTCGACGGCGTCAGCCCCGACGAGCTCGACGAGGAATTCGACGGGATCCCGTCGGGGCGCCCTGCAGACATCGTGCGGATGCGGTACGACCGGCTGCGCGCGGTGGCCGGGCGAGCGCAGACGCTGCTCGGCGACGTCGCGGCGCAGGGGGAGCGCATCGAGGCGCTTCTGTCCTGGCGAGACCCGCGCGCCACGGGGGTGTTCGCAGTGGTGTGCCTACTGGCCGCGCTGGTGCTGTACGCCGTGCCGTTCAAGGTGCTGCTGCTGGGGATGGGGTTCTACTACCTCCGGCACCCGATGTTCCGCGGCGACATGCCGTCCGCCGGGTTCAACTTCTTCCGGCGCCTGCCGTCACACTCCGACCGGGTTCTTTAGAACATAGCATAGTCAATCAACTCATGCCGCTACCGTTTCCTTGCTACTGCTGAATTCTTGGTGTAATCTGCTTAGTCAGATCGTTTCATGATCATTTGTTGCACCCAGAAAGCCTTGGTTGATAGGCTTGGTGGTGCTAATAACAACAATAATGACCATGGGTATTGTATCCATTGGTTTATATAATCATTTTCTTGATCTTGCATTTGACTTGGTGGGGATTGTGGTCAACTTTTGATCTTGATTCCGGAGATAATGTTTTGAATGTTGCATTGAACTGGTCGACTAGAGCACATTAAATTCTTGCCAGTAAAATTTTCTTGCTCTAGCAACAGTACTATGTACTAAATGAAACAACATTCTCCAACCAAATGTTAAGGAACATATCTAGTGCTAATAGGTAATTGAGTACTAATGTGCTAATGCTAATCTTGACCGTTGGATCATATAGGGTGTTTAATGCAGTGCATTGGAGGTGGAAACATGTAATGTGGTTAAACGATTTGGAGGTAAGAGCCCGCATTAATCTTTGTCTCTCTCTCTCTCTCTCTCTCTATATATATATATATATATATATATATATATATATATATATATATATATATATATATATATATATATATATATATCGCTATTGAAGCTAAGATATCCCTTGAACTAAGAATAGTTACATACACTAATGGCATGTAAGTGAAATTAGCAATGCATCTCACCATGACACCAAATATAACATCCCGCTTTTTGAGTTTTTAAAATTCTTTTGTGTAGTTTAGCCCTCTGAAAAATTTCACCAATTTTATTTGAATTTAATAAGCTTAATTGGAAATATTATAAATTAAAATAATTTAATGTGAAAAATAAAAAATCAATTAATTCAAAACTATTTTATTTGAGTTCATACGCTTGGAAATATTTTCTAGAAATTTTCCAAGATCATTTGCTATTATTTAATGGCCTTTCTATTTTTACGTATTTAAAAAAACAAAAACTATTTTAAAATCCCTAGAAGTCCTTTAGGTCGCATTCCTTCCGCGGCCCACTCTTTCTCTCTCTCATGGCCCACTCGTTCCTCGCCACGTACTAGCCCAGATAGCCCAACTCAGCCTCGCGCTGCGTTGTGCCCGCGTCCGCCACATGCCCCCGTGTCGCTGACGTGTGGGCCCGCGCACGGTTCTTCATCCCCGACTCAGACTCGAGTCCGCGTTGCACCGCTGCCATCTCCGTTTCATGCGCTGCACGCGTTAGGCTATTTAAAGCCTCGACGTCCACATCAAAACCCTAGCCGCACACCCCGCCGCCTTTTTCCCAAAACTCGAAGCCTGAAGCCGCCGCTGCTTCGCTAGATTTGGAGCTTGAACCCTAGCGCCGCCGTCACCTTCTTCCTCGGTTTTCGCCACCGTCGGTTAGTCCCTGCCGACGTTGTCCCTACCGTTAGAACCCTCTCGTCGCATTCTACCCGGTGTGCTTGTCATCTTCGCCAGAGGAGCATCGTAGCTGCCTAGCGCCGTCAAGCCCACGCCACCGCTCTGGTCCGCCGTCATTGTAGTCGCCTGGTTGCCGCCGATGACCATTGGTTCCCTTGGCTGCCCGTTCACATCGCCCGGACTCAAGGAGCTCGATGCGTGCCTCCAAGCCCCCAGAGGAGGTCGCTGTCACCATCATGTCATCCACCCGAGCCAACACCGCCACCAACCTTGCGAGTCGACCACCTTGCTGGCCGATCCCGTCCAATCCGAGCCACGAGATGAGTTCGCGGAGGCACGAGTATGCCGATGGTGCTCACCGGTCACCGCTATTCGCTGTCGTCATCATAAAACTGCCACCACCGTCGATCTCTCCGCGTCAGACGTCAACGTGTCATCGCCGTGAATGCCACCTCAATGCCACGAGTGCGCCAGCCCCACCGCTGTGGATCTAGTCTATGGTGCACCGAACCTCTAACATGTGGACCACCCCACTTGTCAGTCCTGTTCTGTAGACCCAGTCCACCATAGACCGTGAACTCGAGCCCGTGTACTCGGTCTATAGACCGTGGGTCCCACCTATCAACCTGTCAGACTTTTTTTTTCTGAATTTCCAAAAAAAGAAAGATTCCCGTAATATTCCCTTGGTCCCACTTGTCAGCCACTATTTTATCTATCCCTTATTTATTTCCTGAATTTCTCAACCGAATCAACTTCTAAGAGCCCGTTCTTCTTTGTACAATCTCCGATTAAGCCCATTCAAGTTTCTAAATTCATTTAAAATCAAATCTTGCCTTCTAGTATTTTTATTATAATTTTTGGAATTCGTTTTTCTCTGCTTTGTATATATTTATGTTTCTTTCTCTCTCTCTCTCTCTCTCTCTCTCTCTCTACGTTAGACATGGATACTTCGGGAGCGTACGAGGAAGTGGGAGTGGGATTAGCTCAAGATCAAGACCAAGGACAAGATCAAGATTTGTTTCAAGGATAGTTGTGCTTTGATCATATTGTACCTAGTTTTACAAAACTACTTTGATTCCAATTATTGCATGCTAATTCAATTATCAAATGCTTTATTATTTTCTTATTAGTTATGCAACCTACTTGATTTATACTTGCCTTGTGAATTGTATTGCCGTGATCAATTATCACCCTAGCTTGGTTAACTACTAGTTGATAATTATGATAGAACCAACATAGCTTGGTTAGACACGATTAGTATGCTTATCCTTGCAACGGGTCGTTGATACCATTTGAAATGGTAAACTCATACTTGACTAAGTTATTATGAAATGTCTTTGTGAAAAGCTGTGTGTTGTATGTTGTCACCTGTCAATGGCATGTGTTGTATTTAATCAATATGGTGGGAAAAGATTTAGACTGGGGGTGAGTGGGAAGTTCTTTGTGAATTAGTGGACTGTGTGAGGGTGTTGTGTGAATCCTTGTGACTTGGAATAGTAATTTGGTAGTGTCGCCCTAGTCAATTAAGGACTTAGCTTTGTGCGCCATTGAACATAGTCATATCGTACCGCCACATGCCTGTTGATAAGCTTAGCTGAGTAAGTTACAGAGTCTCGACATTGGCTACCTCACGAGGTAGGTTAAGCTGTGTGTCAGGGTGGAGGTGTGAACTCCTTTGTGTTGGGTCGTATCTATGAGTGGTTCGCCGTCTTTAGGTCCAATGGTGTGCGTCGGGCCAACGATCTTAGCGAAGTTTGGTTACCGACAGTATGCTCACTGGGAGGGGCAATTGCTGAGATGAAGTTTCCGAAAGGTTTTGTTATGATCTTCATCGTCGCGCGTGTCGGGACCCAAAATATGCAATTCTGGACCCTCTGTGTATACTGCACTAGTCCAGGATCACGCTAGTGCACACAGTGGCAACATCAGTAAAATATCATTTCCATATACAAAAATAACTAATAAATAAGCAAATAACAATAAACATCAGAGTAAAAACCTTAAGGTCAAAGCTTACAATTAATGCTTCAGAGGGGCAAATAGCTCAATGAAGCTGCAGCGGAACGAAACAGAATAACTTCAGTGAAACCCATCCATATGCCCACAGGCAATCGGCTGGGGTGCACGACCTAGTTCTCCACGATCCTTGAAACCTTGTTGACTGGCGATTCCTTCACCTCTGCTTGATTTATTAAAGCAAGCATGAGTACACACCGTACTCGCAAGTCATACCACAGAATGCAAATTATAGATGCAGGCTTATTCCAAAGGAATGGCTTCTGTGGTTCTTTTGCAGAAATGCGATATTTGCAATTTGAATATGAATAATAGATTGAAAGCATAATTCAAAACAAATAGACAATAATAAGTTTTATCATTTGTTTTCACAAAGACACATAGCCTAATCAAGTTATTCACAAAGCTGCATAAGTTATCTCACACAGCTGTCCCATCCCAAGTTTTATGAAAATCTACCCCTCGTGTGAAATCCCCGAGCATGTCCATGACCGCGGATGCGGCTATTCGAATAGATTGATTAACACTCTACAGAGGTTGTACACTTTACCCACAAGATGCAATCAACTTGATCAGAGTTGATCACAACAAAATCTTTCAGAAACTTCATCTCAACATTGACACTCGGTATGCTTAGCCGCCAGGACGCACACCGTTGGATGGGAAGCGGCGAACCGCCCCGCGATGCGACTACTTGGTAGTACACACCTCCACCCAATCCGACACAGCTAACCTACAACCTGAGTAACCAATGTCAAGACTCCATAACTTACTAAGTTAGGCCCGTCCCATACCAGGCATGTGGTTGTACGAAAGGCTTAGTTCAATGGCGCACAAAGTTAAGTCCTTAATTGACCGGGGCAAGACTTCCAAATTCTAACCTATCATTCTCGCCAACACAGATCCACCATAAAAGTATACTAGACCACTTGCCCCCATCCAAAACCTTTTCCTACCCTGTTGGTTAAGTGCAACATATGCCATCAACGAGTAATAGCACATAGTACACATAGTTTTTATCACATAGTTCCATAGTCACTTAGTCAAGTTTATATTTGCAACTTACATGAGATGATGACTCGTAGCATGGCTAAGCAATCTAATCGCATCTAACCATCCCACGTTGGTAATACAATAGCACCAACTAAATAAACCAAACTAGGGTGACAAAAGATTATGGCATATAATTAAACAAGGAGGTCATAACAAATTGGATATTAACTAATCCCAAAAGCATTGAAATAAATAATTAAATAAATGCAATAATTTGAATCAAAATAATTTTAGAAAACTGGGTTCAATATGATCAAAGGTATAACTTGCCTTGCTATAGCAATGATAATCTTTACTTATCTTTAATCTTCTACTGTCTTGATCTTCGGCTCCTTCTTGATCAGCACTTCTCGTAGTATCAACGTCTACTCGCAAACAAGCAAATAAACCAAATAAATAAACAACAGAGAGCAAATGAACTCCAAAAAAAAAAATCTCAGATAAATAGATATTGAATTGAGATGAATTTAGGAATTTGAAAGGACTCAATCGAGGTTCGGATGCAAAAGATATGACTCTCGGAAGAATCACACGAAATGGTGAAATCAGAATTCAGGATTAAGGAATTGTTTCTCTGAAGGAAAAACAATTAATCGAGCCATGCTGACATCATCAAAGATTTTTAGCTGAAAAGATAAAGGAAATCAATTATGACAAGTGGGGCCCACTGGTCATAGAGTTGGCACATGGTGGACTGGATCCATGGACCTTTTTTTAGATTGGGTGGGATTTTGATCTGCCACATGGCTTGACTAGGATACCACATGGACTACCACCTAAGCAATTACGCCGAGGTGGATGCTGACTTGGCACATGAACCGGCATGCCACATCAGTAAAAGAGGTAAACAAGAGGGAGCCGTGAGCCACCATGGCCGGCGACTTGGAGGTCCTCGGTCACGATCGGTTTTGGGCGAAACAATGGCTTCCGAAGAAAGCGAGGGTGAGCACTATGTCGGTGCAGATGAAGGAAGCTCCACGGAACGCTCGGGTTGGCCGGAGGACGAGTGTAGCGGCGGCAAGAGCAAAGATGACCAACAAAGAAGAGATGCTCGGTGTCGGCAATCTGGTGAAGGAAAAGGAGAGACAAGGGAGGGGATTAGATGAGAATAGGATGGAGCACAAGGTGACACGCTCAGAGGCAAAGAAGCTCACCAGAACAGATAGATCGGAAACATGGATGACGATCGGTTTGTCAGACGAAACAGAAAACGACGCAGGGGTGATCCTTGAGCGAAGGCGAAGGTGTCACGGCGAAGCCATCGATGATGCGGTCCCGACGAAGAAGATGGCACGGCCGGAGACGCACCGTAGGTGAAGAAATCTGGTGATGAACAAGCTTCAGTGGCTCTCGGATTTTGATGGATGGCGGTGCAACCAGGGTGAAATTGGGGAAGGGACTTTAGGGTTTTGGGAGAGGAGGACGGCGCACACAAATTGACGCGATCGGTTCTTTATATAGGACTGGATGGGAGGAGATCAAGAAGGGATAGAACCGGCGGCGCTGCACGTGTTGGAGCAGTACTCGGCACGGGATGAAGACTCCTGGTTGAAGACGATTACATAGTGCCTACGGGGCCACCAGTCGGTGAAAGCAAGAAAAAAGAAAAGAGTAGCGCTCGGTTGGTTGGGCTGTATGCGCGCAAGGAAACGGAAAAAGGCCGGCGGCTCGGCTTTTGTCGCATGCAACGGAAACAGGAGGCGGCTGGTGCGGGCCATGCGCAAGAAAAGGTGACAGCGGGCTGGGCTTCTGTTGAGGCGAGAAAGGATGTGGCCGGCTCGGCTGCTTGTTTCCGCGTGAAAGGAAAAGGAAGGAGCAAACGCGCGTGTGCCTCGGGCCGAAAAAAAATGGAAGCGGACAAAACGGCCGGGGCCTTGCGCGCGAAGGAAAATGGAGGCTCGGCGCTGACTGCCTCGGCCACACGCACAAGAAAATGGGAGACGGGCTGGAGTTGATCGGGCCGAGGAGCAAAGGGTATGGGCCAAAAACGGATCGGACGGGCCGAGGTTTAGAGAAAAGAAATGGGCTTAAGGAAGGGTTTTAGCCCAAGAATTAATCTGAGATCTAATTAGCTTTTCTTTTTAAAAAATAGCAGACAACACAAAGGGCAACTAGAAAATAGCAAATGCACTCGGAAAAATTCTAGAAAAATCTAGAAAATATATCCAAGCACATAGAATCCAAATAAAATAGTTTTGATAATAGTTGATGTTGAGATTAATCAAGTTAATTTTTTTTTGATTTATGAAAGTCCCAATTAAGCTTTGTTAATTCAAATAAAATTGGTGAAATTTTCCAGGGACCTAAGCTACTCAAAAGATTTTTGAAAAGCCAAATTTTGGGATGTTACAGCGTGCCTATGGAAGTATGTAATTTGCCGAAAGTACATGATGATCAAATCTTGTGGGTAAAACTGTATAACCTCTGTAGAGTGTTAAACAATCTATTCAAATAGTCGCATCCTCGGTCATGGACATGCTCGATGATTTTACACGAATGGAAGATGACGAGGATATAATAATCCTCATTTAATCATTTATCTATAATTCATATCATGGATAATAATGACGTCATATAACTTTTGAGTATACCCCTTAATAGCCATAGGGGAGAATCTGGAGGTCGTAAGTTCTTCTACGTCCACCCCATAGTCATAAGTCCTACGACTACTCCATGGTTGTAAGTTCTTCTACGATTAGCCTGTGGTCGTAAGCTCTTCTATGACCACCTCCTGGTCGTAAGTTCTTCTACGACCAGTCCCTAATCAATAGGGCTCACAGACATATGGGCCTAATCGATCAGGGAATCTTCTATACCGTATCCAAGGATATGTGCAATCAATTACGCTGTTATTCTCTGGAATAATAGCACATTTTAAACCCCCTGTTATGGTGATAACTGCCTACGTGGGAATGTTACTACTCCCACAATAGCCTCCAGTAACGGCTCCACGATCTGGAACATTAAGGCAGCCTTTAGACTGGAGGTACGATGGTGCACTTCGAGGACTGTATAAAAGGCGGAACCATCAGGACAATCGGGGGAGGACAGAAGGCAATCAGAAGCACAATACTCTAGTTTTTGCCTCCATCTTTTAATCCAGCATACTCAAATACATACACATAGGAGTAGGGTTATTATTCTCCTAGGAGAAGGCTCAAACCTGTATAAAAATCCCCGTATCTCTATCTCTGTGTGATCTTGAGCCTAGAGGAACCCCCGAATCAAACAATCTTTACGTAAGTTCGGTCCTAAAACACCGACAGAAGATTTTATATATAAAAAAAAGTTTGGAAGGGGAGCTGTGTGAAAGAATTGGTTTAAGCTTTGTGAACTTTGTGAAAACTCTTGTTACTTACTATTATTACCGTTTCAATTTATGCTTTAAATCTATTATTCTTATCCAATTGCAAATGTTTCTTTTTACAAAATAACCGTAGTAGCCATATCCTTTGGAATAAGCCATCATCTATACTTGTATTCTGTGGTACAATTTGTTGAGTACTCCATGTGCTCACTCTTGCTATAATCATCATTCAGAGGAAGGATTGGAGGAGTCAACATTTGCTATGGAGGAGGAGTTCTACGACGAGGTTGATCGTTAGGTTTTGTTTCCAATCGCTGAAGTTGCTTTTTGTTCTGCTGCTACCATTTCTCTTTATTTGCTAAAGCACTGCGTAATCGAATAAGTGTAAACTCGATCATAAGAGCATGTATAATAGTGTGGCGCTATCTGTCTGTAAGCCTTACCACGTAGGACAGGAGATGATGTAGATGAGACAAAAGGAGTATAGAGAATTGAGTTGTCTCTTATGCAGTAATCGACTATAACACAATAAATAAGACATATTGTACATGAAGGAATTATCTATAGAGACATGTAAAAAGACAAACCATTATAAGAGCTATCTTTAACGCTGTTTATAGATGACATGAAGGGGTACTGTAGACAACAGTTGTCTATACTATTGTACATGCGCTAAGGTCATAACCATTATTTGCTTATCAAATTTAGCTCGTTTATTCCTTTTAATCATTTGTATAGAATGATATTCATTGATGTTCTCACTGTGTGCACCAGCGTAATCCTATACTAGTATCGTATACGTAGAGGGTCCGAATTTGCATTTTCGGTCGTGACACCATATGACCAATTGACATAAAAAAATATATCGCCACTAGCCGGTTTCATGCCGTTAAAAGAGAATCAATTTGCTTAGAAATGCTACAAGAGCTTCTGCAGCCATTCTGATTACTAGGCAGAGATGCACCGAAGAAGCGAAATTAGGCAGCAAGATCTGCATCAGCAAGGGGATTGATTCCTTATCACATGCTCCATGGCATGCACCTTCTGATCCTGCCAGGCTCACTACTCACCTAACACACAGAAATGTCACTAATAAGATAAACTTTTGTTCAGTTCAGCAAAATCGTTTGCTTAATTTAGCACACTTGCCATGCACTTGCGGCAGTGCTGGGTGCTGTGTGTGTGTTTGGGCAAAAGGCCATAAGCTTTTGTCAGTAACCACTAGCCACACATCACAGCATCACACACAAAAACAAATACCGGAGCAACGACTGAGGTGAGGCATGCGGCTCTTGTCGGCAATTAGAGAGGGTTTACCATCTGTAATGCAAACCATCTCAAATGTGAGTAAATCATCACGAGATTGATAATTTGATTAACTTCTCATCTCCTGGTGAGAGTGAGACTGGTTAAGTTTTTTTTTTATGGACTGAAAAGGACATACATAATAAGCTGCTATCAGACTCAGGAACAGCAGGACATCACATAGTCGTATACATAATACATTTGCCTGACATCACTCTTTAGTGCTGATGTGTTGCTTATATTTAGAATGCAAAAGGTTAATACTCCGTTTTAACTGCAAGTTCAGGCATTTGGCATCACTACAGAAGGGTCGTGGTAACTGATAAGGATGGTTTATGTGACTCATCAAAATGTGATCGAATCATTGCCAGTTGATAAACTGGGTTGGAAACAAACATTCATGCAATTTTCCGTACCTCTCGGTGTCATTAGTTACTACGTGTTAAACTGTAAAATGCAAAGGATTCCTTGCAGGCACTTGTCGATGGACCTGAAAATCCAAGAGAAGCCAGAAGCTTCTGTGTGCTTCTTCACTTTTGATCAGATCTACCATAGCACTGCACATGCACACTGATGCACGTGAATACGCCTTTTCCATCGTGTGGCAGACATGATTAAGAGAGAGAGGGAGAGAGACAAGAATACAGAAATTCCTTGGACTCCTACCTCTGTCAAAAACTTATCTTTTTTGGGACCATGGAGAAGCGAGCATACACAGTGACAGTGAGTGGAGAGCACTAGGACTGGGAGTGATCTGGTTGTTTCGTCCGGAAAACTAGCAGTGAGGAAGTGAGTGCGCGCACTGAAAATGATGGCGGCCTGATCTAGGAGGCGATTGGACGGGACAACGTGGCAGAAGGATGAGAATTTTTGGCATTCCTGGCATTCTGCTTTTTTTTTTCTTTCTTTTTTTCAAAACTAGCGTTCTACCTAATTTACAGATTTAGCTTATATACAGTACACCTACACTTGATCCCGGGCGTTACAAGGGACCTGCTTTTGGTGGCGGACGCAGCAGGTTGGTGCTGTGCGGGCCAAAAGTTGTTTTGGCTTCTTCTGGTTTCTTTTTTCCCCTCATTTACGTTACATTGTCGGCGCGTCGCGTCCCGTCGAGTCATTCGCTGTCTACGTTTCCTACCTATTTAAGCGAACGGGCGGCCGACGATTTTTTTTTTCATGAGCCAAAGCTCTCATTCCGATTAGATTAGCTAAACAAATTCCGATCGTTCATTCGCTCGCCCGCAGTATTTAATACTTTTGTTATTGCAATTTTTAGTGTTAAGTACTTACTTAAAATGCGCATACATTATATCAGTCGCAACTGTTGCATGCGTAATTACTGTCAATCTATCATATAATTTATTTGCAGCAATGGCATGTAATCTACCACCCCTACTTGAGGAGGCATAGGACGTCCAGCATCGCTGTCACGCTTGGATCGGTGGCGATGGGCTGCCAACCCTGGTGACATGGGGACCGAGGGAGACCTGGCTGTTGGACGACCGGTTTGTTGGGAGGCTTTGTTAGTTTAGGCTGATTACGTTCGCCCGCATGTTGAACATGGGGGCAGAACCTCCTAATTGACGCATCCCTTCTTTCCACCCTAGTTGATTGTTGGCGGCTGGAGACCCACACGTTCCACTTCCGGTGGGGGGAGATGACCGTGATACTGCAGGACGTCAGCTTCTTGACCGGCCCGCCGTTGGGTGGCCTTGCAGTTGTTCCTACTCGGAGGTCGTCGGCTGGAAGGCGCGTGTGAGAACCCGGGGTATTTAACTTGTAATACTTAACCATCAAATTGGTCCTAGCATTACAAATCAAATATCTCGACTCTCGGCGTATATGTACTTCTCAGAATTGCAGTACACATACCCATACAAAAATTAAGCATCCATTCCATACACAAGTCAATACATTACCAAGACTACAAGTTGACAACATAAAGGTCATACAAGTTCATATTACAAAAGTAGGGCCGACCGGCCAAATGACAAGTAAATAACCAAAGTAGCAGCGGAAACATAAGCCATAAGATGGCGATAAACAAAAGCCAAACGGTTTGCCATTACCCACAAGGCAATTGACTGGAAACGTCCAAGCTAGTCGTCGAAGGCAAAGTCAAAGTCGGTCTCACAATAGTTAACCCCTTAGGGGTCAACCTCCTTTGCAACAATTAAGCAATGCAACTGAGTACAAAAACGTATTTGCAAGTCTTACGAGTAACAAGCCTATACATAGCTACATGCAAGCTAAATCAAAGGAGAAGGTTATATGGTTCATTTGACGCATAAAGCAATTTTTTTCATTTGCAATAATGTAATAGATTGAAGGCAATTTGACAAATCTGTTTTTATTTGATTAAATAACAGCGAGACAATAATTATAAATATAATTAACATCCTAGAGGTGATTTCCCAACAACCACCACAACATAGCACGAATTACCCATTCGTACCACCCGAACTCAAGTTTTATCGAAAATATTGTAGTCTAGTTCTCACGGGGAGTATCCATGTCCATAACCTAGGACGAGGCTATTCGAATAGTTTATACCCTGCAGGGGTGTACCAATGTACCCACATGCCAGACCGCCTTTTCGCCACATGATTAAGCACACTTCCTTAGGTATGTTGGCACGGCTAAATCCTACAAGACATTTCCAATATTGCGTATTAACTACGAGTCGCCCGCATGGGTGAAACCCTCCGTGAACCGCCCTTGTGTGTGCAGGCGGGGTTCCCACGGAGGACCCACGTGTTGTGTCGGGACACCGACCCAGCCGTAGCAACTGCCGATACCCCTCGAGGTGGAGAACCTACCTGGAACTCCACCACGTCACACCCAACACACACAACACGTTCCTTTTTATACACAACACACACACAACACACACACAACACACACAACCTCCTACGACTCGGAACTAACACACGCCAAAGTACTAAGTCAAGAGAGGTCCCATATCCCTCTCATGTGGTTAGCACGCAAATTGCTCGATACAGTGGCGCAAGTAACTCGGTCCTTGTTGACTTGGGCACCATCCATTCACACCAGACAATCACACCATCAAACCAATGTGCCCAAGTCTAAAACATTTTGTTTTCAGTTTTAGTTTTTCCAAATATAATTACATACATGAGTATCCTAACTCAAATAATTATAGTGATGACATAATGACCATCGCCGAAGCGATGATCCCCATTCTACCGTTCTAAGCATTTCTAAGCGACATCAACTCGTATACTACAAGTAAAGTGATTAGAGCCCATCCATCGAGCTCTAAATCACAGAGTATATAACCTAGGCTCAGTGGTAGAGGATGAACATTTACCTACAGTTTATGCAACTATAGGTTCAACTACTCGATCAATAATTTAACATCAAAATAGAGCATGCATACATACACTTTGCAAACAAGATATTAGAATTTGAAAGTAATGGGATCAACATGATCAAATGGAAACAACTGCTTGCCTTGCTGGAGATAACTTTCTTGCTACAGAGGATCACTCTCGTATACAATAGAATCATCGAAACCTAGCGAAATAATCAAAAAGAACCAATAAGAAAGGATAACACCGAAATACTAAAACATTCAAAGTCATCCAAAAATCATGAAAAATTCACAGTAGGTAGATCATAATTTTAAATGAATTTAGCAACAAACATCAATTGATTTGGATGTTCTATGCAAAAGTTATGGCTGTTTGAAAATCAGTTTTCCAGAAAATCCAAATAAATTGCTATCTGTTACTGTTCATCCGAAATTAAATGTTTTGGTGAAATTTCCAGAGAGGTGGTGTACTTGAAAATTTTAAGGTAGACAGATCACCACATGAGATGAACAATGGAATTTGATTCGCCTCATTTGGAGTTCAGATGAATTTTCTATGATTTTTCAAAGTCATGAAAGTAGTGCACATGTCATATGTAGATTCAGATTTTCAGAGATAGTAACAAGCTCAAAACCTATTCTACATTAAAGTACAGTAACAGAGGAATCTAACAAAATTGATTTCACTCAATTGGGAGTTACAAAGAAATACTTATGCAATTTTGAAGTTAAAATAATTTTTAGTGCAACAATAATACTAATCCTAAAGTAATTTTGCCAAAAGTGATTTCTGGAATAGTAACATGGTTCAACCCATTTTTATATTAAAGTACATGTAAAAAGGAAACTAGCAAAATTTGAATCATCAATTTTGGAGCTAACATGAATTACTTATGAAATTTTGAAGTTAATGTATTTTTCAGTTCACAAATAAAGCATTTTAGATTTCATATAAACATAAAATACTTTTTTATACCCAGCCTAACCTAGCCACGGTCACTGACCAGTGGGGCCACGGTCAAACCGATCCCAGTCAGCGCTGGCTCGGTCAAAATGGCCACGGGCCCACGCGTCAATGCCTCAACGGAGTTTAAAAAGTTAAGGAATGCTTTTACTATTTTGTCGGGCCTGCTTGTCGGCCAGACACGCATAAGAGCCCGGATTAACTCAGAAAAACATGCTTAGGACAACAATTATGGCTAATGATTTGGCTCTGATGTGGTCCGTTTCGACAACCTTGAGCACGCGTGTAGCAGCTCATTTGGGCGCGTCTTGCCGACGAGGAAAGCCATGACGGTGCCGGTAAAAGGCAAAAATGGAATCTACTCGTTATTGCGCACCTGTAGACACCGGAAGCGAGGGCTCTAGTGACCTCAAGCGGTGGCGCAACGGCAAGGGGCGGAGTGGGAGCTACGAGAAATCCGACAACCATGCTCACGACAGCGCTCGGCGATCTAGTGCGCACAAGCATCGATGAGGTCAAGAGCCTACCAGCGTCATGGAAGGGCGAGCTTGTCGGGCGTCGGTGACCTCAGCGGCGGCAGCGGCGGCAAGGCGGAGTGGGAGCTACGGAAATCAGACAACCATGTTCGTGACAGCGCTCAAAGCGATCTAGTCGCGGCGCACAAGCATCGATGAGGTCAAAGGCCTACCAGCGTCGTGGAAGGGCGAGCTTATGGGAGACCATTGAAGAAGTATTTGTTGAAGGGAACAGCGGCGCTCTTGTCCCCCTCTTGGTTCGTTGATGGCGGGAGAGGTCTCGAAGTGCGGACATCGCTGGGTAGGATGCTCCGGTTGATGTGCGGCGCTGTCCCGTCTCCGTCATCTGATAACAAACCTTGAAACAGTAGTCTCTGGTCATCGAATCTCATGATGCTGTCGCTTGGGACGACTCGTTAGTAGCTTAGCCTGACCGCCGCCATGCCGCTGAGGGGACTGAGTGGGATAAACAAAATAGACATACACCATGGGTCGTCGATAGATCGGAGCATGAGGATTGCTAACGATCTCCATGTATTGTGCCCACATGGCACTGCTGGTCACCTTCACTAGGCCCCACAACATCAGCCCATGTGGTGGGACCATGGTGGCGGTGACTGCCTCTATTACTATCTTGTTTCTGATGACGTGCCTATCAAACAACTATCGAATGCACCGTCGTAGCTCGAGCAAATCCACGTGTGCCAAGTTGGGAACGTTTAGCAAGGCACGCTGGCAGCTCGACATATCAACTCCGTCTGGACCTCCACGCACGTTACTGTGGAACACGTACAGTGTCTCCATTTGTGACGAAAATAACACAGTATTTCAACAAAACACAGCACAAAAAGCATACATACGTTGCTAAAATGAACTTACCGTTACCATGTTACCGTCTCGTAACCTCAAACACAGCACAAAATTCAAACATGCATCACATTAGTAACGACTTCGGCAAATGGTGCTAACAAAGGACTAACAAAACGGTTAAGTACTAATTCTCCTGCTCGGACAAAGGGAGGCACCTCGCAAAGAGGGAGAGATGCTTGAGAGGAACGAGTGAGCGAGTGGGAAAATTTCACGAGTGAGACTTGAGGCTTACGAAGAATGAGTGCGTGGCAGCGCGTTTAAATAGCCAAGCATGGGAGAAAATGACAAGCGGAAGACGCCTTCTGTTGCTCCAAGATTAGTTCTCACTGTGCCCCCCAGAGTCTGGTGAAATTTGGACAAAAAGCTCACGGCTCATGGTGGCTCGGCTCATCTTGAGCTCGGCCAGCTCGGCTCAGCTCATGTTTTTTCGAGTGAGGCAGGCCTGTTCTGGCTCGCTCAAAAAACAAGCTCGTTAGGCTCATGGGCCTGAAGGCATCCAGCGCCAGCGACCCAACTCCCTATTGTCGTCTTGCCCCTTGCGGTCCCCAACCCCAACCCCAAGTCTCTCATAGCTCTCCCGAAATCCCCAATCTCTCACAGCTCTCCTGAAATCCCCTTCCTCCGGACTCCCGATCCCCTCTGCGTCGCCGCCCTCTCCATCTGTCGCACCGTTCAACTAACTGGCCGCGCCGTCGCGTGCTCCCCCTTGCTTCCCCCTAGCCTCGTGGTCCCCTGCTCCCCTCGTCCTCCTTCCTGGCCCCATGCCGTGCTCCAGCCCGCTCCCCTGTGCTCCCTTGTCCTTTGAGTCGCCGCCTCGTCCGCTACGCTGCGCTGCTCCCCTCGTCCTTACAGCGTGCCTCTGCGTCGCCGCAACCTGCGACGCCGCCCCGTGCGGCCGTGCGCCCACTACTCCTCCAGGCTCAACGCGACGCCCATGGATCGCCAACGGAGCGCAGAGTCTCGTGCGTGAGGGAAGAAGTCGGCCGACGTCAGGGCCTCCACCTCAGCACTAGTAGGCCAGCATGCGACTGGTGGATGCCTCCTCAGCTCCTAGCCACCTCTTGGACTCGGCGAACCGGCAGACTCGGTGAGTGAGCATAAAAAAGTTGAGAATTTTTATAATTGATGTGTGTTGATTCTTGATGTCTGTTGATATCATAGATGTGTTGATGTGTGTTGATTCTTGATGTGTTTTGATGCTTAATGTCTATTGAAGTGATGATGCTTGATGTCTGTTGATGCTCGGTGATGTGTGTTCATGGTTGATGTGTGTTCCAGAATTGATGTATGTTCATGGTTGATGTGGTGATGTGTTGATGCTTGATGTCTGTTGAAGTGATGATGCCTGATGTCTATTGATGCTTGATGATGGTTGATGATGTCTGTTGATGGTTGATGATGTATGTGTATTGCCATGTTACAGATAGTCCAACTGGAAAACGTGTGATTTCATAAATCGTAGGTTTTCTAGTTATCTCATAGGTTTTGATAATCCACCAAACTGATCTTTTTTGCCAAGTTAATTCTCATGTCCTTGTGTCCTGTTAACAAAACTAGTGGAAGGCTGCACAGTGCTGTGAATATCTATGCTAACTGCTAAAGACTTTCCATTGATTTGTTTTGATACAATAGTCTAAATCAGCTTGGATTCACTCCCTAAGCATTTCCCTTGAACGTCTGTAATCCTAATTAATTCCAAAACAACAGTAGTTGTTGATCGGTTGATTCTAGGGACAATTGTCAAAATGCCACACTTTACTTCTGCCTTAGGTAAAATGCCACTATTTTAGACGCGATAGCCAAAATGCCACAAGTTATTTTCGCACTTTGTTAATCTGCCCTTTCGGAGTATTTAATTCATATTTTTGGTTTAATGACCCTGGCCCACATGTGAAAAGACGCTTTTGCCCCTCTCTCTCTCCTCTATTTCTTAGGCATTAGGGTTAGCATTTGCGTTCATCCCAGGCATGTTTTTTGTCCTCCCATCTACAACCTTCTGCACATTGAGCATCTTGCCATCAAAATTCCTCATCGGCTCCTCCAGTGCACGGCGGGTGCTCTCCACGGACTTATAGACGAACAACGCAAACCCCTTAGGCTTGCCGGTGTTCTTGTCAAAAGCCTAACGGCCCCTCCTCAATCTCACCAAATTGCGAGAAGTACTCATAGAAGTGGTCAACATCAACATCAGCATGCGTTGCCAGCGAAGATTTTCGGAGCATGTTGTCGGGTTGTGAGGATGAGGTAGCGAAGGGTTGTTGGCGAGACCGAGTTAGCGTTAGTGGCGCTGGTGTTGGTGTTGGAGCTAGGATTAGGGATTTGGGAGGAAGAGGCGCAGGGCGAGGCGGCAAGGTGGCATAAAGCAAGACGACCGCCAATTTGGGCTGAGGCGGCGGAGGTGTTGCCAGCCGAGTGGAAAAAGGAAGCTGTAGCCCTTGGATCTGCCAGATTGCTTATCTGAGATGACGCGAGATCCTCAAGCTCGCCAAGCGGAGAAACGCGGAGCGAGGTCGTCGATGCCGGGCGCCCAATGGGCGTGGACGAAAAACTTCACCTTTCGCGGGTCGGCCTCCACCGCATGCAGCACGGCCGCCATGGTCGCGGGGCTCACCTCCGCGGTCGTGTGGAGCAACGCCACGAGCTGCTCTCGCGACAGCACCTCGAGCTGCTCTCGCGACAGCAGCTCGAGCAGCTTAGCGATGTCTTCCTCGTCGGCGCCGTCATCCTCCTCGGTGGCGGCAACCTCAGCGGTGGGCTCTGGGGGGTCATCGGTGATGGGGAAGTAGATGGTGCCGCGGGGCTTGAGCTCGGCCGAGGTGGGCTCCTGGTGGTGGTTGGTGGCGGTGGGCTCGGCAGCAACGGCGGACTTGGCCGGATCTGCCTTTCGCTTCTTCAACGCCATGGACAAGCGAGCTCGAGGAGGCGCAAGTTCGGCGAGGTGGAGATTGGGATTTCCAGCCAAGAGAAGTAGAGGAGAGAGAGAGAGGGCAAAAGCGTCTTTTCACATGTGGGCCAGGGTCATTAAACCAAAAATATGAATTAAAAACTCCGAAAGGGCAAATTAACGAAGTGCGAAAATAACATGTGGCATTTTGGCTATCACGTCGAAAATAGTGGCATTTTACCTGAGGCAGAAGTAAAGTGTGGCATTTTGACAACTGTCCGTTGATTCTAATCCCTAGATTTTAGGCTTGTCAATTTCAAAACCCAAATTTAGTTGTGCAGTTCTTCTTGTGGTTGCAAGTTTGCAACTTGCAAATGCTTACATGCTTTGCTTTGTTTCCACTTACCAGGTTACTACAGAAACAAAGGCACAAACGAAGCTAAAGGATGGCAGAGTGCTCGAAGCTGATTTTGTTGTTCGGGCCAGACCGCTCATGACGACCTTTTGTTTTGTTTGGTCGTGTGGTTTGGAGTTTAGACTGTTATATGGATTGTTATGTTGATAAGAATGAACCATTATATGGACTGTTATGTTGACATGGATGGACTATTATATGGACTGTTATGTTGACATAGATGGACTGTTAAATATTAAGTGTTAAGTCTTTTTATTGAATGGATTATGCTGACATGGATGTCGACATGGATGGATTGTTAAATATTAAGTGTTAAGTCTTTCTATTGAATGGATTATGCTGACATGGATATTGATATGGACTGTTATGGTGACAATGACATGGATTGTCTGTTAAATATCAAGTGATATGTTGAATTAAATCGATTATGTTGAATGAATAGATGTAAACTTGTGATTTTGTCATGTATGTCTTTAAGAAAACTTGTGAACAGATGGTCCTGGACTCCTGCATTTCTGATTTATGTCATTCCACATTTTTTGTTCTCTGGCTGTTTTGTTCGCTCCGAGCCGCCTAGCTGGTCGCAAACCAATCCTTCCTGGCTCGTGAGGGCTCGTGAGCCGGCTCGAGCTTCACTTCGAGCTGAGCCTGCCTCCTAGCTCGATCCCAAAACGAGCCGCCTGTTGAAATGAGCTTGGCCAAGCCGGCTTGGCTCGGCTCGTTTCCAGCCCTAGTACTTAACGTGCACACGCACCTCGCTTGCTAGTCGGTAGTACCAGTTTGTTTGTCATGCTCCAAAAGGCCATCTTATTGGCTGGCTAGTTAGGCGCGGTGCGAGCCTCAGACTACGAGTTGATCGATTTACTCCCCCGCATGGAGATATTAAATTCGACACCTCTAGTACGCGGTGGACCCACATCAAAAAATAAGCGGAGACAAGTGGGTTGTCGAGACATATCTGTTGGGCTGAATATGGGCACAGGTTGTTAAATATTGAGCTACTCCACTACAAACTAAAATTTAAGTGCTAGTCTGGCGCTGCCACTTAGCCTTCTGTGAATCCACTCCTATTAGCGAAGAAACCTCTGCTTGCCCTTGTCACCGTCCGATCATGATCTCATGAGTCTCCGTCGCGCGGCTCGCCACCATACGTACATGCGCGAACGAGGCACACATAATGGATAGATCCATCAAGCTAGGCGCGCGTATGCGAGAACCGATCAACCGAATTGATGGACAAATCTAGGTACGTACATTATCATGCCATACCGACCAGCTTAATTGTGCGTAGTGCGAGCGAAAAATTGTATCATCCCTTTTTCAGATGTGGTTTAGTTTTTGCCGTTTGCCTTCTTGGGTTTTCAAAGCCTATTTTTAGCTAAGTTGTATTTGCAAAAACCTCTTGGTTTCAAAACTTTTTTCCTCCTAGGCTTGGCCCATCCTACCCGGCTCACTTCCCTTCCCCTTTTGGCTTGCTTGGCCTGAGCACGCCCCATGTGCCCGGCACCCTGCCACCACACCTGCTCCCCTTGACTCTAGAGCCCTCTTCCTCGTTGGGTCCCGTCATTGAGCAGCTACCCTCACTGCGCCCACCTGCCTTGGCCAGCTGAGTCGCTGCCATGACGTCGTCACCAACCCTGCGCTCGCCCATGCCGCCTCGGGACCGCGCGCCACCCCTGAGCCTCTCAACGACTCTCCCCTCCTCTCCTCCAGGCTATAAAGAGCTCGAGCAACCCCCTTCATCTCTTTTCTCCACCCAACTCTCCCCCTCTTTCTCTTGTTGTTGCGGTTTGCCCGAAGCCCCGAGGTCCGACTCCAAGCCGCTGCACGGCTCCTTTCAGTCCTCACCGCACCAACATAGCCCCCTCTTCCACCCGCGTCAATTCATGTCCTAGAGCTCCTTGAAGCAATTCCCTCACTCCATTTCAGTTTTATTTCACAGGAGCCGCCACCTTTCCTCTTCCCCTTCAGTCCTGACCACCATCGCTCCTGACTGCGAGCTCCCCCACCGTCGTTCGTCGACCACTGACCTCCTCTAGCCCTTCTCTTGGTCTTGGTGAGTTCCCCATGCCCTGTTCCCCCTCTTGTTCCTTTGACCACGTCCTATAGTCGAACTTCCTTCGACCACGTCGCGTAGTTGAACTTTCTTCGACCACGTCCTGTAGTTGAACTTCCATCAGCCATGTCCTGTAGTTGAACTTCCTTCCAACCACTCGTGTAGTCGAATTCCTTCTGACCATGTTGTGTAGTCAAACCCCTTCCAACCACTCGTGTAGTTGAATTCCTTCTGACCACTCGTGTAGTCGAATCCCTTCTGACCACGTTGTGTAGTCGAACCCCTTCCGACCACTCGTGTAGTCGAATTCCTTCCGACCACGTTGTGTAGTCGAACCCCTTTCAACCACTCGTGTAGTCGAATTCCTTCCAACCACTCGTGTAGTCGAACCCCTTCCGACCACTCGTGTAGTCGAACCCCTTCCGATCACGTTGTGTAGTCAAATCTCCTTTTGACCACGTTGTGTAGTCGAATCCGTTCTGAACACTTGTGTAGTCGAACCCCTTCCGACGTCGTTGTGTAGTCGAATCCCTTTCGACCACTCATGTAGTCGAACCCCTTCTGACCACGTTGTGTAATCGAACCACCTTCCGATCACTCGTGTAGTCGAACCCCTTTCGACCACATTGTGTAGTTGAACCTCCTTCCAATAGTCGAACCTCCCTCTGACCACATGAAGTCGGATGAGCAGCATTCGAAACCAAAACTTCAGAGGCTCCGTTCTCCTCCGTTATAACTCCAATTTCAGTGATTCTTGTTTCTAGTTTTGTCTAAATTCAAGACCTTGCTAGTGGCACTGGTCTTATTTAATTTGGAGTTCATTTATTATTTTTTGTGTATTTATTTGTTCTCTTTACTTGTTTGATCTTTTCCGGTACGTTCGTTCGAGTAAAGTTCGAAGAGTAGAGTTCGAAGAAGCAGGAGATCTCCATTTCGATCAAGCACAAGACTACCTAGACTCTCTTACCTTTAATCCAGGTGAGTCAATACTTTGATCATTTTAAACCTACATTTTATCTGAATTATGTTCCTTTAAATTACCAAAGGTTGCATGCTTTAATTCGTTAAACAAATGTATGTGAACTCTTAAGGTAGTTAAATACCCATTTGATGACTAATTAATTATTATACCATCCTTTGGCAATCGAACCTAGTATTCCCTGTCACCCTAGTAACTTTGTGGTAATTTACTAGCTATATGTTGTACTTAAGCGACATGCTAGTCTTGCTTAAGTACTGGGGCATTAAAAAGTCCTAATCATCATCTCTTAAATCATAAAACTAGTTTTGGACAGTCATGGGAGGTACATGACTGAAGTATTTGAGATAAATTGGTTTTTCTTCTCAAACCCCTATTAAACTGCTAATACCACATCGGGACAGATAATATGATGGTGGGTGTTGATGTAGCACGAGAATATGTGGAATGTGGTATGAACCGCCCAGATGACCTTAAGGACTTAATCCGGTGATGATCTCCCATTGTAAAACAAGTACAACCACAAGTCTGTAAAGTACAACTTGGCTTAGTAAATTTGTTGAACCCTAAAAGTCATCTCGCTGGAGGGGTAATGAGGTAGTGCAAGCTTGGGATGCGTTCCGACTTGAATGGGACACCGATGTAAGGTGAAGTTGCCAGCTGCGCTAGTCGTTGTGGACTTGTGGTGTAGACCAGTTGCGCTAGTCGTTGTGGTGAACATCATGCACAACTTATGGGTCCCGCCACATGTGGGAGTAGATATGGGTGAGATGACGGAAGGGGTGAGATAACTTGAAAGGTTACTGTGATAGTCTCCCAACTACATGACTAAGGAATCGTGTGGGGCAACGAGTTGATTATCTCTTGTGGGTACAGTGTACAATCTCTGTAGAGTATAAACTATTCAAATAGCTGTACCTACTGTCAAAGGCGGACATAGGAACTTACTAGAGTTAGTTCTATTTAAAAAAAAAGCCTTTGTGGATGGGATAAAAACTTGTCGGGTTGATGTAACCCTGGTTTTGGATTTCTTCTGGGTGGCCGTACCCAATGTTGTTAAGTGGTGGTTGTAACCATAATCAAAATAAGCATAAGGTAGAGGTAACCTTCACTGTATTTTATTATTGCACAATTATCCTCTTTTTTTAAAAAAAATGCAATTTGGTTAAAATACTAAGTGATAGGATTTTAGTAATATTGATAATTGAAAACATTGCTTTAGCAAATAAAAGAACCCGATCCACCCTTGTTAAGCCTTGCATGTATATTATTGCATCTTGTGTGTTGGCTCGCGAGCACAGAAGTTATGCTCATTCTCGCTCTTTCCCCCAAACCCTTCAGATCCTGCGGATCATGGAGATTGTGCATACTATATACGAGGAACCAGATGTCAATGGACAAGGCAACGATGAAGAGTAGTCTAGTTCTGTTAGTCTAGGTCTCGTCTTAGTCTAGCTGGCTCATTCGGTACTTGCGTACAACCGATATTATCCAAACCCTTGGGTAATATCAGCCGTACACAGGTTACCCCAGCTGCTTACCTATGGAGAGATGTGCTCTACCCCTTTTGCTTCCGCTGTAGTTTCCGCTGCTTTATGTAATGTAATCAGTTTAGTCTGTTCGGCCCTTAATGTAAAACTCGACCCGACGCGGTCTATGTTACTCTGTTGTTGTATTATATTGAATGGTTTAGTTCACGCCATGTATGAAATGATTCAACAATATGTCTGTGAGTGCTATCTATTGATCCAGGGAATAACACAGTGTTTTCACAGAGAATTTGGATTTGCGAAATCCAGGTCCGACAAAAATGGATCTCGCACTTGTATGTACGTGTGAATGGAATGGAATGGAATATGGATGCTATACCCCATACAGTACTATGGTCCGTACGTAAACTGCATGCTTGGATGGATCCAAGTTCAATCATAAGGTGCACTAGACATACCCGGTACAATTTTATTTTACTTTGTTATAGTTCATATATTATAGGTGGGCATATTCTACCATCGTGTACATACGTACATGCGCGGGTCTATCTATCTAGAGCATGTATCGGCGTATCGAATGTCAGTTGGCTGGCTGCATATATATGCTTGTAGTTCATGTATCAAAACCGGCCGTAAATAGGCCCTATTTGTTTAGGCTTAGGCTTTTTTGCTTAATCATCTTATAAGCCCCTTAGCTTTTAAGCCAAGCTTTGGTGTTTGGTAATCTAGCTTTTTATAAGATGTTGGCTTATTGAGTTGTATGTGAAGGATAAAAAGTCTAAACGACCCTAGAGGGTTTAAAGAACCTCATTAAGCATGTATTTAAATTTATTTTTGCATGGGATTTGAAAATATGACGATACGTGCAAGTATACATATGAAACAAAATAAATTTCACTCGTACGTGCATGCGTCCGTGTACCATGACATATCCAAATAAATTGCAAATCTTGACCTCTATTGGAGATGTATATGTAAGAAGACCGGAGTATAACAAGCAGCCTATTCATAGCAAGATATCGCTAGTACGTGCATGCGTGTATTTATTTTGGACATAGCGTAACAATAAAATTAATATAGAAAGGAAAATATTAGCCAACCAAACAAAATAACACAGTAACAAAATAGTATTCGATCATATATGATACAATTATCTTGTCACTTCAAGATGTACATAGTCACTACAGAGACGATAGTTTCAGAGTGACAAACAAAAAGAAAAGCTTCCTTCCTCACAGTACTTTGAACTTTGACAAAAGCAGAAAACTCAACTATCTTCAGAACTTTTATCCATCTCAACAACAGATGCTCCTTCCAGCCGACGCACGCCAACGCTCCAGCCTCTGGTTTTGTCAAAACACCTCCTTCGCCACACAACACGAAGCCTTAGTCCCTTGCTGAAGAAGATCTTGATATGCAGGTTTATGAAGCAAAGCCCAGAATTCAAGCCAATAACATACATTGAAAATAAAAATATTAGGGTTCGAAGGAAAAATTTTGTTGAAACATGCAAGATTTCTGCTTTTCCAAAATGACCACATAACTGCTGCAAATACTCAGTTGACATTTAGATTTTTTGAATTGTGCAATCCATAGACCTAAGAGATGCTGGACTTTAACTGGAGTCGACTGAAAATTGAAAGTGCAAGCCCACACATTCCAAATGTATTTTGCCAGCGAACAAGACAAAAAAAATGTGTTCAATTGTCTCCTCCCTACTACAAAATTGACATTGTTTGGAACCATGCCATCCTCTTTTCAACATATTGTCCTCTGTCAGAATAGAATTTCTTAAAACCAACCAAAGAAAAACTTTGATTTTCAAACGAAATTTCACCTTCTAGAAAAATCTGTGTGGATAGATGTTTTCTTGCAATTTCAAAGCATAGTACAAGGAATGTATAGAGAAAGTGCCCTTAGGCCCTATCAACCAAACCAATCTATCAGTGTCCTGATTTACGCTAACTTTACACAGATTTCGGAGGCTTTGCCACATTTGCAAGGTTTCAGGCTAAGTATTGAGCTACCAATTGCAAGTCAACACCATAATGTCACTACTAAATCAAACCCCATTCTTTCTGTACTTAGTTGCGTACCCCCGTTGCAAACCACAATCAAGCCAACATTTTCAATTTGGAGTACAATGCAAATGCTGTACTGGTCTTAATTCTTTTGGTATTTTCAAGTTGGGATCCATCCCAACTGGTTCAGAACTTGCTAGACCATGGTTTCTTCATAAAAGTTTCAGATTCATCGCACTCGACATATGTTTCTTTATCAAAGGAGGACAATTAACTCATTTTATCAAATAAACTACAACTTGGCCAATTTATATATGTCGAAACAGTTCAATCTAGTATCCCTGTTCCAGTTCTTGTTGGGGTCCGACCAGTTCCAGAAAGAAACCCTTGCATTGGGAACCCAAAGGATTTGAGGCAAACGTCAACTCCATCTAATGCGAATGAGAACTCTCATTATCTTGTTGTGCATAAGCATGACATGGAAACTGAATAGGAGATGTGCAGAACACCACACGTGGTTTGCTTTGCCGAATTGTCTGAGAGTGAAAAGGGGTCACCTTGATCTAGGAGGGGAGGCGGTGTCGTCCGAGGGCAGGAGAGGCGTCGTCCAAGGGGAGGGGATGCAGCGGCATTGGGGATGGGGAGGTGAGGGGTGGGAAGGCGGCGGTTTTGGGGGAGGAGAGGGAGGCGGTGGGTGTGGAGCGAGCAGGAGGGGAGGGATTGGAGGCGGGGTGGGAGCTGGACAGGAGGAAACGAAGGAAGCGAGAGAGAAAATGAGAGGGTTTGCATTTATATACGAATGACATTTTGAGGGTAATTTTAACAAAGTTCAGTGTCAAAGGGATATTTCATTCCGCAAAAAAAAGCACATCTCTCCTGTCTTATGACTTTTAGACTTAAAATGGCTTAAGCTTTTTTAAAGTTGGATTAAAAAGTCACCCCTTTATTTAGGTTTAGATTTTTTTGCTTTTAAGTCAGACAAAAAGCCTAAACAAACAGGACATATGTACGCAACACATGCATGCAGTACAATATATTTCGGCCATCGTACTATTTTTAGGCCCTAGTAGTATATGGGTTTATTATTTTATGTGGTGTGCTTAATAAACCTTTCTTAGAAAAGTTTACGAATTTTAAAGCAAATTAGTAAATATTAGACGGAATCAAATCTGTATAAACCTAAAACATAAATCAAGTAAAATTTTTGCCCCACTTTATATATATATATATATATATATATATATATATATATATATATATATATATATATATATATATATATATATATATAAAATGTACAGTACTCACAGGAGTGCGTACTCACCTCTCATATACCACCTAAATCGTTTGATGATACCTTTTTATCTATTTGAGCATACTCCAATAATGATTATAAGATACCCCAAAGTGAGTTCCATGAAAAATTTCATTAAATTCCACTTTTTATAGCAAAATTTGTGTGTATACTTCTTCTATATATGAAAAAGGGTATATAGCAAAAAACAAAGGGCTCAAATGAATTTTTTTCAATCAAGTCGTATTGGAGTATCTTATAATTGGTATTTAAGTATACTGAAAGTGATAAAGAAGTATAATATGTGTGTTTAAGTGGTATCACTACTACAAAAAGGCTAATACTGGACGCCTCATCACAGACGGTTGACCAAAACCGCTCAGATAATACAATCATAGACGGTTTTGGTTTAGCGGCAAATGCGTGTTCTTATTTGCGCTAAAAACCGCTCGTGAAAAGTAATATCACGAGCGGTTCATGTTGAAAACCGTCATGAAGTATCGCAGCGGTTCGCTCAACAAGAACCGTCGTGATACTACTAAAATATCCTGAGCGGTTCTTGTTCGTAACCGTCGTGATACTTCACGAGCGGTTTTCAACACCTAACCGTCCGTGAATTCCGTGCTCATCTGCAGACGGTTCGTGTTGAAAACCGTCAGTGAAGTATCATAGACGGTTCGTATTAAAACCGTCTATGATACATATTTTATCACAGACGGTTTGTATTAAAAACCGTCTGTAACTTTACCATGGCTTGGAATCACTAACACTCTGATTTTACCATGGATTCAAATTACTAAATTTTACCATGGCTTGGAATCACTAACACTCTGATTTTACCATGGCATGAAATCACTAACACTCTGATTTTACCATGGTTTGAAATCACTAACACTCCGATTTTACCATGACATGAAATCACTAACACTCTGATTTTACCATGGCATGAAATCACTAACACTCCGATTTTAGTGATTTCATGCCATGGTAAAATCAGAGTGTTAGTGATTTCATGAAATCACTAAAATATATATCACGAGCGGTTTTAATATTAACCGAAATGCGTGATATGTATATTACGACGTTTGACATTTAACCGCCTGTAATATACATATCCGAGCCAGATTAAAACCGCTCGTGATATATATCTTATCATGACGGTTTTATTAAGAAAATTGCGAGTAAGAAAATTCCAAGTCACGAGCGGTTCTTAATAAAAAAAATGCGTGATAAGATATATATCGCGAGCGGTTTTAATACGAACCGCCTGCATGATATATATACCTGAGCGGTTCTTAATACGTAACCGCGTGATAATATCATATCACGAGGCGGTTCGTATAAGAACCGTCGTGATATAAATCCTGAGCGGTTTTTGTATGAAACCGTCTGCGTGATTCGCAGCGTGGGAGTTTGAAAAATTTTGAGCGCGCGGAGGCAAAATATTTTGGCGCTTTCCTTATATATTAGACACAACCTTGTTTTCCATCGGTCTCTCCTCTCTCCTCCCCACACCGAGCTCCAGCTGACCACCTCGATTCCCGTCGTAGTTCAATGAGGAGACACGGTAATGACGATGACGATGAGGAGGGATGCGAGGAGCTCCTGTCTACCGAAGGTGCGTGTACATCCCCATAACATACATAATTTGTTGGTTGTTTGTTGTAAAGAAAATTATCTTAATTTTGTGTTACCTAAGGTCGGGCGCCATTTGGAGGTTTTCGGTCGTCTCTCCTTGCCGAGCGAGCTTGAGTCGAACTCGGCGACATGCAAGAACATCTTGTGATATCTTTGGTGAGGTACTGAGAGGAGCTCACAAGACCAATCCAAGAAGCCGATGAGTTCTTCAGAGCTTGGAGACATAGATGGTTTCTAGCTAGTTTAACTTTGTAACTTTATTCTTTTTCCCATTCGGAGGGGCGTTGTGAAACCTTTTGGTTTCCCTTTCCTATAATGTGTTTGCCATCGAATTTTAATTGGATTTTAGTTGTCTTGCTAGAGGTTGCATATGGAAACTCTTGTCTAGCACTTGATTGGTTTGGCTCAAAATCCGATTTTTTTTTTGCAATGGAAAAAACTATTACAGAGCAGTTACGAACAAGAAAATGCAGTGATAATAATTATCACTGCAGCGGTTCTTGTTCGTAACCGCTCGTGATAGTCTATTTTCATAGACGGTTCTAAACAAGAACCGCTCAGTGATAAATAATTATCACGAGCGGTTCTTGTTCGTAACCGTCTGTGATAATCTATTTTCACTGAGCGGTTCAAAACCGCTCTGTGATGACTCATATCATTACAGACCCATAAACTCGGGCGGCTCATAAAACCGAAATGCGTGATGGCGTTGAACCGCTCTGTGAAGGCCTTTTACGTAGTAGTGTATATTGAAAGTGGGAGTACATATTCCGAGGAGTACAAAGCGGGTGTCATATATATATATATATATATATATATATATATATATATATATATATATATATATCCAAATCTACATCTATATTTAATCTTCAATTTGATCTATTTTTTATGCTAATATAGATTTGCCTACGCTAGTATTAACCGGCTTGGTTTAAGATTCATAAGCCTTTTCTAAAAGGGCGTGCATGATAGAACTGGTCGATCGAGGCCTTAATTAACCGATCACTGCACGTAAAAACTCAGTGCATGCTTTGTAAAAAAAAAGGGCTGCAAGGAAAATGCACGCGTACGGTGGATGCATGCATGATAGTGCGGGCGTACGTGCACGCATTGGCGTAAGAAACACTCGTACGTGTACGTCCTGGGATGGCAGGTGCACGCACACATGCTGCTGACTCAGCTCATGGATATATCATGCATGTGCTAGCTAGCTGCGACCGCTGCTGCCTGCTTTGCCACGTGATTACTCCGCTTCGATCTCTGCAATTTGGATCAGACCATGATCACGTGCATGTACACCCAACACATGATGAGGGCGTGCAACAAGCTTGTCTTGGTCGTCGTCCGGTCGTTAAACTGTTTTGGTAGGGTGTGTTTGGATTTGTGAATCAGGATATATATATATATATATATATATATATACACCATTTATATATATAGGATGTCTATTTTGTACTTCTGGGAGTATGTACTTTCACTTCCAATATATCACTTAAACGCATATATTATACTTCAGATCACTTTCAAATATACTTAAATATCAATTATAATATACTCCAATGCGATTTGATTGAAAAAATTTCATTGGAGTCATTTGTTTTTTTTTGTTATATACCCTTTTTCATCTATAAACGAAGTATATACATAAATTTATCTATAAAAAGTGGACTTTAATGAAATTTTTCATGAAACTCATTTTGGGGTATCTTTAATCATTATTGGAGTATGCTCAAATAGATAAAGAGGTATCATCATACAATTTAAGTGATATATGAGAAGTGGGAGTACGTACTCCCAGGAGTACCATACCATTTATACACACACACACACACACACACACACACACGCGAAATGGTTCTCAATATAACTTTGTTCCTGTGTTTGGTTGAATGAACTGAACTAACTCGTTCTGGATAAGGTCATACAGATTCTGAGAATATTTCTCAAATATGTTGTACCGAACGGTTCCAAGAAAACAGATGAACCAAGCGGTATAGAGACGGACACGCCCCTCTATTACCCCTTTCTGTGTATACTCATTGACCAGTAGACCATACCAATTGTGAATAGTTAAAAATAATTAATTTAGTTAAATACTCCTTTTGTGACTAATATTTCAATAATTAATCGTGCTAATATTCCTCTGTGTATACAACTCATTCAACTCCATCCCTCAAACCAAACACCATCTTGAACTATCCGGTACCATCTCATTTATACAACCAAATAAAATCTTGAATTATCTCATCCCACTAACCAAACACACAAGTTGTACAATATCATCCAGAATCATCACATCCATCATGTACCATCTTATCTCATTCACCTTAGTTCATCTAACCAAACACACCCTTACTAATTGCTAGTCTACTAGAACTTATTTGCACCCTAGTCAAGCCCGCGTCGTTGTGTCAGAATGAGTGTTTTTCCCTTTGTCATCATTTTTTATTTAATGTACTAGTTCAATGTCCATGCGTTGCTACGGATTAAAAAATTGTGTTTCTTTAGCACGTTGAGCTATTGTTCCTCTGCACAAGTTGCACGAACTACTATAAAACAGGCTATACTGGACGCCTCACCACAGACGGTTCCTTTGGAACCGTGTGTGATACGTAATTATTACAGACGGTTTGTAAATAGAACTGTCTGTGATAATTCACAGATGGTTACGTTATTAAGAATAACCGTCTGTGATAATCGTATAGTCACGGACGGTTATTGTTAAAACCGCTCATGAATTATCATAAACGATTCTAAAAATAACCGCTGCGTGATAATGCAAGCGTCCTGAGCGGTTCTTAATAAGAACAAATCGTGATATCGACCATTATATACCCAAGTTTGATAGACACCCTCGCCCTAAGCGCCTCCACCCCCTTCCCATTTGAGCCACCACCCTTGCTGCCTCCTCCCCATTGCACACATTAGAGAGAAGGAAGGGAAGGAAGGAGGCAGGGAGGAGAAGGAAAGGAGGAAGCTAAAGAGAGGAGAAGGGAAGGAGGAAGTTAGGGAAGAGAAGTGGAGGAGGAAGAAAGGGAGGAGGATCTCGCGGGATATTTGGGATTTTCGTCATGAGCTTCGAAGGTAACGATCTGTAACCCTTTATATTTGCTCTAGGTTAACCACTAATCAATTTTAATCTGTTTAGTCAATAGGAAGAGTACTTATGGTTTATTAATCTAATTTAATACTAATTTGTTACATGCGTAGCGTAGATGGACCGAAACTGGATGTATTGTGAGAACCGTGTGAGTGAAGAGTGCATTAATGGTGTGTCTGCTTTTAGAAGAGCCGTCGAGCAGGATATGTTAAAGAAGAGGATAAAATTTATGTACTGCCCATGCATTGATTGCGGTAATATGAAGATGTTTAACAACCCAGTGCAGATCGAAGCGCACTTCATTCGAAGGGGTTTTAAAAAGGAGTATACATGTTGGACCAGTCACGGTGAAGAGCAAATTATATAGGAAGTTAATAATAACGACATCGCCGAGGAAGCCAACGATATGCTGGATGTGGACTGTGCTTTTAATGAGGATAGATCGGATGATGACAATCTGATCAGATGCTACGTGATGGAGAAGAGAACTACAGTGAGAGAGAGTTTGGTAAATTCGAGGGCTTAATGGACGACTCGGGGAAACCTTTGTTCCCTGGCTGCAAGCCGGAAGACACAAGGTTTTCATCTGTGATTGAACTGCTGAAATTGAAGGCAAGCAATGGTTGGTTCGACAAGACTTTCACGACATTGTTAGGTCTCTTAGCGGATGTCCTTCCGAATAGAAACATGTTGCCTAGCACTACCTACCAAGCTAAGAAGGTTCTTTCTCCTTGACTGTGTATAAAGCGAAAGTATATTTTGATGTCACTACTTATCAAGGGTCAAAGCAACCTGGGAACAATATTGATGTGTACCTAACACCATTGCTAGAAGATCTTGTGACACTGTGGAACGAAGGGGTACAAGTATGGGATGCATACAAACGAGAGAACTTCACTTTACGCGCCATGTTGTTCTGCACCATCAATGATTTTCTTGCCCTTGATAACCTATCAAGGTTCAGTACAAAAGGAGCCAAAGCCTGTCTGCACTGCTTAGATGGTACTGACAGTGTATGGCTGAACAACTCACGCAAAACTATGTACATGCGTTACCGTATGATCCTTCCCAGGATTCACCCATACCGCAAGATGAAGAAACAATTCGACGGAAATAAGGATGACGGCTCAGCTCCAAGTGCTTTTAGAGGAAAAGAGGTCTAGATATGGTTAAGGATATCGATGTTGTGCTTGGAAAGGGACATAAATTGAGGACCCGTCACAAGAACATTTGGAAGAAACGGTCAATTTTTTGGGACTTACCTTTTTGGGAGCATTGGGAGCACTTAGAAGTTCGCCACTGCATCGACATCATGCACATAGAGAGGAATGTATGTGATAGTTTGATTGGTCTCTTACTAAACATTAGTAGCAAAACAAAGGATGGTATCAACTCACAGCGTGACTTGGTTGATATGAACATAAGGACCGAGCTAGCACCGAAAGAGACCGATAAAGGCCGAACATACCTTCCCCCAGCTTGCTACACTCTGTCCAAGGCCAAGAGAACTGAACTATGCCAGAGCTTGCATGGTGTGAAAGTTCCGTCCGGTTACTCCGCTTTCATTAAGAAACTTGTTTCTATAGAAGATTTGAAATTAATTCATATAAAGTATTATGATTGTCATGTGCTGATAACACAAATGCATCCTGTTGTAATTAGGAGTATCTTGCCGAACAAGGTCCAAGTGGAAATCATGAGGCTGTGTTATTTCTTTAACTCAATTGCTCAGAAGGTCATCGATCCCGAAGGACTAGATGCTCTGCAGGCTGAGGTGGTGACGACTCTATGTCATCTTGAGATATATTTTTCTCCATTATTTTTCGATATCATGGTCCATCTCATTGTTCACCTTGTGAAAGAGATAAAGATATGCAGCCCTGTGTTCCTATGTCATATGTACCCGTTCGAGAGGTACATGGGAATTCGCAAGTCCTACGTACGAAATCGATCTCGACCGAAGGGCAGCATCATCGAAGGTTATGCAACTGAAGAGGTCATTGCGTTCTGCGTTGAATACATAACTCAGGTGGAACCAATAGGTGTGTCTTTATCTCGTCGTGAGGGGAGACTGGAGGGTATCAGGACCATCGGAAGGAAAGCAATCACTCCCGATCTGGATACGTACGCTCAAGCCCATTTCACAGTCTTTGAACACATGACCCAAGTGTCCCTGTACATCGATGAGCACAAAGACATGGCACGCCAACAGAATCCAGACTGGTCGGAGGTTTGGATCACGAGAGAGCACAACCGTCGGTTCAGCGAATAGTTAAAGGTGCGATTCACTGGGTGGTCATCAAGTGATGATACGCTGCTATAGTTGGCAAAAAGGCCAAAATTTATAATTGTGACATGGCAAGGATACGACATAAATAGGTACACATTTTATCTGCATACCGGGATATGAAGAGCATGACCCGTAACAAACGGTGTTCAGATAGATGTGTTTCACGAGAAACTCGATATCGTCAGGCCACGTGGGTTGAACTCCTACTATAGGTTCGTAGAGGGGATTTGGGAGCTGGATTACGTACTTTTCGAGATCCCCCTGCTTCGATGCCATTGGGTTAAACTTCCGCAAGGTGTGAATGTCGATAAGTATAGTGTCACTGCTGTGGACCTCAAACGTGTCGGATACAAGAACGAACCTTCGTACTCGCTAAGCAAGTTGTTCAAGTTTTTTATGCAATAGACCCGGCAAATAAGAACTTCCACGTAGTTCTTTATGGAAAAAGAAGGATTGTCGGAGTTGAGAATGTCGTGAATGAGGAAGAGTACAATCAATTTAACGAATTACCTCCTTTTCGGAGACGGCATCAGGCACGAGGAAGAACCCAGTGAGGAAGCTAGCTATATGCACGTCGATCATCATGAAGGGCTATATTTTAATTAAAAATTTATTCTATGGTAATTTATTCCATAACATGAGACATGATCTGTGTTTTCTACACTTGGTTATTATTTCTCTGTCAATGTGGACTTGCCATGTGTTACGGACTTGTAATCTCTTATTTTGATGTTAATGTGGAATTGTCATGTGTTAATGTGTTATGGATTTGTCATCTCTGATTTTGCTGTCAATGTGGACTTCATTGTAATATATAATGGTAATATTATGTACTTGTACAACCTATTTGTCTCATGTCCTAATATGTGAAAAATGATGGACTTAATGTCTCCCTGCTCTTGTATGGCTTATAAAGGTTCATGTGCTCTCATGCCAAATTATGGATTTCTATTGTTATGAACTAGTATGCTATAGAATACTTGTTACACATATCTCTGATTTTTAAAAAAAATTTGGCCCCGTGCTAACCGAAAAACATAGTAGCTATAGAATGAACTATCACATAGTAGCATATCACTGACGGTTCTATTATGGAGCCGTCTGTGATAAGTAATCATAGACGGTTCCATAATAGAACCGTCTATGATATGCCTTTATTAGTAGGGAACCGCTAGGGTTTGCATCCTTACTTGTCACTCACCCTTACTCTCGCCCGTTTACCTCTCTAGTGCCCTTAGCCCCTTACTCTTGCTCGTTCGCCTCCCCACCCAAGTGCCCCCGAGATCGACGACGCTGCCACCGCCCGAAGCCTCCTCCCCAACGGCCGCCCCCAAGTCGCACTAGCGCCGCCCGAATCCCCCTCACTGATGCCTCCTACCCCAAGCCACGGCACTTGGCCTCCTCCTCCATGCCGAAGCCACGTCGCTCGGCCTCCTCCTCCCCCTTCCTCCCCCATCGCCATCTGAAGCCACCTCCCAAGGTACGTTTCCGCTCCTATGTAATTAAGTGGCTTGGATCCATAGTCTCCATACCCTGGCAAGTTACATCGAAACACTTGCAATCCATTTTGGTTCACTTTAGTTATATATATGTGTGTGCTGAATTGGCTTCAAATTATGTATTTGATTTGATTCATGCACTGAGAGATATAGCAAAGTGGGTTTTGTGGGCTCGGTTAAACTACTCAGTGATGATATTAGTCTAATACTGAAATTGATAGGATCTCTATTTCAGTTTTTGAGCTCTAAAGGTTTGCTTGTTACTGTCATATTGTCTCTGTTTATTCTGTTCTTTCTGTAATACTCAATCTGGTCATTCTGAATAGTTGTGCTGTTGGTTCTTTTGTTAACTGAATGGCTTAATGCAGAAATCTGTGTTTTCTGTGAGTTCATTAGTAATCTGTTGGCTTATAAATTGAAGTAATGAATTCTGTGATAATTTTTATGCTCTTCTATAAACAACAATATTGGTTTTTGAGTTTCTTTGGCGATCTATTGCTGATAGAAAGTATAAGTTTAAATTGGAAGTTCTTTTTGTGGTCTTTATCAGTTAGGTTATATTGACAGTTCAGTAAAGTTTGTTTAGAGGTCAAGAATTGAAACTTTTGTCATGATCATTTTATGAAGAGTATAGACTAAGTTTTGAGGAGGCGGAGATTAAATTCTTCTGCAACTCTACTTCTGAGAGCAATTATAAATTCACTTAAATCATTTGGGTTTGGGTTTGCGTTTCTGTTTCTGATCGAAGACACGGTGAATGGCTTTGATCTGTGATTGAGTTGATTTTTGTGACTAGCACTGGGAGATATATTGCAAAGAGATTTTAGTGGGTTCTGTTGGATAGCTCGATGATGATTGTCAAAATATGAAATTGAAGTGATAATTGAAAACAAACTTGACCCAAATTTAATCACTTTCTAGTGTCAGTTTGATCTAACATCTTTGCTGCTCATTGTAGTCCTGTTCAGACTGGATGAAGTTTGATCTTTTATCCTGTGATCTTGTTAATCTTCTGTGATACATTTGCTCTGTTATATTCAGTTTGTCTGAGAGGCTTTGTACTGAAATATTTGTGATTTATCTCTGTACATTTGCATAGACATTCTATTAATTTGAGCTCAAGGTCTGTTATGGAGTTGTCATATTCAATTAGTGAAGAGATATTGACATGTGTGTTATGATGGCCAAGATTTTGTCTTATTCATTTAGTCGTCTGAGAGCAATCATTAATCTTTTAAATCTTAGTTTTATGCTAATTTCTTTTATATACATGATGATTGTATTGAGCATATTATTCTTTATGTGGGATATTATGTTTTTAGTTCATTGGTTGGGTAACTTCTATTTATTTATATAGTTAATCTGTTTACACGGCAATTTTAGTTCATTGATTGGGTAACTTCTTTTTTTTTCTATATAAAATATGTTTCCAAGGGAAATTATCTTCAAAAATACCTATTGAATATCAACTTGTAATCCATTTTATTTAAACTTTGAATTCTAAAATTTTAGTTCATTGTGTATGTAACTCATTTAGATAGCAAGGAAGCAAGATGGCGTCCACACCGTCTTCGCCGCTATCATCGACGTCGCCGAATGCGTCTGGATCTCTGAGGAAAGTGGTACATAAGCGAGATGGCAGAGGAATATCGAAATTGCCTGTGGGCCGAATGACCATCACGAAGGTCAGTACCTCTGAGTCCCTCTAAGTCCCAAGAAAGCAGCAGCAAAATTCTGGACCATTTGTGGGATACTTGGCAGGGAACAAGCCTCCATCACCACACCAAGTTGGAAGTCTCTGGCGGACGTAGAGAGAGGCCAGCTGTGGACTGATATTTCAAGCTCGTTCACTATTCTAGAAGAAAACCAGGCACGTGTGGAACGGCAGGCGTTGCTGGCGATGGGACACGCGTGGAAAACTTTCAAGAGCACGCTTGTCACGAAGTACGTGAACATGGGTCGGACGCCTTTCACGAAGTACAAATTCTTGTCGCGGGATATATGGGATGCCTTTATGCGGATGAAGATGATGGCCGAATTTCAGGAGCAAAGTACGGTGCATAAGGCTCACCATGCACAAAACACCCACCTCCATAAACTCGGCGCCGCTGGGTACGCAGAAAAAACATGCAATGGACGGCGGAGGACGAGAACGCAACTGGGCCATTTGCTGGGATCACAGACGAGCGCGCCCGAAAGTGGTTAAGAGCGACGGCATTAGCCACGTCTTCAGACGGCATCTCTTTCACAAACCCAGTAGATGAGAAAGTGTCATAACATCTGGGAAATATATCGAACTACCTAGTTGTTAATTAGTCCATAACTTCATAGTGTCTAAAATAACATGATGGCCTCTTGCAGCACGTATTGACTACCGAATCTTCCCCAGGCTCCTTCGAAGCAGTTAGGGAGAATGATATACTATCTACGGTCCTGGGAAACAACGAGCACCTAGGTCACACGCGAGGTATTGGGGTTTACGTACCTTGGAGGGAGGGATTCCAAACGACTCCGAGACGTATAGGAGTAGGAAGAGATCCAAGGCCGAGAGCGAGGAACGGTTGGTAGAGAAGCTTACTGCAAAATTTCAAGCATAGATAACAAGATTGCAGGATCAAACAAATCAACTCCTCAACCAATCGCAAGCCGCCCCCATTATTTTGGGAGCCAGTCCTCGTCAACATCAGAGTAGCATCGCATCAAAGCAAAATTCTGAACATGGTGATGTCCAATTACCTATCGACGATATCGAGGTAATGTGCATCTCTGGAATGCTCCAAAAATAGACCTATAGGACGCCTTAGCTAATTGTGTAATATTTTGTAGGAGCCGATGCCCTGTAAGCTCCAAGTGAGGCTGGTTGGGTCCATTTCTATTGAGACTGGGCGGGGGATGGCGTATCCATGCTAGGAAGGGACAGCACTGCACGGTGCCCAACTGGCGTAGGGTTATGCCAGGGTCTAGGTGGACATGGTAGATGAAAATTTCATGGTCGTCCCGCTCGAGATTCGCCCGAACGAAGACATCAGAAGACTAGGGGATGCCATGTACATTTTTATCCAGTGGTCTAAGAAGGAGATCGCCTTGGACCCTGTAGTGCTGTGATCTCGATTCGACCATGCCTCTCCAACAGGACCCTCGATGACTCCACCTCATCTTTCGCTTCAGAAGGCCGCCTCATCGGTTCCCATGGAGAATGTAACATCCCAATTTTCTGAGCTTTAAAAATCCTTTAAATAGTTGTAGTGAGAAAATTCACCATTTGGATTTATTTGAATTTAATTCAGAAGCTTAAATATGGACCTTGAGTAACAAAACAATTTAATATGACTAAAGTCAACATGAACAATGGTCAAAACTATTTTATTTGGATTCTATGTGCTTGGATATATTTTCTAGATTTTTCTAGAATTTTTCCAAGTTCATTTGCTAATTTCTATTGCCATTTGGAATTTCTGGTATTTTCTAAAATAGAAAAGCTATTTATAAATCTCAGTTTACCTCCGGGTCGAATCTCAAGCTCTGGCCCGTTCCTATTCCTTTGCTTTCGGCCCAAAATCCCGCAGCCCACCTCCGCTCAGCTCAACTCAAGACGCTTCATCGCATCATCGCCCTCTGTCAGTGGTCCTGGCGCCGCGTCGATCCAAAGAATAGTGGGACCGCCGAGGTCGTCGTTCCCAACTCGGCCTCTTCCTTGCGACGCAGCGCCGCGTCCGCCATTTTTGGACCTCCGAGCTCGTCCGACAAATACGCAAACAGCCCTGATTTTGTGAGCGGATGATCCCTTCTAGAAGCCCTATCCCTTCCGCACCGGCTCGGTTCAAATTTGAATTTCGATTTCATCCTCATCTCCTATTCCGTCGCGAACTCGTTTCAGTTTGTTTGATCTCCGCCGCCGTTACGCCACCCCGAGCCTGCCCGCGCCTTATAAAAGGGACCCCCTGCTTCGCCCTTGCCTCGATCCCAACCCCACTCGTCTCCTCCTAAAGCTCCGGTAGTTGAATTTCGAGTTCTAGGGTTTCGGTGCCAAAGCTCCATTCCCCAATTCCTTCGCCGCTGGTGACGCATTGCCTCCGTGGAGTACACTACCGGGATCGCCGTCACTAGATCTACCTCCCGGACCCTTCCCTGACGCCAATACCCCACCAGAGCGCCCGTCCGACAAAACCCGAACCTCTCCGCCGCTTCAACCTCGTCGCCAGCCATCTCCGACGACCTCAGGTGCCCAAACCGGTGCCCTCATGCACACATTAACCCCCTCTACCTGATGCCACCATCCACTCTCGCCGGCGAGCCGTCGTTCGCCGTTGTCGGCCAGTCCAGAACCGCCGCCGCTGCTGTTGTCGTCCTCGCCGACGTGGACGCCAAGTCACCCGGCTACCTCAGCGCCCGTTCAAGATCTCAAGACGCGTGCGTGTCACCACGAGGCACCGGCTATCGCCACGCGCTGGTTTCACCACCTCACCCCAACCGAGATCCCAAACCCTCGGTGGACGGTCCACGCATGCATCATCCCTATGACATGGGCCCCACTTCCAAATCTTTTTCTTTTATTTGTTTTCATTGATAAATCCATCACGACGTCATGCTTGCGCAATATTCCGATTTTCTTTTAAGCAATAATTCGGGATATTCCAAAAATAGGATTTTCTTTAGATTCAAACTTCCAAAGCCCATAACTTTTGCATCCTAACTCCAAATCAGTCCATTCAAATTTCTAAATTCCTATAAATTCAAGATCTATTTAATGGAGATTTTTTTTGGAGTTGTTTTGCCTCTGTTATTTATTTAGTTTGTTTGTTTGCTTCTTTTGCGAGTAGATTTCGACACTTGTGGAAGATTTGAAGAAGGAGGAGCACAACAAGACCAAGATTAATTCCTAGACCTGTTCCAAGGCAAGTCATGCTTTGACCATGATTGAATCCCAGTTTTCTAATTGTTATTTTTATTCAAAGTATTGCATTTTATTTTAAGTAATTATTTAAATACTTTTGGGATTAGCTATTAAATCCAATCTGTTATGCCTTCCTTGTATAATTGTTATGCCTTAATCCTTTGTCACCCTAGTTGATATTTAGTTGGTAATATTGTAGCACCAACGTGGGTTGGTTAGACGCGATTAGGTTGCTTAGCCATGCCACGAATCATTTATTCATGTAAAGTTGCAATTATCAACTTGACTAAGTGACTATGTAACTTTGTAATAATCTGTGTGTACTATGTGTCTTTGTGGCATGTGTTGCGCTTAAATCAACCGGGTGGGAAAAGGTTTGGACTAAGGCAAGTGGTGGGAACTGTGTGACATGGTGGCTATGTGATATGGGAATGTGAATCTGCGTGTCAAATTAATCTATGTGCCATTGTTAGAATTTGGAAGTCTTGCCTCGGCCATTTAAGGACCGAACTTTGTGCGCCATTGAACCGAGCCCTTCCGCATGCGACCACATGCCTCGCATGGGGACGGGCCTAGCATAGTAAGATACTGAATTCTTGGCATTGATTGCTTAGGCGAGAGGTTAGGCTATATGAAAAGGGTGGAGGTGTGTGCTACCATGTAGTCGCATCATGGACGGTTCGTCGCTTCCTCGTCTAATGGTGTGTGTTGTACCATACATGTGTATGGTTTGGTATGACGTAAGCACATCGGGAGCAACTATGTTAAGATGAAGTTTCAAATGCTTTGTTACGATTAGTGCTTGCAACACGGGTTGTATCTTGTGGGTAAAGGGTACAAACTCGCAGAGTGTAAACAATCTATTTGAATAGCAGCGTCATGATCATGGACAATGCTCGGGGATTTCACACGAGGGGTAGATCTTCATAAACTGTGTGGGAAGGGAGCTGTGTGATCTAAATCATATGGCTATGTGAATAATATGTTTGGGCTGTGTGTGTCTTTGTGAAATCAAACTGTTAAATTATTATTGTCTATTGGTTTTACTTGCTTTCAATCTATTATTTGTATTCAACTGCAAATGTTGTATTTCTGCAAAAGAACCACAAAATGCCATTCCCTTGTAATAGGCCTGCATGTATAATTGCAATTCTGTGGTGTGACTTGCGAGTACGGTGTGTACTCACGCTTGCTTTAAACTAAATCAAGCAGAAGAGGAGTCTTCGCCAGCATTCGAGGAGTTTAACGAAGGTGCCTGATCGTGGGGTCTTGATCCCAGTCGGTTGCCTGTGGTGAATCGATGGGATGCCGCTGTCGTTTCTGTTTCCGCTGCTTTATTTCTCTGTTAGCCTTGCGTGGCTTAATAAATGTAAACCCGACCGTAAGGTCAAACCATTATTTATTAATCAAACTATTCGTTTATGTTACTATTCACTTATGTGGATCGATATCCATCTTTGTTGATACTGTGTGCACTAGCGTGATCCTGGGCTAGTGCATGAAACACAGAGGGTCTGGAATTGTATTTTTGGGTCCCGACAGAGAAGACACCAAAGGAACAAGAAAAGCGAGTCACCGTATCGATTCCCGAGTCGTCTCACGGGAAGATGTGTGGCGGACGAGTCGTTAAGGCCAAATCGAAATCGAAAAATATTAAGGCGCCTCACAAGCCTAGGACTTACTCCCTCGGAAGTCCATTGGCTCCCGACACAGTATTAGCCCGCGCTAGAATAGGTTGCCAGTCTTTGCATGTCTAGTACATGTGAAAAACCAAAGAGAAGGGGTACAATACTGGAATCACTGTCAGATACGTGAAGGAGCATTTCTTCCATGAGTCGGGCCGCTTCGTCGTGTGCTTTGACGACTTATTCGACCTATTCAACCTCAATGCCCTCGACGCCTCGCTTCTACGATGCTAGACACTGTAAGTGTACAATCAAGTTCGACATTCACGTAATACCGATAAATGTCATAACTCATTGCTTATGTATATATACATGATGAAAAATGCCCGACGATGGCTAGAACCGGTGGGTTTCCTCCACCAACACTTGGTCTCTGAGAAATGCTGTCGGGACCCCGAGTAGCACCCCAGGACCCTCTGTGCTTACTGTACCAGTCCCATGATCAGTGGCTGGTCCACACAGAGATCAACAACGATATCATCACAACCATACAACAAACTAAAGATGAAGCAGACAAATTATCAATAATAACAACAAAAGACCTTATGGTCAAGCTTTTTACAGAGGTCTGCCACACAGGGCTAACAACAAAAGAGCTCACAGTGGAAAGCAAAATTAACACGTGGAGGCCATTCGACATGCCCACAGGCAATCGAGTGCAGGACGTCCTAGCACGAGAGGCCTTCAAAGACCTCCTCTTCAAAGAGCTCGGAGCACCCTGGGAGGTCTTCTTCAGCTGCTGATCAACCAGAGGGCACACGCCGTGAGTACTTTAAATGTACTCAGCAAGCCGTAGGGAAATGTATGCAATAATATTCATGCAGGTCTTGACAATGTTAGCTTTATGGTTGTTTTGCATAAAGCAATATTAAATTGAAATACAATAAATAGATTGTAAAGCACAAGTTGAAAGATTATCACATAAATAGACATGTTTTCTTTTAAAACAACCCATGACCACCCTGGTCACTACCCAGACCACTCACGACCACCCTGGTTGTGAGCTAAATCACTCACAACCAACCTGGTCATGAGCCAGATCACTCCAACAAGTTTTGATAAAGTCTACCCCTTGCGTGAAATCACCAGGCATGTTCATAACTGGGGACACGACTATTCGAATAGATTTACACTCTGCAGAGGTTGTACAGCTTTACCCACAAGACACGAGTTCTCTAGTTTGTTTGGCACTCGTCAATGCCCCTACTCACTACCTTAGGTAAGCAGGCTAGAGCACGTGACAAGGCCTTTACAAGGTTCTGCTTTGACTCGGCTCCTCTGGCTAAGGTTTCGCCTTCCTAGCTCCCTCTTGCGCCAAGTGTGCGTGTCCATCCCATGTCTTACACACGTCCACCAAAACAGAACCAAACCAAAGCATTGTCAATTAGTTGGCCAGGTCCACCCCATCCTGGACATGTGGTTGCACGGTATGGCCCGGATCGAACGCTTACAAGGTTAAGTCCTTAGTGGATGCTCAGACGAGACCTCATCATCCCAGTGTCCTTCCTGCACCCCCTTTATTGTACAATCACTCGCCCGAGCAAAAACATTTTAGGTTCAACCCGGCCAATGACCACCCTAGTCATGGCACCACAAGTTTTATTAACTATAACACATGCCAGGGCAACGCTTGCCCAGACAACACATGCTAAGACAATATATGCCACAATTCTATATTCACTTAGTCAAGTTCAACATTAATGAGACAGGTGATCGAGACATCGCATAACTAAGTAGGTCTAAGCAACAAACACACCCATGTTGGTTATCACAAAGGGGTCCAACTAAGATAACCCAACCTATGGTGGTCCAAAGGTACATGACAACATGTCAAACACAATTATCCAAGGGGTCATACTTCCAAGTAGGTGTTTAGCTAATTCCCAAACCATTTTTATATAAATAGACGTGCATGTTGATATAAAACAAAGTAATTTTGCAAAACTAGGTTCAACATGATCAAAGGTCTACGACTTGCCTTCGATGAAGAGTGGAGATGATTCGGTAGAGGTCACCGGGTCCATGAACTCTTCAGTGAAGCCGGAATCTACACGGGTGAAAAAGAGCCAAATAAATACAACGAATTCAAATAAGAACCAACACTACTAAAAAAGAACCAAAAGAGAAACACTGAAACAGAAACGTACTCTCGAGAGGAGGTCCTGAGGAGGAGGTCCACAGGAGGAGGTCCGTAGGAAGTGGTCCTGAGGAGGTCCAAAGAAGGATACGACTACTCAACGTGGTCGTATAAGAGATACAACTACGCAACGTGGTTGTAAAAGAGATACAACCATGTAACATGGTTGTAAAAGCAAAATAGAACAAGGCACGGAGGAACTCACTCGGACACACACACAGAGAGAAAGAAAAGATGGGAGGAGGACGGCGAACGGTGCAGGTGCTCTAGTGACTTTTGCGGCGGCGAGGAGGTCAAAGACGATGCAAGCTCCAGCGACTCCTTGGTGACGAGGAGGCTTCAGCGGGCTCCTTGGTGAAACTTCAAGCACGGAGAGAATAATGTAAGAGCAAGGGAGAGTTGGGTGAGGAAAAGGTGATGATAGAGGGATACTCAGGCTTTTATAGCCGGGGAAACGAAAAGAGTCACAGAGACTCAGAAACACACGTGCAAGGGCAGGTGAAGGAGAAGATGGGAGCAGGTCGGGGACGAGACAAAAGGAGGAACAGGTACTACAAAAGCGAGATCATTTCATGCGACACAACAGCATTTAATGCGCTAAGACCTTTGCGTCAGAAATGACGCAACAAGTGGAAGGAGAAGGTGAACAGAACTGACAGGTGGGGCTGGTCAAAACATGAAAAAGGTGGTCCAAACAAAGGGGAGGTCGAGACCAATGGAGAAGGTCATGACCCAGGGGAGGTCGTGACCCAAGGGGTGATCTTTTCAAAAAGGCCAAGAGGGTGGTCTTTGCAAAAAGACCAAAAGGGTCACTACTACAGGAAGCCACATCACGACGGTTGGAATCGTCATCACGCATTTGCTTCCAACCGCCTATATTTGTTGGTCTGCGGATAACAGTACTTATCATGCACGGTAAAAACCGCTCAGGATACAAATATCACGAGCGCTTTTTATTAAAACCGCTCGTGAAGGCTAAGCAAAGGTTTAATGCTTCATGTACGTAAGACTAGCCTTTAATGAAGACATAGAAACAAAATAGAATCAAGTAAAACGATCGGCGAAGGAAATAGAACCGTCTCGATTAAACTCTCGCCTAATAAAAGGTCTAGAGATTAACAAAGGTACGAGACACTATTCCAACATATTGATTGATGATATTATGTGCTCTCGTAGGAGAGTAGCTAAAGAACAAGTCTTTGCCATCTCAATCCTATTGTCTATACTCTTCATTAAATGAATATGATAATATAAATCCAAACTATGAGCTCTAAACAATACTTTGCTTAACTCGCCCAATGATCTCGACTATTAACGAAAAACAGATAAACTTCTAGTCAAACAGAGGTTGACTATAGAGATCAAGATGGCAAATGAAAAGTTGAATGAGCTCATACAGACTACTAGAAGAATCACAAACTAGTCATTAGATTACCAACTAAAACCGAATACTCTCAATAGGCGAACATGAAGACACGAGTTCGATGATAAAGCCGATTGGTCGACATAACAAAGATCCACTTCAAAAGCTAGAGATCAAATGAACCGGAAGAATCGTAATAACTAGCTTTCAACCGAAAGTAACCAATTAACAAAGACATCATATTGACAAGAGTAAGTAATACAATAGAGCTCAAGTATGAACTAACTATCACATTCAATCTCAAGATAAGACAGAGTTCATCACAGAGCATGTCAACAAAGCCCACCGATCAATTTGCAATATCTTGAGATAGATTCGTAAATCGTAACTAATACGAGATCAAGGTATCAACTAGCACTGCAAATATATATATGCAAAGATCAACCGAATCGCCACAGAGGAGCAATACTCAGAGAGGATGCGGCACAAGAACTCACTTGCAAGGAGGAGGCGGTGCAGGGAGGAGGCCGACGCGGGAGGAGGGAGGTGTAGGGGAGGAGGCCGACACGGGAGGAGGACGGCAAGGGAGAAGGCGGTGCAGAGGAGGAGGCCGACACGGGAGGAGGACAGGCGGGGAGGAGGCAGGCAGAGGCGGGGCGCCGACAGGGAGGAGGGCAGTGCAGCGTCGTTGATGTCGTGAGCGGCGCGGCCGAGGTCGGGAGGGGCGCACGCCGGGCTTACTGGCGGGAGGTGAACAGGCGCCGAGGTAGGGGGCCAAGGTCGGGGCGGTGGCACCGAGGTCGGCGCCGAGGTCTGGGCGCCAAGGTCGGGGGCAGCGGCACCGAGGTCGAAGGCGCCGAGGTCGAGGGCGGCGGCGCCGAGGTCGTATTCGGCGGTGAATGGGCGAGCACTAAACCCTAGAGGAGGCGAACGAGCGCGCGAGAGCCTAAGGGGTGCGGGAGAGGAAGTGACGAGTGAGAGCAAAACCCTAGCGATTCCCGCCTTATAAAAAGTATATGACAGATGGTTCTATTAAAGAACCGTCTGTGATAATGATATCACAGACGGTTCCCTAATAGAACCGTCTGTGATATGTTCCATATCATAGACGGTTCTCGTAGGAAACCGTCTGTGATATTCTTATCACAGACAGTTCTATTAGAAAACCGTCTGTGATAGCCTGACAAAACCTGATGACAATGTGTGATATCCTGACAAAACCTGGTGACAAGTGATTGTCAAGTCCATATGAACCTGGTGACAAGTATGATGACAATCATGACAAGCCCATATGAACCTGGTGACAAGTATGATGACAAGTTCATAACACATTTGATTTCAAAATTTCATATCTAATTCAACTCAACTCCAAATCAAGTGAAACCAATTTTGATACTCCACATTACAATGAACGTCCACATTGACATCAATATCAAATATAACAAGTCCATAACACATTAACACATGACAATTTCATGTTGAAATCAAAATATATGAGAGATTACAAGTCCATAACACATGATGTTATGGAATAAATTAATTACAATGGAGTAAATTCTTAATTAAAATATAGCCCTTCATGATGATCGATGCGCATATAGCTAGCTTCCTGATTGGGTTCTTAGTCGAGCCTCGATCTTTGTTTTCCAAAGGAGGCAACTCGTCAAATTGATTGTATTCTTCCTCGCCCACTACATTCTCAACTCCGACAATCCTCCTTTTTCCATGAAGAACTACGTGGCGCTTCTTATTTGCCGGGTCGGTTACATAGAAGACTTGAACAACTTGGTTTTGCCAAGACGAATGGTTCGTCTTTGTATCCGACACGTTCGAGGTCCACGGTAGTGACGCCGTACTTGTCAACCTTCACCTGTGGGAGATGGACCCAACGGCACCGAAATAGGGGGATCTTGAAAAGCACGTAGTCGAGCTCCCATATCTCCTCTATTTGCCCATAGTAGGAGCTCCTCAGCCCATCGGTACTAAATGCATCTATGCGGACACCGTTGTTCTGAACTGCGCTCTTCCTATCCTGAGCTGCCGTATAAAATGTGTACCCATTTATGTCATATCCTTGCCATGCGATAATTGTAAATTGTGGCGTCGTACAACCATAGCAAAGATATCATCACTTGATGACCTCCCAGTGATTCGCACCTTTAACCATTCGTTGAACCGACGGTTGTGCTCTCTCGTGATCCAAACCTCCGACAACATCTTAGCAGGAGGTCCTTGCTTCACCTTAGTAGTATTCTGACGCTTGTATCGGGATGCTTTGCACATGGGACATACATGCATGTCTGCATACTCTTTACGGTAGAGGATATAATCGTTCGGACATGCATGTATTCTTTCTATTTCCATTCCCAATGGACAAATAACCTTCTTTGCTTGATAGGTGGTTTGGGCAACACGCTTCCCTCGGAAGGATGTCCGCTAGAGACCTAACAACACCGTGAAACTCTTATTGGACCAACCATTGCTTGCCTTCAATTTGAGAGTTCAAACACGGTTGACAACCTTAGGTATTCGGCTTGCGGTACCAGGAACAAAGGTCTCACTTGAGTCCTCCTTAAGCCCTCGAATTTACAAAACTCTCTCTCACTGCAGTTCTCTTCTGCATCGCGTAGCATTTGATCCAGATTTTCATCGTGCCACCTATCCTCATCAAAAGCACAGTCCACATCCGGGAAATCGTTGACTTCCTCGGCGATGTCGTCATTATTAACTTCTGGTATAATCTGCTCTTCACCGTGATTGGTCCAACATGTATACCCTTTTTTGAAACCCCTTCGAATCAAGTGTGCTTCGATCTGCGCCGCGTTGTTAAACATCTTTAGATTACCGCAATCTATGCATGGACAGTACATAAAATTTATCCCCTTCTTCAACATATCACCTTTCGTGGCTCTTCTAAAAGCAACCACGCCATTAATGTACTCTTGACTCACAGTTCACACCGTACATCGATTTCGATCCATCTACACTACGCATGTAACAAATTAGTGTCAAATTGATTAGCGATTAATTTATAGCAAACATGAATTTAAATATGCAAGTGAAGCTTCATAACGAAGTTTTCTTTCTTGCTTTAGGCATTTGATATGCCTCCAGGAAGAGAGAATTGTACCAACTCCAAATTTCAATATTTTCACAAAATATCTAGTCATAGATAACTATTGCATATGACAAATATCTAAGACCATACCAAATAGGACTAGAAATCGAGCATCTAATCCTCAATTAGCTACAATGTATGGTAGAAGACGGGACGTTTCACATGACGTAAAGAACGACCCTATTTGCATCCCATCTACCAATTTATAGTGATATGCCGATATTACTTTGGACTAATTAATTTGACCTACACCAAGGTTGTTATTTGCCTACAAAACCACATATGCCGATTCATCACAGAATATCCTGGGCCCGATTTGTGTTTTCAACTATGTAAATATGTGATACAAGATAAATATGTAAGTACGTAAATAGCCATGCATCAAACATCATATTACAATATGTGAAAGTCTCACAGATTATTAGAGGGAATGTAAATATGCAATACAATCATCCAAGTTCGAACTTCATAATTCATAGTTCATAGTTGTAGTTTCTAGAGATGCATTCAAATTTTAAAAAAAGTACATGTAGCCATCCATGGTGGTAATATAGTAACATGCATCATGCACTTGCCTCAACCACCTCGTTGCCTTGCGAACTTGCTTGCCTACCCTTCGATCTTATGCCAAGATTGGCATTTGTCATTGTGCACTTGCTTCTTCAACAACCTCATCATCATTAGCCTCTACTCCTCTTCATCTTCTTCAATACTCGCTCTGAGGCTCCAAGGACTTGCCATATTGTTTCCAAGTTGCAACCCTAGCATAGAATGGCCATCAAAAATCAAAAATAGCAATACACCATTGACCAAGACCTCAAATAGTCAAACTACAAGACTTTGCAACATACCGAGGAATGGGGATGTGGCGGCAGAAAGGAGGAAGGATGCGGCGGCGGCCGTCGACGAGGGAGAGGACGATGGCCTAGGGATGCACACGGCCACGGGGAGAGCAACGAGCGAGGTGGCGGCGCATTTAACGAGCTCGAGGATGCGCCTGGTGAGGACGACGGCACTCGAGGTGGCAAAGGCAGTCTGGCGAAGGGACACAGGCCTCCAGAGCGGTCTGGCGGAGGCGTGGCGGTAAGGCAGAGGGATGTGTCGGCGCAATTTATATGATGCCAGATATCACAGAGGCGGTTATTAATTCAACCGCTCGGATAACTAATATCACTGAGCGGTTCTCATTGAGAACCGTCGTATCTATCACGCAGCGGTTCTTATTCGTAACCGCTCGCGATATCTCGATATCGCTGAGCGGTTCTTATTGAGAACCGTCTGTGATAGTACATAGACGGTTCTAAATAAGAACCGTCTATGATTAGCTGGATTATCGCAGACGGTTTGTGAATAGAACCGTCTGTGATAATTCACAAACGGCTCTATTAATGAACCGTCTATGATAGATGACTATCACAGACGGTTCTAAAAAATACCGTCTGTGATAGGCTGCCCGCGCCACACGCCGGTCCGGGCAGACCCAACATAGACGGTTCCAAAGGAACCGTCTGTGATGGGGCGTCTACTATGGCCTGTTTTTTAGTAGTGGGTGGTCTTTACACGAGGGGAGGTCACGGCCCAAGGGGTGGTCCAAACAAGGGGGAGGTCTAAACCAAAAGGGACACTACTACAAAACAGGGTATAGAAGATGCCTCATCACGCAGGCGGTTCATTTGGAACCGTCAGAAGAAGATATCACTGCAGCGGTTTCAAAGAAATCGCTCGGATACGCACCTATCATGCGAGCGCTTTATTATCGAACCGTATAGATAAGTCACACACGGTTCTTATTACTTAACCGTGTGTGATATGTTAGACTATCACGTATGATTTATAATCGAACCATTCAGGATAAGTCACACGGTTCTTATTACGAACCGTGTGTGATATGCTAGACTATCACAGACGGTTTATTACTGGAACCATCTGTGATAAGTAATTACAGATGGTTCTATAACAGAACCGTCTGTGATATGCCTTTATAAAAACTAGGGCTCGCCCGTTCTTCTCCCCAGTGCACTTAGTCCTTAAGCTCTCGCGCGCTCGTTTCGCCTCCGACCTCGACGACGCCGCCCCCGACATCAGTGTCCTCCCTCTGCACCGGCCTCCTCCCCGCGCCGTCCTCCTCCCCTGCACCGGCCTCCTCCCTGCGCCCCCCTGCCCTGCACCGGCCTCCTCCCCCGCACCTCCCTCTTCCCCGCGTCGGCCTCCTCCCCTACACTGGCCTCCTCCTTGCACCGTGAGTTCTTGTGCGGCATCCTCTCTATGAGTATTCGTATATTACGTTTGTGAATCACTTGGGCTATATACTTATGTGCTGGATTGGCTTCAAATTCTATATTAGATTGTGCATTAAGAGATAGCAAGGTGGTTATGTGGGCTCTGTTGATCAGCTCTGTGATGAATGTAAAATCTGAAATCAATTTGCAATGCTAGTTGGTAACTTGATCTGTATTAGAATTGATTTCTGAATCTAGTACTGAAGATATTGCAAATTGATCAGTGGACTTTGTTGGCATGCTCTATGATGAACTCTGTCTTATACTGAGATTGAATGTGATAGTTCATTCTTGAGCTCTATTGTATTACTTGCTACTGTCAATTTGATATACTGTTAATTGGTTACTTTCGGTTGAAAGCTAGTTATTCTGATTCTTCTGGTTCTTTTGATCTCTAGCATTTGAAGTGGATACTATTATGTCAGCCAATTGGCTTTATCACTGAACTTGTGACTTCATGTTCAGTTCTATTGAGAGTATTCAGTTTTTGTTGGTAATCTAACGACTAGTTTGTGATTCTTCTAGTAGTCTGCTTGATCGAAGTTTAATGTGTTTTAGTTACTTGCTGAGATCATTTGACAGTTAAGCAAAGTATTGTTTAGAGCTCACAGTTTGAATTTATATTATCATATTCATTTAATGAAGAGTATAGACAATAGGATTGAGATGGCAAATACTTGTTCTTTAGCTACTCTCCTTCTGAGAGCACATAATAGAATCAATCTTCAGTGTCTTATGCTGCTAATTGGTGGTTTGTTGCTATTAATGCTGAGCATAATATTGTGTTTAAATGACTTGAAAGAATTTCATGGGCACATGTTATTATGGTCATTTATTTCATGCTGTTATTATGCTTTATGACTAATAGTGATTGCTACAATTAATTATGTTCATTTGACATTCAACAGGAAAGTTTTAAGTTCAGCTCAACATCTGTTTGATAATTGTTAAATTTGATTAGTGAAGATATATTGACTGATGTACTGAGATTGCAAATGTTAAATCCTTTGCATCCAGCATACTGAGAGCACTCTTTAACACCAATACTCTGAGCTTTTTGTATGACATGGAGATACTTCATATGTATATGTTAATTTGGTCATTTAAATGCTTGCAACAATTCTATGTTGATTTGGTCATTTAAATGCTTATATTGTTTTGTCAAAGTCAATTAGTGAAGAGTATAGACTGGTTGAGATGGCAGAGGCACTGTCTTCACCGCCGCCACCGACGCCGCCTAATGCGTCTGGATTTCCGTCGACGATAATGATACGTAAGCGAGATGGCAGAGGAAAATCGAAATTGCCTGCGGGCCGACTGATCATCACAGAGGTCAATGACGTTGGGATCCTCTCGAGTCTCCGTGAGATCGCCAGCCAGATTCGGACCATCTACGGGATACTTGCAAGGAACGGGTCCCCAACACCACACCAAGCCGAAGTCTCGACGAAGAACAGAGAGGCGCTACTGTGACGTAACATTCAAGCAAGTTCACTATCCCAGAAACAGACATGGCACGCATGGAATGGCAGGCGTTGCTCTCGATGGATAACGTGTGGAGGACCTTCAAGAGCGTTCTTGTCACGAAGTACGCGAACACGGGTGAGACGCCCTTCGCGAAGTATGGATTCTTGACGCGGGAAACATGGGACGCATTTGTGGTTATGAAGACGACGGCTGAATTTAAGGAGCAAAGTGCGGCGCATAAAGCTCTCCAGACACGAAGCACTCACCCCCCCCCCCACAGACTCGGCACCGCTGGGTACGCGGCTAAATCCATGCAATGGGCGACGGAGGAGGAGAACGCAACCGGGCCATTTCCTGGGATCACAGACCCGCGTTCCCTAAGCTGGTTAAAAGCGAGGGCAAAAGTCTCATCTTCGAGCAGCATCTCTTTCACAAACCCGGTAGACCAAGAAGTGTCCCAACGTGTGGTAAATATGTCGAACTACCTAGTTGTTAATAAGTCCATAACTTCATAGTGTCTATAATAACATGATAACCACTTGCAGCATGAATTGACTGCCCAAACTTCCCAAGGCTCCTTCCAAGCAAACAGGGAGAAGGATATGCTATCTACGGCCTTGGGAAACAAGGAGCACCCAGGTCGCAGGCGAGGCCTTGGGGTTACCGTACCTTGGAGTTATGGATTCCGAGGCGACTACGACACGTATAGGAGTAGGAAGAGATCCAAGGCCGAGCACGAGGACCGGTTGCAGTACAGATGCCATCGCAAAATTTGAAGGACGAGATAACACAATTGCGGGATCAATCGAATCAACTCTCGAACCACCATAAGCCGCCAGATTATATTGGGAGCGATGCGCTGGCCCACGCATAATTCTAAACATGATGACGCCCAATTACCTATTAGCGACATCAAGGTATTGTACATCTCTGGAATACTCCAAAGATAGACCTATAGTACGTCTTAGTTAATTGTGTATCGTTTTGTAGGAGCCGACGCCCTGCAAGCTCCATGTGAGGATAGTTGGGTCTATTTCTATTGAGGTCAAGGCGGTATGCATATCTATGCCAGAAGGGACAAGTAGCACGCAGACGACGAGTGGGCGCAGGTTACGCCAGGTCTGGTGGACATGGTACATGACAATTTCATGGCCGCCTACCGAGATTCGCCCAACGAAGACATCGGAACACTAGGGGATGCCATGCACACTTTTATCCAGTGGCCCAAGAAGGACATCGCCTTGGGCCCAACAGTGCCGCGATCTCGACACGACTATTCCTCTCCAATGAGACCCTCGATGACGCCACCTCATCATCCTTCGCCCCTGAAGGCCACCTCATCGGTTCCCGTAGAGAAGACACCAAAGGAACAAAAAAGTGTACCGCCGTATCAGTTCCCGTAGAGAAGACGCCAAAGGAACAAGAAAAGCATGCCGCCGTATCGGCTCCCTAGAGAAGACACCGAAGGAACAAGAAAAGCATGCCGCCGTATCGGTTCCTGAGTTGTCTCGCAGGAAGACGCTGCCAATCGTTAAGGCCAAATCGAAATCGATAAACATTAAGGCACCTGCCAACTCCGGGAAGTACTCCATCGAAAAACCGTTGTGCTCCAACGCAATTACTCGCAGATGGACTAGCTTGTCGCTTTGCATGCCCGGTACATGCGAAGACCAAAGAGAAGGGTGCGATACTAGAATCACCGTCAGGTACAAGAATGAGCATTTCTTCAACGGGTCGGGCCACTTCGTCATGGGCTTCAACGACTTGTACGACCTATTCAACTTGGTTGCCCTCGATGCCTCGCTTCTACGATGTTGGACACTATAAGTGTGTGTACAATCAAGTTCTGCATTCACGTAATACTGATAAATATCACAACTCATTGCTTATGTATAGATACATGATTAAAAAAGCCCGGCAATGTTCCGAACCGGTGGGTTTCCTCGACCCATACGTGGTCTCTATGCAAACCATCGAAGCAGACACATCATTCATCGAGAACTACATAACGACGAGATTGCTTCGTCAGGACAACGAGGACTACATAGTGGTGCCCTACAACCAGGGGTAAGTGCTTCACTACTTGCTATATAAATTTTATTTGTACTTTATACGTAGCATGAACTTAGGTTTAATGACTATAGCGACATACATGAGTAGGAACCACTGGATCCTTTTAGTCATTATACCAAAGATGAACAATGTAATATACCTTGATTCCCTAATCAGCAATGAGCACGACTTCAGCATTCTGACAGGAATGCTCAACAGGTATGCTCATTTCCTCCATACATAACTCTATTGTAGTCTTCCTTCGTTTGAAATGGCCGAGGATAACTTTTTGGAATCATGTAGGTCGTTCAAAGCCTATGTTCGCGACGGAGGACTATACAAGGGGGGATCAAAGGACACACTGACACACAGGACGCGATTTCCTGTACGCGCTACAACACAATAATGTTATATCATACTTCGTAATAATGCGTCTCGAACTGACTATACCTATATATGTAATTCTATTTTTGTAGTGCCGCCAGCAAAAAACTGATGAGCTATGTGCATTCTATGTTTGCCATCATATGCGGCAAATCATTAATGCTAAGACGAAGGATCCCCAGGTTTGTCAATCTCGAAATAATTATTTCTGAATTATAAATTTAAATATATATGCTTACCACTTTACTCTTGCTAGCGACAGGGCTTGACGACAGAATCATATGCACTCGTTGCGAGCGAGATCATGGACTTTCGAGAGAAGCTCCATGACTTCATCAAGATAGATATCATTAACCCCAACGGAGACTTTCACTCCGTCACCGACGCAGAGAGTTTCACCCGCTTGCACCTCTCAACCACGTGCAAACAAATGATTCAATTGTAATCCAATTGTAACTATAGCGAGAATACTTGAACAAATTCTTTTGTAATTTATTTTAAGTAATGATCACTTTGAGTTGTCAAAAATTGATTATCTGTGATGTATCTGTTTTCTGCATGCTTGTTTTCAGAGGGCATGGCTAGCAATTCCTGAGGCTAGCCAAAAATAAAACAAAAAGTGGTTAGGGTAATGACAGACAATTTTTTTTTGTTAAAACCATCTGTGAAGGTGCGTATCACAGACGGTTTCCATTAAAAACCATCTGTGATACGAGAAATATCACAAACGGTTCAGAATAGAACCGCTCGTGATATTTCTCGTATCCTGACGCTTTTAATGGAAATTTATTATCGCTGAGCGGTTCGTAAATAGAACCGTCTGTGATATTGTGGATATCTTGGGGATATGCCTGAGATCTTAGGATGATGTTACAATTGGCAATGTCGTTTAAGGTTTGTCGATTCACGCGTTTTCGGCGAAGTTCAAGCTAATTTGTCGAGGCAAGTGGCGACCGATCGGCCAGTGGGTCGGGGCCGAAGCTTTGGGAAATCGGATGACCGCCTTTATGAGATTTTGGATTTCGAAGCTGGGCCAAAAATAAAGGGTGTAGACAAGAGAGTAGATTCTACTACACTTGGTCTCATAATTTTTGGGTCTTCCAGGCAAAAGTTTTATTGGTTTGAAAATTCCAGTGGGTTTCGGATTTCCAGGAAGAAAATTTGGCTAAGTCCGGTTGGCGGTCGACCGGCAAACCAGCAGTGCGATCGAGACCGACCGAAGCGTCGGGCCGGCTAAAGTGGCAGCCTGACCGGTTTTGGTTTGTTTCATCGGCCAACTGGAGGCGATGATTATTGGGTTAGGTCAAGTTCATGGGTTTCATGGCATATGTGTTGCATGATGCATGTTTTGACTAACGTGAGTCAAGTTGTGAAGAACTTGTTCCCGGATTCGATTATTTATCTATTGATGTGCAGGTTGCTTGGAGGTCAATGACGGTCAATGGTGAGGATGATCGGGACTAAGCTTGGAGAGCTGAGGTCCAGAACGATCGGGGATGCCCGGTGAGGTCAATGTAGTCAAGCATGGCGCAAGAGGGACAAAGGTGACCGAGCAGGCGATTCGGTCTGACGGAGTTGGATCAAGCGGCGGGGTTTGCAAGTGCCATGGTGGTTTCGGTGGAGCGGATGAGAGAGACTTGCCGACATGAAGAGATTTGGATCAACCTACACGTGGCGAAGCATGGGAGGTGCTTCACGAAGATGGGACTCGGTCTTTGCAAAAAGATCGAGAAGGGGTATTTTGGTAATTTTACCAAATACCGCCTTGGTGACCTTTTGCCAACTCATGGCGCAAGGTGGCGCAAGGTGAAGCCGATTAGGTCAAGAGATGAAGACGGTGCTTTAAAATGCTTGCGTATGTGACCCGTTTGTGTGTGGGCCCTAACGGGGGCCCATTAGGGTTCAATCTTCTAGAAAGTCTAAGCCTCCACTATAAATAGAGGAGGGAGGTGGCTGCACCCCCTCAACCCTTTCATTGTGTTTGAAACCCTAGTTTGCTTAGGGAGAGGATTAGTGGAGGTTAGGGTTCTAGAGAGTTGGATTTGATTTCGTGCTCATGTATTGAGTCTTTGTCCTCCGTTGATTGAGTGGCTGTAAACCAATACCATATCAAATCAATCCAAAGAAGTTCCCTTAAACATGAGTCTATTTGCTTTCTTTCTCTCTATTTGGTGATTTATGGTCTTTCTTTGTTCCGCGAGTTTTTGCTTGTTCTCTTGCCATGATCTAACTTGTTGTGACATGTGGGAACCCATCTAGGATCATCTTGATCATCAATCACCCACGAGCAAGTCTCTAGATCATATTTCGATTTTGACTCGGTTTTGGTGCACACTTCGTTCAATCTGAAAAAGATAGGAACTTTGGCATGGATCTCTGCGATCTTTGATTGGAATAAGTTCCTAATATCTTAGAGAAGGTGTGTCTCAAATCTCGTGGAGTTTGGCCTTACGGATCAAAAGTTAGACCGATTTGAGTTTTGGTTTTCGGGCTGATTTTACTGTTCATTGGCCTAGAGGTCTGACCGCCATGTATTGAGAGGTCAGACCAATTTCCAAAGGTCAGACCGATTTCTAGTTGGAGGTCAGACCGCTCAACTCATTTAGGTTTTGAGTTTTTATGTTTTTGGTCTATTTGCTTCGGGGTTTTGATTGGATTTAATACAAGCCTTCCACTGTGCTTGTATATTGATCTTCTTAGCTTTTATAGCTATTGGAGTAAAAATCGTATTGAATTCGATCAAGGTGAAAAAGAGATCCTATTCACCCCCCCTCTAGTCGCCTTTTTGGTCCAACAGATATTTCTCGTATCACAGACGGTTTTTAAAGGAAACCGTCTGTGATACGCACCTTCACAGACGATTTTTACAAAAAAACCGTCTGTGTTATTCATATCACAGACATACAAATACAAACGGTTCGGAAACCGTCTGTGATGACAGTTTCGAACCGTCTGTGATGAGGCTTCCTGTAGTAGTGGGAGGTCTAGACTGAGAGGGCGGTCGAAACCAAAAGGGAGGTCTACACTGAGAGAGAGGTCTAAAGAGAGGGAAGTCTAGACTGAGAGGGATGTAGGAGCAAACAAGGAGAGGAGATTCAACACCAGAGAACTCCAGCAACTCAAAAGGAACCAAACTCGAATTGGTTGAGGTTGGATTAGTTTATGTTAAACCACGACAAATTTCCGAAATCTCCAAGTTAAACTTGAGCAATTCAACAAAACCAAATGGTTATTTTTGCTTTTGAAAACTCAGAAACTCAGAAAACTTGGGATGTTACAAATGCATCACCAAAGACACATCCTACGTTGTGAAATACATAAAGACAGGATTGCTTGCTCAGGGCGACAAGGACTACATAGTGGTGCTCTACAACCAGAAGTAAGTGCTTCACTACTTGCTATACAAATTTCATTTGTACTTTATACGCAGTACGAACTTAGGTTTAATGACTATAGCGACATACATGAGTAGGTTTCACTGGATCCTTTTAGTCATTGTACCAAAGAGGAACAAGATAATATATCTTGATTCCCTACTCAACAAAAAACCATGACTTCACTCTTCTGCAAGGAATACTCGATAGATATGCTCATTTTCTCCATACATAATTGTATTGTAGTCTTCCTTCGTTTGAAATGGCTGAGGATAAATTTTTGGAATCTCGTAGGTCGTTGAGCGCCTATGTTGCCGAGGGAGGGTCACACAAGGAATCGAGCGCCAAACTGCAACATAGGACGTGATTTCTGGCACGCACTACAACACAATAATCATATATCACACTTCGTAATAATGCGTCTTGAACTGACTATACTTATATATGTAATTCTATTTTTGCAGTGCCACCAGCAAAAACAAGATCATATGTGTGCATTCTACGTTTGCTGTCATATGCAGCAAATTATGAGTGCTAAAACGAATGATCGAGATGTTTGTCAATCTCGCAATAATTATTATATATATATATATATATATATATATATATATATATATATATATATATACTTACTTACTTACTTACTTACTACTTTAATCCTATTAGCGGCGGGACCTGATACTCGATTTAGATGTTGTGGTTATGACCAAAATCTCGGAGATTCGATGGATGATCTACAACTTCATCAAGACGGAGATCATTAATGCCAGCGGAGAGTTTCACTCCATCGACACCGCTGAACGACCTTCAAACAATTGATTCAATTGTAATTCACTTTGAGTAGTTGTAATTCAGTTGTAAATCTAGCAACAATACTTAAACATATTCTTTTGTAATTGATTTTGAGTTGTAAATGATCACTTTGAGTTATCAACAATTGATTCATCTATGATTTATTTGTTTTCTGCTTGCTTATACCTAGAAGGCCAGCCGAAAATCAGAAAAAATTTAGTTAGGTATAACAAACTATCACAAACGATTTTATAATATAAACTATCTGTGAAGGCCTACTATCACAGACGGTTTGCACCAACGACTGTCTGTGATATGTAGGATATCACAGACAGTTCTATTTACAAACCGTCTGTGATATCCGACGATTTCAATAAAAAACCGTAAATATTGTGAGTTATCACAGACGGCTCAAAAACTATCTGCGATAATCGTCTGTTATCACAGACATATAAATTTAGACAGTCCAAAAACCGTCTACGATGATGGTTTGAAGCCGCCTATAATGACTCTCTTTGTAATAGTAACGATGTGAGCACACGTACGTGCGTGACAGACGGGCGAGAGATCATCCAAGCATGCGTCTCTTTCTCAACGGCTCGTTAGTATTTAGTACTAGCTGGAAACATAAAACTAACGTAATGTAAATATTACGTGTGTACGTGTGTTTGTCGATCTCAGTCATCGCCATGTTTTTTATTGCCGTTAATTAGCTTGCAGGTTCAAGCCAATACTGTCCTGTCTGGAATCTCCATCGATCCACACGGGCGCAATCGGTTCTTTCCATATTGTTTACCGTGGTTTAATTTAGGGACGTACAAGAAGATCATGTAGCGTACTTGATCTGCGTGTTGATCAGACAGAAACGCAAAGGGATCGACCATCGATCTCTCAACGGTTCGTTAGTAAAACACTGGATGGGTGTTTTTACCACGACAACACTATTGCCTCCTCGATTTAACCACATTGGCTCGTCTCAAAAGTTCTATCACATGTCTGATACTTTAATTTTTTAAAGAACAATTCTTTTTTTAATCCGAAATACACCTCTTTTTTTATTATTTTGCTGAAATAATTATCTGTCGCTTCATCGTTGGACGACTTGTATAAAGTCACCTAATAGTTGAGCGACTTTATCCAAGTCGCCCAATAACTGCGTGTGGAGCAATCGCTCAACAGTATGACGAGTAGTTTCTGTCGCTCAACGGTTGAGCGACTTAGCCCTAATTGCCCAACCGTTGGACGACTTGGCAGGTCCAACGTTTCAGCGACACATCCTGCCAAGTCGTCCAACGGTTGAGCAACTAGACAGTTGTATAGAAAGACGCACCCGGCCCTCTCACGGTCTCTTTCGCCATTTCTCTGAGGAGAGAACGAGAAGAGCTCGGGAGAGGAGAAAAGGAGAGAGAGGAGAGGGGAAGTGAAGAGAGGGAGAAGGTCGGGAGAGGGGTAGAAGGAGAAGAGAGACCGACGGGGGGAAGCAGAGGAGCTCGGGAGAGGGAGAGAGGGAGAGGAGAGGAGCTCGGGAGAGGGAGAGAAGGAAAGCAGTGGAGCTTGAGAGGGGGAGAGAAGAAGAGCAGAGGAGCTCGGGAGAGGGAGAGAAGGAGAACAAAGGAGCTCGGGAGAGGGGGAGAAGAGAGAAAGAAGAAGGAATATTGTTAATTAGGAGAGAAGGTCTTCGCGTGAAGGTAATAGTCTTATCCGTTCTTGTTCTAATCCGAATGTAGGTAACTTGTCGCTATTTGTTGGTTTAGCACGTATTTCCTGAATGTATGTTAACAAATGGGTAGTTGCATTGTTCGAAATATTTATAGTGATAAATCAGTCATGTCGGAGCCCACAATATTATCAGTGCATTACGGTGTTGGTACGATTCATGAAGGTCCAAACGGTGTTGACCTGAATGGTTTTCTGCAAGTTAGTATGGTACATCGGACGTAGAGAATGCTCGAATCGGAGATGTCCTATGCTGGCTCTCCAGTAGCTTCTCCTTGGACCCTGAGGTGTGCAATGTTGTCCTATATGGGCTTTGAAGTCGGTCTGCGACGTACATTCGGTGGGAGTTGTGCAGGCTGATGCGCACGGTTGTATAGAAGAGCTTTGTGGAAGGCTGCCAGCGCTGTGGATACAAGTGTGTGCTACTCGTACAACCATGTTCGAAGGGAGTTGTAGGAGGCCCTGCAGAGGCAGAAAAGGACTATCACACACCGTAGCGTGTGGTTCATGAAGACAACGTGGTGGCCGATGTTGCGGAGGCAGAAGAGGAAGATCGCACACCGCAACGCGTGGTTCACGAAGAGGACGCGGTGGCCGATGTTGCGGAGGCAGAAGAGGAAGATCGTACACCACATGCTAAGCCCACTGGACAGGCCGATGCAGGGGAGCATGTCAACAGCATAGTACGTCAGATGGAGATCGATGACTTGACGGCCCAGGCCGAGGAGGAAGCTTTAGAAGAGGAGGAAGCTTTAGAAGAGGATGTCGATGGCTCTTCCGATGAGGACGAAGTACCCATCCCACAGGAATGGAATATGGTGGACGTTGATGGTCTTGCTATGCACGACGAGCATGAATCACCGTGGGAGTAACACGGTATGAAAGTTCGGCTTCATGCAATGTTTTCTGATAAGGAATCACTACATGATACCATTAAGCTGTGGGCCTTGTCCATGCAGTAGACGTTTCGGGTCCTCAAATCCAGCCAGGAGCAGTGCACCATGGTCTGCGAGCAGGCTGGTTGTCCTTAGCGTGTGTACGCATGTAGACCCAAGTACTAGACTCACTAGATTGTCTCCAAGGTGGAGGCGCACTCTTGCGTGCTCAGTAGTATTTTGCCGAAGCATCGCAACCTAACGTCCACCTTCATAGCTAATCTTATGTACGAAGAGATAATGAAGGAGAGGGACCTAGAGGCCAAGCACACCATGGTGGCTATCGAGCAAAAATTCAAGTACAAGATTAGCTACACGAAGGCGTGACGTGAGAAGCGGAAGGCTTTGGAAAGGAGGATCGGTTCTTTCGAGGTGGCATAACCTTCCTCATATGCTCCAGGTGCTGCAGAATAGGAATCTGGGCACATACATTGCTGTGAAGGATAAGCCATCCAGAAGACCGCCGCTAGGTTTCATAATATCACAGAGAGCCTTCTTAGCCTTCGGTGCCTGCATCGATGCTTTCAGGCACATGTTGCTCGTGATATCAGTCGACGGGATGTTTCTAACTGAGAAATACAAGGGTCAGATCCTGACAGCAATTGGCGTTGATGGCAACAATCAGATTCTGCCCTTAGCCATCGCATTTGTGGAAAGTGAGAATTTCGACAGCTGGTTATGGTTCCTTCAACATGTGAAGGTAGGGGTAATTGGGGCACGTCCTAATGTCTGCATAATCTATGATCGCCACCCCGGGATGATGAAAGTCATCAGAAAACTTCAGTAAGACCTCGAGGAGTCGTTCCCTTGGCCAGACATGAGGAACATGTGGTGCATTCGCCGTCTGGGGGCCAACTTCTTCAAGCAATTTCCGCAGTAACCGTTGATGAAGTTGTTCAAGAGGCTGGCTATATAGAACCAGTAGCGTAAATTTGATGCGTTGTGGGAGATGTTAAGAGGAGCACTACGCGAAGCACGTCGTCGACAGGAACAAGAGTCTACCCATTCCTAGGGTGGCGCAACCTGAACGCCTCCCACCACTGCGGGAGCTTAACCCTCCCTGTGTGACGCAGAGGACCATGAGGGACATCAAGTGCTTCTCTCATTGGATTGAGGCCAAGCCATCGAAGAAGTGGTCCTTACTGCATGACACGGACGGTGCAAGGTACGGTATGATGACTACTAACCTTGTTGAGGTGTAAAACTGAGTTCTTAGGGCCACGTTGGATATTGCACAGAGGACTTGGATTCCAGATCTTAACTATTTGAAGGGTGGGAAGGGCCGTCGCCAGAGTTGTCACATTAGGAACAATATAGACAAGGGGAAAGTTGAATCGGTGGGTAGACGTTGCGGCCGCTGCCGCTAGAAAGGCCATACTGCGAGAGGTCACAAGTCGTCTGCCGACACGTAGGAACACCGACGTGAAGTGCAGCACCGCTTCTTGTTGTGTGTATAGTGGTAGTAAGATTAGAAATGCTAGCATGTTGTAACTTGTACTTAAGTTAGTACTTTGCTCCTTGTACGCATTGTGGAACTAATTGTATCGTAATTGCAAATTTTAACTTCATTTGAAGTGTTAATCTGTCATCGTGACCTATGTCTGCAGGACATGATTTCTCTCTGCAAAGCAGGACGTGACCACTCTCTACGAAGTAGGACATGACCACCCTCTACAAAGCAGCAGGACGTGACCACTCTCTGCAAAGCAGGACGTGGCCTCCTCGAAGGACGTAGCGCATGGACGCGAAACACATCCGTGCCTCATCGTAATGGAACTGCTACAGTTGCGTCCACTCCTGCTATAAATACAGTGCTACTCGGCCAGGAACTCCACACCAACAACACTACCTAGATAACATGGACATGGAGAAGGAATGGGAGAACATCCGTGAGCTTTTCAAGGACTGGATGTCCCCCCAGGAAACCGCCGCTCGCCATAGGGCATTTAGTCAACAGCCTTGCACTCACCACCCACCTCCAGAGGTCGTTGATCTAAGGTGGCTGCCTCATAGTATGCCCAACGATTCGGGGTCAAGCCACACCCCCTCCTATGCCCGCTGAACGCCCTCCAAAAGGGCCCCTGGTAGGGGTGGCGCCACCCCTTTGTTGGTATCGAGAAGCCTGCAAGTATGTCAAATCAACCGACGAGTGGACCATTGGGCAGCACTATTAGTGCTGCCCAAACTACTACGTGGACTACCCTGATCGCAGGTTTGACATGCCAAGCCACAGGTGGTCGGTAATGAAATCGCATTCAAGTGCACATCACTTTTTTGGTTCTCGTTACGCTGTAACCACGTCTCTCTTCCCACCACAGTCTCCATCGTGCCTATGCAACTTCAGCCAGTGGATTGACAACAAGATTCACCCCTATGACATGTGGATGCTACTGACACGGAAGAGCTGGGCTAGGGAGGACTACGAGGGTCGTGAAAGGCGCCTTGAAGAGCTATAGGCTGAGATAGAGGAGAAGAAGAGGTGGGAGAGGCTACACGAGGAGCAGGAGCGCGAGCATGCCAGGCGACATGAGGCTGAGAGGGCGCAGAAGAGGGCCATCGTGGTGAAAGCTAAGGCGCAAGGCGAGGAGTACAACGCCGAGCTGGGCCGCAAGGGCAAATGGCCACGTTACACGCAGTAGTTCGACCCCCTTCGTCCGTATGTCCCATGTATTTCTAATTCCCTAAAGGCATGCACGTACCGTCATTGTTTCGTTAGCTTGGGTGCCATGTAACCCCCTAGCTCCTCTGTCACCACTCCGTCGTTCGCTGTCCACTGACCTCCTCTAGCCTCTCTCAGTCTTGGTGAGCACCTCGTGCCCTGTTCTCCCTCAAACCCCTCTTTTCGACCACGTCCTGTAGTCGAAGCTCTTTTCAACCACGTCACGCAGTCGAACCTTCTTCTGACAAGTCGAACCTCCTTCTGACCATGTGATTTCAAAACCTCCGAGTGCCCGTTCTCCTTCGTTCGAGCTCTGATTCGAGTGATTCAAATTTTTAAATTTATCTAAATTCAATATCTACCTCTCATAACCAAAATTACTTAACTTGGAGTTTATTTGAATTTTATTTGGATTTTATTTGAATTTGGCTTATTTTTGCATGTAGACTTTGACGACTTCGGAGGATCGGATTTCAACGCCGTTTGAGAACAACAACTAATTAAGCAAGGCAAGTTACATCTTTGATCATATTTGAATCCCAGTATTTTAAATTATTTAAATTTTGTTTTAAATTATTAATGCATGTGTATTTATATTCAATTTATTTAAAACCTTATTTTAAGCTTTATAGTTATTCCTAATTCCAATATATAGCCATTTGTTGTCAACTTTGTTATTTATTAATAAAGTCTTGCGTATTATGAATGTTACCATATTTGTTTACTGTGTGGTCTAGCCATTAATCATTGGACTAGTTCAGTAATTCACAAAGGATTTGGGAGTGTTAATCCCGGGTCCTTACAAAGTGGTATTAGAGCCATATCGACTGTAGGTCATGACCTAGTTAGAATGGCCGTTAGTGAAAAATTTCAAAACTTATTTTATATAACAAGAGAAATAAATTGTTCACTCCTCATCTTTTGTCATCTTTCTATCCTTACCTTCTTCATGGTGTTCTTTCTTACCTTGATCCTCCATCACCATTTTAAAATGTTAAAAGGATCCTCTTTCCCTTGAAAAATTCTATAGATGGTCAACACATTTCTTACCATTACGTTCAAGACCACAAGACATGAAGCTGTCAAGAAAGTTTTGTCGTCTCCACCATTCAATAGCAACATGCAAGATTCATTGAAGACCATGAGCCGAAGATCACGATCTCAGCCCAACTATATAGCTTAAGTTGGTCAAGACTCATTCTGTGTATTGAGCCGCTTCACCAGATTTAGAGTATCAATCGAGTAGACGATTTTTCCCTTGAGTTATTTTCAGTTGCAAAAAGTATTTGGTGTTGCAAAGTAATTCGGATCTTGTGAGTTGCTACAACCTCCCTAGCTTCCCTCGTCCCTGCTTTTTCCCTTGTCTTTCCTTAAGCCCAACTACCACTTCAGATGGCCAGCAGCAACATCAACCGTAGCAGTGGAACATCCAATGACAGGATTGGTCTCAACACCAACGCCACTTTGAACATCAATGCTAAAGCCAACCAACAACCGTCAGTAGTGACACTTTAGAATTAGAATCAGTTTTTTTATCACCCAGACTCAACTAATGCAACAAATGAACAACAGCAATGTCTCCTCAGCCACTGCTCTGACAACTCATGAACAGTGTCCCTGCGATGAGTTATCGAGGATCAAGCGACTAGAAGTATCGCATAATGATGACATGAACTACTTTCCTCCTGAAGGTCACCATCCACGAAAGTACATTATCTATTACAAATGTGGTGGACAAGGACACATCGCCTACGGATGCCCTCAAAAGGGAAGGCCAAAACAAGATATTCATTGTGTTAACTACAATTGCATCGGACACTATTTCATCAAGTGTTCCAAGAGGATGGTGATCTAGTATCAAGTCTGCAACCGTTGTGGCGAGAAAGGACACTTTGTCAAACAATGCCCCTTACAAGCATCCTTACCACCACAAGCAACCTCAGCACTGGAGGACAGATCAAAAGAACCTCGGACGACACACCAAACAATAAGGATATCTCAGCCCGTCATAAGAAGCCAAGTGAGCCAAGTCAGTACAGAAGAAGCTCAAGAATCCAGTGAACAAAATTCCGACCAGATCAAGCACAAGACATTTGATCAGTAGTACAATTGTCCCAAAAGAAAGATGGTGGATCAAGTACAAAATATTGCATGAAACTCTAAGGCTCGTGCGATTCAACCCCAGTCCGACCGAGCACAAACAACTACCACACTCGTGACACCAGGATCAACACTACGTCCAGGGATGTAGATATTCCACAACAACAATGGCGGCCAACCTCAGCAAAATAAGACATCAAGGGGAGGAGTGCAATGCTTCAATTGTTAGGATATGGGACATTTTGCCAAGCAAAGCTCAAAAAGACACTTAGTAATCACCCCGGACAGCATTCTAGAAGCTACTGTAATCGCAACAATAACACCAGTAGCAGGAAGTAAAAACAATAGAAGGAACTTGTCATAATTGCAAAAATATAGAAGTTTAGTCTTGCCGATGCCTCAAGAAATAGCTGTGAAAAATCCAGCTGGCTCTTGGTCCCCTAACACATCTATTGGAGGCCAGTCACGGAAGAACCCATCTCATGCCACAGGTATCACGTGCTTCCACTGCCGAGAGATAGGACATTATGCCAATAAATGTCCAAAGAGGCAGCAGACAGCGAATCCAGCCGTCGACGACAATTCCAATTAAAGACCTTGTATTGCCAGCTCTCTTTCTAGTCTCTCCAAATCTCGGGGACGAGATTCCTTTTAAAGGGGGTAGTTTGTAACATCCCAAAGTTCTGTTACCAATTTTAAAATTTATAAAGTTATTGTTTTATTAATTTTCTGAGTCGTAAAGAGTTTCCTTGATTTACTGAAAATTTAAAAGAGTTTTATCGCTCTTCTTGAATTTTTGGACTTGATTTACTATTTTCTAAATACCTTTTTGGATTAGTGCATTCTCTATAAATCGGAAATCTTCTAAAACCAGGGAAATCATTCGGGCCGAATTTCCCACGCCCGTTCCCCGCATGACCGCCCTTTCGGTGTCGACCACCCCTTCGGTTTCGACCACCCTTTCGGTGTCGACCACCCTTTCAGTTTCGATCACCCCTTCGGTGTCAACCACCCTTTTGGTGTCGACCATCCCTTCAGTGGCGACCACCCCTTCGGTTTCGACCTCCATTTGGGTGTCGACCACCCTTTCGGTGTCAACCACCCCTTTGGTTTCGACCACCCTTTCTATAACATCTCAGTTTTCAGGGCTTTTTGAAAATTTGCAAAATAAAAATAACCATTTGGTTTTGTTGCATTGCTAAAGCTTAGCTTGGAAATATTTGAAACCAAAAGCAATTTAATATGAATTAATCGAACTTCAACTAATACAAAATTTTGGTTTATTCTGAGTTTATTGGAGTTCTCTGGTATTTAAAATCATTTTTATCTGTTGTTCCGATTTTCCCTCGGCCCATCTCTTTTTCTCTCCCCGCGCGCCGACCCGCACCACCCTCTCGGTTTCGACCACGTTGAGTAGTCGAATCCTTCTTTTGACCACGTTGAATAGTCAAATCCATCTTTCGACCACCCTCGCCTCGACGCGTGTTTCCTCCCTCTTGTTCCTCAGCGGCGTGTGCATTAAATGCCGTTGTCTCTGCCGTGACGTGCGCATTAAATGTCGTTGTCTTCGCCGCGATGTGCGCATTAAATATCGTTGTCTCCGCCATGACGTGTGCATTAAATGTTGTTATCTCCACCGCGCCGTCGCGAATTCTGTCACTCCATCTTGTCGCCCGGTCCCCCTCCTTCCTCTATAAATGGAGCACTAGGGAGCCCTTTTGTCCTTCTTTTGTTTTCCCCTCAACTCTCTCTCGCCCTCGTTCCGCCATGCTTCAGGTTTTGCCACCGCTGTTCGGAGCTTGCGCCACAACCTCTACTACCACCGTCAAAGCCTCTCCGTCGACGTTGTCTTCACCTCAGGCTTCTCAAGACCGCGTTCTACCCGAGGCTCCCCTTGTCTTTGCCTAGAGTTCACTGGAGCCCCTGAAAGCACTCCTGAGCGTCGCCGCCATCACTACTCTGCCGTTCGTCGTCCACCGACCTCCTCCGCCTCTCTCTCGGTCTTGGTGAGCTCCTCGTGACCTGTTCTCCCTCAAACCCCTCTTTTCGACCACGTCCTGTAGTCGAAGCTCTTTTCAACCACGTCCTGTAGTCAATGCTCTTTTGGACCACATCGCGTAGTCGAACCTTCTTCCGACCAGTCGAACCTTCTTCCGACCATGTGATTTCAAAACCTCCGAGAGCCTATTGTCCTTCATTCGAGCTCTGATTCGAGTGATTCAAATTTCTAAATTCATCTAAATTCAATATCTACCTCTCAGAACAAAATTACTTAACTTAGAGTTCATTTGAATTTTATTTGGATTTTATTTGAATTTGGCTTATTTTTGCATGTAGACTTTGACGACTTCGAAGGACCGGATTTCGACGTCGTTTGGGAACAACAACTAATTAAGCAAGGCAAGTTACATGTTTGATCATATTTGAATCCCAGTATTTTATATTATTTAAATTCCATTTTAAATTATTAATGCATGTGTATTTATATTCAAGTTATTTAAAACCCTATTTTAAGCTTTATAGTTATTTTCAATTCCAATATATAGCCATTTATTGTCAATATGGGTAGTATGGAGAATCTTTCCAAATGCGATACATTTTGGAGTTAAACTTTGATGGAGATTGGATAATAAAAGTAGATTATTGATAGATGTTTGATAATAGAGGTAGATTGTTGATGGATGTCAGATTAATGGATGTTGGCTCATTAGAAATACACGATTGTTGGATATTGGATTACATGAATATATGATTATTGGATTATAGCCATACACGACTATTGGCTATTTGTTTATAGAGTTAGATTGTTGTTAGAGATTGGATTATATAACTATATTGTTGAATAATGGACTGATGGATGCAGAATTATAGAAATAGATTGTTGTTGATATTGAATGGTTGGAGTTGGATTGTATGAATAGACAATTATTGGAGATTGGATTATAGCAATAGATTATTGTTGATGATGGATTATAGGCATAGATAATTGTTGGAGATTGAATTGATGGATATCGGATTACAGGATTACATGATTGTTGATGTCGGGTTCTAGAAATAGATTGTTGGAGGTTGGATTGTAGAATTGTAATTGGTGGATATTGGATTACTGAATAGGGGATCATAGAATCATTATTGAAGATGGGACTAATGGATGTTGAATTATTAGAAAAATAATATTATTGGATTATTTGATTATGATTCTAGTTCTGATGGTTTACTTACTGGTCGTGGTAGCGGACCTGGCTGTGGAGCTGGTCGTGGTAGTTGCCTTACTAATCTTGGAGTTGACAATTCTTGGACATCAATCCCCCATACCTTCTCGCCCTAAATAAAACTTTAGTCAATACAATAGTATTGATGAGATGCTTCTTGTTAAGAAACTTTATGCTTAGTCGTGCTTAGACCAAAAATATTTAATTTAGGGAATTTAACCAAATGTTCAATTATGATTTAATTGAGCCTATGGTATTGTTTTACCATAGGACATTTGCAAATGATTTTTGAAAAGCGAGACAAAATAAAAATTGGTTTTGACTTGGGCGAAATGGATGTTTGGATAGGTACATGTTTATGCACGAGATCGATTCATTTCTATGATCGAGGCCCAGTGTTTTATTGGAAGTCGCTCAAGTCAGTTAAGGACCGGTCTTCGAGTCGCATCTTGCTAAGCCCCATCATGCTACCACATGTCCTGTGTGGGCGGGACCTGGCTAACTAATTTGCAACATTTCACCGTGGTCATCCTATCCGGTTGCGTGGGTGTCTTTTACGACCTACTCTTATGTATTCCCACATGGCGCAAGAGGGGGCTTAAATCCGGCGGATGGTTCAATCCAAAGGAAGCGAAACCTTAGTGAGGCGGGACTACGGTGGGATGGTGCTTTGTAAAGGCCTTGACACGTGCTCTAGACTGTTAACCTAAGGCAGTGAGCGGCGGTATCGATGGATGCCAAACAAACTAGAGAAATTGTGTCATATGGGTAAAGCTGTACAACCTCTACAGAGTGTAAAACTATTCGAATAGCCATGTCTACGGTCATGCACATGCTAGCAAAGCCACTCAAAGTTAGATTTTGGTTTTGATTTCAAAAGACTTTATCAAATGATTTTGGATGGTTTATCCCATTAGGAAATTGGGCGGTTTGCCATGTGATAGGAAGGTATCCTTCACCACTCATTGATGAATGTTATCTGACTATAAAACTTGAGTTTTAGAAAATGAATTTTAGTTATGGAATAACTGCTTGGGAACTTAATACAAGTATTTAAAGAAAAACATTGCTCTATGCAAAATGTAACCTTATAAGCCTTCCTTTATTATACCCTTACATGCATTATTATTCTGTTATTGGGTGTAACTTGCAGGGCACAATTGTTTGTGCTCACTTTTTCTTAATAAAATATTGTTCAGAGGAGAAGGACTTTGCAACTACTGAAGATCTCGATGACTAGGCCACTACCCTAGTCAATTGTCTATGGCAAACTAGCTGGGCTCTACTGCTACTTTTTCGTCTTTCGCTGTGTTCTTATTTGTTGGCTCATAAGTCTTTCTGGTAATCAACTCTGTTATTTACTAATAAAGTTTTGCGTATTATAGATGTTACCATATTTGTTTACTGTGTGAGCTAGCCACTGATCATAGGACTTGTTCAGTAATACACAGAGGATTTGGGAGTGTTAATCCTAGGTCCTTACATATACTGGTAGCTCAACCATTGGACGACTATCCTCTGTCGTCCAACAGTGGAGCGACAGAGGATTATTTCTGAAAAATAAAAAAACGCAGGTGTATTACTGTATTTCAGAATAAAAAAAGATTATTAAAAAAAATTCTCTGATACACCTTCCCAAACATGAGTCATTTTTTAATATTGATAAGGTCTGCAAGATGAAACTTCGACCATTAATTTTTTATATGAGAATATGTTGTTCCAAATAAAAATAATTATATATATATATATATATATATATATATATGTAGAGAGAGAGAGAGAGAGAGAGAGAGAGGAAGTCTATTTGCTACTCCTAGGTGTAGTTACTCTTATTGTATCTGTCTCGAATACCATATGCTTAATTATGATTATTGGGTTGGATACTACTCCTTACTAGTTGCTTAGAACCCGCAAATATACCACATAATTTACTCCTTTGCAAGAGAAAATCAGAACTAAATCCAACTCCCGGATACTACTTAATTGACTCTCTGTTTTGGCAACTGCTCCCGTATAGTTTGGCATTGGTTACTCATTGAAGTTTTCTCCGTCAAACGAGCGTTGATTTTGAAGAAAGACGGAGTATTTTAGTACGTGTACTTAATTAGGTAGTATGTATACCTATGGGAGTATTTTAGTACATGTACTTAATTAGGTAGTATGTATATACCTAAGGGAGTATTTTAGTACATGTACTTAGATAGTATGTATATACCTATGGGAGTATTTTAGTACATATACTTAATTAGGTAGTATGTATATACCTAAGGGAGTATTTTAGTACATGTACTTAATTAGGTAGTATGTATACCTAAGGGAGTATTTTAGTACATGTACTTAGATAGTATGTATACCTCGGGAGTATGTTAGTATATGTAATTGGGGAGTATATACACCTATGATAGTATATTAGTACATCTGTATATGGATTTGGGAAGGGAGTATTTCACGTATGAATGTACTTTATGGAGTATGTTGATTGGTACATGCTTTGCTCTCGTCCACATGCATCATTTTTATTTATTAATTCTCCGTCCTTGAAAATTAGGAAACCTAATAACATGATGGATGTCGAAACTATAGCAGCTCATCGTGGCCGCGTGTGGCCAGACCTTGTCGATTGCACGCTTGGGACGCCTTGTCATCACATCACCGCACCTTAATATCTCGCCGTGGTGGCGCGGCACCCACGACAAAGACAGAACCTCATGTACTGACGATCGGACGACACAGGACCACAAAATGCCATATTTTTAGATAATGAGAATACAACTCTCGGTCTCTGCACCAACTAGGGATGCACACAGCCATTATACCACCATCAGCTAAAAGCTTAAAACAAAAAACGGCCAAAAGCCAACAATGACAAACAAATTGTCATGCAAAGGCTAGCCTAAAACCCCACCTAGCCCCACCTCTAGGACCAACCAGGAGATCATCCACACACGAACAGTAGCTACGCAGCAAAGAGGTAATGATTGGTTAGTCTCCGTAGCGACTCCTCCAAGAAGGGATACAACTCACATCGTCGTCGTCGGATCCAACCAGCGAAGGTCAGATCAGGAATTTTCATTCTGGAGCTCACGTATCGGTTCTCTAAAACAATGCCTTCAAGAAGGTGGCGTCGCTCAGGTCGACGTCGTTGCCAGATCCAACCAACGAAGGTACCAACGCTCCAAGACTATGCCATAGCACGAACTCGTCGCTGGATCCAACCAATAAGGCCAGATCGCCAAGACTATGTCTGCAATATCCCCAACGGCCAACCGCCGCCAGCACCAAAGGAAGGTGACATCCACCGTAGCCCATGTGTCGGTCGGTTAACAATCGTCCACCGGGGAGGATTCGAGCGCCGCACAAGCTACCGCCATCGAGCCATCGCGATCTCTACCAACTGCGCCAAATCTGGATCTGCACCACGCCACCTCCGTTGCCATGCCATCGACGAAGCCACGCCGCCGAAAGAAGCCAGCGGAGAAGGGCCCCGGATCGCCACGCCCGAAGACAAGCCGATGAAGAAGGACCCCAGATCCAATCTCGACGAAAGTCCACACCATTGGAAATCGGCGGACCGACATCAGGTGTCAGAAGCGCAATGCAGATCAAGCGCCATCACCGAGAAGAAGAAAATGCCATTTGAAGTATGTACTCTCGAAGACAGAAAGATGTAGAGAGTATGTGGCCCTGCAATGCCCATTTGACATGTTGAAATGTGGATTATAGTCAATTATAGGAAGTATGGAGTATATTGGAGTAGTATATTGGGCAGGAAGTATACAGACGTAGTTTTATGAAGTACTCATGATGTAAATAATAGAGTATTAAAAAATTATGAAAGCTACTTCCTACTCAAAATTAATGATACATATACTGAATTAACTGATTCATTGATGATTTAGTAGTATACTACACCAACTGGGAGTATTATCCCGACAGTGTATGCAAATTTGCATTGGCCACGACAGTGTACATACCTCCTCAACAATGGTAGCCACTGATACAAAAAAAAAGAACCAATGGCAGCCACTCCCTCAGAGATGGATACCTACAGAGTACAGAGTAGTTGCATACTGCCTTGAACTCAAATAAAGAGAGAGATCTGAAAATAGTTATGAAAGAGAAATTGCAGCTCACAGGGGAATTTGCTCGAGCACCTAACATGCAGTCAAATAGTAATACACCAACCGAGCATTTGTTTATAAGATTCACAGGTGGTATGGCAAGGCCAAATCCAAAACGGGGGCGGCGAACAGAAAAGAATCAATTACCAAAATCCAGAGGTGGTATGGCAAGACCAAGCATCCTGTATGCATAGGTGGTATGACAAAAGGCAATTGCCTGAAACGGGGGCAGCGTACAGGAAAGAATCAACGAATCAATTACCAAATCTACAGAGGTGGTATGGCAAGATAGTAATTGGATCAGGTGTCTCTCCTATCGATGACTTTCAAGCCTGTTAAGCTTGGAAAGACGCATGAATCTCATCGAGGACACACACACACAGTGGCGGAACTAAATGGAACGACCCAGTGTCACAGGACACCGGGTCAAAAAATAATTTAGCAGTGATTACTCCATATATACTACGTGTGCACCCCCTGGTCGAAAAGTTGTGTACCCCAGTTCAGCCCAATCTCCGGTCGGATGATGCATTTTGCCCATTTTTGCCGTATAAATTACTATTTAGTACATTGTTACTTCAAAATTATATATGTTGTTATATGTATGGTGAAGTGGTGAACTCCGGTCATTTTCGTTCTAGTTCCGCCCTTGCACACACACACACACACACACACACACACACACACACACACATATATATATATATATGGTATCATACTCTCACCTCTCATATACCACTTAAATCTTATGATGATACCTCTTTATCTACTTGAGTATACTTCAATAATAATTATAAGATACCCTAAAGTGGGTTTCGTGAAAAATTTCATGAAAGTCCACTTTTTATAATAAAATTTGTGTATATACTTATTTTATATATGAAAAAGGGTATATAACAAAAATAAAGGGCTCCAATAGAAAAAATTCCAATCAAGTCACATTGGAGTATCTTATAATTGGTATTTAAATATACTAAAAGTGATAAAGAGGTATAATATGTTCGTTTAAGTGGTATATTGGAAGTGGGAGTACATACTCCCAGGATTACGAAACGGATTTTATATATTGATGGTCAAACCTAAAAACTTTTGACCGGTACATATTCTAAAACAACTTCCATTTGGAATCAAATGTAGTATTTCTTTATTTCCTTTTTACCCTCTTTTTTTATGTGTTGTGACTATACCTTAATGCAAAGGTATTGAAACCAGATCGGTCATCAAACCGCCTAGGCTCCGATTCAATGGTTGAACCATCGGTTCTATAAACAATAGTATATTTTATTATTTGGCTACAATTTGTTTGCCTAAAAACCATAATTATACTATTACTAGTAGGGTGCTCGTGCGTTGCAATGAAACCTCAAACTTTATATAAATAATATTTCTCATCAACCAATCAAAAGATAGTGATACATATATCTACAAACAACATATTAGTGCAACATGATAGAAAAAAACACTCCGTGCGACAATTCTATAAATGAACGATTTACATCAATGAAAGATCATCAAAGTATGGTTGAATGTTCATGCGTTGCAACGGAAACCTCAATGTTACACAAAATACTATGCATGTTACATACACTCATCATGTGAAGCATTCAAACGCAATCCTCATTCGATCAACCCAATCCAATCTAGATGCAAACCCTTAGAAAAACTCTAGATGCAAGCCCTCATCCGATTAACCCAATCTAGGAAGATTGCCGAGCTCGGCTTAACGAAACCGAGATTCAGTAGTCACCGAGATATCAACGGTCGGCCTCGCTCAAAGACAGACTCTAATGGCACCATGAACATGGTCGGACATGAAGTTGCTTATGAGGTCTTGGTTGATCGGCGATCCGTGTCGATCGTCACGAAAGCTTGTTGGGTCAAGATGTAGTCGGCGCGAGCCCACTTCCTTGATCCCAAGCAAGCGGCCAGGAGCAGCTTGTCAACCATGGATGCCACTCCACGAGCATGCATGAAGGGGTTCAATGAGTCCACGGACTCGATGACACTCTCATTGATGATCTTTGAGTAAGAGTGTCCTTCTTTCGAGGACCTCAATCTCAAAGATTGCAAAACAGGAGAAATCGATAATCACTACTGATTCAAGCTGGGTATTATACAATCATGTGTTAGTACGCAACAAGAGGAAAGGAATCTAACCTGGTCCATCATTAGTGCAACATAAACTCCAGCCGTGAAGGGATGCAGTGGCCCAAGATCACCTTCTGGACGGGTCGAGCGCACCCTTTCACCAACCTTCCACATACGAGTTTGGTCAATTTTCCCCATAGGGAAAGCAGGTAGACCTTCCCTCTCCTTCAATTTTCCCCATAGGAAAGCGAGTGAAATTTCCCCATAGGGAAGCAGTAGACCTTCCTCTCCTGTGAAAGCATAACCAATAAGATGGTGTGAATGAATAATTATCTTATTTTATGTCAAACTCCAAACTTAACCATGAACAGAATCAAAAATAGAAAATGGCAATTTAAATAGCAGGAGGAAGAACTTACATAAAACCTCCGCCCAGCCAACACAACACTCTGGATTCACTTCCAGCGGCAACATCTCCGTAGCATTCGTAGAGTATATCCATGCAAGGATAATTCGTGATACCTGAAATTGAGCGAAGGCCAACCAAACTTTTTCATCATGAGGACATTCTCGAGACACCTTATTGAATTCTCTTGTCCTCTGAAGTACTTCATCTTCCCATGATTCCTCAAGTTCCTGTTGCGCAGTTGTGCTTTTGGCAGAAAGGGATGGTGTCTTTAAGAGGATAAAATCTTCAGGGAGCATTGCAGACATATCTCTCTTCAATACTTTCAGTGTTTGAAACCCTTCTTTCTAAAACCGCATGTTTTGTCAGTAGTAGTGGCCTCCGGCTCTTACTTTGCTATCCATCCATCTAAATCAATCTAGATCCATATGTGATCAAGCAAGTCCCCAATTATAAAAAAACACAAGTTTATTCAGATCAAGGCCTCCAAAGATGCTTTGAGGCTTGTAGGCATGTATATCCATTCTCGCATATTTCCTTGTGGTGTTAAACTTAAGCAAACAGTAACAAAATCGATATCCGAACAAGTTCAACTAAACAAAATTGAAGTCTATGCTTTGGGCAAAAAAGGAAAATCGCAACATCATATATTAAGCATTGACATTCTCGACCAAAGCATGACCGCACAAAACTTTTCTAGCTTGATGATATTCTAATTTTATATATTGTTGACAATGTTACATCAACCACATCACGAATTGCACTCAAGTACAAGTATTACTTAGTACTCATGTTCTACATTTTCCTCTTTGGTCGCCACATTCAAATTGGACAATACAATCATATTCTACGATTCACACCCGATAAGGGTTTTCCATTGATAGTTTGATTTTGAGATAGCAACTCCAAGTTTGGTTGTAAGCATGACTTTAAATGGATAACTTGTTAAACGTAAATGAAAACAAAAAAGCTAAACAAGAATCGGTGTATCGCTTGTCGATAGCGACCACAAGCCCAATTCCTTCATGTACAAAAACACAAGTACTAATACTATTTATGCACATTTATACAGTAATCGAAATACTACTAATACTATTTATGCACATTTATACAAGTAATCAAATACTACCGCAAAATAGTTAGCTACGAGAATAATGTTGCAGCTTGATCAAATGGATTGTTACAAGAATCGCAAAGGTTTATTAGATTTATACAACAACCTTTTAAAATAGCCTGATTCCAATCATTTCAGATGTAAAAAACCGCCGAAGATTAATGGATAGTTGTTCTAATTCTGGAGGGTACATGTGCCGGGTCCATGCTGGAGTTAGATTTTTCCCAGAATACTCACAGAATCCTAAGTGCAAAACGTGCTTACTAACCTAGCAACAAACTGGGCTTGAGTAGGATGGGTCCAAATCCTTTGGAACAACGGTAAGATTATACGGTACCAAAATTGACATGGCGGTGAAGGCTAGTCGCAATTGTTTAGATGCAAAGATGCCGAGAGACAAAAACGCCACCTTTTTATCAATCACTTGCAAAGGAAAAGATTTGATTAGTGTGCACAAAGGACTTCCAGAACAAAGACGCATCAACAAAGATATTCATCAACATCGAGGCCACAAAGGTGCAACTCAATTAAAAATTGCGAGGTTACAACTTACATACAACTCACCCAAAAATTATAGCAATTTTGTGGATCCAACCAAAGACTATGTGATTCACAAGACACACTAATCAACATTGATGGATCTAGATTCTAGAGGGGCAATGTTAGGCAATTGCAGATTTAAATAACAATTAAGTGGAAGGCAACGCTATGCACCTTTACTGTGGCCAGCACAATGCTCAGAACCTACGCAAAGAAGCATAAGAGAATAATGAACAAAGGATGATAATGGGCTCTTGAGATTAACGTGGATAAAATAGGTTAAATCATTTACCTGAATTAAACTAAGTTCAAGATAAAACTGTTAATTACCTCAGCAGGATGAGCATCCAAATGAGATTACGGCTGCAAGCCTGCAACTACCATTTCATCGATCTGTATTATAGTAAAACAATTAGGTGATTTTTTGTAGCCATTTTGCTCCAGCCACAAGCAAAGATCACTTGAAATCAAGGAATCGTTGCTTGCAGAGATGAATATAAGGGGGAAAATGGGGAGCATGTGCATTGAACATATGTGAAAGGAATGAAAACCTGACTCCATATCGAAGTGGTTGATGCTGCCGTAGCGATGGAGGAGGAGGTCGAGCTCTGAGTACCGGTTGTCGAAGCCCAAGTTCTGCACGAATGCATGGCCTGATCCTCCCCACCAACGACCAAGAATCTCCCAGAAACCGAGATCATACAATAGGAAACCCTAAAAATCGCAGAAAAATCAAGGGTAGAAGTCAATCTTGGGGGCAGAAGAGCAAAGGTCTCACACCAAAACTCAAAAACCCTAGGCAAGAAGAGGAGAAAGAGATAGAGCAGTGAGAAGGGAGAGGAGGACATGGAAGGGACCTGGCGGGTCACGCGGCTCTGGTGCGCGATGAGCTCATCCATGGTCATCTTCTTGCCGAAGGAGCTGGCCGGGGAGAGACCCTTGGGCGGTGGCGCTGGGAGGAGCGTGTGTCAGGCGGGTTGGAGTGGTAGATGAAGGAGCCGTTGGGGAGGTTCAGGGAGGTGAGCCGGGCAGTCGGGTCGGAGAGCAGCTGTGGCAGGGCTACGACGGTGGTGGTGGGAGGATAGCCGGGGAAGAGGAAGGTGCGGGAGCCGAAGGGGATAGGGAAGGGGAATAGAAAACGGGGTGGGTGAGGTGGTTACCAAATTTTCGAGCGAGGTGGAGCGGTTCGCGTGCGGGTGCGTGCGAAGGGGTGGGCAAGGCATGTGAGGTGGTTTTGGTGGGGGCGATCGGGGCGCGAGTGCACTTTCGGTGGATGATCGCCCCGCTTGCGCGGGGTAAACCCAAAATTATAGTAGTTAAGATATACTTTTGTCAACGTGTACATATGATTATGAAAAAACCAAAAAAAGTGGCAAATATAGAGATATAAAATGAATGTAGTCCAGAACCCAAATATAATGCGTATGTCAAGAAGTAAGCAAATTTTGTTCACAAATACTCAAATAACTGAATAGGTACTAGCCAACAAGGCTACAAACAGAATACAAACTCAAAGCAACAGCAAGCCAACAAAGTTCATAAGCTAAAGTGATACAAATACAAACAATATGATAAGGACCAACTAGTAAACTAGCTGATGCGTAGAGGTGGCCCAATCTTTCACGGTACAAACAGCGAAGTTTTCCTTCTTCTTCCTTGCGCTTAGGGTAGTGGTTCACGTTGCAATTCACTAATCAGCAAGGTTGCAGATTAGAAGCAATCCAACTAAGAACTTCCCAAACCGTGAGTACTGTTTATGAATTGAAAAGAGGAATTGTAAAGATTCAATCAGTGACATGAGATCAACAATGGAGCTTCTCAATCCACAGGATCGCTACAAACCCTAATCAGGAAACTCTCAATCAACACACACGATATTGCGCCACACAACCATTGTGAATTTTCCGTATTTCTTCTCCATCAATCCCCCTTTACAATGTGCTATGCCCTGGCCTTATATTGGCACCTAAGGGTGCGACCAAACACACACGGCCTAAGACTGATTCTATCTCTAACTCACGTATCCTACTCAGATTCTTTACCTAACACGGTAATGGAAACATTACAACCGACTCCAACTAAGAGATATACTATAACTTATCTAAAACTGAATTATCTCAGCCCAAAGAATTTGTTTCATGATTTAGTTCGGATCACCTGGTCGAAGACTTAGTTGTAGACCTGGTCGTAGACTGTTCCCACCGAGTACTGTTCTCACCGAGTACTATTCCCGCCGAGTACTCCTCCCGCCAAGTACTGTTCCCGACAAGTACTCCTGATTGTGAAACTGGTCATGAACCGCATGGAACTAGTCGTGGACCTCGTGGAACTAGTCATGGACCTGACTCCCTTCTGGCTTGGCTTGCACCTGGCTTGATCCGCACTTGGTTTGGCATAGCTTGGCTTGCACCACGTGGCTTCTCTTGGATCACGTGCCTATGTACCCGAGCATCCCTTTCACGCGCCACGACTCAAATTTTGTCTCCATGTACCGAAAGCATCCCATTCGCCACACACGCTTTCTTCTTTGCATTGTTCAAAGCAAAGATCACATGACCTTGTAATTTCAGATTGTATTGGTGCAGCACAAAGCAAAGTGGTAATTGCACTCTTGGCCACATCATGATACATCAGAATCTCTCAAATTCTAAGGATAACCAAAGGGCCCCAAGGTTGTTCTTCTTCAGGATTAAGAATCCATTGATGTGTGTAAAAAGAAGCCATCAGTGCATACATCTTGATTTCCTAATCCTAATGCTACTTGTTCTGTATTGTAGTACTGTTCCACTAATGCAGTACATAGCTACAACTTACAATCCTACGAAGCACAAATAAGCAATCAAATCAAAAAAACAAGAGACCCATGTTGGTGAGGGTACCTCAGTGGCTTAGTTCAACTTGAATCTCTTATAGCCACCGGTAGGGGTGAAAACGGATCGGATACGGATGGATAATGGCTTTGCCATATTTGTTTTCATATTTTTTTTTCTAAATGCAGATACGAATACGGATACCCCGGATACGAATATGGATGCGAATAATATCGAATATGAATATGGAGCAAATACGAATCGAAACGAATACGGTCACGGATATTTATTCGGAACATAAAAACCCCTTAAATTGCATGGTAGAAATTAACGAAAACATATAACTAATTTGTTTGATGCAAACATTCATGAATTGTTCATATTTTCAGCAACCCGCCAACCACACATAACATTGGCACTAGCAAGGTGTATTAATTAGTTCATCACAAACATAACACTTAGTGTACCACATTTAGCTCATAAGTCATAACTCACAAGTCAACATACATAAAACTTAGTTCATCACATACATAAAACTTAGTTCACACTTAGCTCATCACACCTAGTTCATTTATGACATACATAGTTCAATAATGCTAAGAATCCAAGATATCATGTCTTAACAAGCAACAGTCCAGCATCATCTCGCCATGTCTTTACAAGCCTCCAACTTCGGCCCTGGAAAATGCATGAGAAGCATTAGATGCCATCTTTTCCTTCTTCTTTTACTGTTATGCAAAAGATCAAGCAAAGATGATAGGACAGTTAAAGAAAAAAACTATCTCCATTGTTGTAGACAAAATTGATCGGTTACAGTCGCACATTCACAACATATACAACTTAGTGGGTTGAAGGTAATCTTCACAAAAATGGCAATAAGCAAAGGCCAAAAGGTACAACTATGTTTTTTTTGGAGGAAGACATCTACAAATCATAGTAGGGAAAATTATCAAGTAAATGAGCATTCAATAAAGTGCTCAATGACATTAAAAGTCAAAAGAGGATCTGTTGAAGTGCTAAACCTGGATTTGGAGAAATAGCGGTAGGATTATCAACTATCTGAGGGTAGGTTGAAGGGTGTCTGCTAGCTGATGGTTTATTAAGTATGAACTTAAGTTCAATTTGCCTTTAGGTCAAACACTTCTGTGAGATTACACAGTAAATTATGGCTTTATTGCTAGAGCCTGTAGTGGTATTGTTTACATTATTTAAGGCTATGGACTATGGTGCAATATCTAGACAAGACCAATACATAACATCAAGTACTCCAACAAGTGAATGGAATTTCCACACTAACCATGATTCTACAATTCTAAAGTAAGTGATATGGAGATTTACCTAGTGATTGGTCATTCATCCATATCCTCCAACACGTCCTCCTCCAAATCATCTATATCCTTGTGCTCCTGCAACTACAAGTTGTAGTTCAATGAGTATCATTTATCAAGGTGACATTAAATTAAGCCAATGAGCTAGATAGTTAGGTAAAAAACAGCAAACCGTTGCCAAGCTTGCAAAGCATCGCTCAATGCCCTCCATGTCCATCTCAGTGAGGATAGATCCACCAATATCTCCACCTTCATGTCAAAAGATTAATTATGCTCAAAGATTTCCTCACATACTACACATAAACCAATCAAACACAAGTGTAGAACTCAATATTACCTTTCCGAGACGTTGTAGTCCAATATTTAGTACAAATCAAAGCTTGCACGACTTCAGGATCAAGGCGACTGCGAAATGGATCGACAACACGTCCGCCAGCACTAAAAGCTGACTATGAAACAACAGTCGACACTTGAATAGATAAAACATCACGTGCAAGTCAGGAGAAAATAGGGAGCTCAGGTTGCTTGAGCTTCCACCATGACAAAACATCCAATACGATTTTGCCTTTTTTTCCATTCCACTAGTGGTTGTTCCATGTACACTTCCAACTCAGTTTTGGTACCTTGACCTACAGCACTACTACCATGCAAGAACCTTTCAAGATCTACATCAAGATCATCATCACTCTCCTCATCCTCAACCTCTTGGTCTAATGGTTGAGAATCAACTGTTTGCACATTTGCAGTTGTTGTCTTCTTCGAAGTTACAAGTGGACTGGACACATAAGCCTGGAACAACTGGTTAATAACACTCATGAATCTATCAACTTCTTCTGGAGCATTGTCATGGTAAATCTTATCTGCAAAATAGTGTACCGACTTTGTCTTATATCTAGGATCAAAAAAACATTGCTACAGCTAGATCCATGTTGGACTTTTCCCAATACCTATCATACTTAATTTGCATGGAATAAGCCATAGAAGATATAATAGGATTAGTGCTATCACACCAGTCTGTAATGGCAAGCTTAATCTTGCAAAAAGTATTGAAAAATAGATTTGCTGTTGGATATTTAGTGCCAGAGAAGATCTCAGTAGCATCATAAAATCTCTTCAAACATGTACATATAGATTTTGCCGTAGTCCAATTTTCAGCAGTCGGTGCACATCTCACATATTTGCTTCTATGTCGAAGGAAAAGCCTATCAAAAGCATGCCTATAGAAAATAGCTTGCTTCAACATGAGATATGTGGAGTTTCACCTTGTTGGAACATCCAAGGGGAGACCATTTGTCACATCTAAGTCACATTCTGATGCACACTTCATAAATGCCTCATACTGCAATGGAGAGTTCTTCACAATTGCAATTGTATTTCTGATATTTGTAATAGCTAGTGCAATTTGCTTCAAACCATCTTGGGCAACAAGGTTCAAAATATGATTCAAGCATCTCACATGAAAAAAGATACCATCACAGATCAAGGGAGCTGACTTATTGAGTTTTAGTACTATCCCCTTAGCACATACATCATTGGCTGATGCATTATCCAAAGTAAGGGCAAGCAATTTTCTATCAAGATTCCAGTCCACTACACTATCATGGAACTGTGCGCACAAGTTTCTTCTCGAATAGTGTCCTTCTACATGCATAAACTTAACAATTCTTTTCTGCATGTTCCAATTGTCATCTATCCTATGTACAGTAATACACATGTAACCTTTATTTTGGTTTGATGTCCACATGTCCATAGTTGTACTAAAGCGACATGTAAGTGTTTTGAAGTAATCATACAACTTCTTATTTTCCTCTACAAAGATATCAATATATTTTTTCTGCCAGTAATGCGGCTCTTAATTGGAAAACTAGGGCGCAGTGACTTGATAAAGTCCACAAAGTACTCGTGCTCAACAATATTAAAAGGATATTCATGCATGATAATTGCAAAATATAATTTTTTTCAAACTGTCAGCCTCATCATACATATAAGTCTCAATAGATGCAGTGCTTCTGTCATCTCCACTCTTCATCGATTTTAGAAGTTGCTGGCCTCCCTTGATTTGGTGCTTGCTACCCAAGTGATTCCAAAAGACTGATGTGCCTCTTGAACTCTCACAACGAGATTCATACCTGCACTTATTGCATTTAGCCCAATACTCTGTAATCATCTTGCCATCTGATCCTTTCTTCTTTTTCTCATATTTTGTGTCGTGCTCCCAAACATCAGAGCTGCACTTCTTTGCTCTCTTCGCAGCAGGAGCAGGAATGTCGGTCTCGGCACCAGTCTCACTAGTCAAATCAACTTCATTCCTTGGCACCAATGCACTAGCAACTGGATCATTTGTAGCAGTGGAAGGTGGTTGTGGTTGTGGCACTGGCAAAGCAAGAGATGTATTGCTTACACTTGCACTGCTACTTCCAGTTGTAGATTCCATCACAAATCTAGCACACGATAGTGGAGGGAATACATAAGATATCAATGAGGCATGCATATTAATCAACAACAGAACATTTAATCATAGAAGATTTGTTGTCCTAATTTACTGTGTTGGTAGCAATAAAAATATAAGTGACCTGAATACATAACAACCAAGTTAACTGAGATCCCATGCGAAATTCCAACCATGACATTCAGTTCAAGTAATGATATTTGGATCATATCACATCAGCATTCATACTACAATATGACTACAAATCCATATGCAAAATTGTTCTACAATACCACTACAAATCCATTTGCAAAACACACTCTGTCCCAAGCATGGAGCACTCATCTTCCTCAAGTTTCACAAATTTGTTGAACTCAAACTTGGGTGTAGATCCACAAAATCCAAACAACCAACAACAACAAAATTTCCCTCCTCATTTTCCCATGAATTATCCACCCTACAGTTTTGCCCCAATTTTCAGCCACACTACCCACACAACTTCAATCCTTTTGGAGTTCAATCAAGCTATGCACAATTGTCATCCACACGAACAAGAAATAAGGGTGTACTGAGAGAAGTGAACAATACCTTGGCCTTGGCCCTTGGGATGGCATCACAGTCCTCGCCGTGGTCAGGCTTGCTCACGTCGCACTGGGAGGGGGATCCCGCGGAGGCAAGTTGGCCGCGAGGGGGATCCGGCGGAGGCGCTGCGGCCGTGAGGGGGAGCCGATGAAGGTCAGAAGGCGTAGGGGAGCCAGCGGGGGATGGGCGAGATGGCCGGCAGAGGCGGGCGAGGTGGCCAATGGTGAGGCGAGGGCGGCCTGAAGCTGTAACGGCATAGGGAAGCCGACGGGGGACGGGCGAGATGGCCGGCGGAGGCGAGCGAGGTGGTCGGCGGCGAGGTGAGGACTGGAGTAGGCGAGTGCCCGACTGAGTGGCAGCGTCGCCGACGTGGCCCATGTCGGCTCTCGGCTGTGGAAGAACAGAAGAAGAAGGAAGTCAAGAAGAGTCAATAACCCTAAGTGCTAGTGCCTAAGTGGACCGTGGTGGGCCGGCTGGTGAGTGGGCTGGGCTCAGGTTGTTAAGAAAATTCCGAATATCCGGATGTGCTCTTATCCGAATAATCCGAATCCGTATTCGTATCCGTCGGATATCATGCCTACCGTATTCGTTTCTGTTTCTGAAAAAAATCCAAATCCATTTCCAATCCAAAAATTATCCCAAAAAAATCTGATCCGAGACCATCCGAATCCGTTTTCGTCCGGATCCGAGACCATCTGAATCCGTTTTCACCCCTAGCCACCGGCAGCTGTCGTTGCCGAAGGCCATTCCCTCCCACGAGTCCACGACACCACGTCACTGCCCTGATCGGTGTCGCCGAACTCCTGCCGTCCCGCGATCTCGCTCAGTTCCTGATGAGCCAATCCCTTGCTCCAGGACGACGAATCACCATCGCGACTGCTGAATCGCTGTCATTGCCACCACATCGTCGCCGCTGCCTAGCGGCGGAGGAGTGTGAACTTGATTTGCAGTGGCTGTGAAAGGATAACCCTGTAAACATCCCAACCTACACGGTTTCCCATTTTACCCCTGACTGTATTGTGGCCTATCGTACCAAACGAGGGGTAACAAGGTCACAATAGAAAGCCGTTTGGTTCGATCCGAATCAACGGTTTTGTCAAAAACGGTCAGGTTTTTCCGGTCCAATTGCGTGGACGTTCTTTATTTAAAGCAAGTTGAACTGGCGGAGTCTTTGGTCTGGCTTTTCCGGTATAACTGGTGGTCCAGTCTGGTTTTAATAACTACTAGTAGGATGCCCATGCGTTGCAACGGAACCCTAAAACTTATAGAAATAATATTCCCCTTTAACACGAAAAGTGAATCAAGCAATTACAAGATAGTGATACATACGAGCATCACATTAGTGCAATATAGTAGAACAAGAACTTTGTGCGACAATTCTGGAAATGAACAGAAAAATGACAAAAATGAGAGAGAATTGCTTTAATTTAACAGTTTCAGCGAAACAAAAATAATTGATGGCTGCTCAAATAAAGTGAGAGCAATGCAGCGATAGATCTTTTGATAGAACATAGTAAGGTAACTATATAACTGTTGGAGCACATACACAATAAGGAGCAAGCAATTTTTTGATAGAACACCACAAGGAAGCATGGACCCAAATTAAAAAAAATTACCTTAGACATGCACATGCATAGTAGATAGAATTAATGGAAAGATTATCTCACAAGATTATCTCACAAAAATTACCTTAGACATGATCAGTGCCCGAGCGTTGCAACGAAGTTCCAAACGACAGTGATACATATCATGACACATAATCCCATATGTATACTTGAATATATTGGCATACATTTTCCTCAAAAAAAAATATATTAGCACACATTTTTCTCAAAAAATATATTGGCATGCAAAAACAACTTATATCGCACCATTATAATAATGTTATAATCGCTGTCAAAGGATAAAAAGGAGGGATATAAACAACTAAATTTATTTCAGCATTATAAAGCATCTAAGGGCTAAATCTCATGAATGGCTAAAAGAAAAGTGTAAATTACAAACTATCCTTGCTTTACCCAATAATAGAGGACGTGTTTTCCTTATCCATCTTCAATTCATTTATTTCTTTTCCATTGCTACTTCGACGAGCATCTCAAAGACGCTTCTCAACTCCTTGCACAATTGTTTACCGCAATGGAATCCCAAAAACACATAAATGTTATTCCAAGAGGCTATATGTTAGACTAAACCAAGTAATTGAGTTAGCACCTAACTTAGACTAAACCAAGTAATTGAGTTAGCACCCAACCGCTGCTCTAATAAAATACTAACACTTGTTTCGATTCAAAGATCAACAACACCTCAAGTTCAAGACATCACCTTACAGGAACCCATTCGCCTCAAAATTAACTTGGGAGCTTAGTCTCATAGACTACCAAGAAAACTTTAGAAAGTGAGGAGAATAGAACAAGATATTCAACAAAATATCCTACAACATCCTCAATGATCAATTGATCACCTTCTAGTTCAATTGGGGGTAAACAACTTATGTGGAGTTTATTGCTTGCATCCACCACTTGATCTGCAAAACCAAAGAAGGAATATGGTATATTATTTCTTGTATGGCCATAATCACTACATACTTGGTTTTCTTTTCCTTCTGTTCATTGTATGACGACTGAAGCTGCCATGTATCCTCAAGGAAATTGATCCAAGTCTTGACTACACCAGACTCCACGTTACATGAGGCAATAGATTTTGAAAGTTCATTCTCTGCTTCAATGTCGAAGAAAACAAAACATCAAGTCGATCAATACAACAAACACCAATCATCAATCTCGTAAAAATATAATCGAAGAAGATCAAATCGGGTCGATCGAGAAAGCATCAAGACTTTGCTTTCAAACTAAAGATCATCTGGCCGCTTGTTTCATCAAATTGGTCCTCTCTTCCTCGCTTGCTTGAGCCGCCTAACATCAAGATTCAAAGGAAATGTTGACTGTTGGAGTACGTAAAGAACCTCAAGATCAAAACCAAGTCTACCTTTAGCAAAATAATAAGAACAGACTCCATCAGAGAGACTTGGCACTTCGCAGGAATGTGATTTCCCCAGTATACAGTACATAAATATAATGAACGAGATTAATAAGGCCAGCAGGAGTTTAATGGTGAAGATGAATTTCCCATTGTGTCGGGGTGTTTCTTTCATGTTTTTTGGAAAATGTTCTCTGATGCATACTCTCCTCAAACTCTTTGAATTATAAAAAAGAGATCTTTAGGCTTGTTCAGATGTGGGGTGGGGGGGGACAGGATAAGACTAAGGAGAAGTTCATATAGATACTTTTAATTTTAGCACAACAATTAAATATCCTTGGTGGCTTAACAACTATATGGCAACTTGACTATTGTCACATAATCCTACCTCGAGCCTTGCTACTATGGGTTAAGGCCATTATGATTTAACTCATCAATCAATGAATGACACATCGCTTGATCAAACACTTTATATCATGCCAACACTAAGCTAGATCAAATTGGTTTCTGTGCACATAAGCTTGGAAAGAAATAGAATCCTCCCAAAAAATGTGTTGATCGAAATAACATGGACTTAAGTGATGTTGGGCAATGATCAACCCAAATTCCATATACTACAATACTTGTAGTCTATTTCTTTATGAGAAGAGCATGTAGCAAATGTAAATACACCCAAAATGACAATGAAGAGTGCATGTAAAAAAAAGGTTCTGCAGGGCCAAACAAAAACCTCGCAAACAAACGACCATAAAAGAACAGGTAGAACCACCACCAAATTTAGCAAATCTTAGATAGCTATATCAATAGATTTCTATCAAATGAATGGTCTCTTAAGGGCAAACTATGCCCAATTTGCCAGTTCACTATAAATGAAACCTATAGATTCTAGGAACTAAAATAAGGCTAATAGATTGTTCATTGGAGCATCATTTACATTGATTTTTGGAATAAGAAGAACACATCCATCGGGCCACTCCACAAACCATAAAATGTGGATAAGATAAGAGGATAACATCAAGAACAACATACCTTCCATAGAACCTCTGGCGTATCAAGGGTGGCTAAGCAATAGCAAGCTCATATATTGATCGAGCACGATCCGCCTCAACGAGGTTCTTTTCTAATTCTGATACTTCCTCCGTGCATAACAGCTTTCTCGGAGACCATTCAATATACTTCTTATAGAGAGTCCTACAACGGTCAAAATTGCCCAGACATGACTAGATCTCAATGTACTTCTTAAATATCTTGCCCTTTGGAGCCATCCCAATTGCATTTCCAAGAATGCATCAGGACCTTTAGATTCTTCGCCTTTATCTCAAATCAGGCTGCCATGAGCCACAACTTGGCAAAAGTGAATTTCTTGTGTGGAATCAATTTCAGACACTCCTCAGAACGCCTCTAGTCCGCTCCATATCCTTTGCATCAAGCTCCTCATACAAAGCATAGTTTATCCAAAGGTATATGTACCTCTGCCAATAACGCTTCTCCTCTGCAGGGGGAACATTGGCAATATAATAGAAAAACAAAGGAAATCAAGAAAATTGATAAAAAAATAGATTAAATGAGCTTTATTAAAAAAAAAGGATGTATGTGAGTAGCCAAAAGGCGGAATAAAACTGAAATGCCGCAGTAAGCTCACAAGCTGATAATTGTGTTCTTGGTGTAACATGTGCAGGTATCTTAAAGATACTAATAAGGGTGTAGCACTTCATATTTGCAATACTGTAGCTTTGTTCACAGCATGACATATTTGCAGCACTAAATGAATATATATATGCTCACCATCTTGACCAATGCAAGCGCCATTGTGGATGGTACAGAAATGGCCCACCCAACAATTGCTCAAGACCACAATTGCTCAAGAGCCATTGTTTTGTTCCCTAGGTAAGACTACTGATCATGAACCTCGAGCATAAACAAATAAATATAAATCAGCACAACAAGACTCTGCACCATGAGATTTTTACACAACAGCAAACTAAGCGATCATAGCTAATAAGAGTAACAACAAAGACACTAAGCGGAAAGTATCTCGAGTCACTTATGGACCACTTGCAGGCAACAGGGGTTGCAGTGCTAGATGGACAATGAGGTGCAAAGGTTAAGCGACCTATGATTGGCCACGGACGCATAATTTCCAGCTAATAACACTTGACCATGAGTTTTGGTGGTTTTGTTTTATATATATGTGTTTGCTTGCAATATGAACCTTGGCCAAAATCACTAAAATTTGTTAAGAATTCAGACTAACTTGGCACAAAACCTAAATCGGCAGAGTTTATCAACATCTTGGTCCCTCGCCTACAACCAAGGCCAATGCTCCAAAGAGCTTTAGACGAGGGTCGATGCTACATCCATTCCAAGAGCTCTCATTCGAGGTTCGATGCTACAAATGCCGATACCGATCGAACAAGGCAACAGACCTTGGTACAATCATGGCCGTGAACAATTCCAACGCAACTTCCCCAATCATCCACAAGAGGAACCACACGGTTTTCAAGAATCACATCACAACCTTCTCCGAGATTAAGTCGCAAGTAATGGTCGGGTTTCTTGAAATGTAATCATATACTTCTCGACTGGATCATTCAAGATAATCTATGATGTCAATAGACGTAACATCGATATAGCCAAGCGAGTAAAGTGAAGAAGGGATATAAAATATGAACTTGACAAACACAAACTGTGGAAATACATGGGGTCTAAGAAGAGAGTTAGTGAATCCAGATAGGGTTTGAACTTTAATCGCCACTGGTTTAATCAGATAGAAACAAACTTAAAAATTATCATGCTTTCACTTTGACACATTAAGTTTATAGAACCGGCAAAACAAAAGGAATATTTACTATATGCTCCTCGCACCTAGTGCCAACATTGAATTAAATTCGATTTCACCCATTCAGATAGATCAACCACATGCATTTAATTTTTTTATCAGACCTAACATGAATTTCTGTGTACAAAAACCATGATTTGTCACCAACAAATTGATCATGTAGGCATGTAGTCAAGCAGCAAGCAGTCGAGTCCTTGAAGGGGTGGGGTGGGGATGAAGGCGGCGGTCGGCGTGGGAAGCGTGATGGAGGCGCGGCCGTTCCAGTCATTCTCAAGCGGGGAAGAGTGGAGGAAGGTGAGGAACAGCACAGTACCTGGAGACTTTGCAAGCGCCATGCCCAAACACGCGAGGGAAGCCACAGAGGGAGGCGAGCATACTCACCGGCACAACAGCAGCAGTCGTAGAGCGGCACGGGCGACGATGCGGCGAGCTCCTCGACGGCGAGGTTGGGGACGATGGCACCGGTGCGGTCGTTCGGGCCCGGGGTCGCCAACGAGGCGGAGAGGTGGGGGGTACCTCGGGACCAACGAGGCTAAGAAGTCGTCGGGGAGGCCGAAGTCGCGCTTGGCGGCGGCAATCTTTGCAATGGGGAGGGCGCGCGTGGAGGAGATCATGAGGAGCTTGGCGAGCTTGGAGGCGATGAGCGGGGAGTGGAGGTCTTGGAGGCGGGAGGCGAATTGGAGGAAGGAGAGGAGCTGCGGGGAGGGGGAGACGACGGGTTCGGGAGGAGGGGAGATGGACTGATGGAGAGCAGGGTGGGGTACTGGCGAAGGAAGGTGGTGACGAGTACCGGGAGGCCTATGCGGTGTCTGCGCTTGGAGAGGTAGCGGAGGAGGCGGCGGCGGCCGGGGGAGAGGAGCACCTCGCGGACGAGGCGGGAAGCGAGGCGGAAGCGGTTGTCCCGGATGAGGGTGGCGTCGCGGTGCCATGGGACCTTCAGGGAAGAGATGCGGCGGATGAGGATGAGGAGGAGGAGGCGATGGGCACCGCAAGCGGCAGCGGCGGTCGGGAGAAGCATGCGTCGTGGGGGTTTTTGAACGGTGGAGAGAGAGGGGAGAGTGGGAGGTGGGCGAGCGTCGGTTATCTAATTTTTTGGTGCGCGTATAGGATGATTCGGTGGTAGGGGTGGGGAGAGGGGACGATGGGAGTAAACTCCAAATTATAGTAGTAAAGATATATATACGATGACGCTATTCAATTTCGATGTTGAATAGTTTATTCTCGACGTTGACCGTAGTTCGGGCTATCTTTGCAAGACGACCGACAAAATTTACACTTGCCCTGCGCTACATGCGGTGCGTTAGCACCCATGCCTCCAGCTCGAGATCGGCAGTAAAACCCTCCCGCATATGTCAAAACGGCAGTAAAACCCTCACACGTGTCAGCACCCACTTGAGTTCGGTAGTAAAACGCGAGGGCGCGCATCAAATAATAGCTGTAAAAAGTTGCTCAGTGTCGTTCTAAATTGACGGTAAAAACCTACCAATACACAAAATGGCGGTAGAAATTTGTCAGTAGTATGATCGCACATCACCCCGTGTAGTTATAAAAAAGGTTTTACTGCCATTTAAGTGAGGAAGATGGGACCGTGATATTTGAGGTGCTAGGTTTTACTGCAGAAAATGACGACACGTTGTTGATCCGGTAAATGTTATCATTTTCCGTAAATGACACCCATTATTACTTCAAAAGGCATGCCATGTTAGTGCTATAAAATTGCACTACTGTTTGAGAACGACATTACTGGTATACCCCACTGGAAACATGTATTTACTAAATGTTACACAAGTTCTTCCAGTAATCATACTTTTTACTGTAAAAATGTAGCACATATTGCTGTCAACGGGTGGATGAGTTTTGCGCTTCCTACGCTAATCCCGAACCCTTCGATGTCAACGACGTCGCCTACAAAGTTTTAAAGATGGAGATAGCAGGCTACCTCCGCCACTAGAAAACTTTGATTAGATAGGTTTCTACTTTTTTATTTTAAACTTTGTAAGAAGTGACTGGCCACGCTGTTTGGTCATATATCAATACAAAATCAAAAATCCGGTTTGAATTTCTGTTTACTATCTATGTTGAAATCGTTTACAGAATGACAAGTTTTATATTACTGCATTAATGATTTACTGATCTACAAAACACATGTTTACTTCGTTGACCTAGTCGATAACCTAACACACATATCTTACATATAACTAAGGTTTACTGTCCCAACACAAACTTTTTACTATAAAAAAAGAGATTGCAAAAATAAAAACGGTGGTAAAAAACAGGAAGTTGATTACTGTGTACGCCTTTATGTTTTACTAACTGACATAGGAGCTCTAAATATCACATTCCTCAAAACATGCACTAAAAGGGATACACAGAAAGAGAAGGCAATAAAACACATAACAACTTTACAGTCTTACCGTTATGTTTACTATGAAACATATGAGCACGAAAACAATCGGGTGCCGCAAAAAAAGTCAGTAAAATGATTCACGAATTACTATTGCGTCTCGTATTATTTACGGTCGAAATAGAGTGTCGCGTGGGTATGGGCATTTCTGGCCCATTGATTGTAGTTGGTGGACTGGCCCTATGGTGGTTGCGCACCCGCGCATCACACCTGGCCTGGGTCTCGCGCGATGGGCTGTCTAGGCATAGAATAACTATTCTACGCTCTGCTACAGAATAGTATATGTCGATGATTTAGTATCGACCTTATGAACGAATGTTGGGGGCTCTCCTGGAGCAAAACCGCACATAAAAGGGCACGCGAATTTTATACAGGTTCAGGCCTTTTCCTGATAAAATAATAACCATACTCCTGTGTTTGCTGTATTAATTTTGTTTACAACAAGGATTCACTAAAGCTAGGGCTTAATCTTCTTGTCTCTCGTTTCTCGTCTGTCCCTCTCTCCTCTGTCCACCGACTTTACTCCTTATATAGCGCATGAAGGGGGTGACAGTTGTCTACGTCAAGAGGGACCTTATTGTTTGATGCAATACCCGTGTTTAGTAGTAGTTATTGTTAGAGACGCATCCCCCACGTCGCCTTGCAGTTATGTCAGAGACAGATGTTTAATATGTGCAGTTATCTTAGGAATAATGATATATATTAACTACTGCATGTATTAAACACAGCGCACAAATATCCCTAATCGATTGAGCCCGCATGTCTGTAGGTTTTATCGACTATAGTGTGGTCGTAGTAAGACTTACGACTATGAGTTGATCGTAGTAGGACTTACGATTAATAGGTGGTCGTCGAAAAAACTTACGACCATATAGGGTGATTGTAGTAGGACCTACAATCAATAGTTGGTCGTAGAAGAACTTACGACCATATAGAGTGGTCGTAAAATAGCTTAAGACCACTAGGTGTATATGATCTCCCTCATTGTTAATATTAAGGGGTACCTTTGAAAGTTATATAAAATACATTATTATCTATAAACGTTATAGATAAATAACTTAATTAATTGAGAATTATTAGATCCTCGTTAGTATGTGTGTGTTCTTGTTCCCTCCCTCTCGTTCCCTTCTCCTCAACACCGTTGGATCTGCGAGATGGATGACCGAGAGCCTATGGCTCGACAACTCTAGCGCCCTGCCACTCCCCACGCGCGGCGTCCTCCCTCCCTCCCCACGTGCCGTGCCCTCTCTCCCTCTCCTCTCTCTCACGCTACACACCTGTGCCGCCCACCTCCCACTCTCGCGTCGTATGCCTCCTGCTCTCACGTCACCCGCCGCCTCCGTCCCTCTCCTCTCCTCTCTCTCTCTCACACTCCCCACCCACACCGCCCGCCTCCAACGCTCTCCACCCGCGCACCCGAGCGGTGGCGGTGGCACCTCTCCTTTCACCCACGCTCCCTACCTGCACCGCCCGCCTCCCGCTCTCATGTCACCCGCCGCTGCCCTCCCTCCCTCTTCTCTCGCTCACGCTCCCCACCTATGCTGCCCACCTCTCCTCACTCTCCCCCGCACCGGATTTGGTCGCCCCGACCTCGCCGACGTCGCCCCACGTGCACTTCCTGAGAAAATATGGTATGGAACAGCAGATAAAGCTATAAGTGCCATCTTTGCCTTACACCCTGCACCTGAAATCTTTGCTTCCGAGATTGCAAAGAAATCCCTCAATTCTATATTCAGTGTCTTACGAATGGATGATGTGTCAAATGGAGATGAAACTCGGAATGGTGCCTTTCTGTCATCAGTATCAGCCACAAAGCTAGGTAGATTTCTTTTTGTTATTAGTCATATAGCACTAAATCATTTGGTTTACATCAAGACTTCTGTTAAGAAAATTCAGAAGCAGAAACGGAAGAATGACAAATCACAGCCTACTGTCGATGATATTCAGGCAGATGCATCCAAGAATTCGGGGGTAATTGTTACTTGGCTGCTACATTTTTATCCTTTCTGAACCTTTCGATCTTGACTTGTCATTGTTTCATGTGACTTGAACTGACTGTTCTTTTTTTTGTTGATGCTAGCAAACACAAGGCATAAATGCCAAGTTGGGACTTGGTGCATCGATAGATATTGCAATAGAGTCTCTGGCTGAAAAGGCAGAAAGGGAGATTGTTTTCTGTTCTTCTGGAGAAAAAAACCTTACTGGAAATTGTGGACCATTTCTCTCAAAACTTTGTAGAAACCTGACTTTGCTGCAAAAGGTTTTTTAGTGCACTGCGCTTCCTGTATTTTCTTAATATTTGGTTCCATTACTCTCTTTATTTTTCCTTTCTTTTTTAATGTAGTTCCTAGAGGAATTTTTTTATTAATTAACTATTTTTTAAAATTTATTTTAAAGTTAACCCCCGCAAACTTTATTTCCAATTCTGACCCCTTTGGTCACGCTACTGGTGGTAGCGTGACAAAATAACACTGTTATGCCAGCCCGTATTTGGGCAAACTCTTGTCACGCCACGAGTGGTGGCGTGACAGTGTTGTTTTGTCATGCCACCACCAGTGGCGTGACAAAAAGTGCTATTTTAGCGGACTTATCCTATGGAGTGACAACATTGTTTTGTCAAGCCACTAACCATGGCATGACCAAATGGGTCAGAATTAAAAATAAAGTGCGCTAGAGGTTAACTTTAAAATAAAATTAAAAAAAGGTTAATTAATAAAAAAAAAGTTCTTCCTAGAGTTTCATGCTTCTGCAATGCTTGCTCTTTGCAGACTAATAATTATTGATGCATAATTCTGGTAAGAAATTATATTGCACATGAATTCACTTGTTCGATATTATGGGCAACATAATCTTTTATGTGTATTTTGTGATAGCATTCCATTTCATCAAATGTTCAACTTTCAGCGAAGCTAATCTTCAAATCCTATTTCCTGTTTCCGAAAGTGCGCCTTCCGAAATCGTCCGATCCAACTGCACTATAGCCCTTGGTGATTTAGCTGTTTGCTTTCCAAACCTGTTAGAACCTTGGACAGAGTACATTTATGCCCGATAGCGCGATCCATCGACATCCGTGAGGAAGAACCTGTGCTGGTTATTTCTCATCTTATATTGAATGATGTGATGAAGCTCTCCCCCCTCCTATTATTGGTCAATCACCTTTTGCCCCTCTCTACTTTCTAACCCTGTTCAAATACCTTTGCAAAACTTTTATAGGTTAAAAGCTATATCAATGAAATGGCTGTGAGGATAGAAGATGAAGATGAGAGGATCTCAAGCCTTGCAAAACTCTTCTTTCATGAGTTGTCAAAGGAAGGTACGGTGGCAAATACGCAAGTCTAATTGATTGACCTAACTTGAATACCGCTACTTGACTTCTATCTAATGTTCTTTTTTCTGTGGCCCCTCTGAAGGAAACAATCCAATTTATAATCTTCTTTCGGATATCCTGGGCATACTGTGCAATCAACACCTCAAGGAAGAAATATTTTACAGCATTATGCAATTCTTTATTAGCTCTATTAAAAAGGTATAATGCATCACTTGTTTTTCTTCTGCCATTAGTGCACTTGACTTTTACTTGTCAGCAACTATATCCAATTCTATTTGTTATCTTAGGACAAACAAATGGAAGCTCTCGTGGATAAGCTCTGAAATATGTTCGCTAGTGTAAACGGTATTATGTTTATCCCTCTCTCATGCTCCCCACCCACACTACTCGCCTCTCCCCACCCGCATGGTTTGGACTACGTTCGGTGATGGAATGTTTGCTGAATTTTCATCAGGGTGCAAATGACTCCAAGTCAATCTTATTTAGTCATGTTTTTTCTCTCCTTCATCTGTGTTATCAAAATGGCTTCAAAATAATTCATTCGACTTTTCTATAGCTTGTGTTTACATCGCAACGCACGAGCACTTGACTAGTATACACACACGCGCACGCGCACGTGCTAACGGGTTTCCTTTCATCTCTCATTCGTTCCAACCCGATCCGATCACCTCAACAAACCCTCCAAATCCCTGGCTCCTTCCGATTTTTTTTAAATAATATTTTTTAAAAGATAATTACAAAAATATATAGTCACCCAAAAAAATTACAAAAATGAGTCCCTATCGCCATTTCAACTGGCGACAGGAACCTATCGCTAGTTGAACTGGCGACAGGGACCCTCATCCCACTTGTCGCCGGGCCAAGCACCTATCGCCAATTCAACTAGCGACAGAAAACTGAACAATCTTCCTGTCGCCAGTTGAACTGACGACAGATTCCTCAAACCCTAATGTGGTTTACGTATTTGTGATTTTTATAAATTTTGAACGGTACAAAATCTATTAGTCTCGCAATAACATTTTGTGATCATCGTATGTTGTTCTAGTGCGTTGAATTTCTGTAGAATTTTGCGAGGACCATTGAAGTATCAATGATTTGTAAGTAGGAAGGTAAGTGATATTACAATGCTCGGAATAACATGGAAGAATCGAATGCAAAAAGACGAGGAGATTTGATGTTGCGAATTAAAATAGACTTTATAATGAAGCTGGGAATAACACGGCGCATAGGGTTTGTCACAGCGCAAGGCTGTCTCCTTTGGCCTTTGTCACTGCGCAAAGATGCCTCGTCTGGTCTTATCACTGTGCAAAGCTGTCCCGTCTGGTCTTGTCACTACGCAAGGCTATCTCCTTTGGCCTTGTCACCGTGCAAAGTTGCCCCATCTGGTCTTGTCATTGCGCAAAGCTGCCCCGTCTGGTCTTATCACTGTGCAAAGCTGCCCCGTGTGGTCTTGTCACTGCGAAAAGCTGTCCCGTTTGGTCATGTCTCTATGCAAAGCAGCTAGCCCCGTCTGGTCTTGTCATCTGCAAGCTAACACATTACCCGCTTTGTTAGCCTCCCCCATGGGCTATAAAATAGGACCACTGGACCCTTGAAACCGTAGGAAGAAGAACCTTCTTCGTCGTACAGTAACATACTATGGCAGACGCCGAGGGATTAGTCCAACCGGGATCGCCGAAGCAAGACCTTCCCCTCGAAAGGAGGGAGGACTTCGGCCCTAACTACCGGTTGATGCCGAACAAGCGTGCTCAACCAGTATGGCCAAAATGCGGACATGGAGAGGATGCTGTCGTGCAGGTCACGGACGGCCCTTTCGATGGTGGACGACGTTTCTTCCGATGCCCACACTTTGGGGTACAATTAGCAAATAGTTTTGTTCATGTTACTGCTAATACATCCTCTATGCTAACCGTCCCTTGCAGCAGATGGCGAAATGCGACTTTGTCCGCTGGATCGATCCTCCCCGTAAACGACACGTTGTGATGTACGTGGACAGATTGTGGGACCGAATCTTTGAGTTGGAGGCGCGGATTGACAATCTCAATAAGCAAAATGATGACCTCCGCCAACACATTCAGCGCGAGAGGGGCAACACGGAGGTCATGAACATAGGAAGTTCCTATGATCCCACGTGCTGCTACGGGAACCCTAGCTGCATATGTGTGTGCCACTACAACGACAGCCAGCCACGTTCGAGGCGCCCCCCTTTAGAACACACTATGTGGGTAGTGCGAGACACCTTCTACCATTAGGCACCAGCAGAGAAGCTTGTACCTCGGTAGTCTCCCCTTCTGTACGCAATTATGTTCAATCTCATAAAGCATGTAACTAAATGATGGATGCGTCACTGTGGTTGCCTTTTATCGAGTTGAATGTTACATCGATGTGTCGCGCGCATTAAGCTACAGGTGTCTATATGCATTGAACAAATAATGCATTGTATGAAGGAGTACACCCAGCATCCCCTAAAACCCTAAACCCTTAGCCTAAATCGTAAAACCCTTAAACCCTTAAGTCATAGAAAGAGGGTGGTGTGGGGTATCCCGATGCAAAATCGTACACATGGTCGCGGTTTTCAAGCAAGCAAAAAAGAGATATCGAAACACGAGACAAGCATAATAATAGTTGTGCTGAAATTAATATTTACATGGCATGACTGATATTTAGAGGCACAAATATCTAATGGCGGCCCCTCTTGGGGTGCACCCCGTGTGTCGTCCCTAGCCTCGCCCGGCGATGGTCTGAGTATGTTAGAGGATCAGGCGGGATGACTAGCCGACCAACACGAGTAGCCTGAGGTGGTGTCGCAAGGGGGGGCCTGCGTCGGTTGGGTCTGTGCCGGTGCACCGTGCAGCTGAGAAGCATCCATGGAGAACAAGGAGTCACGCGGATCCGTGAAGAAGTCCTCGAGGGGAGCCGATAGGTGGGCCTCGTTGTGCGACAATGAATCGTCCTCCCAAGGTGTTCCTGTGAAGTATTACATTACAAACATAATCATGTCGAAAGCATGAAAAAGAAAGTTTTGCAAGCAAGCAAGGTGGTCATACCTGCTGGTCCAAAGGCGTGCTCCGACGACTCCGCGTACCCCTGGCCCGCGTACAGGTGGGGCTCAGGACCTGAAAGAGAAGATTGTCGTTAGTAACTATTGGGGTTCGAAATAAAGAAGCATTACGTTACGCAAGCAAGCAGGGTGATCATGCCTGGTGGCATGAAGGTGTGCCCCGATGACTCCGCGTGACCCTGCCCCGTAGTTCTCCCACCATGCTGCCACGATGATACGCCCGCCACGTCCGGGGCAGGAGCCCATGGTCATGAACCACCTCGGCTGACCCCTCGTCCTCGCACTGATCAATCCACCGAGTCCCTTGGCGTGCGACAAGTCGCGATCTGGATGCCTCGTCTCGTGGCATCCATGATCCGCTGCAGGACCCCTCTAGTGTCCCCCTGCGTCCTGCGGTGCGTGAAGGTTGCTAACTCGAGAATCTCCCGGTGTAGATCCGTCTGCACAAGTAATGAATAAGTTGGAAAAATAAATCTACCTAATTAAATATGAATTAAGGACCGTTCAATACGTACGGAGCGGTGAAAAGCGGAGTCCGGCTGGGTGGGGTACGTGTCGGACGTCGCAGCCTCGTGTCGTGGTGGTTTAGGATCAAGGATGAATAGGAGGTTTTTAAACTTTTTGACTATTCAACAAATTAAGCCAATTATGAACTTAGTCTAAACTAGATACAATTCTAGCTGAGCAATTCAACACAAGATAAATGCTAGAATTGTAAATGCAGAAAGTAAAGACTAGAAATAACCACAATAGAGACAACGATGTTTTCCCGTGGTATCGAAGACTTGCCGGTCTTCACTAGTCCACGTTGAGGAAACTTGAACGAATCAAGCCGGTTTCACGAATTAAGCCTTCCTCGATCACTATTGGTTGTTCTTTCTCTGCTCTGGAGATGGCAAACACCAAGCCACTCACAATCTTGGCACCAAGCCTCTTCACAATCTTCTTGAAGAGATCACCGTGCAACCTCCGCCAAGCCGTCTTGGCAAAACACCAAGAGTAATAAATCGATAATCTTCGTTTGACGACACTCAAGTGCAATGGATCAATCTAGAATGAATGCACTTGAATTTTGGCTCAACTACCTCACAATAAAAGCACAAGTGTATTTGAGGAGTAGAATGAATGCTCAAGGCCCTAAGGATATTAAATGAGGTCTTGTTCTCTGTTCTTGAGCAGGTGGAGGGGTATTTATACCTCTCAAAAACAAATATAACTGTTGTGGAGGAAATCTCCAACTTTCAGCGTTTTGTGGTACTACCGCCATGTACCCAGGCGGTACTATCAGATTCCACCAACCGCTCAGCTTGGCTATAACAGAGGCATTAACTCCTCTCGACATAGTCAAGAAAAGCAATATGTGGTACTACCGCCAACCAAGCTGTGGTACTACCGCTTGGGCCGGTCATACCGCACAATGGAGCGGTACTACCGTTCGCAGGGTTTTCAACTCAAGCCGAAAAGTCGCTTCTCTGAAAATTACATACCGCCATTTAGAAAACGGAACAACCGAGGAGCGATAGTTCCACTAAACATGCGGTCATACCGCGATGCGGTCGTACCGCCAAGTAAAGCTCAGAACTACCATTTCCAGGGTGAGGCACCGAACTAAAAATAGTGTCTCTCTGTTTTTTACGCACCGCCAACTAAAAAACGGAACGACCGGGTTGCGGTAATACCGCACCACGAGCCCGTCATCACCGAGCGACCAGATCAGCTTAGCCCGATCGGACTGATTACGTGGACGGCTCAGATTTGATTGGCCGTTCGGACCACAGGTCTTAACCGCACGATTGGATTGCGTTCGGATGGTCCGAACATCCACCGGTAGTACCACCTAAGAGAATGCGGTCATACCATTATGCGGTAGTTCTGCCATGTATACCCCGGTACTACCGATTGATCTAACAATTGCATAGTTTGCTTTCCAATTCAAATTCAAATGCATGCATGATCCTAAATTGATCCAATTTGCACAAGAACCAGCTATCAAGCTACTAGTCACGATCCCTCTTAATAGTACGGTATTTAACCTATAATCCGGTCTTCCAACCATTTCTCCTAAGACTTGTAAAACACGAAAGGATCCTAGACTACTTGTACCTTGTCTTTGAGCCATGTAGATCATCATGTTGTCCTTTAGCATTCATCTTCAAGTCATCAAACTCACCAATGGGACTTAACCTTGTAAATACTCAATAAACCGTTAATCCCATATTCACATATTATCATTAATTACCAAAACAATTTTTAGGGGCCTAGATGCTTTCAGGTGGGTCGACCACGACCCAAACGCAGCGAAGCCTTGTCCGACTAGCGTACCAATCCATGTACTCCTCGTACGTCTCGGGGTTGTAGGGATCATCCCCACACTGGATGGGGTCCTCGTGTGCGCCACTCTAGGCCTCAACCCAAGGTCTCATCCTGTCCAACCAGGACATCATGCCATGTACTCCCTTCCTAGTGTACCTGTGGACGGCAAGACACTTATTTGATTGGCACATTGTACGAAAGAAGTAAAGAGTGAACTTACGCTGCGTGGACGCTTGGCCGCACCCATGCCCCCTAAAAGCTGCCGACGCCCCGCCAGAAGTTCGAACTGGCGTAAGACCTGCTGCACCTGGTACTCCTCCACGAAGACATCATGTACCAAGGCCCTCCACTTGTACCAGTACAGGTAGTCTTGCATGCACAGGATCGACAATTCGTCGAGCACCCGCGCGTTCACCCTCTCCGGAGTATACGGTGTCCAGATGACATGGTCATTGGTCAGCTGATCGAACATCACGACATACTCCAGGTAGGACCCCTGCAAAGTGATCGGTGTGAAGGTGACCTGTGCAATAGAACACCGCAAACTTAGCACACGAAATTGTCCTTACAATACGAAAAATAATAAATGATCATGAAATTAACCTGTCAGCGGCACCACACCGTGCCCATGGTGGGCCGGTCCATGTCGTCACCCCGAAGCGCATAAGTCGACCGCACGCTCCCAAGTCCGGTGTGGTCGCTCGATCCGAAGCGCCAAGGACCACGGTTGCGCAAGTAGTGGGCATCCGGAGAGGATGGAGTTGTCCTAGGCACAAGGCACGCGGTCGCACAAAGGCACGCGATGCGTCACGCGCGATGCGGTCGGACCCCAGGCGTAGGAGGGGATCTCTTCCACCGGCAAGTTGGCCACCTCACGTGCTTACCGGACGTAGTGCTTGCCGACGCTGTCGCCGTGGGACCCCAAAAACATGACCCACCCGAACAACCATAGCAGGTAGGCCTCGAAGTGCCTCTTAACAACAACGTCCCCTGCGTCAGGCGCCATGCGCTCGGGCTGCAAGAAGACATGTACACGTCACCAAGGTTCACATACGAATTTAAGCGAGATGACAATAGTTACAAATACTTACGTAGAACTGGCAGATCCACCTCAACGTCGGCTCGCGGCGGGTCTTGAACTCGGTGTACTTTCATTTGCGGCAAGACATCGTGGAACCTAGCTAGGAGGTCCGTGCGCCACATGGCCGAGATGTCGTACGCCGCCAGGGGGAGCCTGCGCATGGCAACCTGGTCAGGAAGGTCATGTCCTGGAGCGTCGGCGCCATCTCCCCGCATGGAAGGTGGAACGTGTGCGTCTCTGGCCTTCAGCGGTCAACCAGCGCCGTCAGTAGGGCCCAGTCGTATGGAAAACGCCTAGATAGACGACCAGGACCACGTCGAAACGATTACGAACAAATGTGACTGCACGCAAAGTAGTCATACCGCGATTGACTGTATTAAGGTCATAACTATACGTACCTCGGAATCCAAGCTGCATGCAGGCTCCATGCCCTGATAGGCATGCGCAACCGAAACGTGCCAAGCTCAATCGGCGCCTCGCCCTCCTGAGGGAGCACGGTACTGAGACAGCTATAGTGATGTGCGTCAATCACTGGGTCAAGCAACTCATACTGGCCTTCGTCCACCATATCTACAAATTAAGTGCATACATTGTAAAGAGTATGAAACATATTCTACAAAGTTCTTCATATTTTACTAACTAGTTTCGTACTTTAAATTTAATTTTTGACATTAACAACATAATTATCACGCACAAATGGGATATTTCTAATAGCCGTCTTCCTATGTACGACGAACTACAATATGTCGCTATTCTACTGACTATTCTACTTGATTTTATGTCGCTATTCTACTTGATTCTAGTCGCTATTCTACTTAATTCTATGTCGCTATTCTACTTAATTCTACTGGTTATTCTATTTAATTCTATGTCGCTATTCTACATAATTTGACATAATATACAAGGTTACAAAAAAATAATGTAGTACATAATTTCACTACAATTATCTAATCTACTTAATTCTATATCGCTATTCTACTTGATTCTAGTCGCTATTCTACTGAATTCTATGTCGCTATTCTACTTAATTCTATGTACTTAATTCTACTGGCTCTTCTACTTAATTCTATATCGCTATTCTACTTAATTCTAGTCGCTATTCTACTTAATTCTACTAGCTATTCTATTTAATTCTATGTCGTTATTCTACATAATTTGACATAATGTACAAGGTTGCAAAAAAATGTACCTACAAGATAGTCGGCCTACTGGATCTGCTGCTTTGTCAATCTCTCTCCTCCGCGACGAACCAGCAGAGCTTCGCTACCTTTTTTTCTCTTCCTCTCCTCCTCTCTTCTATTTTTTCTAGAATTAAAATGAGGATTTGAGGGATTTTTTTTGGGGTTTTTATAGATGACATACTGTCGCCAGATGAACTGGCGATAGATGTTTGACCGGCGATAGGCGGGATGAGGGTCCCCTGTCGCCAGTTGAACTGGCGACATGGACTTATTTTTGTAATTTTTGGGGGCAATTATATATTTTTTAATTATCTTTTAAAAAAATATTATTTTAAAAAAATTCGGCTCCTTCCCACGTGACCTAGAAGGCTAGGACCGATTCAATTTGTTTTTTTTTTTCTGTCGCCGACGCTTTCCAATAGCGCTCCGCCGCCTCCACCGGCTGATGGCAGCAAGTCGTCCGCTAATCAGGAGTATGAGGTAGACTACCAGTCTACGACACACGGCCTCCGTCACTGCCTGTCGATCCCAAAGTTGCATCGACATGGCGGTCTTCGATGGTGGCGGCGATTGGGATTATAGAACACCCGATGTAGCATTGAATTTGATTCTCTTATCGAAAGGTACACGGCATTGCAACTTTCGTTCAGTTCCACAAATTTCTTCTTGTGTTGTCATGGGGTTTTATTTTGAGAGATGCAAGGCTTTCAGCTTTCTATCATCGTGCGTGCGCTTGGTACAATATTTTTCCTGTTAATCCATCTAATTCTGTGTTACTATATTTCATAGGATTTAGTGATTCAGATTTAAATGAAGATGTTCTAACTTCTGACCGCCCCGACAGCACTGGCCCTCCCGCCGGGGATGAAGAACCAACGACGGTACCTCCAATTAGAAGCTGAATTCCTTCCATGAGGCATGGCCCGAAGGTGGGGAAATCTACGCCCTTTTGGTTTGTCAATATACCCCTTCTGTGGATTCTTTGTTCTGCAGATGGATTGACCACCCTGATGCGTGCAGATTGGTGACAATTTTGAGCCACCCAAGGGATACGATTTCCACCAGAATCTCTTGATCTCCGCATCCTCACCCAAAACGGATCCGAAATTTGGATCGCTGTGTCAACCGATTGGGAACTCCGGGTGGATATGGTCTTCACCGAGCTGTCAACTAAGTACGATGCCCGTCAACATACCAGTATTAGCCGTACAATCAAATGCAAGATGTGTCAAATCTATGAGCACTTAAAAAAGGATTGTCCCAACAGACCGAACTCGTCTGGTCATAATTTAATGTATTGTCCGTCTTATTTTGTTATGTACAACGAAACTTCTACGATACCTAAATATGCCGAACTCATCGGCAAATACGCAAGGATGTTGCAGAAACGCAAGTGACTTGCGCAGAAGGTCAAACATCTACAATACCCAGATTTTTCAATGAAAAATGCTCCGGTACCACCCCAGTTTTCGGTCTCGCAGTGTGTGTGACGAGCCGGCGGAGATCATTCAATTTACACATACCCAAACACCTCCGTCTGGACGTACTACACGTGCGGGCACCATTTTGTAAGCGTTTCTTTCGCACTCATCGATTTTAATCTCCATACTTTGATTTTCTTAAATTTTTAACTTCATCCCCATGTAATGGCAGCCTGAGATATGTTGTCACTTCTTCCAATGGATCGACGGTCCGAAGATATACGTTAGGACGTTTATCCAACAGAAGTACATGATGAACTACTCGATGCGGGCTGAGACCTTCGTGCGGTGCAAACCTTACGTACCGGACCCTGTTGAGGAAGCACCAGAGGAGCCTAGGACTCACCCGACGGACAACGGGAAGGCTCCTGCTACTGAGACCAGCGATCGTCGTAGCTTCTCCCATTGCCCGGGAGCACTCCATATCAAATAGGTGAGTTACGTACAATTCACGTTCTGATTTTGTATTTGCCATATCGTTCTTCTAACAACATACAATCATCCAGCCCATATCATAGAATATGGGGGATTTCGACACACGACACCGATGTAGGGAGTCCTGGGATAAGGGTAAGGCTCCTGCGACTGAACCCGGCCGCCATAGCATATCCGGTCGCTCGGGCGTACTCCATATCAATGACGTGAGTTATGTAGAATTTACATCTTTGTTACGTTTTTTACTGTACGGTACATTTACATTATGGAATCGTAGGATATGGACGACATCGATATACGACACTGGCGTGGGGATTTCCGTGATAAGGGGAAGGGGAAGGCTCCTTTGACTAAGACCGGCCGACATCGTGGTGTATCCAATCGCCTAAGCACACTTCGTATTGAAGACATGAATTATATACAATTTACATCATTGTTATGTTTGTTATTGTACGATCCACTTACATTATGGAATCGCAGGACATGGATGTCTTCGATACTCGTCGCCACTGTGGGCAGCCCCGAGACAAGGAGCAGTGGCTATGACGCCGCGGAGACTAGTTGCAGACATCACTGCATAGATGATAGATCCAACTACCCTCATTAATAACATTGTTAATGTGGATGATATTCTTTAACATTGTATTGTACCACAGGCTAGATAGACTTGTACATGAACCAACTGAGGGAATTGCGTGGCATGCAGATAATATAACAATATACCGTAGCCTTTGAAACGTACACGAGTTGGAGGCTACGGTACATTGTTATATGATCTGTACGTCACATATTTTCCTCAGTTGGTTTATGTACAAGCTTATCTAGCATGTGGTACAATACAATATTAAAGAATATCATACACATTAAACTGATAAATTAACAAAGAGTGTCTTATTTGATCGGGGTATATGTGATAATACCCCCTCATCCTTCATCTCAATTGCAATAAACCTGCGCATGTATCATGTAATGCTTGAAATGTCATCAATTTTATGTATGAAAAGTTACGTTGCAACTCTATTGGAAATATCGATGCTCCTTGCTCTCTATTTTCGCGTGTCAGTTAGTTAAGTAGTTGTAATTAATTAGTAGTTGAATAGTGCTAGTTACATTAGCGCATAATAAGTGGTCGAATTTACGTTACTGTAATAAATTTGATGACACATAATGACTCGTAGTTAATTAGTTACATTAATCGTAATTAATTGAGTGTGAATTACTTAGATGTCAAGACTTACTCGTACGGGCCTTAATTATTTATATTTTCTAAAAATTAATTTATGAACTATTAATTTTCTTTGCTATTTTCTTTTCTGTCTTAGTATCTTTTTCTTGTCTTTACCTTCATTATTTAAATTAGTATCATCGGGGTGGACATTGCCGACGATCGAATCGCCGATCTTATGAAAATAAAAAAGAGGAAAATGACGTAGAGTCTCCTGAGAGAATGGGGGCTGCTCTTTATTAATATGAACTGGGATTTACAAGACTTGACTAGAGACTATCTCCAATTACACTGAATGAATTGAATACTACTGTTTTGGCTTCTGTGTTGCCTTCTGTTGTTCGATGTTGTGTGTCTGTGTCTCCTCGTCCTCTGCGTTCCATCATTAAATAACTCCCGAATAGGTGGCAGTTACTCCTAGAGAAGACGCCCCCGATGAAACGTTATAACCGGTTTGGAGGTTTAAGGCGATTAACAATGTGCTAATCGCCTTGCGGTTTATATTTGTGAGACACTTAACCATGAGGTGGTTTATCGTTAGAGTCTTGTATATCATCGAAGGTATGGAACGTTTGCGACGTGTTCCATTCATCATACTGCTAATCATGCTGCTCATAGCATTTCGAAGCGACTACCGGTGAACCTAGTCCCACCAGGTACCCATCGTAACCTCTAGAATCCTTACGACCAAGAAGGTCGTTAGCCTTAGGGGTTATGACCATAAAGACGTATGGTCTTTTGTGTATTTAAATTAATACATAGAGGTGTTAATCCTCGTCAGCTAGCCCCCGAACTTTAAATGAACAGGTCGTGTGAACGCCTTCTTCCGATGAATTCAGTGTCGGCAGAGACCCTATTTAATGTCGTGACATTCAAGGTGGTTTGTGTTCATTTTAAAGTTGAGAAGTTGCCTTGGGAATCAAGAGTTTCTCCGTCTGTTGGGCTTAAAAAAGAAGTTTTTTGCCGTTCGGACTTTTTATGGATAACCTCCGATCGTAATTTGAAAGACCCGAGGCTATAAAATCCCCATCGCTAGACCTTTTGGATTCTTTATGCTTCCATATCCCCCTTTCTAATCTCTTTTACCTGCACAAAAATCTTCGCCCTTCTTTTCTTGTTCTTCCGACCACAAAAATCTCTGCGAGATCTACTCATCCTCAAGGATTTTCATCATGTCTGAGCAAATCACAAAGTGGTTGCCGCCGATTTGAGCAAGAAAAAGCTTGAAGCTTTGGAGAAGATTGGGATGCTTAGGACAAGAATTTGATCAGATGGAGATTGGCATTTGGAGAGCATTTCCCAAGTCGCTAAGATGAGGAAATTCTGCTTTCCTCGCCTACATCGAATATGGCCGAGATTGCCGTACACAAATTCCTTCTCCGTGTTCTTGAATTCTGAGGTGGAATTGGTGAATTTAGCTCCAAATTCCATCGCTAACATCAAGATCTTCACATATTTGTGTGAAGCATACAGGATTGCCTCCGAGTTTGAGACTCTTCGTATTTCTACCAATGGTAATGGGAAAACCACAGATACTCTAGGGAATGTACATTGCGTCTTCACGACGGGAAGGCCAATGAGTACATCCATATGTACTCGAAGTCCTCGTGGTCGTCATGGAAGAAGAACTGGTTCTATATGACGGTTACGAGGGATGACGGCTTCTATTTCGCCGGGATGAGAGCAACTGAAAATTCCAAATGGAGAAAGACCGTGGAGAAGACAGGAGTGGTCGGGCGATGGGCGGATGCCATCTACGACCTGCGAGTCAAGGGCTTAACCTCTTAGCACGTGGTGAGGGATTTCACTAAGCGCCAAATTAGCCCACTAAAGCTTCGGACTCACTACCTGATTTGGTCCATTGGTCGTGATGAAGCTATCTCAGGAGGTGGTAAGTCTTTGAGATAACTCCGACTAGTATTTTCATTTGATTAATGTACTACCTTAAAACATGTTCATGTCTTATTTTCTCTCTTCTTTTGAAGCTCTTTCTCCTGAGGAAGTTAGAGAAAGGATCAGGCTGATCTGTGCAGGGGAGCCTGGAGAAAAGGCTGGATTCCCTGAGATCTTGGCCATAGCCCCTGCTGAAGAGAGAGCAACAAGACTTAAGGTAAAAAATCTCTTTTATCATGCATATATATATTCTCCGATCAGATTTTTCATCATGCTCTGCTTTTGTAGCTGGTCGGGTTGCGAATCACACAAACTGGTGAGACTAAACATCCCACCATTATTCCAACCGATTCGTGCCCAGATGCACTGGAAGAGGATGAATCTCCCGAGGTAACAGAACATTTCATAAGAATATATATATATATATGTAGTTAGGATAAAAGATTTCATCACCTAACCAAATTCATTTGTTGGTTTAGGTGGAGAAGGCTGAAGGGCACCGGTGCGCGACTACGGAGGTTGCCGACCCCAGACCGGTCATTGACAACCGGACAGTTGTTACTGGAACAACTGGTATGGAGGCTAGTGAAAGCACTCCGCCCGACCAGATGATCAAGGACGTGACTCTTGATGAGCTGATCGAGGATATCGCTTCCGACATTCTGTTGGATAATACAACAGACTTGGCCAATCCTGCCGGTTCGGAACCGGCAAGGTCAGAAGAAAAGAAAAGGAAAGGCGACGGTACAGATTTTACTCTTCCGCGTTTCAAAGTCAAATCCCGAAAATTAACTAGGTACGCTCAAATGAAAGTGGTCGTATAAGCGCATACCTTTAACAATTTCTTGATGATTTGATGCCCCCTCTTTTTTTAAACTTCCCTTCTTTGTTTGGTATAGGTCCTCTGGCGCCCGGCCGCTTCCACCAGATTCCTTCTAAGGACGTGTACTTGAAGAGGTCCATGAGCGCACCACTTCCCGAGAAAGGGTGGTCTGAGAAGCCCCGAGCGGCGCCAAGGCCAACGATTGAGTTGGAACCATTGGTGGTTCTAACTCCTTCCACGGAGGTAGATGCCCCTAAAGGCTCTCAACGAGTTCCACCATTGTTGGTAATTCTCCTCAACCCGACAAGTTCCTTTTCGCCCCGATTCATCGAGGATAAGGAGCTTGACGAGGCATGGGAAAAGATATCAGATCATCAAATCAAAATGCATCCTGATTCCATATTTGGTGGATATAACGATTTGGCGATCCGGGTAAGTATCTACGACCAGTTTCATAATCTCTCCAAAAAAGTCTTTTAAAGAGAATTTTTAAAGAGGAAAATACCATTCGAACAGCATATGGTCGAGAATTTTGCTGTGGTCGGAGGACTAACCCAACGAATTAAAGACTTGGAGCAGAAACACTCCGAATTAGAAAGTAAAAACTTCCCCTTAGCCTTTTTCTTTCTTCAATGCTTTGCTCTTTGCTAATTATTCTCCCTTATCGTATTTGATAGATTTGGAGAAAATAAAAGAAGAGATCCTAGCTGAGAAAGCCAAGACAGCCCTGCTTGAAGAAGAAATCAAAGCTAAGGACCGGTCGATCGCCGAGGCTACGACCAACAAGGAAGATCTTAACAAGAAAATAGAAGGTAATAGGTCGTAAACTTGACTTATTATCTTCCTCCAACTATTTTCGTGCTTATCACTTGTTTTACTCTTGCAGAGCAAAAATAAGTTTTGGACAGAGTAGAAAAGACTCTGAAATTTGAGCAAGACAAGGAGGTGACTCTCGTTCAAAGTCTAGATGAAAAGGCTGTATTTTTGAACAAGATGATCTTTGATATGGGATCAGGATCAAGCCTGCCTATCCTAAGAGATCCAGTAGAGAAAATGAACTACTTGGGTCAACTTCTAGAGGATCTTAATACTCTGCTCAAGACTACTCGAAAGAACTATGCCTAGGCCATGAAAACAGGCGTTGCTAGTGGAGTTAGTTTTGCTTTGGCAAACCGAAAGCTTCAAACCCTCCATTGATTTCCAAGTTGTTGAAGATGACTTCAATCGCCCTTTGAGGAGGCAACCAAGTTCATGGAAGAACTCAAGCCACTCGGAGATAAAGTAGTAGAGGAGATGGAGGTCGGATCCCCATCAAGCAGTAATTTGTCTGGGAATATTTTCAGAGTAGACTCCTGCAAAAAGTGTAAAAATATTGAATATATGTAAAACTTACCTTTTATGTCATTAACAATGTCTTTGTTTTATCCTGTTTGACTCTCTCTCTTTTTTAATTCTCACATACCTCCTAGCCCCCGACTGCTTTATAGTAGAAGAACTTTACTATACAAGCAGGTAGCCAAGAAAGAGAAGAAAAGTCGAAACCATCATTTTGAAGGTATATGCCAATATGAAGTCAAAACTGATCGTAGTAATACTAGAAAATCATTGTGGTCGGAACCAGCTTATGACTTCGCTTAGTTATAGATCTTTGTTTGTCATGATCGAAATACCAATCAAAAGTTATATATGGTTGGATAAGAGACTTTGTTATTTGACATAAGAAGAAATGTAAAAATGAATGCAACAAATTATAAGTGAACTTTGTTTATATCTATTATCCTAAAGTCTGGTCGGAAGGAATGCTTTAGATATGAAATCGTATATCATATTTCGCGAAACATGTTCAAACTCTCTATCCGACTGGTAGCGAGGATCGTAAGAAAAGAACCACCGCTAGGAAGCTCCTTCCAGCAAGCGTGACCACATGCGAAAAAGGAGAGACTTCGACTAGGAGGCTTTCCGTGTCCCGACCAGTAGCCAGACAAGAGCAGAGAAGAATTTTGAAATAATGAAATATAACCTTCATAATCTTAGGCATATCGTTCAGTATGGAAAGTTATTTGTACGATGCTCGATTACTCAAGTATTCCCTTAAGAAAAGAGTTTTGTCACGCGTGGAAAAAATGCTCACGACTAGGACAAATACGCATATGACTTAGAAGTCGTTACATAGAGTAATAGAGATCCTTTGAAAGGATATCGAGAGAAAATTGTCTTCTCCTACCGGTTGAAATTAACAATCATGAACCACCAATTTATAGGTATATATATATATATAAGCAAGGTTACTTTTTTTTTTTTGGAGAATAAATGAATTTATTGAAATTGAAAGAAATGAAAGAAAGTAAATAATAATTAAACATAGAACTTACGCAATTGATCAATGTTCCAAGAATTTGACAAAATTTGCTCGCCGACATAGCCAACAGACGGAACCTGGTCGGGTAACTTCGACCCACATGTAAGGACCTTCCCACTTGGGGAAAGTTTATTGCGATTTGCCTGGCTCTGAATTTTTCCGAGAACCAGATCACCTACAAGAAGGCTGCGAGGTTGCACCTTACGACTATGGTACCTTCGCATGACTTGTTGGTAGACTGCTGATCGTACAAGGGCTTGGTTTCGTCGTTCTTCAAGGAAATCGACATCATCGAGTCTTCGTTCATTCTGATCGTTGTCGTTAAAGCGATCAATTAGAGCAGAGCCGATTTTGAGTTCTAGAGGAAGCATGGCTTCAGCCCCGTAAACCAAAAAGAATGGTGTTTTACCGGTCGCACGGCTGGTCGTGGTTCGAACGGCCCATAATACAGACGGGAGTTCTTGAACCCAAGCTCCTGACCGTTTGATTAACTGGTCGAATATTCGGCGTTTGATCCCTTGCATAATGATACCATTGGCTCGCTTAATCGCTCCGCTGTTCGTGGATGAGCAATGTAAAATGAACTTTACACCAAGTTCATCGCGAATTCTTGAAATTGACTCGCTAGAGAACTGGCGCCATTATCTCGTGATTATACGACTAGGTACACCAAATCGTGTGATCATATTTTTCATGAGGAATCTCTTAGCGGCCTCGGTTGTTATTTTAACAACCGCCGGCCTCGATCCATTTTGTAAACGTGTCAATCATGACGAAAAGGAATTCAAGCCCCGGTGCTCTTGGGAAAGGTCCTGAATGTCCAAATTCCCTAGGTTGCAAAAGGCCAAGAAAGAGGAATTGTTTGTAAGGCTTGTGCCTACCGATGTACTTGTCTGCTATGAAACTGACATTGTACGCACTTCGTCACAAGTTCCTTTGCATCATGAAGGGCGGTTGGCAAGAGTATCCTTGCTTGAAAGCTTTACCGACCGGTGTTCTCAGAGGAATGATGTGCTCCAGACTCCTTCATGGATTTCGTCAACAACTTAATGCCATCCGCTTGAGATATGCATCTCATCAACACTCCATGAGATCCTCGCTTGTACAAGGTACGCTCGATTAGAGTGTATGATTTGGCTTTTCGTATATACGATCGGCCTCTACATCATCTTCGAATTATGTCACGTCAAGATAATTGTAGATCGATGTCATCTAATCTCTACCTTGATCGTAATAAATACCAACCGTCAACGACCTGTGGAGCATCCATGTTCCTTTGATTGGTTTGTTCGACCTGTAAAGAATCATGTATGTTCTTGGATGGCTCGACCACCGAGGGTGAATCGAGTTGCTCGAGAAAAACTCCGGTGGGACAGTTGACCTCGTGGAGGCCATCCGTGCCAACTGGTCTACCGAAAGTTTTCCTTTCTAGGAATATGTTGATCCGAAACCAAGAAGTGCTTTTCGAGTTTCAGAATTCCGCTAGATAAGATGACATCTTGGTACTTGAGCATTGATACTCTTTCCCTACTTGATTCGCTACCGCTTGAGAATCGCTTTCACTAGTAATCATTAATCCCGAGCGAACGAGTCGCCGAGTCCCGCCAAGAACCTTCATATTCTCGCCATATTGTTTGTGGCAGAAAATTTAACCGATGGCGATTTGATGTGTTCGCCAAGAGGGATATCAGATCATCCTCATTTCGACCCTTTTAACATCAAAGAACCGTCAAAGCACATTGTCCACTCCTCGTGGTGTTCGTACGAGGGCCCTTGGGTGGGTTCAGGGTTTGTCCATTCGGCAATGAACTCTGCTACTGCTTGGGACTTTATCGTTGTTCGTGAAATGAAATGGAGGTCGAACGCCCCTAGCTCAACCGCCCATTTTGCTATTCGTCCTGATGATTCCATGTTTCCAAGGACTTGACCAAGAGGATATCCAGTCGGTACGACCACTTTGTGGGCCTGAAAGTAGTGCCTTAGCTTCCTTGAAGACATAAGGAGACCATAGAGCAACTTTTGTACCTATGGGTATCTTTCCTTTGGTCCATGTAAGACCTCGCCACGTAATAAACCGGTCGTTGGATGTTACCCTTTCTACCACCAAGACACCGCCATCTTGTTTGTGGTGTTGTCGCCACGTAAATTAGCAAGAGTTTCTCCGGCCTCTGAGAGACTAAAACCGGGGCACTTGTAAGGTACTTTTTAAGTTCTTCAAAGGCATCATTTGCCTCTCTAGTCCATTCAAAACTCCCATGTTTCCGAAGAAGTTTAAAGAAAGGTAACTCTTTTTCTCCTAACCTTGCTATGAAACGACTTAGCGCTGCCATACAGCCGGTTAGTTTTTGGACTTCCTTCTTCATGGTCGGAGGTCGATCCGTCGATGGTCGCTATTTTACCGGATTTGCTTCAATACCTCTAGCCGAGACTAGGAAACCAAGCAATTTTCCAAGCAGTAAACTCCAACACACACTTTTCTCGATTCAACTTAAGGTTATGCCTTCTCAAAGTTCTTTGAAAGTTTCTTGTAAGTCGAGATGTGATTGCTAGCGTTGGTGGTCTTTACGACGGATCATCAACGTAAGCTTCTAGATTCCGACCTATTTGTGGACTAAAGGTTTTTGCATCAACCTTTGAAAAGTCGCACCATTGCTTTTGAGACCAAATGGCATCTTAACATAACAATAAGTGCCATATAGAGTGATGAAGGAAGTTTTTCCTCATCTTCTTTACACATACTAATCTGGTGGTACCCGAATACGCATCTAAAAACTTAGTAATTCGCACCCGAGGTAGAATCTACCAGTTGATCAATGCGTGAAGGGGAAAATCGTCCGTCGGACAAGCTTTATTAAGATCTCAGAAAGTCGATAGACATTCGCCATTTCCCATTATTCTTCCTAACCATTACAGGTTTGCGAGCCATCGACGGTGGTTGACTTCATGGATGAATCCACCTTGAGAAGCTTGTCAATCTCTCGACCGATTGCCTCTTCCGATCAAAGCAAAACGCCGCAGCTTCGCTTGATCGGTTTCTTATCGGCCGAGAGCTAGCACATGCTCGATCACCTCGGGGACTCGGGCATATCGGACGCCAAAGCGAATACGCCCCGATTTGCTCGGAGGAAGGAGACGAGCAACTCTTCCTATTTAGGATCGAGTCTTGTTCGACCAAAACCTTGCGAAAGCAGTAGACCGGCGTCTTGGCCGCCTGTAGTGACTTGCTATTTGTCCGAGAAGTGCCTTTGTTGAGGGATACCTCTTTGACCGGGTCTGAGGGTTTGGGTGTCATCTTTGGTCTTGAGTGCTTGGCTCGCATGGCGATGGATTAGCCTCTCGGTCGGAGTTCATCGACCAGTTCAAAGGATTTTCGGTCACATGCATAAGCCATTTTACGATCACCCCGAATAGTGATGACTCCCTTCGGCCCCAGCATTTTCAAACTTTGATAACCGTAATGCGTGGCTATCAAGAACTTTGCTAATGCCGGTCGACCAAGAATCCCATTGTATGTGGACTCAAAGTTTACCACTTCAAACGAAATTTTTTCCGTTCGAAAGTTTTCGGGCCTTCCGAACGTAATCGGTAAGGAAACTTGCCCTATCGGCTTAGCGGTGGAGCCAGGAACTATGCTATGAAAAGCATATTTCACTGGTTTCACCTTTGACATGGGGACCTGCATTTCTTCTAAAGCTCCCGCAAATAATATATTCAAAGAACTACCTCCATCTACCAGGACTCAATTAACCCTACAATTATTAATGGTTGGTTCAACAACAATAGGGAACCTACCGGTCGAAGTCGAAGGAATGGGGCGATCGTCCTTCTGTCAAGGAAATTATGCGATGTCCGACCACTTTGATTGCTTGATAGTGTTTGGAGATTCGACGAGGTTGACCTCCCGCCCATGGCCTTCGATGACGCTTGGATTCATATGAAGAAGATCCTCCAAAAATCATGTTGATTGTATGTTGGGGATCCGGTATTCCATCTCTTCGCCGCCATCCTTGTCCTTTTGGAGCTCGTTTCTCCGGGTTCTTGTATTATGGAAATGGTCCTTCACCGCATAATAATCCTCCGATTTTTTTGCGGACTCGACAGTGCGTAGATCATGCCCTCGTCATAGTGAAGTGGACACCACTTCTTCTTTTCTCGAATCCTTGGTTGAGCTTTAGTCTTACCCCGCCGGTGTAGTCCTTCTTACCTTTCATGAATTTATCAAGAATGGCTAGGACCTCCTTGTCGTCGGGCCTACGGTTCTTCTTCTTCTTGAGAGACTTCTTGTTCTTTTTCTCTGGTTTGTCCAGGCCTGGCTGAGGAATCTTGTCTTTCCGATCAATGGCTTAGCACCACTCGATTGCTTCGCTAGCGGTAGCATACTTGTCGGCCATGTCAAAAAGCTCAACGGTTGTTCTTGAAGGGTTCATTGCTATGTCCTCCGTAAACCGTCGATTTCTCATACCTGTTTTGAAAGCCTGAATAACAGATGACTCTGCGACCTCGGGTATAGAGTTGCGAACCTGGTTGAACCTCTTGATGTATTGATGTAGAGTTTCATCAGAGCCCTGCCGGATTCGGTGGAGATCATCCTCCTTTCCAGGGCGGTCGTACGTACCCTGAAAATTTGCAATTAGAAGGTCACATAGTTGCTCCCAAGTATAGATCATTCCGACCAGTTGGTTCAACAACCACGACCGGGCAGACCCTTCGAGCACGGTGGGTAGATAGTTGGCCATCACATTTTCATCGCCTCCAGCAGCTCTGATGGCGGTGGTATAGATTTGGAGAAATTCCAATGGATTTTGAGTTCCATTAAACTTGTCCAAATTGGCCGGTCGGAACCGGTTAGGCCAACGCATAGCTTGGAGCCCTGCAGAGAAGGCTCGACAACCTGTGATTGATTCATGACGCCTTCTCTGGGAAGGTGCCGGATTGTAATCGGTCGGAGACCGGTTCCTAAGATTGGAACGCTGGAACTCCGGTGTGCCGATCCGATCGTGGACATTGGTATGATGTCTTCGACCGCCTACTTGATTCAGACGATGCCAAAGATCGTCAGGTCCAAGCGATGGTTCTTCTCGACGTGATGGGGGAGTAGCTTCATGAAATAACCTTCTCCCCTCGTGACTCCTTGGTCAGAATCGTCGAGGAGGCCTTGGTATCGACTGTTCCCGAGCATGACCATGCTGTCCCCTGCTGAGAGAGGAACGTTGGGATGAAGTCATAGTTTGACTCCCTGAAACCCTTTGTTCCCGATGCGCTTCTGTGCGCTACATGGTCTGTTGGAGAATTTCGGATACTTGACCTACAAGCTGTACAAAACACAGAGTTCCCGCTAAAGCGGATCGTAATTATTTAACATATCTTGAACACGTTGCAAGTTTTGTACGATTCTCGAAGGTCTCGGGAGGTTCAGATCGGTTGTAGGTGTCACGCAGACTGAACCCTCCCGACCCTCGATTTGATCGCCCTATCAACTACTCTAGGCGGGCAACGCTAGGCGAATTAGTTGATGGGCGTCGATCGCCTTCGTGGCTTCCGAAGTTGGTGCTCGACGGCTCGGATCATCTCTAACAACACGTGATGGCGTGGTAGAGAATGTAGGACCGTGGCAGGCATCTTGATTTTCATCTCCGATCGCGTTGACTTCGTGCCTCCAGTATCGATCTTCTGATGAGCTTCCATCGTAACTAATGGAGAGCTTATCAGTGCTTCTACCAGAAGTTTCCACGACGGAGAGCGGTCGGAAATGAGCACCTCCTGAGGTCTCTCGGCTGATTCAACAGATCTTTGATCGTCGTATCTTTGGCGTGATCATCCCCACACGGCCTATGACCAGTGGAGGCTTCATCGACACCGTTACCAGATGTCGATTGACTCCTGGAATTGCCAGAAGCCGTAGGAGAATATCTTTCAGCCATGATTTCATTGAGGGTATAGAGATCTTCGAGTGGTGGTGCTGAAATTTCTTCACTGCTTTGCGGTCGGAAAGGCGGGCTTGAACAGATCCTCGACATTCCGAAATGATCGGAATGGTGGTTCTTCCGATTGCGCCATCGTAGCGGTGGCGCATCCTCGCCCATCCGGTCAATCTCGCTATCGTCGGCGACGGCTTGGCCGGAGGATGAAGAGGAGGATGATGATCGCCATTTTCCTCCATGGCACGGATGCATCCTTCCATATCGAGGTTGGCGAGTCCGCCATGTCGAACCAATTCTCCTCATTCCAAACCCCGGACATATTCACATCAGCGATTGCAGGAACTTGGGTGAGGATTTGTATGAGCGAAGAGTTTCTTCAGGAAACTTACGTCTTCTTCCCCACGGACGGCGCCAGCTGTCGACGATCGAATCGCCGATCTTATGAAAATAAAAAAGAGGAAAATGACGTAGAGTCTCTTGGGAGAGAATGGGCGCTGCTCTTTATTAATATGAATTGGGATTTACAAGACTTGACTAGAGACTATCTCCAATTACACTGAATGAATTGAATACTACTACTTCGGCTTCTGTGTTGCCTTCTGTTGTTCGATGTTGTGTGTCTGTGTCTCCTCGTCCTCTGTGTTCTATCATTAAATAACTCCCGAAGAGGTGGCAGTTACTCCTGGAGGAGAGTAGCTAAAGAACAAGTATTTGCCATCTCAATCCTATTGTCTATACTCTTCATGAAATGAATATGATAATATAAATTCAAACTATGAGCTCTAAACAATACTTTGCTTAATGTCAAATGATCTCAACTCATAATCTAAAAGCAGATTAAACTTCTAGTCAAACAGAGGTTGACTACAGAGATCAAGATGGCAAATGAAAAGTTGAATGAGCTCAAACAGACTACTAGAAGAATCACAAACTAGTCAATACAATCGATCAATTTGCAATAGAATTATGAGCTCAATCGAAAGTAACCAATTAACGAAAGACAACATATTGACAAAGAGTAACACTACTACAGAACCGACATCACGCACGGTTCGGAATCGTCATCACGAGCGGTTTCCAACCGCCTATGTTTGTTGGTGCGTGATAACAGATATTATCACGAGGCGGTACAAAACCGCTCGTGATACGAAATATCACGAGCGGTTTTATTACAAAACCGCTCAGCGAAGTCAGTATCACGAGCGGTTTGAGCGTAAAAACCGCTGCGTGATAGGAGAATATCACGAGCGGTTCTAAATAAAACCGCTCGTGATAGGAGAATATCACGATGGTTCTAAATAAAACCGCTCGTGATTTACGAATATCACAGAGCGGCTTTTTGTAGAACCGCTCGTGATATTCTCCTATCACTGCACGGTTTTTATTTAGAACCGCTCGTGATATTCTCCTATCACGCACGGTTTTCGTTCAAACCGCTCAGTGATACTTGACTTCACTGACGGTTTTAACGTAAAACCGCTCGTGATAGCTCGCACTTCGCCCACAATTTGGTGTTTTCTCGACTAGCCTCGGGAATTGCTAGCCATGCCCTCTGAAAACAAGCATTCACGTAAGCAGATTCAAGCATTCACAAAAGCAGATTCAAGGAGCCATGACAACTCAAAGTGATCATTACTCAAAATAAATTACAAAAGATCCGTGATTTGTTCAAGTATTGTCGCTATAGTTACAACTAGATTACAATTGTTTGCGTTGAGAGGTTTTAGTGGGGTGATGCTCTGGGTTGGCGACGGAGTGAAACTCTCCGTTGTCGTTAATGATTTCTGTGTTGATAAAGGCGCAGAGCTTCCCTCGAATGTCCTTGATCTCTTCCGCAACGAGTGAATCACATTGTAAATTCAAGGCCTGCCACTAGCAAGAGTAAAGTGGTAAGATATATATATTTAAATTTATAATTAGGAAATAATTATTTCGAGATTGACAAACCTCAGGATCCTTCTTCCTAGTCTGAAGGATTAGGCGATATGATAGCGCACGTAGATTGCACATAACTCATCATCTTTTTGTTTGGCGGACTTTGCAAAAAATAGAATTACATATATAGGTATAGTCGATTCGAGACGCGTTATTATGAAGTATGATATAGGATTATAGTGTTGTAGCGCTGCAGAAAAATCCATCATGTGTGTTAGTTAGGCGCTCTTTCCATTGTATATTCCTTTGTTGGCAACATAATTGATGAACGACCTACATGATTCGAAAAGGTTATCCTCGGCCATTTCAAACGAATGAAGACTACAATAGAGTTATGTAAGGAGGAAATGAGCATACCTCTCGAGTATTCCTCTTAGAGTGTCAAGTCGTGCTTGTTGCGGTTTAGGGAATCAAGGTATATCACATGGTTCCTCTTGGGTATAATAACTAAAAGGATCCGATGGTACCTACTCATGTATGTCGCTATAGTCATTAAACCTAAGTTCGTCTTCACAGTATAAAGTACAAATGAAATTTGTATAGCAAGTAGTGACACTTACCCTCGGTTGTAGGGCACCACTATGTACTTCATGTTCGTGCGACGAAGCAATGACCTCGTTATGTATTTCTCGGCGAAGGAGGAGTCTTGTTGGATGGTTTGCAACGATACCACATGTGGGTCGAGGAAACCCAATCGGTTCTTTCCATTCCGGACATTTTTCAAAGATGTATCTATACATAAGCAATGAGTTGTGATATTTATTGGTATTACATGAATGTAGAACTTGATTGTGCGCACTTACGATGTCCAACATCGAGAAGCGAGACGCCGAGGCCAACGAGGTTGAATAGTTGAAATAAGTCATTGAAGCCCACGACGAAGTACCTCGTCCGTTGAAGAAATGCTTATCCTCAGATTCGACGGTGATTCGAGATCGCACCCTTCTTTTGGGTTCGCCAGTACCGTGCATGCAAAGCGACAAGCATATCCGGCGTGCACATCTTGATCGAGCACAATGGTTTTCCGATGATGTAGTTCCGGGTATCGCGGACTTCCGGACTTGGGAGGCGCCTTAACGTTTGTGGATTTCGATTTGGCCTTAGCGATTGGCGGCGTCTTCTTGTGAGATGACTTCGAACGGACACGGCTGGCACGCTTTTGTTGTTCCTTGGCGTCTTCTCCACGGGAATCAAGAGGTGGCCTTATGAGGTGAAACATGAGGTGGAGTCATCGAGGGTCCGTTGGAGAGGAATGGTCGTGTGTCGGATCGCAAGACCGCTGGGTCGAGGCGATGTCCTTCTTGGGCCATTGGATAAAAGAGAGGACGGCATCCCCTAGTGTTGTGATCTCTTCGTTCGGGCAAATCTTCACGGACGGCTCGAAATTGACATGTACCATATCCACTGGACCTGGCGTAACTGCGGCGCCGGTGGGCACCGTCTTTGACCGCCCTTCCTCGTATGGATACACCATCCCTCTGCACCTCAATACAAAGGACCCATCCATCCTCACTTGGAGCTTACAGCGTCGGCTCCTACAAAATGATACGCAATTAGCTAAGGCGCCCTATAGGTCTATCTTTGGTGCGATCCATAGATGTACGCTACCTTGATGTCGCTCTATCGGAATCGGACGTCGTCATGTTCACAATTATGCGCGACGCGACGCTACTCCGACGCCGAGGAGGCGCCGCCTCGAATTAGCGGGCGCTTGCATCACCGCTCATGAGTATATCCATTTGACTCATAATGCCGCCATCTCTACTTGAAATTGGTTAGTAATCATCTGTACCAACCGGTTGTCGTGCTTGGCCTTGGATCTCTTCCTAGTCCTATACGTGCGAAGAGTCGTCCATGAATCCATGACTCCAAGGCACGTTAACCCCAAAGCCTCGCGTGCGACACTCCGGTGCTCCTTGTTTCCCAAGGTCAGTAGATAGTATATCATTCTCCTATGCCTCGCATGGAAGGAGCCTTGGGAAGCTTGGGCGATCAAGTCACGCCGCAAGAGGTCATCATGTTATTATAGGCACTATGAAGTCATGGACTTATTAACAACTTAGTAGTTCGACATATTTACCACACGCTGGGACACTTCTGCTCTGCCGGGTTTGTGAAGGAGATCTTTGCTCAAGACGAGACTTGTGCCCTCGCTTTTAACCAATTTTAGGAACGCGGTCTGTGACATCGAAACGGGTTCTCCTTCTCGCCGCCCATTCCTCAGATTTACCCACGCACCCGGTGCGAAGTCTGTGGCGGGTGAGTGTTTCGTGTCTGGAGAGCTTTGTGCGCCGCGACTTTGCTCCTTAAATTCGCCGTCGTTTTATAGCCACAAAGGTGTCCCATGCTTCCCGTCAAGAATTTGTCTTCGCGAAGGCGTTTGACCGTGTTCACGCATTTCGTGACAAGAATGCTCTTGAAGGTCCTCCACGATTTACCCATCGTGAGCATCGCCGTCCGTCGCCGCGTGCCACATATTATCTCGAATAGTGAACTTCTCTAAAGTTACATCCCCACGCGCCTTCGCTTCTTTCGTCAGTCCTTCCACGCTGGTGTGGTGATGAGGACCCGTTCCTTGCAAGTATCCCGCAGATGGTCAGGAATCTCGCCACGATCTCTTGGGACTCAGAGGGACCCCAAAGTCATCGACCTCCGTGATGACCGATCGGCCGTAGGCATTTTCGATTGTCCTCTGCCATCTCGCTTAGTGTCATTATCGCCGACGGTGACGGCGGCGGCCTCGTCGGCGCCTCTTCCATCTGCTGGCGTCGGTGTGCGTGACCTCGTCGGCGCCTCTTCCATCTCTTGGCGTCGGTGGCGGCGAAGACGATGTCTTTGCCATCTCGCTTACTTGCTATCTATATAAGTTACATATGCAATAAAATGGATTGCAAGTGTCCCAAATTAACATATACATTGAAACTTAATAATATGCTCAACATGTGCAATATTAGCAAATAATCATAAATAATTCCAAAGATAAATATGAAACAATTAATCTCGTGAAGAAGTACAGAGGTTGACTATAGAGATCAAGATGGCAAATGAAAAGTTGAATGAGCTCATACAGAGTACTAACATTCCTTAATCCACTAGCTTCTCTAAGGAAGCCTACTTATCGAGGTCGACACACTTTCGAGTGTGCCATTTGTTTCATGCCGTGGAGGTGGCATGAAACAAAGGTACACTCAAGTGTGTCAGATCGACTAAAGGAAATGCTAAGCAAAGGTTTAATCTCAGAGGGCTCGCCGCCTCCGCTGCTCCTATTATGTGCTCTCGAAGGAGAGTAGCTAAAGAACAAGTCTTTGCCATCTCAATCCTATTGTCTATACTCTTCATCGACCTCGACACCTTTGGAGTGTACCATATGCTTCTTGCCTTGGAGGATTGGCAAGAAGTAAAGGTACACTCAAGTGTGTCAGATCGACGAAGGAAATGCTAAGCAAAGGTTTAATCTCAGAGGGCTCGTAGCCTCCCTGCTCCTATTATGTGCTCTCGTAGGAGAGTAGCTAAAGAACAAGTCTTTGCCATCTCAATCTTATTGTCTATACTCTTCATCGACTCGACACACCGAGTGTGCCATTTGTTTTATGCCGTGGAGGACCGGCATAAAACAAAGGTACACTCAAGTGTGTCGAGATCAACGGCGAAATGCTAAGCAAAGGTTTAATCAGAGGGCTCGCCGCCTCCTGCTCCTATTCTAACACTCCTTAATCAACGAAGCAAAGGTTTAATGCATCATGTGCGTAAGACTAGCCTTTAATGAAGACATAGAAACAAAATAGAATCAAGTAAAATAGACATAGCAAAAAATCATAAATAATTCCAGCATAAATATGAAACAATTAATCTCGTGAAGAAGTACAGAGGTTGACTATAGAGATCAAGATGGCAAATGAAAAGTTGAATGAGCTCATACAGAGACTACTAACATTCCTAACACTCCTTAATCCACAAACTTCTATTCTAACACTCCTTAATCCACCAAACCTCTCTTATGATCTTTGTATAGATAGAAACTAGTGATACAAATCTTTGCTCGAGCCTACTTTATCGAAGCTCGACACATCGAGTGTACCATTTGCTTTGTGCCGTGGAGGATTGGCACGAAGCAAAGGTACACTCAAGTGTGTCAGATCGATTTAAGAAAATGCTAAGCAAAGGTTTAATGCTTCATGTATGTAAGACTAGCCTTTAATGAAGACATAGAACTAGAATCAAGTAAAATGATCGATGAAGGAAATGCTCACCAATAAAAGGTCTAGAGATTAACAAATTACGCATTAATTATTCCAACATATTGATTCATGATATTATGTGCTCTCGAAGGAGAGTAGCTAAAGAACAAGTCTTTGCCATCTCAATCCTATTGTCTATACTCTTCATTAAATGAATATGATAATATAAATTCAAACTATGAGCTCTAAACAATACTTTGCTTAATCGTCAAACGATCTCAACTCATAATCTAAAACAGATTAAACTTCCATCAAACAGAGGTTGACTACAGAGATCAAGATGGCAAATGAAAAGTTGAATGAGCTCATACAGACTACTAGAAGAATCACAAACTAGTCATTAGATTACCAACTAAAACCGAATACTCTCAACAGAATCGAACATGAAGAATCGTAATAACTAGCTTTCAACCGAAAGTAACCAATTAACAAAGACATCATATTGATAGTAGCAAGTAATACAATAGAGCTCAAGTATGAACTAACTATCACATTCAATCTCAAGATAAGAGGCGAGTTCATCACGAGCATGTCAACAAAGCCCACCGATCAATTTGCAAATGTAACGATGAGCTCAACCGAAAGTAACCAATTAACAAGAGATCATATTGACAAGAGTAAGTAATACAATAGAGCTCAAGTATGAACTAACTATCACATTCAATCTCAAGATAAGACATAGTTCATCACAGAGCATGTCAACAAAGCCCTTCGATCAACAAAGCCGAAGCGCCACAGAGGAGCAATACTCACAGAGAGGATGCCGCACAAGAACTCACGGTGCAAGGAGGAGGCCGACACGGGAGGAGGACGGCACTGGGAGAAGGCTGCAGAGGGAGGAGGACGGCTGGGGAGAAGGCGGGCAGAGGAGGAGGCCCACACGGGAGGAGGACGGCGGCGTCGAGGTCGGAGGCGGCGACGCCGGGCTTACGGCCAGGAGGTGAAGGGCGCCGTGGGGCGCGGGCGGGCACCGAGGTCGAAGGCGCCGAGGTCTGGGCGGCGCACCGAGGTCGGGCGCCGAGGTTGGGGCGGCGCGCCGAGGTCGTGGTCGGCGGTGAAAACTATGGGCGAGCCCTAAACCCTAGAGGAGGCGAACAGCGCGAGAGCCTAAGGGCGCGGAGAGGAAGTGACAAGTGAGAGCAAAACCCTAGCGCTTCGCCTTATAAAAAGTATATCACGACGGTTTATAACGAGAACCGCTCAGGATATATATCACGCACGGTTCTATAAAAGAACCGTGCAGGATAATCCTGACGGTTTTAACTACAACCGCTCGTGATATGAACGTATCACGACGGTTTTAAATAGAACCGCTCAGGATTCCTTTTCACTGAGCGGTTATACAACGGAACCGCTCGTGATAACTCTTCATTTTCCGCGTGTCTCTTCGTCTTCATTTTCTGCGTGTGTCTCTTCGTCTCACGATCACACGGCAGCGGCTTCATCTCTTCATTTTCCAACGCCGCTCTGACTCCCCAAATATCTCTTCGTCTCTGCTCCGCTTTAGAAATTGTTCTATATATAGATGTGTCCCTTCTACAATGTATTTCACACAACCTCCTTGATCCCTTTCTCCACAAAAAAGTAAATGGTGCCTCCTCTTCAGACACGACCAGACGTCAAGACCTCTCTCGCTATACGCTGAGTCGTCCGCTGAAGAACACTATTTCAACAATGTCTTCACTCCTCTGTCGAGAATTTGCGGAGCGGGTGACGCCACCTTCCGCCGCCTTGACATTCTCCTCCGCCGTGTCTTAGGGTGATCTCCCACTTTCGGCGAAGTTTACCGTGTCGCCGACGTGGTCCTCCAAAACGGTTGCACGTCTCGAGGCTTGTCGCCACTTGGATCGCTTAATCGAGGCAAAGAAAGCGATCGAGTCGACGGTGCCGAGACCTCAGAAGAGAAGAGAGCCTATGGGCTCTCTTCAACTTGGTTCAATAGTCCGAGGGTCTTGGGACACACTGAACGAGCAATGGCGTCGTGGTGGACGATTTCGAGATTCGCTCGATCTTAAACCGTCGCGCCAAGCGCCGCCGCTGAAGTGTTGAAGACGGAGATAGCACCTACCTCCACCACTAGATAGGTTTCTAGTTTTTAATCTTTTTGTAAGCTATCGCCACGCACGTTGTTTGGCTATATATATATGAAAATTCCAAAATTTAAAAAAGTTTGGAGGAGAAGTTACAATATCTATTTGCCCATAGTAAGAGCTAGATCCTCATCCCATCTGCATCAAGTGTGGAGGTATGTTGATCTCGAGCCGGCAGGGGCGGCCGGGTTGCTCCACTGCGGTAGTGGCAGAGAGGCGGCCCATGCGGCGGTGGACACAGACGCAGCGTGGCGAGAGGATCTCCTGAGCGGTTCTTAATAAGAACCGCTCAGGATAATTCATATCACGAGCGGTTCTAAATAAGAACCGCTCAGGATACTACGACGGTTGTAACGTAAAACCGCTGCGTGATTAGAGATTATCACGCAGCGGTTTGTGAATAGAACCGTCAGGATAATTCACGACGGTTCTATTTTCAACCGCTCAGGATAGGCGACTATCACGCAGCGGTTCTAAAAATACCGCTCGTGATAGTTGTTCCGCCGCCATGTTACAGACCCGGATCGACACGACGCGGTTCCAAAGGAACCGTCTGTGATGGGGCGTCTACTATAGCCTGTTTTGTAGTAGTGCGTGTGGCGAGGACTCCACCGCACGGTGGCCGTGCGACAGCGCTAACGTGTCGGCTCATTGGTGACGACCGCGCGGTGATCGTACGGTGGAGACGCTATTTCTGTAAATACTGCGCGACAAATACCATTTATACAAATACGGTCGCAAACAGTGCCAATACGGGCAATTCTCCTCCTTTCTCATGTAGTACAAGCTCACGTATCTATATACTACTTCACGCGCATAATACTTCGGACAAAGGTGTTGTATTATACTACTTTCTTGGGTAGCCAAATACCCCCCAAAAAAAATTTTGCCTGGCATGCTGTATGTGTCGCCCACTAGCTCATGCGAATTATACGGCGGACATACAATTTTTTTTGTTATACTCCAAGTGAAGGGATGTCCACGTGCATATACTCCCATTTCGGCTGCACGATGCAACAAACTGTGACAACGTTCCCTTCTTTTAAGCGTTTAAAATAATTAAATTAAATCGCCCGATTCAAAGAGGTATCATACCTACTCATGGATGTATCCATTAAGAATACTCCAAGTACCTCCTCCCGAGAGTATGAAATGGCGTCATATATAGAATACTATTCTCTCGCTAGACGTAGAATAATTTCGCTAAGCGTAGAATAATAATTATTCTACGCCAGCTAGCTCACCGCACCGACCAGTTCAGGTGATACGCGTGCAAGCAATCATTCTACGGGCAGCCCAATAAGAACATGTGTAGGTCAGGACTCCCCCGCGTCACATGCCGCATGCATATCGGAAGTAAAACACTGCGTGTAACAATAATCAAACATCAATTTTACTATCAGATTACCATGTGAGTTCTGATCCCTTTAATTGAGTAACTAACAATAGACGTATGGCCGTAAAACGTGTAAAGGGACTTAAGTAGCCATGTTTCCCTTTTTACCACCGGATCACACAGGTGGACAAGTTAACATTTTGACAGTAAAAATATGTGACAAGAACAGTAAACAACAGCTATATGTAAGGTAAATATGTTAGTTTGTTTTCATTGAGTAGGTTTAACGCAGTAAATGGTCATTCGCGGGATAGTAAAAGTGAATGTATTCATAAGTAAATATGTATATATTATTTTACCGAGTATATACAACGTAGTAAATGTTTATTTACAGGACAATAACAATGAATGTGTTTATAACTAATTGCGTTCATAACGTTTTACTGAGATTGAATATACCGAAGGTAGTAATCATAAACATGTGATCCAGTAAATGTGTTCATCATAAACAGTAAATAGAAGTCCAAAACAGATCTTCATTGTATTTCTATATGACCAATTAGCATGGTCAATCGTTTCTTACAAAAGATTAAAAAAATTAACAGCTAAAAGATGAAGTTTCTAGTGGCCGAGGTAGGATCCTATGTTGGTCTTTAACACTTCGTAAGTAATATTGTCAGCATCGGAGGGCTCGGGAACAACGTATGTAGTCTGAAACACATCCACCCACTACCTCGCTTGTTTAAGAGTCGCCCAAAGCCGCTCGGACCGAAAAACCAAGTCCAAGTGCGCCCATAGGTTCTCTTCCCTTGCTTGAGGGGTCTCGACGTTTGTAGACCCATGCACCTGCCGCCTCGATGTAGTCGTCGAACCTACAATAAGTCTCCTCGAGACGTTCAACATCATTCAGGAGGACTATGTCGATGGCGAGGTTAACCCACCGGAAGCTTGAGACCACCGCGAAGACACGGCGGAGGACAATGTTGGCATATTGTCCTTTCGTAGCATCCGCCAGTGTACGCCGGAGAGGTACTCGTACAAAATTGCGAGGTAGGTCACGACGGTCGGATGTGTTAGAGGGTGAAGAGAGTAGAGTGATGTGAGAATTCATATTCGGTGGCGGATAGTCATTTTTCTAAAACAAGGAGTAACGTCGGCACGTGAGACGAAGAGACGCATCCGGAGCCGTAGCGGCATTGGTGCGCTTAACAGAGCATTCGGGCAACGCTTAATAGAACTTCCATTCGCACGCAAGTTTAACAGTAAAAACGAACTCATAGTGTAGTAAACCCAAGTCGCACATATGCAGTAATTACGAAATCAACAAGTGACAGCAAAGTTACTAGTACCTTATGGTAAACGCACATGAGAAATTCAGTAAAAGTTATAATGCAGTAATATTGTATGTACTATGAAGTAATTTTTATACTCAAGTTTACTGCTAGCAATTGTTAGAGGTTTTTTTAACGTTAGTGGAAGTTGTGTATATTACGTGCGTGGGGCCGCACCATCCGGGTGTTTGCTCGCACTACAACAAATCATATTTTCTCTTTCCGACAGCGCATTCAACCCTAAAAAATGAAAAACTCAAGGTCACCAGCGAGCTCTACCGGCCTTCAATCCCAGCAGGAGCAGAGGTGATCTTCGGATTCAACACCCTCTCACTCCCCCTGCACGTCTCAAGGTACGTGGAAAAATAGAATCTCGCGAGGTGGAAATTTCTTGGGTTCCGAATAGTAAATTCACCCAAACTCCATAATCTTGCTACCCTGGGCGATTTTCCTCCCAAATTTGAGCACAAGTTAGAATTTGGGAGCGTTTTTCTCTCCAGATTATAAGTAAATCAACTCCGCACATGCAGAAAATCACACGATCCCCTTTTTGTTTTCTTTTTGCTTGTATTCCCACTACGGCAGCAAATGAGGACATCCGGCGGCGCACCCTCCAAGGTGAGGAATATCACCATCGAGGACAACCAAACCACACCATCGATCTTCATGGACCCATCCCAACCCAACCTGCCATCGCAAGAACATCGAATGCACCTGTCACAGACGCTCGCGCTGGTGTTTCTCGGAAGAAACAACCAAGTAAGAAGAGGAAGGTAGTGGAGCCAGAGGACGTCGTCGCTCTAACGCCTTGCGATGAGCCCATGCCCGAGTCCGCCATGGTAAATATGTGCACATATAGAAGTAAATTCTTATTCACATTACAATAATTCGTTCATCATCCCCGACATGTTATTTACTTTTAGCAGTAAAAAATGAGATATGTTACAACAATTATGCAGCTACACCGACAGTAAAATCATGTTACGTCGAATGCAGGCTGTGGTTGAGAGGAAGCGCGAACCGTGGACAACATGCATCGGTGCGCTCCTGCCCTTGTCATGGCCACCATCGGCGACTAACAACAGGGCAGATGAATGAGGTTCCGAGGCTGGGATTTGACGGTATTATGAAGTTCAACCTTAAGGGACTGAAAAGGAGAGATCTTCTATGCTTCCTAATAGATAGGATAGACCCATTCGAGATGGTTATCTGTATTGGCGGCGGAAGGAGCATCCCAATCACACCCCACGCCATGAAGTGTGTTCTAGGGATCCCGTGCAGCGGTAGGGACATGTCGATGGTGACCTAGGGCGTAGGGACCGCCGAGGTGGCTAAGCTGAAGTGACCACTTGGGGTGCAATAAAACACCAACGTAAAGAATAAGACATTAATCGAGCGGATAAAAACCGGCAGCAAAAGCACTTTGATGATGAGGTGTTTCTTCCTCGTCGTCTTCAACAAGCTTCTGTTTCAGACAACCAACATCAATATAATGGGGAAGGATGCATTACTCACAAAGGATCTATACAACTTAGCCGACATCGACTGGTGTAAGGCCGTGGTAGACGACCTTAGGGAGTCCGTGCGCAACTGGAACGAGAAGAAGGACAACACCACCAAGTCCATCAGTGGATAAGCCACCTTCGTGCTTGTAAGTTTCCACAGTTAATCTATATGTTGCATTCAATAATATGCACATTAATAAGCGGTAAAATATGTAGGTCATGAACACATAAAATATGAGTCTTACAATCCAGTAAAACAGAGGGCACACACCAGTAAAAGACTATCATAAACGTAGCATACTACATGTAGTAAATACATGCTTCAACTTTTAGTAACACGGACACTAACAAGTAGTAAATTTTATGTCACAGATTTACTACCTCGACAACTTGAGGTGTGTCCACAGCATCGACACCGTCAAGACACCACACGTCGCATAGTTCACGGCCTCCCTTGTTGACAAGATTGTTGTGACCGACAGGTGAAGGGCCCGGATGCGAGTGACACCTGTAGCAAGCTCAGTGTGAGCGGTCTTTCTACTTTACCCGACTAGCAGTAACACAAATAGTTCATTGCAATAAAGTTCATCATATACCACAGTAATTCCTCAGATAACGTTTGAAATTAAAAAAATGACCAACTTAGGAGCAAGGAGGGGACCTGCTCCTAGCATAACGCGACGGCACAAGCGCACCTACCAGATGAACCAATATAGCCCACCACGGAGCAATTCCTTTAAACATCCCAAAATTTCATTTCTGTTAAAATAAAGACTTAATTAATTTCCTTGGATTTTTTTAAAAAGTTTTCCCTATTTATTTTAAAGCCAAAATAATTTATTTGCAAATCTAAATACCGATTTTGAGTGAGAAATAATTTTATTAAGTTCAAAATAATTTAGGGAATTTTTGTGAACTTTTTCATAATTTTTTTAACTCTATTTGCTATTTTCTAAAAGCCTATTTGAATTCTCTCAATTTCTGTTAATCAAAAATCTGTTAAAAATCCGGATTTCACTTTGGGCCCAATTTCTTTCCTGGCCCATGGCCTTTTCTCCTTTTTCCCACGTCCGCTCTGGCCCACACGGTCCGTCTCTCATGCGCGCTGGCCCGCTCCATTTTCCCTTCTCTCCCTCATTGACAAGTGGCCCCGCCCTGTCAGGGCTGTCTTCAACCTCCAGCCGCGCCCCGCGACGTCGCCATTTTCGCCGCCTCCGTGCATAAATGCGGCATTTCTACTCAAGATCGTGCGCATTATCACCCACATTCCCTACTTCATCCCCCGCAATCAACCGGATGTTGCAAAATCGTGTTAATGTTCACATTCGCCGCGGTGAGTTAATGCCCGCAGACGATCTCCACTTTCGGCCATCCCCTCGCCCTATAAAATGGAGCACCCCCCTTTGCAATCTCCTCCTCCGCTCACACCATAGCCCTAGCTCCCCAATCCTCTTCATTTCGCCAGAATTTTGAGTTGAAGTTGCCAATCCCCTAGGTGCGCCCCCGTCAATTGCACCACCGTCGTTGGGGCTTCATCGTCGTCGACCGCACTAGGAGCTTCACCGTCGCACATTATACTCGGTGCGTACATTCCTGTCGCCAGAAGATCATTGGAGTGATGTCACCGCTATCTTTCTTCCTCGTCGCCGCCAATTCTTCACGTCGCGCCTCCGCATTGGTGCGCATCAAGGTTCCCTGCACCCTCCTTTCTCTTTTGCGCACACGCATGCTCGTCATCGTTGTGCATAGTGCCGGCGGCCATTTGGTCCCGAGCGCCGCCACACCCGGAGTGACGTGGCCACCACGTGGCCCCACCTGGCAGCCACGTGTGTGGCACGTCCACCTCACCATCCTCATCAGCCTCCACGTGCTTGCTTGCGTGGCAAGCACCACTGTTCCGCATGCCTACTCCATTGTGGACCGGTGCGTTCTCATGGACCTGGTCCATGGACGAAGGGTCCACATGTTAGTGACTATATAGCTTTTCATTTAGAAAAATAATAAGGCCAAAAATGAAATAAGTTGTCGACGTCATGCTTGCCAAATATTTAGGTTTTCCTTTAGAAAAATAATTCATTAATTCTGGGAAATGAATTTAGGTTAATTTCTTTAGAATTCAAACTTCTGAGGACTCGTTCTCCTTCATACGAGCTCTGATTCCAGTGATTCAAATTTCTAAATTCATATAAAATTATAATATAACTATCTATACTGAAATGATAAAATTTGGAGTTAATTTGAATTTAGCTTATTTTCACGTATAGACTTCGACGACTCCGAAGATCTAGAATTCTTCAACGAGTCCAATCAGCAACCACTTGAGCAAGGCAAGTCACATATGTTTATCATATTTGAATACCAATAATTTAAATTATTATTACATTGCTTATTTGTATTCTATTTAATTTAAATCCCTGTTTTAAAATTATAGTTATTCATAATTCCTTTGTATGGCCAAATTTTGATGTTGAATTAATTATACTTTGTCACCTTAGATGAAAACCTAGTTGATGCGATAGTATGAACTAAGAACCTTTTGAAAAATTTTACACGTGGTCATGCTTAGACCATAAATGTTAAAGCCAAAATGAACAACTATGATTTAAAAATGAGACTATGGCATTGCTTTTTCCATAGAAAGTTTGTAAAATGATTTGACATAAAAACTAAAACTAAAACTGGTTTAGACTTGAGCGAACTGGATAGTTGGTGGGTGCAAGTTTATGCACATGATCAATTCAGTGAATGATTGAGGCCCATATGTTGTTTTGGAAGTCGCCTAGTCAATTAAGGATCGGTCTACGAGTTGCTAATTGATAAGCCATAACCGTACTACCACAAGACTTTTGTGGATTAGACTTTGGTTTTGATTTAAAAATGATTCTAACACAAATGTTTTTGGATGGTTTATCTAATTGGGAAAATTGGGCAGATAGCCATGGTGTTAGGGTTTTTTTCCTTCGCCAATCATGCATGGAGGATTGTCCTGCACCCAAATTGATGATTAAAAATTAAAATAAATTTGTAGATATAGAATAATTTCTTTGGAACTTAGTAAGAATATTTAAACTGAAAAGGTTGCTTTATGCAAACTCAGCCATTTAAACCCTCCTTTAAAATCCCCTCATGCATTATAATATGTTATTATGTGTAACTTGCGGAGTAAGTTTCATACTCACCTTGCTTATTAAATTATTGATTAGAGGAGGAGTACTACGTTGCTGGTGAGGACTTGGACGACTAGGCTGCGCCCCAAACAATTGTTTGTGGCGTATCGTGTGGCCTACTACTACCTTATACTTTCGCTAGACTTTTTCTTTTGGCTTCATGCCCTTTTGTAATAAAACTCTGATAATATGAATAAAATGTGTGATATGGACTTGTTATCATTTTGTTTAACTGTGTACACTAGATGTTCCTAGACTAGTGTGAGAAACACAGAGAATTTGAGATCCTTCTACTCCCAGGTTCGACAGTTCCCAAGCTTGCGCACATTGCTCGGCGACGCGGTGGGATCCATAGGCAAGGGGAAGCAACGCCTAGTGATGGAGGCATTGGAGAAGTTTGACGATGAAGCCGGAAGGGTGATGAGGCAGACGGAGAAGGCCATGGTGCAGATACAGAGGGTGCAATAGAAAATCGAGATGGCGCAGATGAAGGTCGTCAGCGTCATTAGGGCGTTGCTTGGGACGACATATGCATCTGGATCAGTGTCTCATGCAGGCGGGGTGAAAAAGGCCAAACGCAACAAGAAGGTGCAAGCGTCGGAGTGTGCGACTGTAACCCCCATGCTGATAAACACAATGTTCCCGAACACTTCGGCGCAGCTGGCGCAATAGGAGATCACAATCCTAATCACAGCCGCATTGCTATCATCGGCCATGACGCAGGCACCCCCCACACCCACTGGGACCGTCGTCCCCCACCTGTCGTTGGGATGGCAGCTCCCGCACCAGTGGCTGTAGTCATCCCAACAGGAGTCTTGCTGACTCTCGTTGTCACGCTAGCACCCCAAATGCTGGGTGAGTCCGCCATCTCGACAGCACTGGCGCTAGCGGCAGTCTACATCCGAATGTCAACGTTGTTCTCTCTGATTCCAGAAGAGGTGGAGGACGATGGAGCTCACGATATGTTACTACATCATAGTAAAGCATTGTACTATCAGAAGTAAATAGACACATATATATAGTAAATGACAACAATAAAGTAAATTGACAAATAAAACACACCAGAGTGGGAAAGATGCATGCAGTAATTGTGATCTCTCAACACAATAAACAATAAAGAAACACACAATAAATTTACATGCATAAGTTTTTCTATTGTCGTGCAGGCCAGAAGTGCATTGAAGCCGACACGATCCAGAGGATACATCCTGTCACATTCGCTACACAGGCTCTAATCGAGCCGTGGTACCTGGCGAGTCACGAGTTACTACCCACCATCACGAGCAAAGCGAGATATGAATCTGATGGCGCTTATATATGATCAAGTAAGGTTGTTCATTTTTTTTAAAGTAATTCATATTTGATTCATTTTTATTGTAGGAGGCAGTAAACGAGGGCTCCAACGATGCTCCATTAGAGCCCTTGACAGTAAAGGAGCACACGGAGGTAACGATGCAGTAAAACATGAGAGAAAAACAAGTAATTTTACTGACATTTGACAATAACTCAATCCATTTTTTTTATCGCAAGGGCCAATAAAAGGGGCTACAATGGACGCCCCGAAGGTGCGTCCGCCAGTAAAGGTGGTAGAGAAGGCTTCCACCTCGCGAGCAAAGTCAAGGAGGCGCATATGGCTAGCGTCAGTGTGTCAAATGTACATACTGGGGGCCACTGATAGTATTATGCGATGATACATACAGTAATTTTTTTGAATACATGACAGTAAAACAATGTCATTTTTTTTATCGCAGAAACAATAAAAAAGGGTGCAACAGACGCCCCGAGGCACCTCTCCCAGTAAAGGAGTTAGAGATGACGCCTACCGATGCACGTAAAGACCCACCGGGTAGACCCAACGTGGCAAAGGCACATGGTACATAGCAGTAACTTATCATGATATTTACAATAAAGACAATGTTGTAGGTGTAAAAACCAAACACGAGTGAGGGAGTGGACGTCGGCCGTTTAACGGGCCCTCGTCCACGAGAGTAAGAAATGACACGAGGATTTATACAGGTTCGGGGTCCGAGGACCGCCTACTCTGTCGGTGAGCCAATCTGGGGTTACCTCAGGAGAGGAGCCCCGAGGGCTCACCAGTTTGAACATGTTTCTTTATTGCTCAAGAGAGCCATCCCCCTGAAAGGAGGAATACATGGGGTATTTATAGGCTCCCAAGCCTGTACAAATGACCAAAATACCCCTTAGGGTATAGCCACACTATGAGTACAAGTGAGGGGTATTACAGCCTTTTATGAGCGCAATAGCATTTCTCGGGTCTGTATGCATGTCTTCTGAGAGGCGGGCCCCGTCAGCGTGATAGATGAATTATTCTTACAACACTAGCCCCCGCCTTGGCGTTTGAGAAACGTCAAAAGGCGATCTTAGATTGCTCCACTTTGCTATGGGTGGCTTGGCTTTTGACCGAATTGAGGAGTCAATGTTGGTCAAGAAAGCGGCACAAGTCCCGCAAAGAAGATCGGCGCTTTCCTCCGAGGAAATTGTGCGGCTTTTAGTCTTGCTTCTCCTCCATGTTCTCAATTCTTTGTGAGCATGTAGATTCGATGTGGTCAGAGGGTCGAGTGGCCCGAGCACAATGCGAAGGATGTGTTTGGTGTGTGGCACACGAGGGGCCGACGAGGGGCAGCGGGACCACGCAACCCAATGGAGACGCCGAGGGGTCAGCGCGAGGTGGCGGACGCCTTCGGCGTGAGGGTACCGCATGTGCGCGGCGTGGTTTGTCTTGAGGACGGCGTCGGATGCTCGAAGGTGCGAGGGTACTGCATGGGCGTGAGGCAGCTGTGAGGGCGAGGGCACTGCGGTTGTCCTTCGACTTGATGCAACCGCCACTTGCTTTTTCATGTGGGGCACTTTGGAAAATGTGTGCTATGAATTGTTGGCTTCAATCTCAACATTGATCGGGCATTGGATTTTTTTTTTCTTTTTTACGGGGCTACCAAGAGCTTTGCTTTTTCCATGTGAGTCTCAGAGTCGTGTCTTGATGTGAGGCTACAACCGGTTGCTTGATCATGCAGTGCCACCACGAATCGTGGGAATTGTAGGAATCCAAAGTGCAGGCATGCAAATGCCTTTTTATTCTCTCTTTGCCTCTTTCTTTCTTTACCTTCTCACAGTGAACACAGGGGCTATCTTCTTCCCAAATCTCTCCTTCTCTCCACGTTTCTCTCCTCTTCACAAGCCACCGTTGCATGGAGCTCTGGCCAGCCCATGCCGCCGGGTCCCGTCTCTCCTCGACGTCATCCACGAACTTCGCCGAGCTTGTAGTACTTTATTTGGGAGATGTCTGCGGCGACCTGGCGCGGATGGCGTCCGTGGAGATGAGCAGCCGGACCTCTTGAGTCGGCGGAGGCCGCTCCATCTGCGGGGCAGTCTTTGGAGGCCGCGTAGTGTTGCACAAAGGCATTGCCGGTGGCGGAGTTGACGCGAGGCCAAGCCGCCATTTCTTGGGCGGCGCCCATGAGGACGACCTCGCCATGGCGGCAGCAGCGAGACCGCGAGCGGTATAGCCCGTGGCTTGCTGCGGGTCGCGGCGGAGAACTTTCCACGGCGAGGAGGATCTCGTCGAAGCGCCTAAGCGCGCATCGACGCCGGAAGAGGCGGGCGCCATGCGCCACGAAAGGCATCTTGATGGAGTCTGCAGAGCTGCGCCAGATGGATCGGCCATGAAGTCGCCAAACCTCATGTAGCGACCATGAGGGCCGCATCGGCATCTGGTGGGGCGGTTCTTGGACAGAGACGCAGCCGTCCATGGCGCTGACAAAATGAGGAAGACGGAAGCCGAAAGCAGCGCGTGGAGCTCCAAGAGGAGGAGACGAGTGGAGGAGATAAGAGGAGAAGCAAGGGAAGGCGTGATGGCCGTGGAGGGCGGAGGGAGCCCATCTCATCATCTCATGGAGCCATGGCTTCTCTGGTTCCTTCTACGGACGAGCTTGTGCGGCTCGAACCACCGTGGTGGTCTTGACCTTGCCCTGCACCATGTCGCCAAGCGGAGCCGTGCATCGATCGTCGCCGCCTCCGGCGGCACGATGGCGACGGAGCCGAGTCGAGCGGCGTCGCGGCGGCGGGTCGGATATCTCTGGTACTGCACCTGGTCCCTCTTCTCGTGGCACGGCCTCGGGTGTGCACGACGACTGGTCAGCGTCTGTGGATCTTGATGTGATGGCGGTGGTCGGCATTGCACATCACTTGTTTGTGAAATGACTTTGTGTATATGAGCGGTTCTGTTTGGAGCCTTGGAGGCCTATTGTTTGATGTTTGTATGTAGCTTGTGTTTGCTTGTTGTTGGTGATCAATAAGGCTTGGGCGTGAGGGTATGCGTGGGCGCATGAGGCGCGAGGGCATGAGGCTCCCTGAGGCCCGGTGAGCCGAGGTCTGAGGCCGAGGGTCTGAGGCCGAGGTCTCGAGGTCTCGGGTCCCGAGGAGGTCCCGAGGGCACGAGGGCCGAGGCTCGAGGGTCCCAGGCCCCGAGGCCGAGGGTCGAGGTCCCGAGGCCCCGAGGGTCCCGAGGTCTGAGGTCACGAGGCCGAGGTCTCGCCGAGGCCCCGAGGCTCGAGGTCGAGACTCGAGGGTCCCGAGGCCCCTAGCTCTGAGGGCCGAAGGCATGAGGCTTCGAGGGTCCCGAGACCCCGAGCAGAGGCACGAGGCCACGAGGGCACGAGGCACGAGGCCGAGGTCTCGAGGCCCCGAGGCCACGAGGCCTCGAGGTCCCGAGGCCCAGAGGCCGAGGCCTCGAGTCTGAGGGCACAAGGCACGAGGCCTCGAGGTCCCGAGGACCCCGAGGCCACGAGGCCTCGAGGCCGAGGTCTCGAGGCCCAGGGCCTGAGGCCTCGAGGGCCGAGGTCGAGGGCCGAGGTCTCGAGGCCCAGGGCGAGGCGAGGTCTCGAGGGTCTCGAGGCCCCGAGGCACGAGGCGCGAGGTCTCGAGGGCCCGAGGCTGAGGTCTCGAGGCCCCGAGGCACGAGGCCTCGAGGTCCGAGGGTGCGAGGCCGAGGGTCTCGAGGCCCCGAGGGCACGAGGGTGCGAGACTCGAGGGTCCCGAGGCCCCGAGGCCCCGAGAACCTGAGGCATGAGGCGAGGGTCCCGAGACCGAGGGTCTCGAGGCCCCGAGGCACGAGACCTCGAGGTCCGAGTCTGAGCCGAGGTCGAGGGTCCCGAGGCTCGAGGGTCTCGAGGCCCCGAGGGCACGAGGTCGAGACTTCGAGGGTCCCGAGGCCGAGGGTCTCGAGGCCCCGAGGCACGAGGCCTCGAGGGTCCGAGGGTGCGAGGCTTCGAGGGTCTCGAGGCCCCGAGGCACGAGGGTGCGAGACTTCGAGGGTCTCGAGGCCCCGAGGGCACTGGTGCGAGACTCGAGGGTCCCGAGGCCCCGAGGCCCTAAGGGCACCTGGCATGAGGCTTCTAGGGTCCCGAGACCCCGAGGGCACGAGAGGCCACGAGGCTCGAGGGTCTCGAGGCCCCGAGGCACGAGGCCTCGAGGGTCCCGAGACCCCGAGGCACGAAGGCGAGTCTTGGCAAGACAGGCGTGGGGCACCATGAGGGCCCGGGTGTATGTGATCGTTTGTCTTCGGTTGAGCTTGTAATCTGCAAAATGCAAAGATCAAAACTGAAAACTCCAACTTTCTATGTTCTCTTTTCTCGAGGACTCGGCTTCGGAGAAAAGCGATGCAGTCGACGACTTGGCTTCGGAGAACCACTGTGCACATCGCCAGGGCACTCGGACATCTCGGGCTGCAGTATACCGGGCGCCCAGCAGTCTTGGGGCCCGCGCACGGGGTATAGTCAAGGATGTCTGCGTAACACACGCGTGTAGCGTGCGAGTAGGCCTCAAACCACTTCTAGTGGGTTGGTGGCCAAGCGCCCGGGGCAAGGGGCTCATGCACGCCCCTTGTGCAGACTTGTCGATGTATAGATCATTTTCATCGGGAGGTGGTCGGATTCCTCGATAGTGTAGCCCCCCTGTCCCTTGGGCGCTTGTAAGGGCGCCCAAGGGGCAAATAAGAATGCTCGGGTGTGAGGGTACGCGTGAGGGAACGCGAGGGCTTCGTGTACCCTCGCGTGCGCCTTTGCGTGTCCTCGCATACCCTCGCGTGTGCCTTCGCGTGCCTTCGAGGTCGTCGGTCCGAGGCATAGCCTTCGAGACCTGCGGTGCGTCGAAGCGAAGCCTAAGCAGGCGAAGTCTTAGACGCGAGGCCGCCAAGCCGAGGCATAGCCTTCGAGGCCGGCGGTGCGTCGAAGCGAAACCTATGTAAGACGAAGTCGTGGGACGCAGAGCCATCGGCCGAGGCATAGCCTTTGAGGAGGCGAGCGATCGTCAAAGTGAAGCTTATGCGAGCAAAGTTGCGAACGCGAGGCCACCGAGCCAAGGCATAGCCTTCGAGGCGAAGCAGCGTTGGAGAGAAGCTGTGTAGGCGAAGTTGTCCTCTCTTGCTCCGCGCTTGACGAGAGTTATCAAAGTAGAACTCCTCGTAATCGCCGCTCGAGCTAAAGCGTTGCGATGATGTAGATAACACGAGCGTCTCTGCGGGAAAGAGAGAATGATCAAGACTTATTTCTTGTAGCAAGATAACATTCATTTGACATGAGCATTGATCGAAGTCATTGCCGAGGGACTAGTAGAGTCCCATCACTTTAGATACTAAGATCTCCGGGTGATAGCCTTATACGAGCATGATAGTCCTTGATCGATATTCGAGCAGTCGATTGTAGATGATTTGAGCGCCTCTGGCCCTAATCATGGACATATTGGAGGGGTGCCCACGAGGCTAAGTCGTGGGGCACCGAATAGCCCATAGGGATGGTAGCCCCCCAGTGGACTTGGAGGCACCCATGAGGCTAACTCATGTGTATCTTGAAGGCGTGCCCACAACACTAAATCATAGGCACATCGGGAGGCGTCCACGAGACTAAGTCATGGGGCACCGAATGGCCACTAAGGATGGTAGCCCCGGTGGACTTGGAGGTGCCCATGAGGCTAACTCATGGGCACCTTAGGCGTATGCCCTTGATTTGTAAGTCATGGGCATCGCAGTGGCGCCACGAGGCTAAGTCGTGGGGCATCGAACTATGAGGGTAATGAAGCCCTTTTACCCCGTATGTGGGTTTTTGTTATGATCGGGAATGCATGAGAGTGGTTAACCCATGAAGCAATGAAGCTAGGGGACGGGGAGGTGGATTCGTGGCGTGGCACAGAGTCTAGGAGGACGAGTCCTCAACACATCCATCAACTTGGTATTGGGCCAAAGTTGTCGATCATGCCTTAGGTCTAGTAGGATCTGAGCCGCCATGGTGGAGGCGATGGACGCCCAAGCCACCATGGACTTTTGTTAGGGAGACCGCGGAGGTCGTGACGCCCACGCACCACGAGGGTGGTCGCTCATGCCCTAGGGCCGATGAGACCACGAACCGCCATGGTGGAGGCACGGACGCCTGAGCCACTATGGACTTTTGTTAGGAGAGACCACGGAGGTCGTGACGCCTATGCACCACGAGGTGGTCGCTCATGCCCTAGGGCGATGAGACCTGAGCCGCCATGGTGGAGGCGATGGGCGCCTGTGCCACCATGGACTTTGCTAGGGAGACCGCGGAGGTCGTGACGCCTATGCACCACGGGGTGGTCGCTCATGCCCTAGGTCGATGGGACATGAGCCGCCATGGTGGAGGCGATGGGCGCCTGAGCCACCATGGACTTTGCTAGGGAGACCGCGGAGGTCGACGCCCTATGCACCACGGGGTGGTCGCTCATGCCCTAGGTCGATGGGACATGAGCCGCCATAGTGGAGGCGATGGGCGCCAGTCACCATGGACTTTGCTATGGGAGATCGCGGAGGTCGTCGCCCTATGCACCACGGGGTGAAATCCTTGGAGGAAAGTGTCTTGAGAGCCCATACGAGATTTATATGTCGGGATTTGTCCCCTAACGAGAGCGCGTTAGAGGCGAGCCTCGAGCGAGCCTTCATCGCTCGTGCCGCATGGGCGTCATGCGTCCGGGGTGATGGTTGGCCCTGAATCCTTAGCCTTCGGCTGCGGGTGCCTTGAGGCGCCGCCCTTGGCCGGGCCTCGCATCGACCCGCAAGGGAGGAGGACGCGCATGGGAACCCGGGCATGTAGGATGTTGCCATCCGAGGTGGATGGCCCCGATCTCGACAAGAGTGCTCGGTGGGGCTCCTTCAAAGAGCGGATGGGTCATCCACGAGATCTTGCCTTGAGGCCGGAGGAGGTTTCGTGGAGTATTTTTGGTAGGAGACATAGCCTTTCATCGATTAGCTCGTCCCCACCTGACGGCGCCAATGTTGTAGGTGTAAAACCAAACACAGTGAGGGTGGGCGTCGGCCATTTAACGGGCCCTCGCCCACGAGAGTAAAAATGACACGAGGATTTATCTGAGTTCGGGGTCCGAGAGGACCGCCCTACTCTGTCGGTGAGCCAGCGGGGGTTACCTCAGGAGAGGAGCCCCGAGGGCTCACCAGTTTGAACATGTTTCTTTATTGCTCAAGAGAGCCATCCCCCTGAAAGGAGGAATACATGGGGTATTTATAGGCTCCCAAGCCTGTACAAATGACCAAAATACCCCTTAGGGTATAGCCACACTATGAGTACAAGTGAGGGGTATTACAGTCTTTTATGAGCGCAATAGCATTTCTCGGGTCTGTATGCATGTCTTCTGAGAGGCGGGCCCCGTCAGCGTGATAGATGAATTATTCTTACAACAGACAATATAATGCATTAGTAAAACAAGAGACCCTTCTTACTACAGGCCATCGCCCCCTAACCAAAGCTCAAAATAAAACTCGCCCCTGCCAGGCAGGCAAAGAAGATGGACAAAACATCGACCAATAAGGCGACGCCCGTGTAGAAGACCATTGTTGGGAAGCGCATGGCTCCCGCAATCCAGAAGGGCACTGGTAGCGCTGGTGCATTTGGGAAGAGACTAGGAAAAACTCCCAGCAAGTTAATGTCTCCATTCAAGTCGTACATAAGGTGACCGAAAGTGCCCGTCGCCACAACCATGGAGGTGAGGGAGCTGATATGCACGGACAAGAGCCTCAAAAGGTAAGTAATATCGCCACCTTTACTGATACAACAACGTTGTTTTACTGTGTTGCATCGTTTTTATTGCCGCCCATTTGTACTATACATACACGTATGTTTTACTGCTAACACGAACGTTGTGTACTGTAGCCTCTATCTGCTCCAGTCCAGGGACAGAATCATAGCGGCCACTGGAAAAGACATGGCAGAGTTGTTCAAGGACAAGTAGATGACTGAAGACATGTTCATCTCATAGTTCATCGAGTGCTTGCGCCAAAACGACGCCGACCTAAGGCCGGACAGCGATGGGTACAGGACGCTCCTCCCCATCGAACTGTCGGTAAGTTGTTTTTTTTTCGCAAAAATGTTTTTTAAGTAAATGTTTACACGCATAATAGTAAAGCATAACATCGCCCTTGGTAATATTTTAACAACTCGAGTTCTGACAGTCGACAGAAACTGCTAAACGTAGAGTACGTAAAAACGAGCAATAGAACAACGAACATGCCATGAGCATGTTGAAGGAGCATAGGGGGGGGGTGGACATCACGCGCGTAAAGCTGGTAAGTAATTTCTATTCTCCAATCACGCTTCAAGTAAATATCGTGCATGATCTAGTAAATTCCATGTTTCATTACAATATCTCATACATCATATAGTCTTTTTTTACTAGACATGTATTTTACGATTTTTTTTGTTTCCAGATCTTCCTCCCTGTTCTACACAACTCGCACATGTCCGTTTACTGCTTCAACAGGGTGTAGAAGTGTGTGGAAGTGTTGGACTCCAACGACTGTAGGAAAAATGAGACAAAAGTGGAGGACCACCACAACCAAGTGAGAAGGAAGAATACCCCTCGTCTATGCGCAACCCTGCAATCCGTAACAGCTAGGAAATTCCCCATCATCGTGACCTAGAGAACGATTGCACGTTCTTTGTAATGAAGTTCTTAGAGTTCTGGGACGGCGAAGGCCAGATGGTATGCACACGGACAGAGCCGGTAAGAAGTAATCACCTCCGCAACTTGCAGTAATTAGATGTATAGTGTCTGACATGTGACGTTTTTATCATCTGTACGAAGGAGAAGGGGAACGATTACAAGGCCCAGCTGATGTTCTACCTGTTGTTCCACAAGGTGAACAACGTCAAGTCCCTCCCCGACGTATTAGAGAAGTATAGACCGGACAACAAGCCGAAGTAGTTTTTTTTTACTTGTAAAGATCTAGTAAACCTCTTTGTAACTGATAGTAAAGACTCTTATATTCTTACAGTAAAAGTTATGATTCCTAAAAGAACTTGAGTGACAGATAGTAAAGACATGTTTTTGGAGTATACCAGTAATATCATGGTTAAAAAGCAGTAAAACGTTACCACACTTATAGTAACTACTAAAAACAAAAAGCTCAAGCGGGTTTACAGCAGTAATGCGATGTCCCTTCTCGAAGTAATATTACACGTCATTTATAGTAAGGCGATCACCGAATATATGCTATCATTTGCTGGATCAGTAACGCGGTGTGCTTTTTCACGGTAAACAAACATCCCAAATTTACGTTCCTATTTTTTCTTGCAAAAACTATAGTAAAATGATTTTTTAAGGCCACGGGTGGCGCGCGATACTTTTTACTGTCGATTTTACTGCCAATTACGCCATATGGAGGTTTTACTACCAGTTTGGATGCTACCAAGCCATTTTTATTGCCGCTCGCAACGCATGCACATGTTTCTTCACGATCCCGCGTGAAAGTGGGGCGGAAATTTGGTGCGTTACCATGCGGGCCATTTATGACCCACGCTAAATAAGTGCGCCCGGAGTTACTAAGGCCCTATTTGGTATGACTCTGCTCCAAGTTTTAGCAACTCCAACTCCAGTTTCACTCTTGGATCTACTCCCCTGAGAAGTTAGAGTAGTCTGAGGAGGCGTTTGGTTAGAAAGCTAACTCTCACTCCATAAATGGGAATAATCTATGTAAAGAGACGAAAGTACCTTTGGTTTTGTTACTTTTTTTTTATCAGATTTTGTACTGTTTATTGTTTCGGCTAAAACAGTAAACAATGCAAAATCCCTTTGCTTAAAGATTCGATTCTCGGCCTTCAACGTTGTTCTAGAGGAAGGAGTTCATTTTTAAAACGTTTTTAGCAGTTCTAATATTGCATGCTTGACTTTTTATTATTAAATGAGTGTGGGCTCTATTTCTTTTTAGACGGTAAAAGCGAGTATGTGCGTAGCAATCATCAGTATGAGTTCGTTCCTACAAGAAAAAGGAGGTTGGAACTAGATGGTTTCTCCTGGTCGGTAAACGAAACCATTCCTGGTTTGAGAGCACTTCCGTTAGAGAAGAACTACAACAAAGTTTTTGTACGCAACAGCCCACATCTCGGCAATGAAGATTTTGTACTGTTTACTGTTTATTCATGTTCTAATTCGATGAGTATCGTAACAAAAATCCATAACAAACTCAAACATATGAAGTTAACAATAGTTCTAATTCGATGAGTATCATAACAAAAGTCCATAACAAAGACAAACATATGTCTTCAATAGAAATGCAATAAGAGGTCATATTATCATTGCTAACTCACTTTCATACCATCCTATGAACAAGATAGCTATTTGATCTACACACAGAACCATTATAGCGTCACTGATGGTAAATGAAGCTTGTTGAGCCACAATAGTGCTCACAAGCACAATATTATGTATTAATCATCTGAAATGCATTAAGCTACAACTGCTTGAAGGAAAGTGTTACAAACTTGAAAATAATGCTCTTTTTGAACAGCGCTTGTGGAACCTCTCCGGACAGCTTATTGTTCTGAATATACCTGCAAAGGCTTGAAACAGTAAGAGTTGTTTCTTTGTTTCCGTACAGACCCTTGAACAATGCATTTGTATGAAAAGATGGCTTAATCATAATTCAACAGCATCGATGCCATTTGAGGATCTTGAGCACAAAACATCAGGAAATGATGACAAAAAGAAGGAAAATATATAAAGGAAAAGGAAGAAATACTGAAGGCAAATAAGGAACACGAATTCATATTGACTGCACTAGCAATGTTTTTGAAGTATGGGGCGGAAAGACAAAAGTGCACAAAAGGCTGCGGGACTTACAACTCTTTCAGGTTAGGTAGGTCTCCCAAAGAAGCTGGCAATGCACCAGTTAATTGATTGTTCTCAAGGTGACTGCGATGTGAGAAACGCCCTATGGCCCAAACTAGAATAATAAATTCTGCAGAATGTACTATCAAAACAATCGGAAACTCACATATATTGCAAATCGTGGCATCTGATGAAATCAGGTACTTGACCGGAAAATGAGTTACCATCAAGCCTTCTGAATTAGCAGAAATAATTAGATCAGATAAAAGCCGAATATTTAGAGGGGAGAGGAAAGAATAAACCATTCTGATCTTACAATTCAACCAGCCCTGATAGCTTTGTCAATTCCACAGGGATACTTCCTGTAATGTTCTTCCCTGACAATGTGCTGTGAAAAACAATTCTTGGGTTTTAAATACGTTAACATTGAGCAGAAAAATCCAAAAGTGAAGGCAGAGTGACATGGCTATCATACACTGAAAATATCCTCGGTGCTACGTCTGAACTGCACTGCACCCAGGACCATGATGCTGGTAAGCACGGGTCACCACCCTCTTGCGCCCAACCTACTTGAGGATACAAATCACAGCACCCTAAATAATAGCTCAATCAACAGATTTGCACCTTAATTACATATTTCATCGTAACACTAAACAGGGCATGCCTTCATTCTGCAAAACCCTCTACCAATGAATTTTTATTGTGAGGAATCTACTAATGACTTTTGACAACACGATGAATTTGTGAGTCTTTCTGTACTCCATTTTAGATGATACTAGTTCTGAAGTTTCACTGGAACTAGTTAAGCATGGTGTGAGACCCTCACATTTGAGACATGAGCCTCACTAGATGTATTACCATTCTTACAAATTTCTCTTCACCACCCTCCCCTGTACCCAATTGTGTGCCCTGTCATGCAAATGATATCAGTAGAATTCCCAAAATTATTGAGATGATCTAGCATCCAAATTTAGCAAAGCAAGAAGCAAGTTTTGTTGTCAGCTAACATATGTACTAAATCTGGCATAAGATTCTACAAACTCAAGACAAATGCTCAGAAACATCTCCTATGTCTCCCCAAACTATAGCTTCCTGAAGCACAATTCCCGGTTCTTCGTTCCAACACAAGAGCTCGCTTGTGAAATCATGTCTCCCCCCACAAAAAAAAATATTCCTGAACATTACCACCCACCGTAGCCTGATCGATTGGACGCACTTACACCCAAGAAATTTCTAGCCTAATCGTGAACCAAAGCTGACTTCCCCTAAAGATCCATCTTTCCCACGCAAAGAGCAAAAAAAACCCGGTCCAAAACCAACCACGCAGACCAAAATCGCACACCAATCGATCGATTCCTCTCTTCCCCCTCATGGCTGGATCGAGTCAATTAATAGACAAATGGTTTCAGGGGCGACAAACCTGTCATGGCGTGCGGTGCCCTTCCTACCCCTTGCCGCTGGCTCAATCGCGTGACGCCGGCACGATCCATTGGGCGGTGGTCGGCTGCGTCGTGACTTCTCGCCCGTTTTGTCATAGTTGGTGACTCACCTTCAAGCCACATGGTCGGGGGATGCCAAGGCCGGGGAAGAAGAGGAAGCCGAGGCCGCGTGCGCTCCGGCTCGGGATTTTGTGGAGGGAGCCATCGCCCTCGCTGCCGCCGCCGCCGCCTCGCCTCTCCTCTCTGGTAAGTTGAAGAACCTCGTGCGAGGGGAGGGGATCAGGGAAGGGGGTGCTGGGTGCGAAGGGGTGTAGTCTAGTGGCATAAGGTCTTCAACTTCTATAGGTATTTTAATTTGTTAGTCCGTAACTTCTTACTTAAAGTAAGGTTTTATCTGTTGTCTGCTCTTAGTTACTTTAACTCTAAAATTTTTATAAAGTAACCCTATTTAACACAGCTCACCTACTCTAGCTATAAAACTGGAAGTTAGAGTCATATCCATTTCAAGTTTGGTAAGAATACCGTTCAAATCATTTCACTCGGGAGAAGATCTAGCTAACCCAAACCGGAGGCTGGATCGTTAGAAGATTCCAAGTTTCCAACCCATGGTCCGTAGGCCAGCCTAGTCAAACTCACTCCAGATCATGCGAACGTACCGGCCCACATTACGCCCCCCAAGAGCAAACAACCCCATCTTTTTGGCCATTTCGGCTTTCCACTCTCCTTCGCTCCCAAGTCCCAAATCGTAAACCCTAGCCGAGCCGAGCGCGAACCCCGAGGCCACCGCGGAGGAGGAGGACGTCATGGGCGCCAGCCGGAAGCTGCAGGGCGAGATCGACCGCGTCCTCAAGAAGGTCCAGGAGGGCGTCGACGTCTTCGACAGCATCTGGAACAAGGCACGGGTTCCTCCCCCTCATTCCACCCCGGATTTTTTTTTCGAATTTAGGGGGATTTTTCTAAGGATTCTTTTTTCTCTCTGAGTATCTGCAGGTTTACGACACCGAGAATGCGAACCAGAAGGAGAAGTTCGAGGCGGACCTCAAGAAGGAGATCAAGAAGCTGCAGCGGTACAGGGACCAGATCAAGACGTGGATCCAGTCCAGTGAGATCAAGGACAAGAAGGTGAGCCCGCGAGGTCCCGCGCCGTAGCAGCCCTTAGCTTCTCGTTTATGTATACGACTATACGTGGAGGGGAGCGCTTATGATGCATTGCGCTGCTGCTGTTCGCTGTGAATTGTTTATCGTTATGCTATTCTGTTCACTTAACTGTATGGATAGACGTTTATAGATGAAGCTTTGTTAAGTCACGCAACTGGTGGTGATTGATTGGTGATTAGGAGCCTTTATGGATGGTGATCGGTGGCTAGGAACCTTGATTGGAGAATGGTCCCTTAAATTTATTACCTAGGAGATGATTCAGATGAGGGACCGTTAAGTGCTTACTGCTTAGCTGCTTCGGCAATCAGTGATACATGCATTACTTTGCCTGAGGCGTAGGGTGAAAAGGTATTTTGTGTTATTGCCAATATGGTTCCCCGGTCTTTTTGCTGTTTTTGTCGTCAGTAGGCAGTAGCTGTGTTGTTGTATAGCTCCTCTTGTAGCAATGATGCTTGTGCAGTTCAGATGAGCTCATGAGATTTTGTTGTTAGTAGGTTTTCTATTCTTGCCATTGTCAGTAAGTCCATTCATGAGCTAGTTTTCAGTAGATGCCACTTACAATGCTAAGTTATTTGGAGGAAACATGATTGTTTTTTGGGGGTAGGTTAACTCTCAAATTTAGCTGGGAGTTTAGACGATGAGACCTGAGATCCGCTTTTCAATGCTTCTGTTTTTCACATGGTACACATTTATATCTAGGTTTAATGTGGCATGCATGTATTTTTTTTATTTGTCATTTTTGGTAAGAGTAAGGATAGACCATTTCTGACGGTTTGGAATGATCATGTGGTTATACCCGGCGCCTATAGGCTAGGCGAACTGGTACATTTAGAGTTTGTATGATGAATTGGATTCTGATATGATTTGATCACGATCGTACAGAAATACAGGCATCATACCTGTGCTTAAAGTGAGTTTGCACATAATGGTAATTTTTTTAGAAAGGTAAGAATGATAATGAATCATTCTAAGAAACATAAAAATGAAGTTGAATAAAGTATGAACCACTATACTTAACTTAAGTGGTAGCGGGGAGGTAAAGAAGGCTCTAGAATCTAGATGTATTTTAGATGGTCTTAATTGGGAGGTCTTGTGGTAGTCTGAGGAACACCGGAACATTATGGAGGTTTTTTTGGTGTTCAGCTTTAAATGTGCTTAAATATTGTCCATAGCTTATGTCTGGATGATGTTGGCACAATTCTTACCTTGTGTTGCAATTGTGCTATGTCTGGATTAATGTGTGGATCCCACATTTTTTAGATGTCATTTTGATTAAGGCATCTGCATCACTTAAGACCACCGTTTAGTGCAATTTATCTCAGCCAACCTGTACAGATGGCATGTACAGTTTAGGAGTTTATAGGACCCTGAGGTCCCTGCTGACTTTCAAGGTCAAACAAGCTTTTGGACAAACTTACCAAATCAAAAGCACACTGATGGTTCTAGAGCTGATACGATTTGATTTTTGCTTGTAAATTAGATATGTATAATCATTTAAATAGGCCCTTTCTTGTCAACTGTAAAAATTGTTTGCTTCATGTTCTTGTTGTTAACCTAGTTTAACCATTCAAATTATGCTATGCATATTTTACTTTGGGAATGAATAAGAATGTTTTGCTGAAGAAAGATTTTAGCTGTTCATTTACAACAGCAGTCGTTTCTATGTCTCAATATAATTTGTTGTTTGTGCAGCCATGTTTTGTTCATGCAGTACATTTGCTTGCCATTTCAGATAACTTTTTAAGTTAGGCATAGCTTAGTGTTCTGGGTTTAATCCATTTGTGATATATGTTGACATAGGTTAGTGCCTCTTATGAGCAGGCTCTTATGGATGCCCGAAAGCAGATTGAACGAGAGATGGAACGGTTTAAGGTCTGTGAGAAGGAAACTAAAACCAAGGCCTTCTCAAAGGAAGGGTTAGGTCAACAACCAAAAACTGTAAGCACTTGGGCTCCTTTTTTTGTGCCATCATAGTTTTCTAGTTTCGGTTGTAACTGATTCAAGTTGTTTATATAACACTTTGTTCCTAAGACTGAAGACACTGGTTATAAATTATTGCTGCAATAGGCTTCTTTTAGGTTTGTAACGGATTTTTTCTTTTGGTCTCACACAATTCTTCCCTTTCTCTGATTGGCACATTTCTTCATAAAATGTTCAAACTTTGTTTGGGTTAAAATAAGTTGAAATCTGAGCTAATTGTTTGGTGTCCTCACAATTCAGTGTTCTAAAAGGCGTCCGCCTAGGCGGCGCCTAGGCGCTAGGCGACACCCTCCCGCCTAGCCAATTCATCCCGCCTAGGCCTGCCTAATCGGCGATTAGGCGTTGGTCTACCGCCCGACTAGCGTCTAGCGCTTTGGTGGACATTGCCTCACATGAGATAAAGCAATGCTATTTATGTTTTTCAGAAAGTAAATATGACTTTATCTGGAGCTACGAGTTTACTTCACAAATTAATAGAAATGAAAGAGCAAAAATTCAATTACAATGGGCTGCTTGGAAAAATCTATGGTTATATATGTGGGAATGAACCTTTAATCTATTTCAATTAGCCAAAGGTCAAAATATACATGTTACATGTGTAGGTAAATATGCAAAGAACACCCTATACAAGAGACATATCTAACATCTAACACCCCCTCCAACTCATGGTGGATCAACAACACTGGGTTTGGAGAGGTAGAAGCTGTGCTGAGCTCTAGTTTGTGCCTTTGTGAAGAAATCTACTAATTGAAGCTTCAAAGGCATATACTGAAGAGCAATGATTTGGTTCTACACCTGCGATATCATGTACGAAACATCTACTCCAATGTGCTTGGTGAAGTCATGCTTCACTGGATGTCGAGCAATGCTAATCGCACCAATACTGTCTGATAAGAGAGGAGTCAACGCAGAAACTGGAACACCGAAATCCTCAAGTAGCCACCGAAGTCGAGTGATCTGAGCTGTCATTCTGTCAACGCCGCCATGGCTCGCAACTCAGCCTCACCCCTCGAACAGGAAATGACAATCTGCTTCTTGGTCTTCCAAGCAATCAGAGAGAAACCAAGGAAAACACGATAAGCAGAAAGAGACCGACGATTAGAAAGATCACTAGCCCAGGTCGCATCAAAGTACGCTCGAAGCTTCAGAGAGCTGGAGCGAGGAAAGAAAACGCGACGACTGATGGTCCCGCGAAGATATCGCAGAACACGAAAATGACTATAGTGGAGCTGAGTGGGAGCAGAAACGAACTGACTCAGAATGCGAACTTGGTGAGAAATGCTAGGTCGAGTGATCCCAAGGTAGACGAGGCTACCGATAAGACGGCGGTAGCGAGTGGGATCCTCAAAAGGCTTCCTATCAGTGGGCCGAAGGTGAACACTAAGCTCCATAGGAGTGTCCACCATGAGCTGATCAATGGGACAAGCACGAGCAAGGAAATCCTGAATGTGCTTCGCCGGGGGGAGGTAGCAGCCCTCAGGTGTAGAAGTGACTTCAATCCCAAGGAAGTGACGAAGAGGACTCAAATCAGACATCAAGAACTACTCATTGAGACGCTCCTTCACAAAATCAACGATTAAGAGTCATCCCTAGTAATGATCATATCATCCACATAGAGGAGCGTCCGACCCCAAGGAGAGGTGTACAAAGAGGATATGGCCGTGATCATTTGCGGAGAAGCCAGCAGCTGTGACAGCAGAGAAGAGGTCAAACCAAACACGAGGGGCTTGCTTGAGCCCATAGAGAGAGCGACGAAGGTGACAAACCATACCATTAGGGACAGAATACCCAGGGGTGTGCTATACCTCTTCACGCAACTCGCTATTGAGAAAGACGTTCTTGATGTCCAGTTGAGATGGATCACTATCGAACAGAGGCCACAACAAGGAGAGTGCAAATAGTGGTCATGTGGGCGATAGGAAAGAAGGTCTCATCGTAGTCACGACCATGCTCCTGCTGAAAACCACGTGCCATAAGACGAGCCTTATAGCGCTCAAGAGAGCCATCCGAGCGGGTCTTGATCTTGTACACCCATTTGCATGTGATAGGAGACATACGCAGGTAAGGGCAGAAGATCCCAAGTGCCAGTACGCTCCTAAGCAACAATCTCTTCAGACATCATGTTGCCGCTCGGGGTGAAAGTAGCCTCACCAGAGGTCGAGGCTCGAGAAAAGCGGCGGTTGCAAAAGCCACAGGAGGCTGACGGTCACGGCGATCACGAAGATCGTATCTAGGAGACGGTGAAGCATAACCCAGCAAAGACGGAGAAGAAGAACTGGGAACAGGGCCCAGCAAAGATGGAGGCACAATTGGAGAAGGAGTTGGCTGAGGATGTCGAGAGTTGTGTAGAGGAAAGGGTGGAATCTTAACAAAAGAGCTAGAAGGAACCTCTGGATGAGAGGGAATAGGTGGAGCCAGAGGAGAGGGAAGCGAAGGTGGAGGTGGAAGCAAAACATAGGTGGAAAGCTGAGGGTCAGGAAAAATTAGAAAGGAAATCGACTCAACAGGAGAATCTGAACTGACAGTAGGGGGACGAGGGTAGTAAGGTTGGGACTCATCGAAGGTAACATCTCGAGAGATCCTCACCCGATGAGCAACACAGTCGTAGCAACGATAATCTTTATGCTCAAGACCGTAGCCAAGAAAAACACACTCAGCTGACTGAGCAGTCAATTTGGTGCGCTCACGAAATGGAAGAAGGACGAAGCAGACAACCGAAACAACGAATGTGACTGTACTCTGGAGCCCAACCATAGACGCTTGACAGAAGTAGTACCTTGTAGAGTAGTGGAAGGCTACATGTTGATGAGGAAAGCAGCAGTGGAGACAGCCTTAGCTCAGAAGTGAGGTGGAACAGAAGAGGCAAGCATGAAAGCGCAAGCTGTCTCAAGCAAGTGACGATGCTTATGCTTAGAGACACCATTCTGAGTATGAGCACCACGAGTACTAGGGAAGAGTACCCTACGCAGCGAAAAAGCGATGCAAAGCAACAGATAGGTATTCACCAGCAGAATTAGCACGAAACACGAATAGCCGAATCAAATTGAGTGCAAACCATGGTGGCAAACATCTGGTAAATAGAGAACCTGATCGTGAGAGGACATGAAGTAGATCAAAGTATGAAGAAAATAATCATTAATAATGATCACGTAATATCGATGACACCCTTTCGAAACAAAGGGTGTCGGACCCCAAACATCAGAGAGAACAGGATCAAAAGGATGAGTAGAAATAGAATCACTAGAGGGATAGGAGAGTTGTAGCTGTTTGCCAAGCTTGCAACCCATACAATTTTAAGTTGTGTCAGCAGAAACAGATCCAAGAACACGACCTACTAGTGACGACAGATGCGATCCACAGAGATGACCCAAACGACGGTGTCACTGAGCGAAGAAAACAGTAGGGGACACAACAAAAACAGAGGCAGTGGTAGTGGTTGACTGGCTGGTGGAAACAATAGCGAATCACGGCGCCAAGGCCCAGTACCAAGCAGAGTCCCCGTGTGACGGTCCTGGACACAACAAGAGTCAGACTCAAGAACAACACAACAGTTGTGATCGGTGATCTGACTGGTCGACATAAGCTGCATAGTAAACTTGGGAACATGAGAGACTGCAGGAACATGAAAAGAAGTGGAAAGGGTGACTCAACCTGCAACAGGAAGAGAGGTCCCATCTGCAGTCTAAACAGTGGAAGGAAGAGCTCTGGGAAGAACCGCTAGAGCCCTTCGGTGGATGTCCACCCTGGCGACCCTGGTCCCTCCGTTTATAGCTTGATCTGATACTGTGACTTGTCACTTATTTGGTAGTAAGTGCGATGGAGACCCTTGATAAAGACAACAACCACTGGTGCCATGGGAGCTGGAGGGACCATGGTCGGTGCTGAAGGAGCAGACGTTGAAGTAGACAAGACAACCTGCATCTGAGTCGCACCACGAAGACGAATCAAATCAGCACAGCATGAACACCCGTGAGGGCCTCCACCAAGGTCGAGCGCGGGTGACTAGTCAGGAGCTGAGCACGCACAGTCTCGAACTCAGGCCGTAGATGCGTCAGGAAGTCATAGTGGTGAGTCTTCTGGTGAGCGTGGAGCCGCACATAGTAGGGACAGCTCCGGTAGACATCCGACCCTAGTGAGTCGAGCTGACGCCACACCGTAGACATCTGCTGGTAGAAGTCATCCACGGTGGCATCAAGCTGCTAAAGGGAGTGCGCTTGGTGCACGTCGGAGAGGTAAGTAGCATCACTCGTCGGCTGGTAGTGAGCTTGGAGGCGGTCCAACATCAATTGAGTCGTTGGCAGCTTCGCCACATCCATGGAGATGGCCATAGGCATGCTTCCCACCAGGGTGACGGTAGCACGAGCTTCAGCATCTTGCCATCTTTCATAGGCATGCAGGTCAGACTGGTAGAGCTCTAGGGCCTCCTCCAGAGCAGCAGTGGCGGCCTCTTGAGCAACCTAATCCACACCAGCAGGAAGAGCAGGCAGAACTGGCGGTGTAGGGCGAGGCGGATAGGGTTGCTCACTGCTAAGGTGACCCTAGAGATGCTGGCTGTTGAGGTGAATCCTCATGTGAACATCCCACTCTCGGAAGTTCGTCGCGTCGAACCGAACATGGGGAGCGGGATGGCGAAGGAGTCGCCGGCGGTAGCCATTAGTGGAGACCCGGTAACGGCGGCGGTGTAGGAGGACACTCTGGAGCAGAGGAGGCTCGGGGGCAGCTCCGAAGTGGCGCACTAGGTGGAGCAGCTCACAGGGAGGTGGCGCTCGGGGGCAACTCCGGCGTTGGGAGGTGGCACGTTCGGTGCAGAGGGATCTCGATGCTCGGGGCGAATCCGAACCTGTGGCGTGGCGGCGCAAGGAAGCAATTGGGCGGTGGCTTTTCGGGGCTCGGGAGCTACTCGGCGGTGGCCTTCGGGGCTCGAGGAGCAACTCTGGAGCAGAGGAGGCTCGGATCCGGAGTGATCCGGGCCAGGGAGGCTCGGGGCGGCGGCGTCCGGGAGAAGCAGAGGAAGCCGATACAGAGGAGCAGAGAGGGAGGCGGCGTCGGCGGCCTAAGGGTGGTGGCGGCGGTGAATAGCAGCTACTAGCTAGGGCTAGAGTTAGGGTTTTTTGGGAAGGAGAGAGAGCCATGGCTACCATGTTAGAATGAACTCTTGGTCTATTCCAATGGACCAAAGCCTAAATATACATGTTACATATGTAGGTAATATGCAAAGAACACCCTATACAAGAGACATCTAACATCTAACAATATCTTAATTGATAATCAACTATAGATTTCATTTTCTATCGCATTAGCATATTTGGTCCAGATAAACATTTTTGCCTGCCTTGTCTATTTGGTTAGTGGCTGATTTTACACATAGCAGTCTTCCAAAAGTGAGAGCCTTGATCTATCCATATGCTTTTTTCTTGAGCTGCTGTGCATCTCAGCATCTTGCAGCTCCCTTTTTATGCCTAACAGTTTATTTCTTATTTGGCGCAGGATCCCAAAGAGAAGGCCAAAGCTGAAACAAGAGATTGGCTTAACAATGTGGTATGTTGGAAGTAGCACCTGTATGCTTAGTCTTGTGTGATGTCTTCATGTTTGCTTTTGGTTTTCTGTCAACATGACTGAAGCAAAGAACTTACTTGCAACATCTACATGTTGCATTATTGTTTGTTTGAATACCGTTGGTCAAGAATTGTTCCTAAAGACATGGATTGTGCAGCTTTCACCTCATGACAATCCTCATCCTTGTGATGATAGGCTGTTTGGAATTTGGATAACTAATTTCTGTTACGTGATTACTCTGAAAGTATCACTTGCATGTATATTTGGCTCTGGTAGTGTTTATCGATAGGGGAAATTGGTTCAGTAACATTGCTTTAGTTCGTATTTAGAGAAATGACATCCCTTTGGCGACGCATTGCAAAATGGCACCACGAACAACCGAAAATCTTGAAAATAACACTGTCGTCACATTTTTCATCTGTCTTTAATAGCAAGCACGTATGATGTGAGTGAATACAATTTTAATGCTCATTTTACCCCTCCTCTCCTCGTCCCTTTTCCCTCTCCAGCTCGACAACGCATGACACATGGGGACCACTTGTCATTGAGAGAGAGAGGGGGAGAGCAGAGCACCATGGCGGCAGCGCGATGGGCAAAATGGAACGGCGGCGTCCTGGGGAGGCGATGGGAGGCGGTGTGTGTGGTGGAAGCGGCGAGGTGGCGGCAATGGCGTGATGGCTTTCGGGTGACGGCTCCAACAACTCCCTTTAGGAGGTGGTGCGAGCACGGGCACGTCGTCGACGAAGGGGTCACGTCGGGTCACTCAGGGAGGCTAAGGGTGGTCCGATGTGGCGGGGCAACGGCGTCTGGTGGCGTGTCGGGACCCGAAAATGCATCTCAGGAACCCTCTGTGTATTCTGAACTAGTTCTAGATCAGTAGTTAGCTCACACAGGAAACAGTGATGAAATGCCATCCATTTATTCGATTTAACTAAAAAGATCTCAGAGTAATAAATAATAATAATAACTGGACCTTATGGTCAACGTTTTACTTAACTTGCCACGCAGGGCTAAAGAAATAAATAAACTCTTGCTGCGGAACGAAACTCTTGAAAAGGCCAATCAACATGCCCACAGACAATCGAGTGGAAAACGCATCCTAATCCGCAAAACCTTCATAGTCTTCCTTCTGAAAGAACTCCTGAGCAGCTTGATATTCTTCAACTGAGCAACAAAGGCATAAGCCGTGAGTACTTAAAGCACTCAGCAAGCCGTAGGGAAATGTATGCAAATAGTATTTATGCACGGCTTGACAAAAGTTAGCCGTATGGTTCTTTTGCAGAAAGCAGCATTTACGATAAATACAACAAATAGATTGAAATGTGTAAGTGAAAACAATAATAAATAATTAAACAAATATTTTTTAAACAACCAGTGAACTTCTCATTCACTTCTCAACCAAACCAAAGATAAGTGAATCCCTTATTCACCAATCGACACAAACCACTAAGTGAATTACCCATTCACCAAACAAACATTATATTCATCAAGTGAACTTCCTATTCACACCTCGACTCATTTTATAAGAAACTCTTATCACCCGTGTGAAATTCCCGGATATAGCCATTACCGAGGACGCGGCTATTCGAATAGATCAATTGATACTCTGCAGAGGTTGTACACTTTACCCACAAGATGCAATCAATCGGATCAGAGTTGACCACAACAAAACCTTTCAAGAATTTCATCTCAACAATTGACTCTCTCGTTGTGCCTACAGCCACCCAAAACCTCATCGTGGTTGACGCACAACGTTGGACAGGGATGCGGTGAACCGTCCCGCGATGTGGCCTTAGAAAAGGATACACACCTCCACCCACAAACTACCTGAGATGTCAAAAGCCAAAACTCCATAACCTACTAGGTTAGGCCTGTCCCATCAGGCATGTGGTTGTACGAAAGGCTCAGTTCAATTGTGCATAAGATTAAGTCCTTGACAAGTTACTCGGACGAGTCTACCACAAACCCACGACGTGATGAAACACCCCTACTATCCACCAACCACTTGCCCGAGCGAAAACAATTTTGTTTAACCAATACCAATGACTCACCCCGTCATGGTACACAAATTTTAACAAGAGTGGCTCACCACCACAATTCCATATATCATTAAGTCAAGATTAATCATTATGACACATGTGATGATGAACCCATCGTAACTAAGCATAACTAAGCATCTATGCGATACCCATGTTGGCGATATGAATATGTCCAACTAAAATTATCCATGCTAGGGTAATAAAGGATTCATGGCATTCCAATAATCAAAGGAGGTATAATGACAACAGGTAATAACTAATCCCAAAATAATTTATATAAAGATAGCATGTAGTTGTATAAGACAATATACTTTTGAAATCATAGGTTCAATATGATCAAAGGACTACGGCTTGCCTTGGAATAAATCTTGGGATTGATCTTGATCTTGGTATACTCCTCCTTGCTCAAAGCTTCCTGAAGTATCAACGTGTATAAGACAATATACTTTTGAAATCATAGGTTCAATATGATCAAAGGACTACGGCTTGCCTTGGAATAAATCTTGGGATTGATCTTGATCTTGGTATACTCCTCTTTGCTCAAAGCTTCCTGAAGTATCAACGTGTATAAGACAATATACTTTTGAAATTATAGGTTCAATATGATCAAAGGACTACGGCTTGCCTTGGAATAAATCTTGGGATTGATCTTGATCTTGGTATACTCCTCCTTGCTCAAAGCTTCCTGAAGTATCAACGTCTACTCGCAAACAGGCAAATAAACCAAATCAATAAATAACAGAGAAAATAAACTCAAAAAATTAAATAAAAATCTCAGATAAATAGGTCTTGAATTTAGATGAATTTAGAAATTTGAATGGACTCAATTGGAGTTCGGATGCAAAAGATATGGGCTTTGGAAGTTTGAATCTAAAAGAAACCCTAATTTTGTAATTTTGAATTTGAATTATTTCTTCAAAGGAAAATCGGATTATTGCACAACGATGACGTCAGCACTGGATTTTCCGGAATAAAAGAAAATAAAAAGAAAACCCTAACATGTGGGACCCACATGTCAGCCTTATGGTTCACAGTGAACCAAGTCCACCGAACCGGGCTTGGGATTTGGATCTGGACTGCCACGTGTGCGCTAATGTGGTGACAGCTGGGCGACACGTAGCTGCCACGCATGCACAACCGCTGACGTTGGCGCTGGCGTGGCTCGACGGCGAGGGGAGCGGTGCTCGGGTCCCAAGGGATTTGGCGAACGGCGGCGGCTCAACGGTGGTGGGTGGTACGGGGAGGTAGAGAAGGTGACGGCGATTATGTGGAGGTGTTCACGGGTGGTCAAGGACCACTGTGGCGGCTGACGTCGCGGTTTCGGCCTCTACGGATCTAGGGCTCCAGTGATCATCCGGTGGAACCAAGGTAACCAGGAGGTAGCCCTTGTCCTTGCGAACTTGAAGAAGGCGGAGGCGAGGCACGAGCGGCTTCAACAGCGGAGAAGAGGCTCGTTGGAGTTCGCGGTGGCTCAAAGCTCCTTCGGCGGAAATCGGCGGCTAGGGCTTCGCTTCAGGGTCGAGGCGGCCTGCATGGGGACGCGAGGTTCTTGGGCTCCGATCTCCTTTGTATGCAGGTGGCAGGAGGAGTCTGGCGGCTCTGGCGAGAAGATCTCACTGTGGCGGAGAAGGAAAGAGGGGGAGTCCGAGAGGAAGACGACGATGATGTGGTGGCGGGGCCGATCAACAATGAGAGAGGCTCGGTGTGAACGCCCACAAACTACTTAGCGGAGATCGGTAGGTAGGGACCTGCACGCGTCTTGAGCCGAGAGAGAAGCGAGTTGTGTGAGAAGGAAATGGGCATGACAGTCTTTGGCCGAGATTGGAATAGGAGTTGGGTTTCGGCCCAACACTATTACTGAGATTTTATTAGCTTTTTCTTTTTAGAAAATAGCAGAAAATCCAAATAACAAATAGAAAATAGCAAATGTACTCAGAAAAATTCTAGAAAAATCTAGAAAATATATCAAGCACATAGAATCCAAATAAAATTTTGATGATAGTTGATGTTGACATTAATCATATTAAATTGTTTTTGAACTCTGAAAATTCCAATTAAGCTTTTAACTTTACCAGAAAAATTCAAATGATTACTTTTCTTTTTAAAACTTCAAAACAGACCAAATTGTTTGGATGTTACATGGTGGGGAAGAAGGGCGGCGGCGAGAGTGCTCCACGGCGGCGGGTTGGCCGAATGGAGATGGGGAAACGATGGAGGAAGCTTGGGAATGTATGCTGACACACAAGAATTAGCAAGGGCCTCGCTAGGTGGAGGCGTCGGGCGGGCGACAGCGCGGTTTGGAGGTTGAATCAGCTTGCGCCACGCGAGCGGGTGTCGGCGGGCGGCGTGGTTTGGAGGTTGAATCGCAGCGCCAAAGACCTGGCGTGGGAGAGCGCGAGAGGAAGGAGGCGGCGACGGAGGGGCAGGCGGCCGCCAAGCTAGCGAGGATGGCTTGGTGGTTGTGGAGGCCGAGGCGGACGATGTAGGCGTGGAGTTGGGTGGCGGTCTGTGGTGTGGCGATGGCGAGGCGTGGCGGCCGGAGGATGGAAACCTGACGAGCAGGCGGCGTGGCGCTGGCGTTCGGTAGAGGCAGAGGAAGAAGAAAGAAAGGAAGAAGAAGAAAGAAAGAAGATGGGCTGGTGGGCCGAGGAAAGAAAGGAAATGGCTCGGCCCAAAGCATCAGTGAAATAGGTCTACCACCGACACCATTTTCGGGAGGGTATACATGTCTTTTTACCTCTAACGTCTTCTAACGGCTGTCAGACTGACGACAGTGTTATTCTCATGATTTCAGAGTCTTCGGGGTGCTATTTTGCACTGCGTCGCCAAAGCAATGCCATTTCTCTAAATACGAACGAAAGTGATGCTACTGAACCAATTTCCCCTTATCGATATGTTGGTTATCTCAGTTATTACTGTGTTTGTGACGATTTCTGCTGCTGTTATTATTTGCAGTCTTTGTTGTACATGCTCGCAACATGGCTAATGTACTTTTGGGTTGTGTTTACAGGTTAGTGATTTGGAAAACCAGATTGATAACTTTGAAGCAGAGGTTGAAGGACTTTCAATTAAGAAAGGAAAGCAAAGACCTCCGCGATTGGTATGATCAGTTGTATTGCATTGCAAGCTGATCATGTTTTACTGTTTACAAAACTCGTTTCCGAAAAACTCTAGTATAGAGGAAGTAATTTTGCATTATCAGGTGCATTTAGAGACATCTATTACGAGGCATAAAGCTCATATAAAGAAATTGGAGTCAATCTTGAGACTTTTGGATAACGATGAGTTGAGTCCTGAGCAAGTCAATGATGTTAAGGATTTCCTAGATGACTATGTTGAACGTAACCAGGTGCGATTATCTTTTTAGCTGTCATAATATTCATTTTTGATATAGTTGAGTGCTAATTGTGATAACCTACAAGCATGTCGTAGATCTTTTATTTTTTTCTGACTATCAATATTTTTTATCTAAATTTAGGAAGATTTTGATGAATTTAGTGATGTTGAGGACCTCTATAGCACATTACCTAAGGAGAAGGTTGAAGCACTTGAGGACATGGTTTCACTTGCTCCTTCCAGTCTGGTTAAGGTGACCAATGAGCTGTAAATGCTGGTTATCTTTTGTTTTACTTTGGTTCTTGTGATAATGTTAAAAGTAACAACTAGCAAAGTTACCAGTTCTTATGTGGTTTTTATAAATACTTCTACGTTTAGTACGAATTCTCTCTTCCATGTGTTTTATGTTAGGCTGTTCTTCAGCTTTTAGTTATAATTATATACGGGTAGTTGTATATCTTTCAACCTTGTTTCTTGTTTGGCAGGGTGTTGCTTCTGTTTCTACTAGTGCAGTTTTGAGTACGAAGAGTTCTGTAGCAACTTCACCTACTCAGGTACAGGCTTTTAATAGTTATTAATTATTTGTTGGTTTGTGATACATGGGAAATGGCATACAATGTTTTTATATTGAAAACACAGAACACACTGGATTGTTATTTGCTAATCTACTTCCTTATCAACTTTCAAGTGCTAGTATTGATGTATGCCCATGCCCTATGAATCTAATGTTTGAATTTCCATGGTTTTTGCTTACCTGTTCATTTAATAAAAACATCTGCTAACAAGATTAAGGAATTATGTCCAGCCAGGTTATTTCTAATGTCTAATCCTGGTTAGCCCTTATTAATTTGTTGATTACTAACTCTTTTTCCCCTTCTCTTTAGGCTACTGTATCAACAACTCCTTCACAAGGTACGTCACAAGATCAAGCAGAGGAAACAGCTTCACAAGAAAGCAATCCTGAATCGGCACCACAAACACCACCTTCAAAAGATGGAAATCTTGGACCTTCAGTGTCAGTCATTACCACTGCCATCTGTACCAGTACTACAGATGTTTCTGTTTCTGCGGAAACCATCAGTTCCCCTGTGCGCCCAACTGTTCCTACCTCAGCAGCCACAATACTTTCTGCTTCTACTACTGCTCGAAGTGCTTCAGAGAGCATGCCTTCTATTAGTTCAGCTCCTGCAAACTCATCTAGCTCATTGAAGGATGATGATAGCATGAACTTCCCTCCGCGTAGGTCATCTCCTGCAATTACTGAAATTGGACTTGGCAGGGGTATTACTCGTGGGTTAACTAGTCAGGCATTAGGCGCTGCTCCCATAAGTATAGGTCCAGTCCCAGGAAATGGTTCAGTTAGTGCACTTCCTGCGATAAACGACTTGTCAAAAACAAACATATTGAATAATGATGAGGGGATTAACAGTGGTGGTCTTTCTCAGCAGTTGGTTTCACCTCTTGGTAATAAAGTTCAACCACAGCCAGTTCTGAGGACTAATGATGCAATTAGCTCTGATTCTAATAGTACAAATGAAAGTACCGTTCTTGGAGGAAGAGTCTTTAATCCTCCAGTTGTTTCTGGGGTTCAATGGAGGCCTCAAACTGCTGCTGCTTTTCAAAATCAAAGTGAAACTGTACGTAATATCCCCCCTGTTAATTTTGTTTTTGAATTCCACTGTGCTTTTGCACATTCTGGCATTGATCATAAACTCTTTGTAGGTGTGTCAGACATACTAATTGCTCAGTAAAATATTTCAGTTTTTTTAAGTCTTTTCAACTGATTCAAATGATATGGAGATTTATTCTGAGTTATTACATGGTCTCAATTGTGAATTGTTGCTGTTTCCTCTTAACCCTACGTTTCTCAATTTGGATGCACCCAAATTACAGCCATTTTTCTGCTGTGGATTTTTCATTTTTAATCTTTGATAATCCCTCTGGGGCCACTAAATACTTGTATGATTTTAGGAATAAATGACATTAACTTACTTGTATTTGCAGGGCCAATTTCGTGGAAGACCTGAGATTTCTGCTGACCAAAGGGAGAAGTACTTGCAAAGATTGCAGCAAGGCAGCCTTAATGTTTCTCATATAACAGGCATAAATCAGAAGCAATTTTCTTCACAGCAGCCAAACGCCCTCTTACAACAGGTTCTTACCGCCGTTACTATATAATTGATATTTTCTGTGATACATCAAGAGCTCCTTTTAGTTGAGAAGCACAAAATAGTTGAACATATCGAATTTTGGTTGACTGTGTTACTTTGGTGCTGTTCTACTTCTATGTCTTCAAGTTGGGCATATCTAGTGCAAGCCCCTCTTTAGTTGTTATCATGCTAACATTTTTCTTAATAAAGGCATCAAATCAACTAGGAAAGTTCGGAAAAATATTGTAGAGGTAGTCCTCAATGCGGTCTATCATCCTATAAATTTTGAAGTCTAAACTTTATTGGTGCTAAAAGAAGCAAAAAGATGAAGTTTGCTGCGAATAGTAAAATTTCCCTTACCATTTTCCTTTTATTTATGATTTGACAGTATTTCACTGTTTTGTTTACCTAGGACTGATTGGGTTTGTACCTAATTTTTTATGGTGGTAGAACACATTTAGGAACACCTATCAATTTTTTTAGTTGATTTGATACCCTAATTTAAAGGGTTAGCGCCTAATTTTTTTTTGCACTGGATATACCTCCTATGTAAGCCTTTCTAATGATATCTTTATTTTAATTTGTTTTGCTTTGTGTATAGCAACCACTTTCACATTTATGATTAATTTGTTTATGCAGTTTAATTCTCAGAATTTCTCTCTCTCCTCCCAAGTGGGCCTTGGGCTTGGGGTTCAGGGACCAGGTATTACTTCTGCTTTGTCATCTTAGCTACAACCTCATCAATCCCCTATTCTCCAACAATGTAATGAACATCCCGTCATTTCGAGCGGATAAACTGTTGGAGGTTCATAGTATTTGACAATTAGATGCTTACTGCGTGCATGAAAAATTTATCAGTCTGCGCAGATGCTGGGCATACAAAAAGTGAAGAACAACAAGGTTTGGCTGAAGATGTTAATGCGGAATCTGCTGCAACAACTGGAGCAAATAAACACACCAATGAAGATGACACAAAGACTCCATATTCGGTATGGTCCACCTTTTGCATATATGCCTGCTAGTGACATTAGTGAAATAACGTGCTAACATGTAATAATAAGGTGAAAACAACGTGAGATAAGGTGCTTACGTGAAAGAATACTGCAATCATCAGCAGGAATTGTTAATAACTTGGAGTAGCTAATGGTGGAAAGGTGTACTATGATACTATCTATCGTCATTCCTTAGCTGGCTTTTTTTCTGATAGAAGAAATAAATAAAAATGTCCAGTTTGAGGATTTCTGGGTACTGCTACTATTTTGATTAACTAGTCACATATATGGTCTATCAGCCTTGCAAAACAGACCTTGTAAAATTGTTGGTGGCATTTGCTTCCTGGGAAGCTAATTTGTGGTTACTTATCACATTAGTTCTCTTTTGCATATCTTTTCTATGCTTCTACAATGTAGCGAACAATTTTGTTAATAATATTTGAATATGATACCTTACTATTTCTATTTACCTATGCAAGCACCTGACACTTGTTAATGTATATATCCTTGCAATATAGAGTTGCTAGTCTATTGTATATGGTAGGCCTATGTGGCTCATGTAGCCTATGTATGAGTGTATAAAACCCCTCGTAATCAATAGAGAAGGCAAGGTGCCATTAATAATCTAACATGGTACCAGAGGCTCAGAGCCTAGGGTTAGGGTTAGGGATTAGACCCGGTCTGGCCGTCGCCATTCTCGCCGTCACTGGTGAGCCTCCAGTGAATCGTCATCGGCGTGCTACTTTTCTTCCTCTCCCTTTCCTGTGGTTCGCTTCTCTTCCTGGTTTCCCGTCACCGGGTCATCCCCTGGCTAGATCTGTTGTTGATTGATTGCCTTCCACCTGGATCCATCGTCTCCATCGTTGCTTGGGCTCGGATCCGTCTTTGTCATCAGCGCCTGGCTCTGCTTCGTCGCTCTGAGCCTGTCACCTCACGTGGCTTTGCTTTGTCGCCTGGAGCTTGTCGTCGCCAAGCTTTGCTTCCTGGAGCTCATTGTCACCTCATCGTTGCCTGGCTCTGCTTCTTGGAGCTCGTTGTCACCTGACTCTTCTTCGTCGCTGAGCTCGTCGCCTGGCTCTACTTAGTCGCCCAGAGCTCGTTGTCGTAGCTGCCGCCTAGCCTTCTCGGTGTTCTGCTTCCTGGAGCTTGTCTCCTAGTCCTCTCGGGGCTCTTCGTCGTCGCCTGACTCTGCTTCGCAGCTCGCCCTGCTCTGCTTCGGCTCGCCCTGCTCTGCTTCGGGTCACCGCTGGTCACCGCATTTGCTATGCCGCCATTGAGTCACTCCTGGCCGGATCTACCGCTACTCTGCTTCACTCATGGCGACTTTTGACCCGTTTCTTGGTGGTGGTGCTCTCTTGGGCTCCGACATCAAGCTTAATGGCCAAAACTATCAAGATTGGGCCTCCTCGGTTCGCATGTTGCTTCGATCGATTAGACTCGCTTCACATCTCATTGAGGATCGCTCGTCACTTCTTGAGATTGATCATGTAGGAGCTCGTGCTTGGTAGGTTGCAGATGATCATGTGAGGAGTGTACTATGCATGAGTACAGAGGTATGTCATCTGCCAAGGAGATGTGGGAGTATTTGCAGCAGCAATATCAGCAGATCAGTGAGACACTTCGTTTCTCGCTTGAGCAGCGTCTCATTGACCTACAGCAACAAGACATGTCCATAGAGGAGTACTATAATGCCTTCATCAGCATATCCAGTCAGTTGGCATCTATGACTCCCAGGCCTTGTGTTGGGTGTGGAGTGTTCTGCTAGGGAGGGCTATGAGCAGCAACGTCTCATGTTTGTTTTGTGATGTGTCTTCGGTCTGAGTTTTGAGTCTGCTCGTTCTTTGCTACTTGGTCGGACACCTCTTCCCACCATGACAGAGGCGTTTGCTGCACTGCTTGCTGAGGAGACTTGACTTCGCTCACTGACTTATTCTGCGAGTATCACCCACATTGTCTTGGTAGCTCCTCATCAACATGGTCCTGTGGTTGCTCCACCTCCCACAGCTATAGCTTCCTTTGGTGAGATCGTCTGCCCCCACTGCTTGAGGACTGGACACAATACTGATCGTTGTTTCAGACTTCATCCTGAGTTACTGGCTTTCTATCGATCCATGTGTGTTGCTGGGACAGCTCGTCGTATCTCTGGTCCTTCTACTGGTGCTCACACAACTGTTGCTGCAGTTATCTCCACTACTAGTACTTCAGGACCAGTTTTAGCAGTCTTTGTTGGGATCTCCTGGTGGGTCCATTGCATCACAGTCTGCATCACAGTCAGGTACTTGAGTTTTGGATTCAGGCGCCTCTATCCATATGACATCTAATGGTACCCAGCTGGTGGCATGTAAGCCTATTACAAGGGTATTTGTGTTCAGACAGCTGATGGCACATCCTGCCTGGTTACTCATTAAGGCACTCTATTCCTCAGTTTACTGTTCATGATGTCTCTCTTGTTCCTCAATTATCTATGAATCTCATGTCTGTTGGTCAGCTCACCGATATGAACTACTTTATCGGTTTCGATGATTCTTCATGTTTTGTGCAGGATCGTCGGACTAGAGCTCTCGTTGGTACTGGCTGTCGCCATAGAGGAGCTCGAGGCCTCTATGTGCTTAATCATCTGAGTCTTCCTGCATCATCCCCCTCCATTCCAACTGGTTCTACTTCTACTGCCTCCTCTGCTACCTTCTATCAGTGGCACCATCGTTTGAGTCATCTCTATGGCTCGCGTCTTTCTACTTTAGTAGGTCAGGGTGTCCTTGATAGGGTCTATGTAGACACTGATATGCCCTGTACGGGTTGTAAGCTTGGCAAGCAGTTACAACTCCCCTATGCTTCCCGTACTTCTAGGTCGAGTCGTCCTTTTGATCCTATTCCTTCTGATGTCTGGGACCAGCTCCTTTTGCTTCTAATGGTGGTCATCATTTTTATGTTATTTTCATTGATGATCATTCTCGTTATATGTGGATCTATTCCTTCTCCTTCAACTACAGAGTCGCCTTCTACACCTTCTGCACCTTCCACCTTGTCACCAGCGTTCACTGTCCACTGTTCCTCCATATCCCCTCCACTATAGTCGTCGCTCCCAGCCACCGACTGTTACTTCTGTTCTTGCTCCTTCTGACACTCCGGCTAGTACCACTGAGGTTCCTACTGATGATCCACAACCAGTTGCACGGAGGTATGCTTTACGTGATCGTACTACCGTTCTTGCTCCTGACCGATATGGTTTTCCTACTGTTGGAGCTTTTTAGGAGCCTTGTACTTATCAGGAGGCAGCCGCTGTCCCTGAGTGGCAGTCAGCTATGTCTGAGGAGCTTGCAACATTAGAACACACTAGGACTTGGGAGCTTATTCCTCTACCTTCTCAGGCTGTACCTATCACCTGCAAGTGGGTTTATAAGGTCAAGACCAAGTCTGATGGTTCAACAGAGTGAAACAAGGCATGTTTGGTTGCTCCTGACTTAGGGTCGTGATTATGATGAAATATTTGCTCCCGTGGCTCATATGACTACTGTTCGGACCTTGATTGCAATCGCTGCGATTCGTTCCTGGACTATCGCACGGATGGATGTTAAGAATGCTTTCCTTCATAGTGATCTTCATGAGGTATACATGCAACCATCTCCTGGTGTGGAGGCTCCACCAGGGTATGTCTGTCGATTTCATCGTGCACTTTATGGTCTCAAGCAGGCTTCTCGCGCTTGGTTTGAGTGGTTCAGTTCTGTGATTTGTGCTGCTGGTTTTAGTTCTAGTGACAATGATCCTGCTTTGTTCATTCACACGTTTGAGCGTGGACACTCATCTCTTGCTATATTGGATGGCATGCTGATTACAGGGGATGACATGGAGTATATTGCTTTTGTGAAAGAGAAACTCAGTGAGCAGTTTATGATGTCTGATTTGAGGCCACTAAGCTATTTTCTGGGGATTGAGATCGCCTCTACAGCTGCTGGTTGTTATCTTTCTTAACATCATTATATTGAGGATCTCATTGCTTGGTCAAGTCTCACTGATACCAGGACAACCACTACTCCCATGGAGCTGCATGTTCAGCTTCCTTCCACAGATGGCACTCTTGATGATCCCTCTAGGTATCGTCACATTGTTGGTAGTCTCGTCTAGCTCACCATCACCAAACCCGATATTGCTCATGCTGTTCACAGTCTTAGCCAGTTTGCAAGTGCTCCTACCTCAGTTCATTATTGCAACCTGCTTTGTGTGTTGCGCTACTTGAGGGGCACTATAGCTCGCCGTCTGTTCTACTCGTCTTCGAGTCAATTTCAGCTCCATGCTTACGTTGATTCCACTTGGGCGATTGATCCTGTTGATCAACGGTATGTCATTAGCTATTGCATCTTTATTGGGTCCTCTCTTGTTGCATGGAAGTCCAAGAAATAGACTACAGTCTCTTGTTCTAGTGCTGAGGCCAAGCTTCGTGCTCTTCCCACTACTACTGTAGAGATTATTTGGCTATGTTGGTTGTTGGTTGTTGGTTGATCTTGGTGTTCCTTGTGATGCTCCTACGCCTGTCACACAAGAGCCATTCAGAGAGCCAATGATACTGTCAAACATGAGTTGACCAAGTATATTGGTGTTGATGCCTCATTCACACGCTCACATTGTCAGGGAAACACCATTCTCCTTCAGTATTTGCCTTCCAAACTTCAGGTGATAGATTTCTTCACCAAAACATAGACTCACGAGCATCATCGTCTTCATCTACTCAAACTCAATGTTTCTGACCCACCTTGAGTTTGAGAGGGGGGTGATTGATGTATATATCCTTGCAATATAGAGTTGCTAGTCTATTGTATATAGCAGTTTCATGTGGCCCATGTAGTCCATGTATAGGTGCGTGTATAACACTCACCCTTCTGTACCCTCAACACTCTTAACAGAAAATTCAAACCAACACATAGTATATACTTTTTTTTGCCTCTCAATACATAGTAACCATTTTGGGTGGTAATGTTTTATATTCTAGATGGAATGTATCTTGCTTTTCTTTGTACTTAGTTTCCATAATATTTGAACACTGATTTTTCTGGTTTTGTTTTCACAGAATCCTTCAGCATCCATAGCCGAAGGCACTCAGCTATCTAGAGACTCTGATCTATCACCTGGGCAGCCTTTGCAACCTGGCATGTCATCATCTGGTGTCGGTGTTATTGGCCGGAGGAGTGTATCTGATCTTGGTGCAATTGGCGATAACCTCAGTGGCACTTCGGCAAATTCTGGTCATGATCAGCTTTATAATTTGCAAATGCTCGAAGCTGCATACCACAGGCTTCCACAACCTAAGGACTCTGAGCGTGCGAAAAATTATATTCCGGTGTGGATCGTTGCGGTATTTGTGTATGCACCAAATGTTCTAGTGTGATGTTCTAACTTTTTTTTTGTCTCCCTTTATTTTCAGAGGCACCCTGCAGTCACCCTTGCCAGTTACCCGCAAATTCAGGCACCAATTGTATCTAATCCCGCCTTTTGGGAAAGAATTGGTAGTGATTCATTAGCTACAGATATGTTGTTCTTTGCATTCTACTATCAACAGGTCAGTTTCATACTTATTTCCAACTGTCTATTTGTCTTTCTGTCACTAGCTGCCAACTTTTAACGAGTTATAAACTGTTTGTTCTTGCCCCTGACATTGTTCTTTCCTGTTCTTCTTTTGGGTAGAACACATACCAACAATACTTGACTGCTAGAGAACTAAAAAAGCAGTCATGGAGATTTCACAGGAAGTACAATACTTGGTTCCAACGGCATGTGGAGCCACAAGTTACAACAGATGAGTACGAGAGGGGATCCTATGTGTACTTTGATTTCCATGCCACAGAGGATGGCTCAGGATGGTACGTTGGCTCCTTACTCCAAATCTATCAATTTTGGGGCAGTGGTATCACAGGGTTTCCAAATGAGTGCTCTGTATTTTGCTTGGGCTAAGGATAGTACTGCCGATGGTGATTTTGTTCTTCTAGTGTTTGCTAATCCGTTAATACCTCTTGCAGGTGCCAAAGAATAAAAAACGACTTTACATTTGAGTACAACTACCTTGAGGATGAACTATCAGTACAAACAAACTAGAGCGCCATGGCAGTAGGGCTAATCAAAGCACTTGCTGATTTATGTCCAGCCATGATTAGGAGTGGAGCCGGCGCAGTCACCAAGCCCTCTGGACCCAGGGTTTGCGGCCACGGCGCGCACGCAGCTGAGATGGCTACCAGGCAGAGACTATTGGGCATCAATTGTGGTAACAACAATGAACATGTCCAACCCAACCCAACGTTGAGCCTGGAACGCTATTACTATATCTTTCACCCCAAATTTAATCCGCGATTATATGATTTCAGCAATACCCTTCCTCGATATACTACTCGCAAAAGATAATCCACGTGGTATTAATGGCCTACATTATAAGAGATTGACGTTAAGAATGAAATTAAGCTACATACATGTAAGCTGGGGACTTAGCACCGATGAGCGCGAATGCTTGGAACGATGCGTCCAGGAGCATAACCTAACATGGATAACTAGCATCAACATAAAGCTGAACAACCATCTTAGTTCGGGAACGGCTATAAATTGTATCAGGTGCATTACCTAACATAGATGACTAGCATCAACATAAAGCTAAACAACCATCGTAGTTCGTGAACGGCTATAAATTGTATTATCTGCAAATGACTGAATATTATCGTTAAGGTCTATTATTAAAACTAACCAGTAAAGTAAACCATTAAAGTCTAAATATGATAACTAAAAGTGATATCTAAATTATTGATTGCACGTGAAGTGAATGTGCTACTCTTGTTCATGTATGTCGTCTTCAACGTTCACCTATGAACAAATGAACAACAATAAAGTAAGAGTGAATCCAAAGATTTAACAAATACATAATAAAATAGTAAACATAGCATAGCATTCCCATTTATAATCTCACAATCATCACCTCATTGTTTCATTAATGTAATGCTTTGCTATATTATATATCCATATGCACACCTTATAATTTATAACGGTAGAGTAGGGTGTTCACCGTCGATGAATCACTCTTGTCTTATCTTCTTTTATACGGGGTCCAACCTCTACTCCTATGGAGTACCTACCGAAGTAGATTTTTCTCTAGAGTGCTCCAAACTAGTTATATAATTTTCTCACCGATCTAACTCATACACTCTGGACTAGTTATATGACTTTCTCACCAATCTAACTCAAATTCACTCCTTCTATGATGTGAATGCAAATGATACAATGTTTTCTAATAATCATTTACCATATTCCATCATTATCATGTAACCATCAATATCATTTATTCAGCAACGTCATGTATATCATAATGCATAAGAATAATTATAAATATCGTATGACGAGCAAATTATAATAATCAATTAGCAAGGACAAACATTCGTCAACCGTTCTACCTTGCACTTGCGTTTCAACTACGAGAAGCGGGGCGATGTGTAGATAACAACAACCCCGAAGCCACACCACCACCTAAACAATTGTTACCTAATCTCAATAACAAGCTACAACAATACATAATCATAGAATAGACTGACATCGCTCCTATACACAAATCTGGCCTAACTAACCTCCCTTCACGGGACAACCCTCCACTGTCCTGGTAATCCAACAACCAAAACCTTCATATTTAAAGCACAAACACTATAAACCATACGTATTCTAGAATCTACATAAAATGTGCCACATTTTTTCTAGTTATGCAAATTTCCTAATTAAGCCATATAACCCCTCGTTTTTAGCCCCAAAGTTATTCTGTTGTATTACTGGGCAGCAAGCTTAACAATTTCATATTTATTTTTCTACCACACAAAAAAATGGCAAACTTTACAACTTTTGTAAACTATGAAAAAATACCTAACTTTTACTAGTTATGACCACAATTTAATTCAGGCATCTATTGAGCCTACTTTACCAAATAACACAACTGCGATCAATGACGTCTAAACTATGGACAACAGCCTTCCCGATACCATATCTTTTAAACCACTCATCCCAATATAGTGTTCTAAGACTCTTTAAGGAAAACTTAAACATATACCTACAACTTTCATGTAGATTATAACCCCTAATAAAGCCATCTAATAATTTAAATCCATGCTTTACCACCACGCTGCCGGTTGAAGACGATTCACTGGGCAGAGAGCTTACAAATAACATTTCTTTTAATCTTTCCAGCCGAATTAAATGCTTAAACACACTATGGAAAGCTAACAAAATTATCTAGAAGATCAAATTGTCAGATTACCAACGTAACATGCCAAAAACTACACTATAACTATTGTCCGCGAATTCAATCCAATAAAGTAGGATTTTGCCGACGATTAATCACAACTAGTAGCATAAAGCCCAATATAAACCACCACAAACCCCGTCTAACCGATGAACTAGTAGAGGAAAGGACTTTGAATCGTTACCCTAAAAAAAAGGTACGACGAATACAACGCGAACGCGAAGCCTTCCTCTCTTTATCCCGTTCTTCCTTCCTTCTCGTGCTTATTTCTTCTTCTTTCCTTCTCCCTGCCTTGCCTCCCTTGTCGCTGCTTGCTCCATGCCTCGACAGCAAAGGCACCGCGGCCAGCACAGCAGCATGCGGCAACAACTACAGCAGCAACGCACGGCAGCTTGGCAGCGGCTGCGGCGGCGCACAGCAGCATCAGCGGCACGGCAGCGGCGCACGACAGCAGCAACGACGTGACAGCGGCGCTGGATAGTGGCGGCGGCAGCAGAGCTAGGGCTAGGTGCCTTTGCAGTTGTTTAGATACATTGTAATCCGATTCAATCCATTCGGATTGATTCGGAATTTGAACTAAAATCTCTTCTAATCTGAAGGTATTGGTTCTAATCCCTCTCTATCCAAACAAGCTCATAAGACTATCTCTAATGTTGTGTTTTAGCCGATTCAAATGAGGAGAGAGAAGATATTGAATCGATTTAATACATTGAAGGGTCGATTCCAACAAAAAAATACATGAAACCGAACTCTACTTAGAATCGATTCAAAGCATTAAACAACTCATATGAGCATTAAACAACTACATAGAAGAGAGTGTGTTTGAGAGTGGATATTATTATTTTGTGGTTTTTTAATGTAACGTGTGTCCCAGTTATTAGTAGGAATCGATTCAATACATTGGAGAAAAATAAGTTCAGTTTCTAAAATACTTACGTGGCATGATTTTGAATCGACATTGATTCAATACATTAAAGATGCTCTAATGGGATAGCATGGACCGGCTTAGACCGGTCTAGTCTAATTTCCATCTTTTTTAAAAAAGAAAGGGATATTACAGAACATGCAGTAGGAGAATGTGGATTGTTGTATGATACATAAGGCGATTGAAATTTTCTTAAGTATAAATCACGTATTTTATCCATTTGATCAATATTTAATCATATGACATATCAATCTCTACACAAATTTAATGATCATAACAATTAACTTAAACTTAAGAAAATTTTAGACGAATTAAAAATAGCAAGACTGTTGTTTACAACCGAAAGATCATCAGTAACACTAGTTTGTTTATACGGCCTAATCCATTTCCTTTAAATACGGAAATTACAGGGGTGCGGACCCCTGGATTTGGCCGTTGCCTCTTTTGTTCGGACTAGATCACGCCACATTGCATTTTTTTCTTCCCTGCCGAGTCCACGTATCTGATATTTGACATTGCATTTCCTGCATTTCCTGCCCAATCCACCTGACCCAGTGACCCATGAGGCCATGAGCCATTAGATCCCCCAAGCTGCACCCAAACCCCGTCCCTAACCCAAATCACTTCTTGCTCCTCTCCGGCCGCTGCTTGGCTCGTAGCCCTCCGTCCGCACGTCCACCTCCTCGCGTTCGTACGAATCTTGCCACCTCAGTCCTGGGGCATTCTTCCTCGCGGGAAAAACACAGCAAAGGTCGGCGGCCAACAAAGTACGAGTAGAGCAAGGCACCGTCTTCCTCGAGCTCGTCTGTACTGTTATTAGCCAGGCCAGTCGACCAAATTTTACTATGGACTGTCTATTTCTAATAGGTGACTAAAATATTTTTATGAATAAATCATATATTTTATCAATTGGATCAATATCTAATCATATGACACACTAATCTTTACACAAATCCAATAATCACAATAAGTGACTTAAACTTAAGAAAATTTCCGACAACTTAAAAATAGCAACACTGATTTTATTAAGATTAGGGTAAAAAGGAAGTACAAGATATTGATAACAAGGTTGTCAACAGACACAACAACACATCACAATAAGGAACTACACAACACAACAACTAAAAGAAAAAAAATGAAGTCCTTGCAAGACTCAGCGCCCTGGGTAACAACCCCTCTAATACTCGACTTGCATTAGCCCATCCTCACTTCGTTATGTCTTCTTGAAGAGACCGGCATTCCGCTAAGTCAACAGTTCCTCTTTGATCAGCCACAGAAGTTCCCCGGCGTATTTTGCTCGGAGCGGAAAATCCCCGCATTCTTTTCTTTCCAAATGAGCCAATGTAAGAGGATAATAAGAGTCGAAAGCCTTACAAAATTTCTTAGCAAAGCCCTTCCAGACCGTGCACCACCAAGACTCAGAGTCAGTTTCATTTGCGAAGGGTAATCGAAGTGGGACATTGATCCGATCCTGAACAAGAGTCCACACTTGTCGCGTATAAGTGCAGCGGGCGAAAATGTGGGAGCATGTTTACTGGGCCGTCGAACATATGATGCATGACGGATGGTGAGGCCACCCGCGTTTTTGCAGATTGTCAGCCATCAAGCATCGACCCTGTAGTGCCAACCACATAAAGAATTTGCAGCGACCCAGCGCTGCAGATTTCCATATGGTCTTTCCACAGGCCGACCGTGTTTTGGCCATGAAGAAGAGGCTATAGGTCGAGGAAGCCGAGTATTGACCCAATTGAGATGTCAGCCACCAAATGGTATCTTCGACACCCGGATCAAGAGCAACCTGTGAGAGCATGTCCCACAAATTCAAGTACTCCACCAAAGCCCGGAGAGACGAGCTCCCCTTGATATCTCTGATCCAGCGTCGTTGATTCAAGACGGCCGCTACGGTGATGCCAGATTTTCTCACATAGCTGTACAGTGTTGGAGAAAAAAAATGGCGAATTTTTTAAAATAATGTTTTTTAAAGATAATTACAAATATATATAGTCGTCCCCAAAAATTACAAAAATGAGTCCCTGTCGCCAGTTCAACTGGCGACAGGAACCTATCGTCAGTTTAACTGGCGACAAGGACCCTCATCCCGCATGTCGCTAGTCCAAGCACCTATCGTCAGTTCAACTGGCGATAGAAATCGAATCGATTTTCCTATTGCCGCTTGAATCGGCACTTCTCGTCGCCGATTCAATTTGGCGGCAAGATGTCATCTATAAAAATAAAAAAAAATCCCTCCAATCCTCATTTTAATTCTAGAAAAAAACAGAAGAAAGGAGGAGAGGAAGAGAAAAAAAGGTAGCAAAGCTCTGCTGGTTCGTCGCGGAGGAGAGAGATTGATAGAACAGCAGATCCAGTAGGCCGGCCATCTTGCAGGTATATTTTTTTTGTAACCTTGTACATTATGTCAAATTATGTAGAATAGCGACATAGAATTAAGTAGAATAGCCAGTAGAATTAAGTAGAATAGCGACAAAGAATCAAGTAGAATAGCGACATAGAATCAAGTAGAATAGCGACATAGAATCAAGTAGAATAGTGACTAGAATCAAGTAGAATAGATAATTGTAGTGAAATTATGTACTACATTATTTTTTTGCAACCTTGTACATTATGTCAAATTATGTAGAATAGCGACATAGAATTAAGTAGAACAGTGACTAGAATCAAGTAGAATAGTGACATAGAATTAAGTAGAATAGATAATTGTAGTGAAATTATATACTACATTATTTTTTTGCAACCTTGTACATTATGTCAAATTATGTAGAATAGCGACATAGAATTAAGTAGAATAGCCAGTAGAATTAAGTAGAATAGCGACATAGAATTAAGTAGAATAACGACATGTTTCGTACTCTTTACAATGTATGCACTTAATTTGTAGTTATGGCGGACGGAGGCCAATATGAGTTGCTTGACCCGGTGATTGACGCACGTCACCATAGCCGTCTCAGTACCGTGCTTCCCCAGGAGGGCGAGGCGCCGATTGAGCTTGGCGCGTTTCGGTTGCGCACGCCTATTAGGGCATGGAGGCTGCACGTAGCCTGGATTTTGATGCAGGTTGAGAGCGGTAGGCTACCTTCCACCAGCGAGGATGGTGGAGGCGACATAGGAGGACGACCAGGACCGTGGTTCTGGTCGTACGTCTAGGCATTTTCCATACGACTAGGCGCTGCTGACGGCGTTGGTTGACCGCTGGAGGCCAGAGACGCACACGTTCCACCTTCTGTGCAGGGAGATGGCGCCGACGCTCTAGGACGTGACCTTCCTGACCGGGTTGCCATGCGCAGGCTCCCCCTGGCAGTGTACGACATCTCGGCCACGTGGCGCACGGACCTCCTAGCGAGGTTCCACGATGTGCTGTCGCTGGGCAGTGGGTACACCGAGTTCAGCAGCCCGCACGGGCCGATGTTGAGGTGGATCTACCAGTTCTACGTAAGTATTTGTAACTATTGTCATCTCACTTAAATTTGTATGTGAACCTCGCTAACGTGTACATGTCTTCTTGCAGCCCGAGCGTATGGTGCCTGACGTAGGGGATGTCACTGTTAGGAGGCACTTCGAGGCCTACCTGCTATGGTTGTTCGGGTGGGTCATATTCTTGGGGTCCCACAGCGACAGCGTTAACAAGCACTACGTCTGGTACGCACGTGAGGTGGCCAACTTGCCGGTTAGATAGATCCTCCCACGCTGGGTCCGGCCGCATCGCGGCGTGACGTATCACAAGACCTTCAGGCGACGCGTGCCACCGTGTCCAGGATAGCTCCATCCTCTCCGGATGCCTACTACTTCTGCAGTTGTGGTCATTCGAGCGCTTCTAGATCGGACGACCACAATCGATTTGGGAGCGCACACGCCGGCTTACGCCAGTGGTGATGACGCGGATCGCCCACCATGGGCACGGTGTGGTGCCGCCGACGGGTTAGTTTCATGATCATTTATTATTTTTCGTATTGTAATCACAATTTCGTGTGCTAAGTTTGCGGTGTTCTATTGCACAGGTCACCTTCATGCCGATCACTTTGCAGGGGTCCTACCCGGAGTACGTCGTGATGTTTGATCAGCTGACCAATGACCGCGTCATCTGGACACCATACACTACGGAGAGGGTGAACGCGTGGGCGCCCGACGGACTGTCGATCCTGTGCACACGAGACTACGTGTACTGGTACACGCAGAGAGCCTTGGTACATGATGTCTTCGTGGAGGAGTACCAGCGAGCCGGGTCTCGCGCCGCTTTGATCTATTGACAGAGGTCCCAACCCCTTGGGGGACACGGCATCGCACACGTCCATGCGTAAGTTCACTCTTTACTTCTTTCACACAATGTGTGTTACGTGCTGACCAAATAATTGTGTTGCCGTCCACAAGTACACTAGGAAGGGAGTACGTGGCACGATGTCCTAGTTGGACAGGATGAGGCCTTGGGTTGATGCTTGGAGTGGCGCGCACGAGGATCTCATCCAGTGTGGGAATGATTCCTACGACCTCCAGATGTATGAGGATTACATGGATTGGTACGCTAGTTGGACGAGGCTTCGCTGCATTCGGGTCGTGGTCGACTCATCACGACATGAGGCTGCGATGTCCGACACGTACCCTACCCAGCCGGAACTGCTTTCCACCACTCTGTACGTATTGAACAGTCCTTAATTCATATTTAATTTGCCAGATTTATGTTTCCAACTTGTTCATTACTTGTGCAAACGAATCTACACCGGAAGATTCTCGAGTTAGCAACCACCATGCACCATAGGACGCAAGGGGACACGAGAGGGCTCGTGCAACAGATCATGGACGCGGCGAGATGAGGCATCCAGATCACGACTTGTCGCACACCGAGGGACTCGGTGGACCGACCAGTGCGAGGACGAGGGGTCAGCCAAGGTTGTTGTAGAACCGGAAAGGCGACTAGAGGGGGGTGAATAGGAGCTCAAACAATTTTTGCAAACCCCCAATACTCAGCAGCAGAGAACACAAAGTTGTGCTGAATAAACCCAGCAATCGGTATGACTGCCAAGAAACATGCGGTATGACCGCTGGCCGGTATTACTGCTTCTCCAGGAGCGGTACAACCGATTTACCTGGAGTTCATGCAGACAGCAGAAAATCAAACCTAAAATCGACACAGCTTTTGATTCGTCCAACCAAAACCTACCAAACTTGAAACATATTCTTTAGAGGATATCAGGAACCTATTCCAATCATCTATTCAACAGATCCACGACAAAGTTCTGACCTTTTTCAAATTTGATGAGGATCGGTTCAAAAATCAGTCAAATACCCAAATCTGATCCTAGGCTTGCTCGTGGGCTATGGATGATCAAGATGACCTTAGATGGTCTCCCACAAGTCACAGCAAACATGATCAACAGAAGGAATCAAGAGAAAAGCAGTGGATCATCAAAAACACCAAAACTCCCAAAACAGAAGGCAAGAACGAAAGAGACTCACTTTCAGAATCATGATTTGATTGATCTGAAGATATGGATTGATGTTTACAGCCACTCCACCCTAGAGGACACAACTCAATACATGAGCATACGATCAATCAATCCCTAAACCCTAGTCTCTCCTTTTTCTCTCCTAAGCCCTAAGACAGATTAGAGTTTCTCAATGAAGTGCTTCCAGCTGCTGTGACAGCCCCCTCTCTATTTATACTAGAGGCTAGCATCTAGGGAATATTCTATTAGGGCACCCATTAAACCCTAACACACAATGGGTTAATACACGCACGCATCTCAAATCGTCGTCTTCATCTTCGATTGACCTAAACAGCTTCTCCAAGCACCGACCCGCGCTGCGGTTTAGCCAAGAGATCACAAAGGCGGTATTTGATGAAATTACCAAAATACCTCTTCTCGATCCTTCTCCAAGAACCGAGTCCAAACTTGGTGAAGCAATCGCCTGCTCCGCCACGTGTAGGTTGATTAACGACTCTCATCATGTCGGCAAGTTTCTCCCGTCCGGATCCCACCGGAACCACCAAGGCACTTGCACCGACCCCCGCGTCGCTTGATCCAACCAGCTGCATCGAACTGTCCGTTCGATCATTCTCGTCCATTCTGCGCCACGCTTGAGTCACCTGACCTCACCCGGCATCCACGATCGTTTTGGACCTCAACTCTCCAAGCTTAGTCCCGATCCTCCTCGCCATTGACCGTCATTGACCTGCAAGCCACCTGCACAGCAATAGACCAAGAAATCGTCTCCGGGAACAAGTTCTTCACAACTTGACCCACGTTAGCTCAAAACATACAATATGCAACACATATGCATAGATAAACATGGATATGACCTAACCCATAATCAATTCTCTGAGAGAATCAACAATCAGTGCAAATGCGGTACTACCGCCAAGTCATTCCTTGACTACCAAGATCACAAGAGTACCGCTCTCAAAGATTGCGGTCGCATCTGCATTTGAAAGAACTTAAAACTTCCTAAAAACATCGCTTCTGGAATTTCCATACCGCAATCAAAACGGTCATACCTAAGTGCGGTACTACCGCCTTTACCTTGCAGTACTACCGCTACACGAAATCGCTCAAAGCCTACGGAAAGAACTCCTTTGACACGTGGATGCTCCAGATCAACTTGGCCATTCGGACCGCGTGTCATAGCCGTTGGATCTGGGCACTGTTTGGCGGTCCGAACATTTCACACGATCTGCACCGTTAGATTTCAATTGGACGCCTCACAAGCCCTAACACGTTCGGACGTTACAAGGAATCCTATGCGACAAAGTGACTTGCGGTAGTTCCGCTCCACTCCTGTGGTCATACCGCACTGCGGTAATACCACCCACAACACGCCGGTACCACCGATTATCCTGACACTTTGCTGAATCTTTCTGAAAAATAGGAAATCCAACAAACCTTCAACCAAATTGCCAATTGTAATATCACTTAAGATCATGAGCATATCCTCATGATGTCCACAGTGGTTCACGGCCACGGGCTCCTGCCCCGGACGTGGTGGGCGTGTCATCGTGGCACCATGGTGGGAGCACCATGGGGTAGGAGTACGCGGAGTTATCGGGACACGCCTTCGTGCCACTAGGTATGACCAACTTGCTTGCTTGTTTGTGTAACATAATGCTTCTTTATTTCAAATCCCAATAGTTACTAACGTCAATCTTCTCTTTCAGGTCCTGAGCACCACCTGTACGCGGGCCAAGGGTACGCGGAATCGTCGGGGTAGGCCTTTGGGCCAGTAGGTATGACCACCTTGCTTGCTTGCGTAACTTTGTTTTTTGTGCTTTCGTCATGATTACGTTTGTAACGTAATACTTCATAGGAACGCCTTGGGAGGACGGTTCATTGCCGCACGACGAGGCACACCTATCGGCACCCCTCGAGGACTTCTTCACGGACCCGCGTGACACCTTGTTCTCCATGGAGGCTTCTGATATGCACGGTGCGCCGGCACCGACCCAATAGACACAGGACCCCCTCCTCACGACACCACCTCAGGCTACTCGTCTCGGTCGGATAGTCAGGCAACCTGATCCTCTGACATACTTGGACCATCGTCGCCGGGCGAGGCCAGGGACGACACGCAGGGTGCACCCCAAGAGGGGCCGCCATTAGATATCTGTTCCTCCAAATATCAGTCATACCATGTAAATATTAATATCAGTACAACTATTATTATGCTAGTCTCGTATTTCGATATCTCTTTTTTGCTTGCTTGAAAACCACGACTACATATACGATTCTTCATCGGGACACCCCACACCACCCTCTTTCTACGACTTAAGGGTTTAAGGGTTTAGGGTTTTAGGGGATGCTGGGTGTACTCCTTCATACAATGCATGTTTGTTCAATGCATATAGACGCCTATAGCTTAATGCACGCGACACATCGATGCAACAGTCAACTCGATAAAAGGCAACTACAATGACGCGCCCACCATTTAGTTACATGCTTTATGTGATTGAACATAATTGTGTACAGAAGGGGAGACTACCGAGGTACAAGCTTCTTCGCCGGTGCCTAATGGTAGAAGGTGCCTCGCACTACCCACATAGAGTGTTCTACAGGGGGCCGCCTCGGTCGTGGCTGGCCGTCGTTGTAGTGGCACACACATATGCAGGTAGGGTTCGCGTAGCAGCATGTGGGATCATAGAAACTTGCTATGTTCACGACCTCCTCGTTACCCCTCTCACGCTGTATCTGTTGGTTGAGGTCATCATTTTGCTCGTTGATATTATCAATCCGCGCCTCCAACTCAAATATTCGGTTCCATAATGTATCCACGTACATCACAACATGTCATTCATGGGGAGGATCGATCCAGCAAACAAAGTCGCATTTCGCCATCTGCAGCAAGGGATGGTTAACATGGAGGCCGTATTAGTAGTAATATGAAGCAAACTATTTACTAATTGTACCCCAGAGTGTGGGCATCAGAAGAAACATCATCCGCATCGAAAGGGCCATCCATGACCTGCACGACGTTGTCCTCCTCAGGTCCAAGATTTCGCCATACCGGTTGAGCACGCTTGTTCGGCATCAACCGGTAGTTAGGGCCGAAGTCCTCCCTCCTTTCGAGGGGAAGGTCTTGCTTTGGCGACCCCGGTTGGACTGGTCCCTCGGCGTCTGCCATGGTATATTATTGTAGGACGGAGAAAGTTCTTCTTCCTACGATTTCAAGGGTCGAGTGGTCCTATTTTCGTAGCGTGGGGCGCGCATTCTATAGTCCCCAGGGGGAGGCTAACAAAGCGGGTAATGTGTTAGCTTGCGGATGACAAGACCAGATGGGGTTGGCTAATTTGCGCAAAGACAAGACCAAACGGGACAACTTTGTGCAGTGACAAGACCAAAGGAGACAGCTTTGCGCAGTGACAAGACTAAAGGAGACCACCTTGCGCAGTGATAAGCCCAGATGGATTGATACCTTAATCGTCCTCGCAAAATTCTACAGAAATTCACCGCACTAGAACAACATACGATGATCACAAAATGTTACTATGAGACTAATAAATTTTGTACCGTTCAAAAGTTACAAAAATCACAAGAAAACCAGTTTAGGGTTTGAGCAATCTGTTGCCAGTTAGACTGGCAACAGGAAGCTGTCACCAGTTGAACTGGCGATAGGTCTCTGTTGCTATTTCAATTGGCGACTTCAAACTGTCGTCAGTTGAACTGGCGATAGGTGCTTGGACAGACGACAGGCGGGATAAGGGTCCCTGTCGCCAGTTGAACTGGGAATAGGGACTCATTTTTGTAATTTTTTAGGGTGACTATATATTTTTGTAATTATCTTTTTAAAAAATTATTCAAAAAAATTCTCTGATTGGACCGGCTGGTAACCAATTAGAATGCCAAAAATTTGCCCTCTTCCCATCCCCAAGCTGCACTTTTGCCACAGCCTAAAAGATGAGGTCCACCTCCTTGTCGTGAGATGCCTTTGAGAGTGTCCAGGGCCTGTTGCTTTGTGTCCAACGGAGCCATGGCCACCGAAGTCGCAGCGCAACACCTAGCGAATGTAAGTGTTTGACACCTAGGCCGCCATTAGATACCGGCATGCAGACCTTGTCCCACGTCACAAGATAGTGACCTCTACTAATATCCTCCTGCCCCTTCCATAAGAAACCCCTACATTTTCTTCGAATCAACTTGACGGCCCATTGCGGCAACTCCATCACCGTTAAGAAAAACACCATGATCGCCACGAGGACTGAGTTCAGCAATACCATCCGCCCTCTTGGAGAACGAAGGTTTAGTTTCCAACCAGCTAGCTTCTTGGAAAACCTGTCTAAGAGTGGCTGCAACTCTGGTTTTGACAGCTCCTTTAGGGACAGAGGTAGGCCTATGTACTGGATTGGGAAGCACCTTCTTACACAATTCAGGTGCCAGACCACCTCGGCTATCTGTTGGCCGGAATAGTGGATTGGGGTCAATGCACTCTTCTGGAAATTGGTTTTGAGGCCAGAGAATGAACCAAATAGCTGGCTAAGAACCAAATAGCTGGCTAACCGCCCGGGCATCTTGAGCAGACGGGACGAAGAAAACAATGGCGTCATCGGCGTACAGGGACGTGCACGAAGGCGCACGGCTGTCATTTATGGGTGTGAGAACCCCCTGAGCTGATGAAGTGTCGAACAGGGTGCGAATGTGAAACTTAATGTTTTGCCGCGATCAATCTCATGGATTGTATTCAGTATATATAGAAGAGAATTACAACAGCCTAAGGAATCCTTAGGTTAAGCGATATTCACATTACAGAGATTGCGGAACCCAACAAATCAGGGATAGGATTCTATACAATGATCCTAACCAATTATATCTTATCTCATTCTATATTCTTTAACATCCCCCTCAATCTGAACCTCTGTTTAGTAGGTTAAGATTACGAGAGATTTTGTTGAAAGTTTGCTGCGGCAGTAGTTTTGTAAATATATCAGCTAGCTGATCAGCAGTGGATATTGAAACGAACTTCAAGTTGTCTTTGTGCAACTTGTCGCGTACAAAGTGGAAGTCCACTTCAATGTGCTTCGTTCTCGCATGGAAAACTGGATTTGTTGAAAGGTATGTTGCACCTACGTTGTCACACCAGAGAACAGGAGGCCTGGACTGATGTATCCCTAGTTCTTTCAGGAGCGATTGCATCCGTATCAGTTCTGTTGTTGCATTGGCCAATGATTTGTACTCTGCTTCCGTGCTTGATCGGGGGACCGTGGTTTGCTTGCGGGAACTCCAAGCTACTAAGTTGGTTCCAAGATATACTGCAAACCCATTTGTAGAACATTGATCATCCGAACACCCGGCCCAGTCTGAGTCTGAAAAGGCGCTCAACAAGAATGTGCTTCCTTTCTGTATGAGTAGCCCGGTGGTTGAGGTGCCTTGTAAGAATCTCATAATTCTTTTCACTGCTGCCCAGTGGATGTCTGTTGGTGTTTGTAAATACTGACATATGTGATTTACCGCAAATGAAATATCCGGCCGAGTGAGTGTCAAATATTGTAATGCATCAACAAAGATCATGACATGAAAAATTTCATTTTCATCAAGAGGTGTACCTTGTAGCTTGCTTAATTTCTCAGTACTGGACATTGGAGTGGTGACCGGCTTGCATTTATGCATATTCATCCGCATCAACAGATCTTAGATGTATTTCTAATGAGTTAGCAGAATGCCCTCCTTTGTGCAATTAACCTCAATACCCAAGAAGTAATTGAGATTACCAAGATCTTTGATGGCAAAGTCACTCATCAGCTTCCACATTAGTGATGTGATAACCTCTGAAGAAGTGCTTGTGATGATAATATCATCCACATACACTAGCATATACATTGTAACACCAGGAGCATTGAGTATGAAGAGTGATGTATCTGCTTTGGAGGAGATAAACCGGAGTTCTTGTAACCGTGTGCTGAGTCGAGAATACCAAGCCTTTGGTGCTTGTTTAAGTCCACAGAGGGCCTTGTCAAGTTTGCACACATAATCAGGATGTTCTTGATTTTCAAACCCTGGAGGCTGCCGCATATAAACTTCCTCTTCGAGTTTTCCATGTAGGAATGAATTCTGAACATCAATTTGCCTCAGATGCCATCCCCTTGCAACGACAATGGATAATACCATGCGCACAGTGGTTGGCTTCAATATAGGACTAAAGGTCTCTGAGTAATCAATGCCATGTCTCTGATGGATAGCAACAAGATAGGCTTTGTATCTTTCCACCGAATCATCTACCTTTTGCTTCACTTTAAATACCCATTTGCAATCAACAACATTCTTACCATGTTGATGTGGAACGGGATGCCATGTTGAGTTCTTTTGCAATGCCTGAAACTCTAATTCCATGGCATCTTTCCATCTTGAGTCTTTTAGCGCTTCGATGTGATGTAATCGTTCAAGATGTTCAAGATTCTCAAAGAAGATATGCACGCTTGGATGTTGAGTACCTCACCGCGTTATCGCAGTACTCCTTCGCTTCACCACTCTCGCCGCAATGAAGTTTGCATCGGATGGCTTATTGCTCTTGTAGTTGCAGAGGCTTGTTCACCACCCGTCAGTTGAGTACCCTGTTCACCATCCCAAGAAGGAAGTATCTTGAGGTCGTCTGCTTGCGTAAATTGTTTCGCACTGTAATCATTAGTAGTTATAGGTTCACTTCCACAAAGACCATCTTCTACTGCTAGTTCACTAGGAAACAATGTGGTGCAGATTTGATTGTTGTACTATTAATGGGAAGAAGGATTGCAGAAGGAGAGTAGCTGGATGTTTGATTATCTTTCACTAAGGACATGGTGGCAAAGGGAAAGATATTTTCTTCAAAGATTACATCTCGGGAGATGTATATGCATCCAGTACTTTTGTCCAGACATTTATAGCCTTTGTGTATTTGGACTATAACCAACAAAGACACACTGCTTTGAGCGAAATTCAAACTTCTTGGTGTTGTAAGGTCTGAGGTTTGGCCAACAGGCACATCCAAAGACCTTAAGTGAGGAGTAATCTGGTGACACCTTAAAGAGACGTTCTAGGGGTGTACTGTTGTTGATGACACGGCTTGGCATTCGATTGATGAGATAACAAGCAGTGATGAATGCCTCATCCCAAAAACGCAAGGGCATAGACGACTGAGCTAGACACTACAAGAAATCTGCTAAACTATGATAAAATTTCTATGACAACTAGGTAAATCGTTATTATCTGCCACATTCTATGTTGTTTTTCGGCAGCAGCGTCATAAAGAGCATCCCAAGGCTGGGACCCTACTTGTAGTGACGAAAAATATCAAAATCATCACTAACTCCCAAACCTCAAATTGTCATAAACAGGGCGTTTGGCATTGTGACGCTATTGCTTTGTCATAGTTACACAGGTGACAATCTCATATCGTCATAATCCTCTTGGAGTTTTTTTTGGATAGAGTTACATAGGTGACAAGATGGTTTGTTGCCACCGCGGACGCACAGAAGTGGGACCCACATGTCAGGAAGTGGTGCAAAATGTAATGTGGCACGTACAAATAAAAACTGGCTCCTAGGCTTCGAACCAGAGACCTGTTGCATCGCAAGCTACTGCAACACCACTGCACCATCTCGCACTTGCACTGAGCAATTTTCCATGTCATTCGTCCACTATTACACGCTTCCCCTCGCTAGAGCCATTTGGGCGCCACTACAGTCAATCCACAAAGTAAAAGGAACCAAAGGGTTGGAACTCGAGGCCCAGAAATCGAGCCAGAAGCACGCAAAACACGGAAGGCCCAAGAAGGCCACTGCGAAACCCTAGCGCCCCCAGCTATAAAATCCGCCGACGCCGCACCTGGCAAACCCTTGCACCCCCCGCGCCTCCACCACCATCACACACTCGCAGCACAGATAGGGAGGGGAGGAGAGGAAGCCGAGAGGCAGTGGCGGAGATGGTTTCCCTGAAGCTGCGGAAGCGGCTCGCCTCGAGCGTGCTCAAGTGCAGCAACGGCAAGGTCTGGCTCGACCCCAATGAGGTCAACGAGATCTCCATGGCCAACTCCTATGAGAACCCCCTCTCCCTCCTATCTTTGCGTCGTATCTCAAGAGTTCCATATGCTACGCGCTCACTACCTTCAGATCTGTTGCTCTGGTGCTGATCTGTGCGATATTACTGTTCTAAACCTGTTCCTATGTCGATTCTAGGAAGATTTTTTTGGTTAGTTAGCGCGAGTAGTTTTGATATCTGGTGCGTATGATACTGTGGTATACGGTGATTTCATTGTTGTGTTGTGCGCAAGCTGGGTTTGAAACACTTATTTGATTCAATTTTCTAGTGTAATTAGATTGTTGTTACTTGTTAGGGCCGTTTGTTATTTCGGAGAAAAAAATAAGAAATTGCACTTGAGGAGTTAGTTGTTGACACCTTGTATGGGCTCATTTTGTTTCGGACCTTGGTTGTGTTTGCGGTAACATTAGATTGATCCTAGTTGGTAGGGCCTGGTGTGCCGCATTTGATTTGAGGTTGTTACTGTGCGTGAAAAGTTTCGTTAAGGACAGTCAATCCGTCCTGTTGTGCTGAGGATGTGTGTCATGTTGTTTAATGTTGTTATAATACTCGTTATTACCTGTTAAGAGTAGAGTTCTTGTTGGGAATAACATGTTCAGATACATGTCAAGAATATGCTTACTCCTTGGAATATTTGTATATTTTTGTATTGATGCTGCTCTATTGTTCTTTTAAGATCTTACCAGGATGACCCAGATAGGAAAAGCTTGCCGGAGTTGTGCCGGCAGTGCTCTAACACGGAGATAATGGCCTGAGGAAAAAGAAAATGACCGAGTGGTATGGGAAGCTTCAGTAAAACTCAGAGATGGTACATGAGCAAGTAATTGAAGAATGGAGCGTCTTACCGGAGTTAGGGACGAAGGGGACACATTTTGGCCAAGAAGATTAAATCCAAAATTCGCTGATTCCTGTGAATACAAACCAAAATTGGATTAGGGGAAATGATAATGGTGATTAGGGGCGTAAAGTGATGTGAAGAGACGAGCAAGGGAACCACTGAAGCGCCGGCGGCGATGAAGGAGCTTGTCGGCCGAAAATGGAGTTTTAGATTTTTCTTAGTTTTGAGCTCAATTGAGCAGTAGGGAAGCTAGAGAAAGTGGAGATGGTGCCGAAAAAGGAAATGAGGAGAAGCTCAAGGGCTTTTTATAGCGGCTAGGGCGGAGAATGCAAGAGAGGGAGCTCGACTGTGAGCTTGGTTCATGGAGCTCGGGCATGGACGCAGTGAGTGACATGGAGACGATGGTGAGGTAATAGGACCATGGGCGAGCGCGGACATGACAACCAAACTGCGGGTGCACACCAAAAACCAGTGGCGGGGTAGCTGGGCAACCATTGGCGACGGCGATGTCCACGGCACGCATGGCAAGCTGGCACGGGCGCGAAGGCCGCGTGGAGAAGACGACCAGGCAAGCGGGGCCCACTAGTTAGCGAAACAAAACAAACAAGGCTCAGGTCAGTTTGAATGAGTGGGTTGGGTTGAGTCAAATAATCTGGGTCAGAACATTTGGGCGATCCGATTGAAAATGGACGGCCCTGATCGAGAGTGTCGTTCGGATGGTCCGAATGGCACAAATGATGTGGACAGTCCGATTGAAATCTAATGGCTCGTGCGCGTTTGCTTGTTTAGACGGTCCGAACGGCACAACGGTGTGAACGGTCCAATTGAAAATGGACGGTCCAGATTGTGCGCGCGTTCGGACAGTCCGAACGGCCCAATCAATCCGGACGGTTGATACCAAATTGGGCGGTCCAAAACGATTCGCGATAGTGCAGACTAGGTCCGAGCGCAAAGACGGTTGGGTTCAACCAAGTAGCTTGGGTCTGACCTAAGCCCAAACAGTAGCAATGACTAGGTTTGAAAAACAGACTGAAATTTTGAGGAATTTTTAGGTAGAGTTGCGTAACTCCAAAAATTCCGAAATGTTTACTGGAGGTTCCTGACTCCAAGATTAACCTTGTATAAAATTTCCAGAGATTTTTATGCACCATATTTTTCTCTAGAAATTTCTCAAGATTCTGTCCTAGGGTTTGACTAAGGATCTAATTGGTTTGACTGGCCTTTGAAAAATAGTAAATAAAATCTAAAAATCTTGAAATTTTTCAGAGGAGTCACTAGGATAATCTAGAACCTAGAAAAAAATATTTCCAGAGAATGATCAAAAAATTTGTTTTAAAAGTTTTTTTAAAAGGATTATGCTTCTAGTCAATTGAAGCATTAGGTTTTAGAAATCAACAAATCCTTAGAAGGAATTTCCAGAAAATTTCAAAAAACATCAAAATGCAACAAAAGTTTTAAATTCTCCTTTTTTACATTTTAAATATAAACCCGAGTTTGGGATATTACAATTAGGGGGGTTGTTGAAAATTAATCTAGACTTGCCAAGTAATAGGGCGTTAGGATCCCGATGAAATCAAAATCAGATCAAATTAGTTTGTTTCCTTTATTAGGCTTTCCATATTTAGTTCTTGGCTTGGTTAGCAAGTTGATTAGACAGTCCTTAAAAGGACATGTAATCAAATGTGTTTGACGAGAGAATAGAGAAAACATAAGATCTTAAGTTTTTGGGTGAACTGGTTGATGCATGTAACTCAATAGCGTCGTCCCGACCAAGGGCAGCGGCGCCATCATGTGGGCGACGGGTGGCGTAGAACCTAATCTAGATGAGAAGTGAACACGGTGAGGTGGGTGTTTGCTACTTGTTCGAAACTTCTATGTTATTTACACATGAATTTGGGTTTTAGAAACAATAGAGTTAACAAGGTACTAATTGAGCTGGTGCACCGTTATACTTTGTGTATGCATCTGCAGCCAGTTCTAGAATCATTTTTCATGATTCAGAAAATGGTTTGGGACCATGCTCCAATCCTTTGTGTGGGCATTGACATGTTTTTGTTTCACAGCGTGAGCAGGTTAAGTAGAAATTCCTTTTTTATCGAATTGTTAAAAACAAATAATGTTTTTTGAGGTAAAACAATGAATTCTCGACCTTTGATGCTTTGCATGGAGATTCATGCTCGGTTGGCAATGCCGTCTTCTCCGCCCGGCGGCGGTGAGTTAGGGCGAGCTTTTTAATTAGGTTTTGGGTTCATCAGGCACACTATAGAGGGAGGGAGGAGGGCGGTGGAGGCACCTGGCATGGCGGCGGTGAGGGGCGGCGAGGCGGCGGTGGCGCAGCCTGGCCACTGCCCGGAGGAGGGGCGGGTGGTGGAGGTCATGGGAGCACGGAATCAACTAGAAATTAGGAGGCAATGGTGGCGGTGGCGGATCTGCAGAGTCAGCTGGAGAAGGGAAGAAGAAGGCCATGGGGAGGTAGGCGAGGAGGAGGCCGGCGGCGGAAGAAATTAGGAGGCGGGGTGGCGATGGCAGATCTGGTGGCGGTAGCCGCCGGAGACAAGGAAGAAGGCGGCAGCGGGGGAGGCAAGAGAGAAGGAGCCGGCGGCGGAAGCAGCAAGGCGGCGGGATGGGAGAAGGAGCAAGGCAGAGGGGTGGGAGAAGGAGCAAGGCAGCGGGGTGGGAAGGAGACGGGAGGAGAGATTGTGCAGCTACTTTAATAGGGAAGTTGGGGGGAGGGGATGGTCTTTGGATCTCCATCCAATGGCTAAGAAATCTGACTGTTTTTAACTCCAAAAATAGTTGAAAGTTGGGTAGACAAAGGACTTTTTTTATTAATTGACCTTTTTTTAATTTTTATTTTAAAGTTGACCCCCGACGCACTTTATTTCTAAATCTAACCCCTTTGATCACGCCACCACCCATGGCGTGACAAAACAACGCTGTCACGCCACAGGATAAGTCCGCAGAATAGCACTTTTGGTCACGCCGCTGGTCGTGGCGTGACCAAACAACACTGTCACGCCACCACCCATGGCGTGATAAGAACATGCCCCAGCGTGACAGCGTTGTTTTGTCACGCTATGGGTGATAGCGTGACCAAAGAGATCAGATTTGGAAATAAAGTGTGCTGTGGGTTAACTTTAAAATAAAATTTTAAAAAAGGTTATTTAATATAAAAAAATCGTACACAAACCTTTTTTTATTTATGTTTTTACAGGTCATGGGATCATCATGATATTATTTCAGTTAAACCAGAGTACAATGACAGCAGCAGATGCTCGACTAACGCTCGTTTGGCATCGGGGTCGGTGCCCAGGGCAACCACGCGCACAGAGGCGGGGGCTACAGCAATGGGCGGAGCGGCGGCGACGACATGGAATGGCGGTGGCGGCGGCGTCCATCGCGGTGGCCCGCACGCTCTATCGGTCCCGAACCGAGGCGATGGCAGCGCGCACCTGATGCCCCACCTTGTCGTCGCTGTGGACGATGGTGGCGGCTTCCGCTCTGTCCTCGCCAGGTACGGAGCAGGAGCCCCGGACCTCGTCCGCACGCGTTGCCATGAAGGCAACGGTTAGGGCATGGAGGTTGACAGCGGCGGCAATGGCACCGAGGCCCTCCCATCTTCTTCTTCGGTGGCCCGGCACAAAGGTGACGACGACGGTGGAGTCGTGAGGCGGCGGTGTGACGCGAAGGCGTCGGTGCGGCCGGTCGACAGGCGATGCAGAGGTGGCGTGTGGCACACCTCGCCTGACAGGGGGCAACGGCCAGCCCGATCCCAGCGGTGCTCCGGTGCGAAGGCGACGACCGATCGGCGGGATGGCGAGATTGATTAATTCGACAACAACAAGACCTTGAGGTGGCGCCGGTGCTCGACTTACAATGGCGACATGCCGTCGTTTCAGATTAGTGAGCAATGGCGGGCTGCGGCAAGAAGGCACACGACCGTTCGACTCGGTTAGCCGGCGGCGCACCGTGAAGGCGGTGCCCGGTCGATCTCGGCGATGGTGCGCTGACGTGTATGTGGAGGCATACGGCCGATAGCTCGGGGAATGACGCGGTTGACGTGCATGCGGAGGTGTGTGCCTAGCGGACTGGAGACAGGAGAGGGTGCGGCGACATAGGGTAAAACGAAACCAATCTACAAACAAAACATCACCACAAAAATTGAGTTGCAAAGCTAGATTAAAGCAACTTACTACTTTACTAGGAAGCCTTTAGCTTATAGTGTAATTGTGCTGATAAGTTGTTGTATATTCGAGGTCGCGTTGCCGACGATCGAAATTGTTAGCTCACAAATATAAAATTATGGAATAAGTCCACTTTAAACCCTTGAACTATGGCCCAAGTCCAAAAAACACCTTCAACTACAAAACCGTTCACTTTACACCCCTCCCCCCCTCAATTATTAAAACCGGAGCTAAATCACCCCCTCATCCTATACCACCCCGGTTTTTGATGACATCGTATCCACATGTACATCTTCCGCTGACGTGGCGTACTCATGACAGCGTGGTCGACGCCTGGTAGGAGGAGCTCGAAGCGGTAACTGCGGCTGTCGGCCGCCCGGCGCCGCAACGCTCACATGTGGGGAGCTCAGTGCGGCGGCCGTGGAAGGAGTTGAAGGCCGGGAGCAAGGGTGTCGAGCTTGTGCGGCGGTGGCAGATCCAGGGAGGCAGCTCGGTGAGGTGGCAGCATCCCGGGAGCAGCGCATAGTAGGGGAGCTTAGTGCGGCAGCCTAGGGCGGTGCTCGCAGCTCGGGGCAGCGCTCAGAGCTCAGGGCAAACAACAGTGGTGAGCCGCGCATGGAGTAAAGAGGGAGCCCGAGGGAGGAGCAGGGGGCCTAGATTCGGCGCTCGGCGACGGATCCGGTAGCAGGGGCAACGGTCGGTGACAGATCCAGGAGTAGGGGCGACGATCAGCAGTGGATCTAGGAGTAGGTCATCGGGATCCGACGATGGGCTGCTTGGGGCGATGCTCGATGGCGGATCCGGGATCTGGAGCTCGTCGGCGGATTCGGGGGCTCGAGGGAGGAGGTGTGGGTGTCGCCGGGAGGAGATGTAGCCGCGTGGGCACCTGGAGGAGGCGTGGCCGTGCAGACAGTGGGAGGAGGCGTGGCCGTGAGGAGGGTGTGGGCGCGTGGACGCAGGGAGGAGGGGCGCGTTGAGGACAGAAGCGTTGAGGATCGACAGCTCACATGTCGGGCACGGTGCATCTCCACGGCGATGCGCATGTGGGGCCGGGCCAAGGCGGCGTAGGCGGTGGTGGGCTGGCGGTAGGGAGCCAGCGACGGCGACGGCGACGGGGCGACAGCATGAGGGGAGGCCGGCCGGAGGAAGGAGGAGGCAGAGAGAGCAAGCTCCATAGAAAAGCAATGGGGAGAGAAGAAGAACAATGAGGAAGACACACACTCTCTCTCTCATTTGTGTCTGACCAGTGGGCCTAAGTTAATTAGTGATGCCACGTAGGCGATAAATCGGGTGGTTTTAGCCCGAGGGGGTTGGGTGACCTGGTATTAGCAGTTCGAGGGTGTAAACCAAACGGTATTAGAGTTTAGAGGGGTTTTTTGGACTCTCGCAAAAGTTTAGGGGTGTAATATGGACTTATTCCTAAAATTATAGACAAGAACACAAGATGTAGTCACAGTCTTCTCTCAACTTTACTGCTTTTTCGCCCTTAGGTAGTGGGTGTATAATAAGAGCTCCTTGCCCCCTTTGCATAGTGGGAGTCAATATGTAACTAAACCAGCTAATGGGTTTTGTGAGCCAGCAGCTCCCTCATGGGTCTTTGGGGTAAAGTGTCCATACACAATTAGGTATCCGGATGGGCCAATATAGAACAATTGTGAATTTACTAGTTTTTTTTTAATATAACTCTGTGAGTTTATTATCTCGAAAATGTACAAATCAATTGACTGGATTTTTTTAGCTCCGTGTTTTTTTAAACTTGGTACATGAGGATATGCATGTTCTTAACTGTTTTTTATCTTTTGTATTTTTCTAGGGACGTGGGTTCTACGTGCCCGCTTACTATTAGGCCGAAAATTACAACTTTTGCTTATCACAGTTCACAAACATAACATACGAACATACATCACAACAAGAACAACAAAAAAAAGAAAGAAAACATCTATTACAATTGTATAACATATACAACTATATTTTCGAAAGACAATATAATTATATAACAAATATAATATGTTATAATATCTAGCCACACAATAGCGTGAGAAATTCCGCTAGTTAAAATATAAAAGGGACTCGGAAAAGTCGTGATAGCTTGCCACAATACGTGTGCTTATCTTTGTGATGAGTTTCTAAATTAATTGTTACCAGAGAACTCCCCAACCAGCAGGGCGTGTAAGGAAAAGATCCCTCGATAAATTCAAGCTCGTTGACGAAATAACCATAACATTTTGGGTACAAGTTGCCCAAGTCTTCAAGCTTAGAACTGTTCAAATGATAGGCCAATCCCCTCTTCAATGATTCAGTCGAAAAGACCACCTCTTTTCTAAGGACGAAATCCGAGGATCGAAATATGTCCACGGTTGTGCTCTTCAATCCTATCTTCGGTGTCGATAACATTCTACTAGTGCTTCTTTGTTGTGGTTTGGAAAACGATGACGATCGAAATCAAAGTTGATGTCTTCCATGATCCAGGGTCTATGAACTTGTTGATTATAGTTTTGACGTGGCAGGATAGTCTCAAGGTTGTTTGCTTCAACACCCATTCCATTCGACCGCACGATTCGTTAAGCATCCAAACTCGAAGCCAATGTCGACGATCAAGTAATGATGCAAAGTACACTCCCTTCTCTGCTCTTCCAAGACGAAATTCTGGAATTTTAGACACTATTGATCCCATAAGATCACTCAAATTCCTAATGTAACCCCCTAGCCGCAGAATTTCAATTTTAGCCCCTCTCTCCTCCTGTTGCGGCCGGGAACAGCAGCTGGGCACCTGCTGCCCTCGGGCATGGCAGTAGGCACAGGGCACCTACTGCCCTCGGGCACGGCAGCAGGCACTTGCTGCCCTCCCCGATGGCATCAGCTCCTCCCCCACCCCGACGCACACAAATCCAAGAGGAGAGAAAAATCAATTTAAGAATATTCTTTGGATTAATTTCTAAATATAGAAAATAAGATAAAAAAATTATGAAATTTTTTGTGGAGCCTCCCAACATAGTGTAATTGCTTGTGTAATTTTTTCAAAATTTTATCAGTTACGATTTTTCTCTAAAATTCACTTAAGTATGCTGTTTGTAGGAATTTTCTAATATAGAAAAGAAACAAGTCCATATTACACCCCTGAACTATAGCCCGAGTCCAAAAACATATTCAACTACAAAACCGTTCACTTTACACCCATGAAGTATTGAAACCAGAGCAAATCACCCCCTCGCCTTAAACCACCCCAGTTTTTGATGACGTGGCGTCCACGCTAGCACGGTTTCGCCTTGTCATAGCTGATGTGCACGGAGAACAAGGTGGACCGAGTCCATGCACGGGTGCACATGGACCAAGCCATGGCCGGGCCCACTTGGCAGTCAAAGGAGGGGGGAATTAAAAGGGGCTACATGGAGATCCAAAACCGGGCCAAGCAGGGAGGCTATGGAGCCAAGACGCCGGCTCGGGCTCGCCACGTGAGGGGAGGGAAGGCATGGCGGGCAAGGAGGGGTGGACGCCAGAGGGTGGCTGCCTCAAGGGCACCGACAACGGGACGGCGGATGTGGAGCGGCAAGACGGGCGAAAGGCGGTGGCGCGGCGCTGGACCATATGCGGCGCCATGGTGGAGTAGCTGGGAGGAGGGCGGCACAAGATGAGCTCGCCTGTACGAGGAGGCCCGGTGGGGTCAGGAGTCTGGGTGGCCGAATCGGCCGGGCGACAGTGGTGAAAGCGAGGAGAAGAGGTGGCGGTGGAAGTCCTGGCGGCGAGGAGGACCAATGGAGGTGGGGAGGGCTTCTGCCTGGGGCACCTCGTGACGGTTGGTGGGCGGCTGCTCACCCAAGCCGCCGGTGGCGTGGCGGCGCGGCGAAGGTGGCACGCCGAAAATGGGGCTTGCCCGGCTCGGTGGAGGCGGCACGCCCTTCGCCGCCTAGCGCCTTAGCCGCCGCTTCAGATTCGCCACCGCCGCACGAACCCGACACCCTTGCTTCCGCCTTGACTCCTTCCATGGCCGCCACATTGAGCTCCCCACACGCCAGAGGAGCCCGACACCATGGGGGCCCAAGGGGAGGTCAAGTCGGGGAGGCGGCGACAGTGGCGGGCCAGCAGGACCAGGCGACGGCGGACCAGCAGCCGGAGGCCGGCGGCCAGAGGAGAAGAAGCCAAGCCAGGAGGAGGTGGCGCCATGGAGCTTCGGCCGTGAGCGTGAGTGGATAAGGTGGGAGAAAAAGAAAAAGAAAACAAAAAGAGATGTACACGTGGACGCCGTGTCAGCGGAACATGTACACGTGGACGCCACATCATCCAAAACCGGGGTGGTTTAGGGCAATGGGGTGATTTGCTCTGGTTTCAATAGTTCGGGGGTGTAAAGTGAACGGTTTTGTAGTTGAAGGTGTTTTTTGGACTCGGGCCATAGTTCAGGGGTGTAATATGGACTTGTTCCTATAGAAAATGAGGTCCAAAAATTATATAAAAAAATTCTAGGCTCTTTATACATTGTACTTGATTCTGTAATTTTTCCATAATTTTATATATTCTGAAATTATCTCGACAAATTAAGGATTTAGATCTCGAAAATTAGGACGAAAGGTTTCGAAAATTAAGGTTTCATGATTTCATGATAAAATTCTGAAAAAATTATACAAGCAATTACACGGTGCTAGGAGGCTCCACAAATAATTTTACAATTTTTTAGCTTATTTTATATATTTAGAAATTCATCCAAGAAATATTCTTAAATAAATTTTCTCTCTCCTCTTGGATTTGTGTGCGCCGGGGTGGGGGAGGAGCTGCTGCCATGGGGACGGCAAGTGCCTGCGTTCTTGCGTTCGAGGGCGGCAAGTGTCTGTTGTTCTTCCCACCACAAAGCAGGAGAAGAGAGGGGACTAAAATTGGAATTTTGCGGCTAGAGGGGCTACTCTAAGAATTTGGGTGATCTTATGGGGCCAATGGTGTCCAAAATTCAAAATTCTGGGTATTCGCTCACATGAATATCCAAGGGCGGTTTAATTACTTGGCACTTGCCATTTGAGAAGGACATTCTGCGAAAAATCAAATCATTGACCAAAAGACATTGATAAATCATAGAATTTAGCATTATTTTCGTTAAGGGAAAAAAATCACAATCACAATCAATATAAAATGATGGTGCTTAATGAGTGAGTATCTACCTCATAACAAAATGGCAGTGCACCCAGGGATGGAGCTGGGCCTCAGGCTTTGGGCAATGATCCGAGATTTAGGATACCTATGTAAAAAATCAGTGAAATACAACTTTATGGTCAAAAGCAGCTGGGTTGGTCCGAGACATAGCCCGTGGCCAGCTTCGCCCCTGAGTGCACCTAAATTTCTCCTCGCTAGTAGACAGCATGGTGTTGTTCACCTGGGTCTGGCCAAGCCAATTGTATGTCGGCGACGGCGACGGTCCTGTCAAGGATAGAAATTTTGGCCGAAAATAAGCAATTTTTTTTAAAAAAAAAAATCCAGAATTTTTTTTAAAAAAATCACCGAAATACTGAAATTTTTAAATTTTTGGCTAAACTGACCTTACCGCCCCGCTAAACAAATGACCTCCCCTTCTCGCACAAATGACCTCTCATCCCACCTCCTTGTCGTTGAGGAGAAGACATGCACCATGAATGGCGACAGAGCCATTCTGATTCCTTCACCATGCGGTCCAATTCGGCAATGGAATTGGACTTGTAAGGAACGCCGGGGACTATGAACACCTCCTAGTGCGGCCATACGATGGGGTTAACCACGCAACCATAAAGCAATAGGAAGCCACTGCAGTGATCCTGGACGAGTTGGAACGCAGTAGAGGGCAAGTAGTCGAGCTTGCCAACGATCGTGGCGCCCGTGGAGGGGTGGGAGAAGAATTCTAGGAATTCGTGGTTGTGGAAGTTGATGAAGATAGCAGCCGCGTGCGGCCGGTCCATATCCTTGCTTGCTGCTATTCGCTCCATTGGCGATCGCTCGCATGCAGCGTTGCCCTGGACACAGCCCGCCAGATGGATGGACTGATCGAGGGAGGCGCAATGCGCTGCTCTCTTCCTCGTCGGCTTACAAGAAAAAAAAAAGATAGAAGCCATGTATTCTGGCCTAGCTTATTTGTACAGGGTTCTGATTTTTTTGGGCGCAAACAGGCCCTACTGGTGTTACCGGCCTCCCGGTAGGAATCAAACTGGCAAAAAAATTCGGTTCGGATGAATTTCGGCCGAAATTTTCCGATTTTCAGCCAAACTGATAGTGAAAACCCTGATATGTACACGACCACCACGAGATTCTTTCTTTTGTATATCTACTGTAAATTTGCTTATGTTGTTGTGAATACTTGTGCATGTAGCATATCTGACAATTAACACGCCATGTAAACAGACACCGCCCTCCGCTCGTTCTGCGCTGATCCAATCTTTGTGCCGTGTCTTTAGACAAAGCTCATACGGACGATGAACCATCGGCTCATACGGACGATGAACCGTCGCAGTTCAGATGTGAGACCGGACAAGATGTGCAAAAAACACACAAATACGAAATTCTTTCATCTGACAACTTGGCTAAAAGAGGGTGGCCGCATAACACTGCATGCAAACTCTGCAATGGTGTTAGAACCATGTGGCTAGGTCTAGTATATTTTAGTTGATGAATAATTGACAATGTTGGGTACTGATGTTATTTGAGACGTATAGTGTGTGTGGACTTATGTCAGTCAAGTTGAGAAGAACTTGTACCGGGAAAATATATTGTTTTGGTCTTTGCATGTGCAGGGTAACTCAGAGGCGATCGTGGTCTACGGCGGTGACCGGGAGATGACTTGGTGCGAAGTCATGGTCCAAAGGGTCGATGATGCTAGAGGAGATGGTCGGGCTCGAGTTGGGGCGCATAGAGATCAAAGATGGATGATGCGTGTTGGAGCTGCGGAGGTGCGGTCCGGAGGCTACGACATGTGACAATTTTGGGGTATTCAAAATTGGTTTGTAGTCTGGTGTAAAAGCCCACGTATTGGGCTTTGGGACTATTGGGCCGTACATGGGTGTTTAGATCATCATGTGTGTCACGTATAGGGTTCTAGGGCTATTTATGTTGGATGGGGTTAGAGCCGAGGGTGACCGACTGTTTTAGGGTTATCTCAAGGCGACACATGGTTTTGGGTCTCGGCAGCGGCTGATGCTTTTGATGTGCTAACGGTCGGCACTTTTTTTGGTTCATGCGAGCGTTGGAGGCTGTGCTGAACTTGTATGTCGTGCTGGCCGAGCAAATTTAATAGAGAAAATAGAATCTGTGCTTGTAGCTTTACACGGGCTTCGTGCGGCTGAATAGGGACGGTCGGTTTTTGGTTCCTGTAGACGCGAGGTTTTTCTTCGGGCAACAGCTGTTGGCACGACGTCTTGGTTTGCTTCGCCTCGACCCGTGGCCATAGTCCAGCTGGCCGAAAGTGACTCTGGTTGTTTTCAATATCAATTCCCACATTGTTTAATGCATCAAGCTACTGTCCATCCATCTACATATATCTCTTGGTACTTGTTTCCTATGTTGGCATAGAGAAGTGCTGGAGGTACATGGATCAAGTGGGCAAAAGCAAGTCAAACATGCATGATCAGTACAGCACTAGGAGAGTGAAATAATTCTATGTTATTGTTTCTTTGTTTGCTCTTTGTTTTATCGCTGTGTTGGCAGGTTGGACGAACAGAAAACAACAGGATTTTGACAAAAGGCTTCCGCTAGGAATTACAATCATTCACCCCCCCTCTGATTGCTATTAACGATCTTACAAGTGGTATCAGAGCGAGTTGCTATGGCATCAGAGAGATATTTGAATCGTCCCCCATGCTAGATGGTACTGATTTTTCTTTTTGAAAGTGTCGTATGCAAGCTTATATTGAGGCTCAAGGTAATAATGTTTGGAATAAGATTTCTAGTCCTTATGAGGTTCCTATTACTGTTACTAATCTAAATAAAACAGATGTTGATCTAAATGCTCAAGCTCGTAACTTGTTGTTTCAATGGATCTCTCACAAAGAATTTGATCGTGTAGCTCATATTAATTATGTCCACTTAATATGAAAAACTCTTTGCGATTATCATGAAGGAACCACTAAAATTAAGAAAGTGTGTAAAAATCTTTATCAAAAAGAATATTCTGATTTTGCTATGAAGCCTGGTGAAGGTATTGATGATCTTTATGCTCGTTTTGAATATTGAGTAATTTGCGTGGTGTTAATGTTATTCCTACTAATGAAGATAATGCAACTAAAATTTTGAGATCTTTAGGTTCTGTGTGGTTGATGGTTGTCACAACTATCAATCAAACTATTAATCTAGATACTTTAACCATGGATGATCTTTTCTCTATATTGAAAACATATGAGATGGAAGCTTTGTCATCTAAGATTGACAAATCTTCATCTTTATCTCTTGTGACTAACCCCGTGCAGACTACTTCGTCGAGTTCTTTTCTTGTGTCTGCTTTGTCTTATTTTTCAGAGGAACAGTTCGAACAACTCCTTGAAGAGGATTTGGTGTTGATCTCCTCACGGTTATACAACGCACTCAACAACATGAGGATGAGGAAGCGAGGTGGTGTGTCAAGTTCGATCAAACGCTATGAGTGTGGCGAGCCAGGTTACATTAAGATGGAGTGTCCCAGGCTCAAGGGGAAGGTGATCAAGGTAGACAATTATTATCGTCGTCGGCCATCCAAGAACAACAACATCAAGGGTGACAATCTCCGTCGGAAATTAGCTGAAAAGTTTCTTGCGGCTATCGAGCATCTTGATCTAAGTGGTGTGGAATATGAGAATTGCGACAACCACGACAATGTTGATGCTAAAGGTAAGAAAAAGAACAACGACAACTTCACGGGCATGTGCTTCATGGCAAGAAACGACAACGACGACGACGACGACGATGACCGTGATCCCGATGAGGTAAGACCATCATATGATGAGCTTAAAAATGGTTTGATTAAATTTGCTATTGAATTGAAAAAGACAAAAAAGAAACTAAAAGAAAATAATTGTCTCATTGAAAACTTAACTTCTGAAATTGATAGACTTAAAGCTTCTATTCCTGATGATGAATAGTGTGAGTCTTGTCAAGTTTTACACTCTGAGTTGGAGATTGCTAGAATAATTAATGCATCAACCTTGGTTCAACTTAGGGATGTAACTGCTAAACTTGATGAACTAAGATTAGCACATGATTCTTGTGATGAAAAGTTAAAACTTGCAAATGATGAAATTGAAAAGCTCAAGTTTAGTTCTTCTACATGTTTAGAGTCAAGTATTTCAAATGTGCAATCTAAAACTTGCTCTAATTGTGAATTGCTAGAAGCTAGACTTAATTCTTCTCAAGAATCCATTAAACAAATGCTTTATCATGAGACACTTTCTTGCACTAATTGTCCTAAGCGTAGCGCAGAGATAGAAGCATTGACTAGACAACTTAATGATTTTGCTGAAAAAGATAGATTGATTCAGTTAGTGCTTCTAAGAATCCTATGAATGAACCGGTTAAATGCACAACTTGTCCCACTTTAGCTAAATAAAATGAGTACCTTAAGGACACCTTAGAGAGATTTTCTTTTGGCAATAAAATTTTGAATATGATTCTAGACAAGTCAAAACAGAGTGTCAAAAATACTGGTTAGGATTTAATATTGCTAATTATGTCAAGAATAATCCACCTAAGATAATTAAGGTCATTGAAAGTAGGCTAATTGAAACAAAAAGTTAGCCTCATAAAACTGTGTTTAAATCTGCTAGTTTTGTGCAAAGCTCTTCTGCTAATGTTGTAGGTGCTATCTCATCATCTCAAAGGAATTCTAATTATGTTAAATTTCATTGCACCTATTGTGGTAGAGATGGGCACTTGCATGAATTTTGCTTTAGGCGTGTTAAGAAAGAGAACAAGGAAAGATTGAATGTCTTAAGACACAAACCTGCAACCTCTTTTGTTGTCCCTAGAACTAATGCAAAAGCTAGGTTTTTAGAGGACTTTCATGATGGCTTTAAATCTGCTTCACGTACTGGTTTGGTATTTAATTCACATAATTCGCATTTTGATCGCGCACACACATGTGATTCTGGTTCTAGTTTTGTTGTTGTTCCTCCATATCGTGTATGTCAGTACTGGATTCCTAGATCTTATTTGCAGAGTGAGTTGGGGGTGTTTCATCCAATGGGATTATTCTGAGGGGGAGCTTATTGTTTAAAACTTCAGAAGCTTTGTTTATTATACTTGTTAAACAATTCATCAAGTCCAAGCCATTGAAATCAAATGAGGTGTAGAGCTCTTGTTATCATATTTACTCATGTGTTGTGTAGCTTTGATCATGACTAGTTTTAATTACTTTGCCTGATTTGAACTAAAGCATGACATGGCGGAATACTTTGATTATATTGATTATTGTTAGTACTTTGCGATGTTCATTGAAAAAGATTAGCTTGATTGTGAATCTTATTTTAAATCTTGGATATGAGGCTCGTATGGTTATTATTGCAATCTTTTTATGTTCACTCAATTTGGCATGTTATAAAATTTTTTTTGAGAAAGAGACAATTGAAAAGATGTATGCTTCAAGCATACCATACATATGTGTGTGTGCGTGCGTGTGTAATGAAAAGTGCCCAAATGAAAAGTGTGTGTGTGTGTGTGTGTGTGTGTGTGTGTGTGTGTGTGTGTAATGAAAAGTGCTCAAATGAAAAGAAGTATGCTACAAGCATGACACCATTGAAAAGAATATGCTACAAGCATGCCACATGCTTAAGAATTGAATGTAGAGCAATAGGTTGTTTCATGAGACTGCTAGCTCATCTAGCTTTAAAGTTTGCTTCACTTTTAGGCTTTGACTCTTCACTGTGATATCTCTTTGTGCTCCTTATAATCGGTTTGGTCATTATTGAGATGCCTATCATTAATTTAAATTTCTTAATCATTCCAAAGACTTGTTTTGTCATTGTTATATGGTATATGACTTTATATGATCTATATAGCTCTACTCAAAAAGACGACTTGGTTAATTTATTAAATCAATGCGAAATGACTTGGATAATCTACAAAGCTTCTTGATTTTTACTATCCTTGCCCCTTTGTTTTAGAATTATTCTTTTTCTGAAGTTCTTGATGATTACATCGCCAAAGGGGGAGAAAAATTGGAGAAATTAAAAAATTAGAGAAATTTGCTTCCCTTGTGTTGAGGAGGAGTTTTTCAGCTCCTTGTGTTTAGGGGGAGTTTTTCACTGTGGTTTTGAAGTATTTGCTTTGCAGCTTTGAAACATTCTTTTTGCAAATTTCTTTTCTTTCAAAATTCAACTCACAATTTTGAAGTTTTGTCAATGTATTCATCAAGGGGGAGATTGTGAGACCATGTGGCTAGGTCTAGTATATTTTAGTTGATGAATAATTGACAATGTTGGGTACTGATGTTATTTAAGGCGTGTGGTGTGTGTGGACTTATGTCGGTCAAGTTGGGAAGAACTTGTGCTGGGAAAATATATTGTTTTGGTCTTTGCATGTGCAGGGTAACTCGGAGGCGATCGTGGTCTACGGCGGTGACCGGGAGATGGCTTGGTGTGAAGTCATAGTCCAAAGGGTCGATGATGCTAGAGAAGACGGTCGGGCTCAAGTTGGGGCGTGTGGAGATCTGTAACATCCTAATTTTCCAAACCCTTTTTAAGTCTGTAAAACAAAATAAAACTATTTTGTTTTGATGAGAATTCATAGTTGGTTCGTTTGGAGAGGTGTAAGTTTCGTGTTGTCACCTCTTCTGTATGTCGGCCGGTTCTCCCTTCAGTCTCTCTTTTGTGTTATGTTCGGTTTAGACCTCTGAGGTCTAGACCTCCTCTGTGATGAAATCGGTTTGGACCTCTTGAGTGGCCCAGACCTCCTCTTGGTTAAGGCGTGCCTATATGTTTAGGCCTTCCTTCGAATTTAATTCCTTCGGACCCTCCCCTGCGGATCTTAGACCTTCAGGACCTCCTATATTGAGATCCTCACCGCCAGGACCTCTCATTGTGGAGATCCTAGCGATTAGGACCTCCCCTTGTCGACTTAGTTCTTTAGACCTCCTCTCAAGACCTCCTTGAGCCCATGGAACCTCCTTCTTGAGAGCCTAATCAGGACCTCCCGTTGGTGAGATCCTACCAACAGACCTCCTTACAAGGATCCTCACCAGACCTCCCTTGATGGGATCTTGGTTGTTAGAACCTCTTGTCGCGTGGACCTCCTCCATGTGTATCTCGACCTCCCCATGTCCAGACCTCCTTTGTAAATCTGGACCGTTAAGACCTCCCCCTTGAGATCTTAATGCCCTGACCTCCTCCTTGAACATCTCGACCGTCAAGACCTCCCCATTGGAGATCTTAACCGTCCAGACCTCCTTTCGTTGGCAGATCTGATCGTTAGGACCTCCCCTTGGAAATCCTAACCGTTCAGACCTCCCGTCTGGATTTGATCCTACGGCCCTAGACCTCCATTGCGGGTGAGGTTCTCCTCTTACCACGCGGACCTCCTCGTTAGCACTCAATCTTGGCCGTTGGACCTCCTCTTTGGAGATCCAACTGCCAGGACCTCCTCCTTTGACTCAACCGTTTCCAAATTTGACTGGTCCCACCTGCCAGGCTTACCCATTCTTATTTTCCCCCGCCACACTAGTACCATGAGCATTTAATGCATGTCCTGTTGCATTGAATGCAGCCATGAAAGTGGCTGCTTCCATTGAATGGGGTCATTCTGGGGCACTATTGGTGTCTTTTCTAGTCTCCTCCCGTAACAGTACACAATGTCCTTTATTATTTTCCTTTGACATCCCCGTACCTTTTGCCCATTTTTCATGCTCACCAAATCATGTACGCATTGAGTGGTCTTTTCACTCTCTTTGACTATAACCAGCCCCGGGAGCCCTTCATTGCCACCTTTTTCCCACCTTCAACACTTTGGCTCTCACGCAGTGGCTTCCTGGAAAGGCCTTGCTGCCAAGAGAATCGCCAGGAGCACCCCTCTTCATCGTATCTTCACCATTGGAGGCTCGATAGGAGCTTGGGCATTGACCTTAACCACCCATACTGCCTTCGACCTCCCTTTCACTCGTCACCTCGTTCTTATTGCTGGTAAGCCTCCTTGTGTATTGCTCTGTTCTTATTCTTATCGCCACAATAAGAAGTTATGTCATTTCCAGGACCTCTTCCTATGGAATCTCTTTAGAACTCTATGGGTTTTGTATGAAGATCACCTCTCTGGACCCTGCGCACCCATCATCATCGTGGTCTTTTGCGTAAGGCCACCCCTCTGGTCTTTTGTGAGGACCTTCCTCATTGGACCTTTCTCCGTGAGGTTAGATCTCTCACGTAACCTCTTTCGTGTGTGAGGTGCTCTTGTTGATTAAGTTTTGGAGTTTCTTTTGAAGTTCTTTTGGCTCTTTATTTGGAATTTGGTTTGAGTTGTCTCCTTTTCTCTCGTATAGATCGTGAAGGCACTGAGGAGCTTGAGTGCACTGAAGAAGAAGACTCTCAGGACAGTGAGCAAGGCAAGTCATGCTCTTGATCATATTGCGCCCACTATTTTAATTTATTTATGTTCAATTTTAAAGTATAATGCATGCTTATTTCCACCAAGATATTTTAATACCTGTCTTTGAACACATAGTTATGCCTATTTCCTTCATATGGCCAAGTTTGACATTGAACCAAACCTGTTGCCACCTTAGACAAAACCTGGTTGATACATTAGTATGAACCAGGAGCAATTGAAAAACCAAATGCTTAGTCTTGCTTAGACCAAAAGTACTTGATTTGGGAAAATCTTTACCTTCATGACCAACTACTGTTAAAATATTTTGACCATGACATTGGGGTGTCATGGGAGTATGAAAATATTGCTGGGGAAGCAAAGAAAATGAAAATTTATTTAGACTTGGGCGAATTGGTTTGCTTGGTTGGTGCAAGGTTTATGCACGACTCTATCCTTGATAAGGTGGAGGTCCAAGGGTTTGTGATTGTCGCCCAAGTCAGTTGAGGACCGGTCTTTGAGCCGCCAATGCTAGGCCTATAATGGGCTATGCCAAAATCGTGCAACCACATGTCTCCAGTATGGGGTGTGGGACCCGCCAATTAATTTGCGTAACTTCCACCGCAGCTTGATCCATTTGGAGGTGTGGGAGGTCTTCCACGGCCTATGGTCTTTTATGACCTGTGTTTCCCACTGGTGCAAGAGGGGGCCCAGATCCTGCGGATTTGTATCTAAAGGAGGCGAAACCTTAGCAAGGAAAGGCTGTGGTGGAACAATGCATTGTAAAGGCTTTGTCATGAACTCTAGACCTCTTACCTTGGGTAGTGAGAGGTGGCATCGACGGATGCCGGATAAACTAGAGGATTCATATCATGTGGGTAAAGTGCACATCCTCGGCCGAGTGAAAATCTATTCGAATAGCCGTGTCCACGGTCATGGACATGCTGGCAGCGGCCACTCAGAGTTAGATATTGGTTTTGGTTTCCAAAGAATGTTTAATAAACTGTTTTGGGATTTCTATCCCATGGGTTTTGGGCAGGGAGCCTTGTGACAGGAGGGTATCCTTCACCAACTTGTTGATGAATGCTATCCAACTGAAAATCAGGTTTTAAAAATGAATTTTATCTATTAAAAACCTGCCTTGGAACTTAGTAGTCAGAATTGAAAGAAACTTGGCTTTATGCAAATCAACCATATTATGCCTTCATTGTACATCCATGTATGCATGTCATTTTGTTACTCCACGGTGTGACTTGCAAGCACAAGTGGTAGTGCTCACTCTTGCTCAATGCAAATTTTATCGAGAAGACCCACAGTGAGGAAGAAGAGGACCAGACGTGTAGGTTGTGCCCTCCACCATTTTGCCTATGGTATAATGGACGGATATCTGCTTTCCTTTTGTAAGCTCTTTGTTGGCCTAAGGCCACCTTTTTGTAAACAACTCCGCTGGTATGTTGTAAATAAAGATTATGTCATGGATGTTACCATTCTTGTATGTCAGGAAGAGCTAGCTTGAGATACTTGGGACTAGCTCACCACACTTTGGGAATCATGGGTGATCCTCAAGCTCACGACCTCCTCAGTCAGTCCTTCGACCTCTCCCGAGTTGGCCGTGGCGATGAAGAGGACCTCCCGTGACTCCCGCTCCCCACAGTGGTACCTCGAGTGGTCTCAAGGAGACTCGATTGGTACTACCTTGGGCGATCCTACCCAAGCCTCGGGAGGTGCTACCGGACCTCCTGGGAGGTCCTAAGGGACGTCCTAGGAGATCCTGGGAGGACCTCTCGGGAACCCTAGGGTTGGGTCGCCACAAGATCAAAGATGGATGATGCGTGTTGGAGCTACGGAGGTGCGGTCCGGAGGTTACGACATGTGACAATTTTGGGGTGTCCAAAATTGGTTTGTAATCTGGTGTAAAAGCCCATGTATTGGGCTCTAGGACTATTGGGCCGTACATGGGTGTTTAGGTGACCATGTGTGTCACGTATAGGGTTCTAGAGCTATTTATGTTGGATGGGGTTAGAGCCGAGGGTGACCGACTGTTTTAGGGTTATCTCAAGACGAAACATGGTTTTGGGTCTCGGCGGCGGCCGATGCTTTTGATGTGCTAGCGGCCGACACTTTCTTTGGTTCATGCGTGAGCGTTGGAGGCTGTGCTGAACTTGTATTCCATGCTGGCCGAGCGAATTGAATAGAGAATACAGGATCTGTGCTTGCAGCTTTACACATGCTTCATGCGGCTGAATAGGGACGGCTGATTTTTGGTTCCTGTAGATGCGAGGTTTTTCTTCAGGCAACAGCTGTTGGCACGACGTCTTGGTTTGCTTCGCCTCGACCCCTAGCCATCGTCCAGCCGGCCAAAAGTAACGCTGGTTGTTTTCAATATCAATTCCCACATTGTTTAATGCATCAAGCTATTGTCCATCCATCTACATATATCTCTTGGTACTTGTTTCCTATGTTGGCATAGAGAAGTGCTGGAGCTACAGGAGCTACAGGGATCAAGTGGGCAAAATAAAGTCAAACATGCATGATCAGTACAGTACCAGGAGAGAAAAATAATTATCTATTACTGTTTGTTTGTTTGCTCTTTGTTTTATCGCTGTGTTGGCAGGTTGGACGAATAGAAAACAACAGGATTTTGACAAAAAGCTTTCGCTAGGGATTACAATCATTCACCCCCCTCCTCTGATTGCTATTAACGATCCTACAAATGGCAATGACTAGACGGCACTGCACCTATGCCTTTTATGCACATTTGCGCTGGACGTTCAAAACACGGTGCTAGATTGGGCAAGCTGCAACAACTTGCCTCAGGTTCAGCCGCAAAGTTTTGATAGCTTTTCTAAGTGGTGGCAGCAAGCCAACAGCCAAATACACAAAACATCAAGGAGGAATTTCAATGGTTTGGTCATATAAATCCATCGGAATCTGTGGAAAGAAAGGAGCATGCGGATTTTCCAAGGCAAAGCCCTGAGCTCACAAGAGGTGGTCTTTGTGATCAAAGAAGGCATTGAGCAACGCCAGAGAGCTCCATTAGTATAATCGAGTCTGCTTTTGACATTGATTAGTCTTCTTTTCTTTTGTCTAGTCGCTCTCACGGTTTTTGCTGCGTAGCTTGATGTTGTATTTGCTACAGTGATTTGGCGTATGTAACTCAGTTGTTCTTCTTAGCTGATTAGGCATAGCTCCTACCATTTTGTTAAAAAAAGCATTTTATTGGCCCTCAATCTTCTTCTTCTTCTTTTTTGAGAACGCGCAAATCTTTTGTGCATCATTCCATTAAGTAGAAAAAAAAAGGAACATCCACAATACAAACGAAGCAAGAATAGGAAACAAACACAAAAGAGAGCTCGGCGACCTACCAGATAGAGCTCAGCGACCTAAAAAAACAAAGCGAGGGAGAGATAGGCGGCCTACTACAAGGTGACTACTCAGGAACAGGCAGTGCCGCCAACCACTGAGCGCCCACCATGCGCCAAAGGCAGAACTCATCGTAAATCACTTGCAGCAGCATGCTCATCGAAGAAGTCACATTGTTGAAGACGCGACTATTTCTTTCCTTCCATAACATCCACGAAATGAGAGTGACGCAGGAGTCGAGTCCTCAACGGTGGTCCTTCGGGACCAAACTGCGAAAGGAGAGCCAGTACTATTCTAAGGAGAGCTGACCGGCCAGAATACAGCTGCCAAATCCAACACGAGGAAGGAAACGAGCCCAGATCTGGGCGGAGACTGCACAACTGATTAGTAGATGATAGACTGTTTCATTGGCTGAGTGACAGAAGATGCACACACGATGGCTCGAGAGGTCTCTGTCCTCTAGCCGATCTGTTGTCCAGCAGCGTCTTCGAAACCGCCAACCAAAGGAAGAATTTGCACTCAAGAGGCCTCTGTGAAACGCTCGGAACCGAAGAAGTAGGCCATGTAAGCCGATCGAGCGAAGTACTGTCCCGAAGCCTCCCAGCGCCATTGGAAGTTATCTTCTTCAGCCACCATGTTGACTGCCCGAAGCAAATCCTAAAGATGAAGGTACTGCAATATAGCCTGCTCATAAAGATCACCTTTGATATCATGAATCCATTGGTCATTAGTTAGAGCATGAGCAACCGTTCGCTTGTTTCTAATCGCCAGTGGAACCGATGCAAATAGCAAAGGTGCCACCGCTGAAATGGCTTGCCATTGATCCGCCGATCTGACTAGAACAAAGTGCGCTCGCCGTTCCCCAACCGGACCGCTAGCGACGCCTGGAAAAGATCCAGCTCCTCCTTACTAGCCGGAGCAGAAAGAGCACGCCACGGCCTCTCACTCCACGAGCGTCGAAGCCAAAGCCAACGTATGCAAAGTGCCCGGCCGAGAACCCTAAGATTGTGAAGGCCCAATCCTCCATAGCAAGTGGGCTTACGCATCGATCGCCGCTTGAAAAGGCAAGGTTCTCCAAATGATCGACTCAATACCTTTCCACAAGAAAGCACGTCGCCCGTTATCAATCTCTTTAACTACCAAGTGAGGAGGATCCAACGCCATAAATGAGAAGATGGGAAGGGCTGTAAGCACCGTTTTAACCAAGATGAGGCAACCACCATGGGATAGAATGCTGATCTGCCACTGTTGAAAATATGCCTTATAGGCAATCATAGAGATAATTATATTTCATTATGTTCATAATATTGGATAATATGCACTACTACAAAACAGGCTACAGTAGACGGCCCATCACAGACGGTTTTTTATGGAACCGTCTGTGTTGGGTCTGTCGAGATGAGGCATCGGCTCTGCCGGTTTATCATAGACGGTTTTGTTAAGAACCATCTGTGATAGGCATCTATCACAGACCTATCACAGACGGTTTATTAATAGAACCGTCTATGATATATCACAAACGGTTCTATTCACAAACCGCTCGTGATTAGTGGATATCGCTGCACGGTTCTCATTAGAAACCGTCAGCATTATCGCTGCACGGTTTCTAACCAGAACCGCTCGTGATTAGTCGATATCATAGACGGTTCTTATTAGGAACCGCTCAGGATATTATACGCACGGTTCTTAACTAGAACCGCTCGGATAATTGGTTATCACTGACGGTTCTATTAGAAACCGCTCGTGATATCTCGGCATTATATAAATTGCGCCGACACATCTCTTCGCCACATCGCCGCCGCTTTCATCGCAGACTAACAAGACTGTCGCTCTCGAGCAACCTCGCCTCGCCGCAACCCTATCGTTGCCTCTGCCGCAACCCCGCCACTGCTCCACTCCCCATGCGCCACTTCTCGCCTCTAGCTCCTCCAACTCGCGGCTCCTCCCACGTTGCGCCACTTAGAGAGGAGAAGGTTGGACCCCGCCTTAGCGCCTCCACCCCCCGCCGCCTCCTCCCCCACTACGCCACACTGCACCTTGTCAGGCTCTCCACCCCCATTCGCCACCTTAGAGAAGAGAAGGAAAGGAGATGAATCGTATTTTCTTCGTGAGCTCCAAGGGTAATGATTTATAACCCTTTATATTTGCTATAAATTAATCGCTAATCAATTTAAGTATGTTTGGTAAATAGGAAGAGTAAGTACTTACGGTTTATTAATCTAATTTGACACTAATTTGTTACATGCGTAGCGTAGATGGACCGAATCGATGTACTGCAGAACCGTGTGAGTCAAGAGTACATTAATGGCATGATTGCTTTTAGAAGAGCCGCCGAACAGGATTTGTTGAAGAAGGGGATAAATTTTATGTACTATCCATGCATTGATTGCGATAATCTGAAGATGTTTAACAACTCGGCGCAGATCGAAGCGCACTTGATTCGAAGGGGTTTCAAAAAAGGGTATACATGTTGGACCAGTCACGGTGAAGAGCATATTATACCGGAAGTTAATAATGACAACATCGCCGAGGAAGTCAACGATATGCCAGATGTGGACTGTGCTTTTGATGAGGATAGGTCGCACGATGACAATCTGGATCAGATGCTACGCGATGCAGAAGAGAACTACAGTGATAGAGAGTTTTGTAAATTTGAGGGCTTAAGGGAGGACTCAGTGAGACCTTTGTTCCCTGGCTGCAAGCCGGAGTACACATGGTTGTCAACCGTGATTGAACTGCTTAAATTGAAGGCAAACAATGGTTGGTCCGATAAGAGTTTGACGGCGTTGTTAGGTCTCCTAGCAGACACCTTTCGAAGGGAAACGTGTTGCCCAGCACCACCTACCAAGCAAAGAAGGTTCTTTGTCCATTGGGAATGGAAGTAGAAAGAATACATGCATGTCCGAACGATTGTATCCTCTACCGTAAAGAGTATGCAGACATGCATGTATGTCCTGTGCAAAGCATTCCGATACAAGCGCCGAATCATCGCTAAGGTGAAGCAAGGATCTCTGCTAAGATATTGTGGTATCTCGCTGTGATCCCACGCTTGAAGCGTTTATTTGCGAACCCAAAGGAGACAAGATTGGTGCGTTGGCACTTTCGGAGGAGCGTAAGAAAGATGGAAAGCTAAGACACTCGCCGATTACGCGCCAAAGGAGAAACTTCAATCGAGCTTCAAGAGTTTGGTGCGTAATCGAGGAACATAAGGTTAGGGTTGAGTACAGATGGAATGAATCCTTTCGTAACATGAGCAACCGACATAGCACTGCCCGTGAATCTATGCATGTACAACCTTCCTCCTTGGTCAGGTATGAAGTGGAAGTACATTTTGATGTCACTACTTATCCAAGGGCCAAGCAACCCGGGAATGATATTGATGTGTACCTAGCACCATTTTGGAAGATCTTGTGACACTGTGGAACGAAGGGGTGCAGGTATGGGATGCGTATAAACGAGAGAACTTCACTTTACGCTATGTTGTTCGCACCATCAATGATTTTCCCGCCTTGGTAGCCTCGCTTTGAAGACAAAAGGAGTCAAAGCCTGTCCGCACTACTTAGATGCTACGGAGAGTGTATGGCTGAACAACTCGCGCAAAACTGTGTATATGTGTCACCGTAGGTTCCTTCCCAAGAGTCACCCATACCGCAAGATGAAGAAGCAATTCGACGGATATAAGGAGGACGGTTTAGCTTCAAGGGCTTTTAGAGGGAAAGAGGTCTATGATATGGTTAAGGATATCGATGTTGTGCTTGAGAAGGGACGTAAATTAAGAACCCGTGAGAAGAACATCTGGAAGAAGCGGTCGGAGTTGAGAATGTAGTGGACGAGGAAGAATATAATCAATTTGACGAGTTGCCTCCTTTCGGAGATGGCGTCAGACTCGAGGAAGAACCCAGTGAGGAAGCTAGCTATGTGCGCATCGATCATCATGAAGGGCTATATTTTAATTAAGAATTTACTCCATTGTAATTAATTTATTCCATAACATGAGACATGTCAATGTGGACTTGCCATGTGTTATGGACTTGTAATCTCTTATATATTTTGATGTCAATATGGAATTGTCATATCTGATTTTGATGTCAATGTGGACTTCATTGTAATGTGGAATGATAATATTATGCGCTTGTAATAAACAGATTATAAAAATATCATATCCTTTTTACATCACAGACGATAAAAAAAGGATTAGCGATCCTATCTTAGCCTTCAAATATTCATAAGCCTTCTCGTCGGCTTCAGTGGTGGCGGGATCAGCGACTGTCAGATCAAACGCCTCCACCTACGACCTTGCACGCTCGATTCGCGCTTGTAGCCGTTCGGACTCCGCAACCAAGCCCTATATAGCCCAGAGGCCATCAGCCCTAGTCTCCTCCATCTCGGCGAGGTCGACCCGCTCTCCTGCAATTCGAATGTCGTCCTCGACTCTCCGGGCCGCATCCTCGGTGCGGACCAAGTAGTTCCATAGGACGATCTCCACAATGAGGTTTACTTGCTGGATGCCGCAGACCCTCGCATTGGTCCGTCTAAGGAGGAGCTCCAGCCGACAGATGATGGCCGTTATGGTCTCCGGTAGATCGAAGGGCCTACAACGGATGACATTGCGAACGGAAAGCTTGTCCGCAGCTTGGGCCAGGTTGCGACCAGAGAAGTGCGAGTAAAGAAGCACAAGGTAAGCCAATACAGCTGGCATGAGAGGGGAAGCCATTTGGAGTTTGTGGAGAAAAGGGATCAAGGAGGTTGTGTGAAATCCATTGTAGAAGGGGATATCTATTTATAGAACAAGTACTAAAGCCGAAGCGGGAGATGAAGGGATATTTGGGAGCTGTAGCGATGTTGGAAAACAAAGAGACAAAGTTGTGCGATCGTGAGACGAAGAGACGAAGTTGTGCGATTGTGAGACGAAGAGACACACGTGGGAAAATGAAGAGACTTGTTGATTTGTCAGTAGGATGTGAGGTTATCACAGACGGTTCTATTATAGAACCGTTTAGATAGGAATCCTGATTTGTTCTATTTAGAAACCGTCGTGATATGACTTTATCACTGCACGGTTGCATTTAACCATTTGTGATAGGCCCCATATCACAAACGGTTTTGTTAAAGCACCGTCGTGATATGATATGACGGTTAAAATGGCGATCATGACGGCTCGGTTCTGTAAACTGCTCTCGTGATAGCCTTTTTATATGGAGGAACCGCTAGGTTTTGCTCTTACTCGTCACTTCTCTCTCGTGCCCTTAGACTCTTTGCGCTGTTCGCCTCCTCTAGGGCTCGCCTGCTCACTCCCTTAATCCTGGCGGCCGACACCGCGCCACGACCTCTTGCCGCCCCTCCAAAGGGCCTCACTACTCCCGCACCCTTAGGCTCTCGCGCTGCTCGACACCGTCATCCTCGACACGCGACCTCCACGACTCGGCCCGGCGAGCGGCCGCCTCCTGCTCCGACTCCGGCCCAACGAGCGGCCGTCTCCTCCTCCTCGGTGCGACCCATCGCCTCCTCTTCCACTACACATCGCCATCCTCCTCTCGGCACATCACCGGCTCCCTCCTCGCGCGGCTCAGCGCCTCCTCAGTACTCCCTCACGCCTCCTCTGGTATACCACTCTACTCGCTCTATCCCGCCTCCCTCCCTTGCTCGTGATGGGTTCTATTGATGCTCTGTGATGATAGTGAAATTTGAAATCAAATAGATAATTAGAAATGACTTGAGCTTAATCATATTGCTTTGTATGGTCGGTTATAATTAGTAGCCTTTATACTTTACGTTGTTAGTTATAGTGAATTAAGATTACACTTGTATGTTACGTGATCGATTGATCTTCCGTGAGATATTTGCATTTCTATTCTCAATATGTCAATTAGGCTTATTGTTGATATAAAATTTTGAATTATCTTGAAGGCATATGATCGATGTTCTGCTTACGAATGCTTTATGTGTTTGTTTTTGTGATTTAATTTCACTAAGATAGTTAAATTGTAATCTATTGATTGAAAGTTTAACTGCTACTCGAGATAACTTGACATATGAGAAAGTTGTAGTTTGAGCTCAAGATCTGTTTTGTAATTATCAAAATTGATTGGTGAAGAGATTTTGACAGAGGAATGAGATTGCAAAGACTATGTCTTATGCAATTAGTCAACTAAGAGCAATTGAGCAATCTTATTTGCTTAGCTTTATGCTGTTTTTAGTTGTTCTCATAATGAATATGTTGAGCATTAAACCTTTGCTTAGCATTTCTTCGTCGATCCTGACACACTTGAGTGTACCTTTGCTTCATGCCAATCCTCCACGGCACGAAGCAAATGGTACACTCCAGTGTGTCGGGCTCAATGAAATAGGCTCGGGCAAAGATGGGCTCAGGTTCTATCTATGCAAAAGATTCGTATCACTAGTTTTTATCTATACAAAGATCACAAGAGATTGTTATACATGTGATTGTTATGTCAGTCTAGTTAAGCTTTGGATAGAGCTCAAAATCTGAATGATTTACATTTGATTATGTTAATTTGGTCCTCCCTCGTGCCTTGTCTGTTGATCTCCTCGGTGGTTTTGAGTACCATCGCCGTTGTGAGTATTTCAACATATTGTGCACTGTCTCTTTGTATATACATATATATGTGTGATGTGCTAGTTGAAATATGTGATCTGTGATTGGTGGGTTCTTCGATCTGCTCGGTGATGAATTGTCATAGAAAATGAAATTGAATGTGAATTGGTATATAGATTAAGCCTTGAGTTGTAGATTGTCTAGCTGATTCCTATAACTTTGAGCAATTTATTTCAACCTATTATACCTGCTGTTCCTGTAGCTCTATCATTCAGTTCTTCTTGCTGTTATGTATCTTTTCAGTGCTTCTTTTTGTTATCCGTGTATTTAGTTGATCTCTACTCCTGTGGTCCAGCATAGGTTAAGTTGAATAAATTTGCTTGAATCTAGTTGATTTGAATAGCAAGTTGTAAATTGAACTCAAGGCCTAATCTATAAATTATCATATTCAATTGATGATTACATTGGACATAAGTGATGTGATGGCCAAGGTTAAACCTTGTGCAACTAGCTTTCTGAGAGCAATAATCATACAATCAAATCTTAGCTTTATGCTGATTTTAAGTGTACACTTATTGTGTTTGATGACCATATTGTTCCTTTTAAATGACTTGATTGATTTTCTTAGTCTTATGACTATTGTGTCATTTAATTGGTTAGGAACTATGCTCTATTCATAATTATCTATGTTGGAAATAATTATACAATTTTGCTAATATGTTTAGCATTTCAATCAAGTTAGCGAGATGGCAGAGGCACCGTCTTCGTCGCCGCCACCGATGTCGCAGATGGCGAGATGCTTCAGAGCAGCCACCGTCTTCAGATGGCAGAGGCACTGTCATCTTGCCGCCACCGACGCCACAGATGACAGAGGCGCTGTCTTTTGTCGCCTAATCCGTCGATTTATAATGATACTAAGCGAGATGGCAGAGGAGAATCGAAAACGCCTGTGGGCCGACTGGTCATCACGGAGGTCAGTGACTTTGGGGTCCCTCTAAGACCCAAGACATCAGCGGCGAGATTCCGGACCATCTATGGGATACTTGCAAGGAAACAGGTCCCCATCACCACACCAAGGTAGAAGGATCTGACGAAATAAGCGAGAGACGCGCTGTGGACAGAACTTTCAAGCAAGTTCACTATCCCAGAAGCAGACATGGCACGCGTGGAACGGACGGCGATGCTCACGATTGATAAATCGTGGAGGACCTTCAAGAGCATTCTTGTCACAAAGTATGTGAACACGGGTCAGACGCCCTTCGCGAAGTATGGATTCTTGACGCAGGAAACATAGGACACCTTTGTGGCTATGAAGACGACGGCCAAATTTAAGGAGGAAAGTGCGGCGCACAAAGCTCTCTAGACACGAAACACTCACCCGCACAGACTCGGTACCGCTGGGTACACGGGTAAATACGAGGAATGGGTGGCAGAGGAGGAGAACGTGTTTCCTGATGTCACAGACCCGCGTTCCCTGGCCTGGTTAAAAGCGAGGGCAAAAGTCTCGTCTTCGGACAGCATCTCTTTCACAAACTCGGCAGACTAGGAAGTGTCCGAACGTGTGGTAAATATGTCGAACTACCTAGTTGTTAATAAGTCCACAACTTAATAGTGTCTATAATAATATGATGACCTCTTGCAGCATGAATTGTCTGCCCAAACTTCCCAAGGCTCCTTCCAAGCAGACAAGGAGAAGGATATACTATCTATGGCCCTGGGAAACAAGGCACCCGGATCGCACGCGAGGTCTTGGGGTTAACGTACCTTGGAGTCATGGATTCGCAGACGACTACTACACATATAGGAGTAGGAAGAGATCCAAGGCCGAGCGCGAGGACCGGTTGGTACAGATGATTACTGAAAAATTTGAAGGAAAGCTAGTAGCATTGCAGGATCAAATGAATCAACTCCTGAGCCAGTCGCAAGCCACCCCTGTTAATTTGGGAGCCAGTCCTTCTTGACATCGGAGTAGCGTCGCGTCCACGCATAATTCTGAACATGACGACGTCCATTTACCGATAGACGACATCAAGGTAATGTACATCTATGGAATGCACCAAAGATAGACCTATAGGATGCCTTAGCTAATTGTGTATCGTTTTGTAGGAGCCGACGCCCTGCAAGCTCCAAGTGAGGATAGTTGGGTCCATTTCTATTGAGGTTGGGTGAGGGATGGTGCATCCAAAGCAGGAAGGGGCAGTGCAGCACAGTGTCCAGGTGGCGCAGGGTTACGCCAGGATGGAAGTGGACATGGTACATGAACATTTTATGGCCGTCCCGCTGGAGATTCGCCCAAACGAAGAGATCACAACACTAGGGGATGTTGTGCACACTTTTATCCAGTGGCCTAAGAAGGACATCGTCCTGGACCCAGCAGTGCCGCGATATCAACACGACCATTCCTCTCCAACGGAACCCTCGATAACTCCACTTCATATTTCGCCTCAGAAGGCCACCTTATCGGTTCCTGTGGAGAAGACGCCAAAGGAACAACAAAAGCGTGTCGCTGTATCGGGTCCCGAGTCGTCTCGCAGGAAGACGCTGCCAATCCTTAAGGCCAAATCAAAATCGACGAACGTTAAGGCGCCTCCCAAGTCCGGGAAGTCCGGGATATCCGGGAACTACATCATCGAAAAAATCTGCAGTTCGACACACAGATTAACGCGCTACCGATATGCTTGTCGCTTTGCATGCCCGGTACTTGGAGAAGACCCAAAAGAAGGTGCGATCATCGAATCACCGCCGAGATCGAGCATAAGCATTTCTTCAACGGGCCGGGCAACTTCGTCGTGGGCTTCAACGACTTATATGACCTATTCAACCTCGTTGGCCTCGACGCCTCACTTCTATGATGTTGGACACTGTAAGTGCGTACAATCAAGTTCTACATTCACGTAATACCGATAAATATCACAACTCATTGCTTATCTATAGATACATGATGAAAAATGTCCGGGAATGGAAAGAACCGGTGGTTTTCCTCGACCCACATGTGGTATCGTTGCAAACCATCCAAACAGACTCATCCTTCGTCGAGAAATACATAACGAAGTCATTACTTCGTCAGAAGAACATGAAGTATGTAGTGGTGCCCTACAACGAGGGGTAAGTGTCACTACTTGCTCTACAAATTTCATTTGTACTTTATACGCAGCACGAACTTAGGTTTAATGACTATAGTGACATACATGAGTAGGTACCACTGGATCCTCTTAGTCATTATACCAAAGAGGAACCATGTGATATACCTTGATTCCCTACTCCGCAACAAGCACAATTTCAGCATTCTGAGAGGAGTACTCGAGTGGTATGCTCATTTCCTCTATAAATAACTCTATTGTAGTCTTCATTCGTTTGAAATGGCCGAGAATAACTTTTTGAAATCACGTAGGTCGTTCATCGATTATGTTGCCAACAAAGGAATATACGATGGAAAGAGTGCCAAACTAACACACAGGATGAATTTTTGATGCAGACGCTACAATCGATAATCCTATATCATACTTCATAATAACGCGTCTCGAACTGACTATACCTATATATGTAATTCTATTTTTGCAGTGCCGCCAGCAAAAAGATGATGAGTTATGTGCAATCTACGTTTACTATCATATGCAGCTAATCCTTAGAGCTAGGAAGAAGGATCCCAAGGTTTGTCAATCTCAAAATAATTATTTCCTAATTATAAATTTAATATATATAGCTTATCACTTTACTCTTGCTAGCGACAGGCCTTGGATATACAATTAGATGGACTCGTTGCGGAAGAGATCAAGGACATTCGAGGGAAGCTCTGCACCTTTATCCTATCAGATATCATTAAGGACACCGGAGAATTTCACTCCGTCGCCGACCCAGAGCATCACCCCGCCGACACCTCTCAACCACCTACAAATAATTGACTCAATTGTAATCCAATTGTAACTATAGCGATAATACTTAAACAAATGCGATCTTTTGTAATTTATTTTGAGTAATGATCAGTTTGAGTTTGTCAACAATTGATCATCTATGATGTATCTGTTTTTCTGCATGCTTGTTTTCAGAGGACATGGCTAGCAATTCCTGAGGCTAGCCAAAAATCAGCAAAAATGTAGTTAGGATAAAGAACTATCATAGACGGTTTTTGCTTTAAAACCGTCTGTGAAGGATAGTATCACAGACGGTTCTATCTAGAAACCATCTGTGATACGCAAATATCACGAGCGGTTCTATCAACGAACCGCTCGTGATATTTTGAGTATCCGCGAGCGCGGATAGAACCGCTCGTGATATTCGCGTATCACGCGAGCGGTTTCTAGATAGAACCATCGTGATATTATGCCTTCACGAGCGGTTTTAATCAAAAATAAATCGTGATAGTCCGTATCGAGCGGTTTTGAGCGACCTGTGATAATCGCCCATTATCACAAACGAACAAATCTGACGGTTCAAATATCTGTGAAGACGGTTCCGAACCGTCTGTGATGGCATGATCTGTAGTAGTGATGTTATCTTGTTCCTAGAATAATATCGTTAATATTTATTATCAAGTATGTGACTTGATTATGAAAGTCTATATTTCTGTGATGATTATTCTTAAACGTTCACTGGTCAGAAACATATGAGAACACATATGAATAGACTAGCATATGTGTTGGTTGATGACTATGTTTCACAGGTCATGGATATGGAGATATCAAACCAATAATATGGATTTATGTTAGAGAACATGGTGTTGGATGAGACCCACCTTGAGACACTATTGAGATTGTTATGATTCTATGTGTCGTTAGTTGGTCTCAAGCAACGATGATGTATAATCCTTAGACCTGAGATTAGCATGGTTTCCTACATGTGTAATAGCACTCTTATGGGTTGCCAAACGCTACTTGTAACTGGGTAGTCATAAAGGTAGCTTTCGGGTATGCTATGAAACATGCAGAGGAATGTGACTAGTCGGATATGGGATTTGCCCCTCCTAACATAACAGGAGAGATGTCTCTGGGCCCCTCGTTGTGGTCGGATAAAGTAAGTGCATGGCCATGCCACTAGTGGTTGAAGTGTTCGACCAAGTGAAGTTATCCGACACTAGATCGAGAAAGTATTGAACAGTCCATAGATGACACAATATCTCACCTAGAGTTCAACCAGATATCATGAGGCAAAGGGAGGATACACGAGTAGGTCACTTAGTTCGATCAGTTACGGACTGGTCGTATGGAGATACGAGCTAGTCGTAGACTGGTCGAACGTAATCACAGAGTGGATGTAACCTGGTCGTAAGGAGTTACGAACTGGTCGTGACCAAATAAGAACTAGTCGTATAGAGATAGGACCTGGTCGTAAGTGATGAGGACCTAGTCATAGATCATATTTCATTAAGGTTCGTCCGATATAATTTGTGTGTATTCGGGAATCGCTATGTTCTGCTAGGAACTGCTAACGACTCGTGGTCGGAAAGGATTTCGAGTCACAACCGATTACGCATAAACCTAACGGGTCACACACTTGACGAGTTGGAACAAACCAGTACGAATATGATTCGTCAAACGTGTTCGGATAGGATCCGTCACGAGCACTATATAAGGAGATGCTTGAGGCTGTGGCGAGAGATGAGTTGCTCCACTGAAACCCTAGCCGCCATCTTCCTGAGAGCTCTGCCGTGCGACTTGGTGCTAGCACACCGGCGTACAGTTGTTCCTTCCCTGGACATTTGGATACCGTAAAGGCGCTACTACGGTTGTTGTTGCGCTTGAGGACGATCCGCGATCTTCATAAGGAACTACAGAGGTTGCTGGAGGAGACGATCGACTCGCAAGGACGCTGGCTGATCGACTCGACCATCGTGATCGGCGTGTTTCGATTTGGATGATCGATTACGACCACTACATCGACACGCTCTACGTTGGACCAGGCTGCTCTAACTCTTCTTCTGCTGCTCTGCGCGTCTGGTGGTAACGATCTTTGATCTTCTACTTGCATGGCTTCCTAGTTTACGTGGTAGAATTTTTGAATTGTTAAGTAGCATAGCCTACCCATATCCCTGCAGCCAACACTGTAAACGAGCAGCAATTTTGTCCAAAAGAGGTTGAAAGTCTTTCTTTGTGGGTTTTCGGAGAGAGAAAGGCAATCCCAGGTACTTGCACAGGAAGTCGACCGAAGGGAAACACAATTCATCCTGAATCAGCTGGAGTTGAGCAGACGAGCAGCGAATAGGGGCAAAACTACTCTTGGTGAGGTTAGTTTGCAGCCCGGAGGCTTCTCTAAAAGCTTGCAGAATGATGCAGATCACAGAGAAGTCTGAGGTTACCGGCAACAGGAATAAGGCTACATCATCCGCAAAGAGGGAAAGGCAATGAGGTATTCTCCCTGTCAGTCCAAGGGGTAACAGCAGTGAGCTAGAATCCGCCAGCGAGATGAGGTTGTTTAGAACATCCATGACAATGATGAAGAGCAACGACGATAAGGGATCGCCTTGATGAAGGCCTCTTGCATGCCAGACCTAGTGACTAGGTTTCCCATTGAGCAGCACACGGGTGGAAGCTGAAGAAAGCAAGATGGCGATCCAAGAACACCAATTCGGCCCAAACCCTTTTCGACGAAGAACTTCGAACAAGAATGGCCACGACACCGAGTCCAAAGCTTGGGCGATATCGAGCTTAAAAATAAAGGCTAGCTTCTGCAGTTGATGCAATGTGCGGGATGAGTGTCTAACCAGAAAGAAATTATCCTAAATTGAGCGATAATCTATGAAAGTGGACTGGTTGGGCACTGTTACCTTTTCCATTGCCGGTGCCAAGCGTCGAGCTAGGATCTTGGAGAAGATCTTAGCGAAGCTATGCAGAAGGCTAATAGGTCAGTAATCTTTGGCATCTTGAGGTTCTTGCTTCTTGGGCAACAGAGTGATCAAAGCTTGATTGAGAAGGTGAAAATTACCGCCGGCGAAGCTGCCAAGCATGTGCACTGCTGCCATGACTTCCGGCTTAATGATAGGCCAACACTGCTGGTAGAACAAAGCGGTGAAACTGCCCGGCCCAGGGGCCTTCTCGGTCGGCATGCTCTTGATTACATTCCATAATTCATGTTCCGAAAACCCCACTTCCAGTGCACAAAGGTCATGGCCCTGAATGTTGAGTGTCTCCAGATCCAGTGAGTGAGAGCGACGAGCAGGTTGTCCAATGAGATTTTCAAAATGGATTGCAAGTGCCTCTGACATCTCGTCGTGCGACTGAATCCAATGATCCCCCACTTTGAGCCGAGTAGTGTAGTTACGTCGACGACGATTATTGGCATGGAGATGGAAGAAATGCGTGTTAGCATCCCCCTCGCTCAACCAGATCAGCCGCGACCGCTGTCGCACCATCGTGCGTTCGAGTAAGCATAATCCAAGCAATTTCTTTTTTAGTTCCTTACGAAGCCAACGCTCAAGCGACCAAATTAACCTCTTTTCTTCCGCCAGATCAAATCGCCCAAGTAGCTCTTTGGCCATGAGGATTTGTTGGCGGATGTTGCCAACGCGACGCACACTCCAGCTTTGTAGGGCTCGGCTAGTGGCTTTGAGGAGGAAGTCAAGCTGTCAAAGCGGGTCTGACAGCGACGCCATACCTCTCCAAGCCTTGCTGACCGTATCTTGAAACCCCTCTAACTTTGGCCAAAACGATTCAAAACGAAAGGTCTTTTGGTGCCAAAGTTGAAGGCTGTGGACAGAAGTAGAGGATAATGATCGATGCCGTGGAAGGAAGTGTTCAGAGGAAAGATGCCAGAAAGAGGATTTCCCACTCTGTGGACACCAAAGCCTTGTCGATGCGCTCAAGGGTGGAACGCTCCCGAGCATTCGACCACGTAAAAGCCCAACCGTTGATGTGAACTTCCCTAAGTTCTAGGTCGTCCACCAATCGGCGGAAACACCCCCATGAGGCGCCTATTCAAGCGGGTGTTGTTTTTATTCGCCGCCTGCAAGATTAAGTTGAAGTCTCCCATGATCATCCAGGGTTCCAAAATTGAGGAATGAATGCCTCTTAGCTCTTGAATGAACTTGTAACATCCCAAATGTATAATCAGGGTTATTCAAGTATAATTATATGTGTAGAAATTAAAACTTTTTCTCACAACTTGAAAACCCTTACAATCTCATGTAATTCTTGTCCAAGAGTTGTGTAAACCAAGAACACAAAGCTCTTGTTGACCAAAAGTCAAATTCATTTTCCAATTCTCTCAAATCTTGTGCCAAACAATTGGAAAGTATCTTCCTTGGTCCTAAAACTGAGGTGGGACCCTCTGAAAAATATCACAAGTTGTAAAACTAGTTTGATAATTTTGGAGGTAAAATGAATCATTGAACAACCTTAATGAAATTCCTGAGAAAAATGCATTGCATAATAACCTCTGGAAAATTTATGTAAGGTTAATCATGTTGTCACTAGCTCCAGTTAAAATCTTATGAATTTTGGAGTTCATTTGCTATCTCAAACAATTTTGCCAAGTCTTAGTGTTAGAAAATTAAATTTAAAGCAGTAGATTGTTCCTTGGGTGAGCCAGTACTCAAACTGGTCCACCCAACCCCATCGACCTCCTTTCCCACCTTGATGAGGTCGAGCCGTTGGATCCAATCCAACCGCCACGACCTCCCCTCAACCAAGGCCCCCAGACCTCCCATTCGAGGTCCTCTTGACCTCGTGGACCTCCTCGGGTCAGCGTGGGCGTCGACCTCCCCACCTCATCAGGTCATAGCCATGGATCAAAGATCCACGGCCACGACCTCCCCGTGTGTTAAACCTCAAAGGACCTCCTCGTCTTTGTAAGCCATCGCAATGAGGTCATCCCACCTATGTGAGGTCTTGGCCCTTGGATTCAAGATCCGTGGCCCTAACCTCCCTCCTTTGTTAAACTAAGCAAGTCCACATCCCACCCACGTGAGGTCACTGACCATTGGATCAAAAATCCATGGTCACGACCTCCTCCTCCCAATCTAAGCTGTCGAGACCTCCTTTGCACTCACTTGAGGTCGTAGTCTGTTGGATTTACATCCAAAGGCCACGACCTCCTCTGAAAAACATCACAACAAGGTCCTCCCGCCTTGTTGAGGTCATAGCCCTTGGATCCAAATCGAGGGCTAAGACCTCCTTCGCTTCAGCGTGTCAGACCTCCCCATCGTCGGTGCCCTTGGATTTTAATCCAAAGGCCAGACCTCCCCTCATGTCTTTTCGATCGCGTGCGGTTAAGTCCTCTTTGGAGGTCCGCGACCGTTGGAGGAGATCCAACGCCTTGGACCTCTGTCCTATTTCCCACGTGCGTTGCGCGATTAACGAAATCGGAGGCCACGACCTCCCCATCCTTGATCGTGTGGTGGGACCTCCACCCACCACTTAAAACGTAACGGTTCAAAACTCTCATCCGATGGCCAGACCTCTCCTGTGTCTTATCCAACGCCACTAAGACCTCCTGTTCTTCTCCTTCCTCTGGCGCGGGCAAGCTCGGCAGTGCATTTATTGCGTGTCCGCACATGAGGTACACTTCAGCAGCTCTTGTCGACCGCATTTAATGCAGTCGACCTTCCGCCTCCCCATCCCACACAGCTCGCACCTTGTCAACCTTGTGTCTTGTCCAAGCCATGGACCTCCCATGGGCCAAGCTCACCATGAGCTTGGCCAGTGGTCCACAACCTCCTGTGCCCTTAGTATAAAGCCTCCCCCACTGTGTCGTTGGCTTCCTTTGCACACCTTTGTTCCTTGGCTTACACCCTGTCTTTGTGAGCTTTAAACCACCAAAGCTTCCTTGGCGCCATTCTTTGGAGCTTGAAGCTCCTCGGTGGACAAGGGTCACTGGAGTTTTTTTCTCCTTTTCTCTAAGCTTCTTTTGTGCCATTCCCTCTGGGACCAAGTCCTAACTTGAATTGGTTTGGGCAGTTACAGAGGTGGACAAAGTGGAGCTTGGAGTCTGGCTTTGGTAGTGGAGCACCCTTCCTCCCAAGACAGGTCCTCCTTCCTCGACCTCCTCAGCACCTTAGGACCTCCAGGTACATCCCCTGGTAATCCCTTAGTGCTGGCACCCGCATGAATGTTTTCGCGGAGCTTTAGTTTGGCATAAGCTTGTTTGTCGCACGGAGCTCATTTTTGCTTTTCGGTTTTGCCCGTGCGGGTCACCTCTGTCCTCTCCGGCTCGCCGGCGTTCAAGGCCGTCATTGCCGTTGAGAGAAGGTCCGTTGGGTGCGCGTGGTTATTGCGAACCGCGGTACCATTGATCTCGCCATGAGGTCTACATCATGGCGAGAACCAAATATTTGAACACGGGTTTTTGTCGGACATAGCGACAGCGTCGTTGTCGTTTTAGGACAAAAGATCCACCGAGTTAATCGCTTATCATTGCTCCCATCATTGAATTCATTTGGTGTGTCTTAACTGTCTTAAATCCACCATTTCTTTGCGCGCCATTAAGTCCTCCAGCGGACCTCCTCGTGGTCCCGCGCATTTAATCTCTTGTCCATAAGCGCGTGCGTGTCGTGCGCTAATTCTAGCGGATCTGGACATCCGGACCTCCTCCAAGGAGATCCGGAGCGCCCAAGACCTCCTTGGCGCAATCTTAGCCGTCGAGACCTCCTGGAGGTGCAGGACGTTGAGGACCTCCTCTGGGACCTCCTCGAGGTCATCTCACCGATTGAGGACCTCCCTTTAACTGGTCCGCTTCAGGACCTCCCTTCCATGTTGTGGTCCGTTAGATCTTCCATCTCGGCCATGACCTCCTCACCTCGCGCATGTGCGTGGTTAGGAGGTCCAGACCTCTGGACCTCCCATGTGCATGTGTGTTGTTCTCTGGGAGGTCTCGAGCCGTTAGATCTGAGATCTGTGGCTCACGACCTCCCATGTCTTTGTGAATGTTAGGAAGGTCAATAAATTCTTAAGTATGAACCTGAAATGAGGTAGACTTTAGAATTTCATATCTTTTTCATTTTAAATCCTTTTGAGGTCATTCAAATTGTGTTAGCTCTGTCTTAAACTTGACTTTAATCCAAAAATGGTTGTAAGTTGAGTTCAGCTCCAGAGCACAGTTTTGCCATAGGTTTTAGTACTCCTTTTGGATAATACACTCAAAATTTAGGTTTAACTTGTAAAACCCATAACTAATGTTCTGTAGGTTATTTTTGAATGAGACCAACTTTGTTAGCTTCCTCTATTAATGAACTCACTGTAAAAATTAGATTTGAGCATATTGCTGTTATAGAAATAAGGACTTGTGCATTATAATTTTGTTCAAGTTCTTGTTTTTGAAAAATTATAGAAAGTGCAATATAGCTCCAAATGGGATGAACTCAATTGTGTTATTCATCTCATGAGGTGCTGGTTTCACAGTAAAAATCTCAGCCTCACCACTTTTCTAGAAAATGTTGCCTCATAATTAAATTAGTGAATAGTGCAGTTTGGTATTTTCAGGGCTGAGCAGAATTGTTTTGCTCATAACTTTTGCATTAAGAATCCAAATCCATTGGTTCTTGTTGCTAAATTCCTAAAAATCACCCTCTTACTGCTGTAGAAATTTCAGAGAATTTGGAGTTCGTTTGCTGTGCTGTCTTGTTGTTTTTAAATCGTTCTTATCGGTTCTTTATCGTTTTTCCGTTAGGTTTCGACATTTGTGGTGATCCATAAGCGACCCTCCGCAACAAAGTGACCAGCAGCAAGGCAAGCAGTTTGACCATTTCCATCATTGTCCCATTATTTTAAAGCTTAATACTTTGTTTTACTTCTATGTATGCATGCTACTTTGTGTTAATTGTCGCTAGTAATCCTATAGTTGCATAATCTGTAGGAGTTGTTTATCCTCTACTACCAATGAGCCTAGGTTATTCGCTGTGGTTGGAGCTCGTTGGATGAGCTCTTATCACTTAGTAGTTTCGACTTAAAGCGCTTAGACATGCTTAGCTATCGGTAGTAATGGGCGATCATCGACTTAGTCGATGGTCTTGATCACACAAGTATAATTATTCCTCCAATATGTCCAGCACTTGTGCTTTGATTAATTGTAAAATCAAAAACTGAAAATAAAATGTTGATTTGGACTTGGGCATATTGGATGGATGGTGTGGTTTTGGAATGTGGTAGTATGCCGAGTCGTTATGACCGAGTTACTTGCGCCACTGTTACGAGCAATATTGCGTGCTAACCACACGAGGGGATATGGGACCTCTCTTGACTAAGTACTTTGGGGGTGTTAATTATGAGCTGGTTGGTGGGTATGTTTTAATAAAATGTGTATGTGTAGTGTTGGGAGGGAGCATTGGCGGGCGGTTAGGCTGTCTAATGTGTCCTTGTCCCCGTGGGTTCTTGCTCGTAATTAGCATCGTTCATTGGAAATGTCTCAGAGGACTTAGCGTGCCGGCATACCAAAGGTAGTGTGCTTAAAGGAAAGGCGATGCAGGCGTGTGGGTACATTGGTACACCCCTGCAGGATAAAACTATTGAATAGCCTCGCCCTAGGTTATGGACACGCCGGAAGCGCCCGTAAGAACTAGACTACAACTTTTAATTAAAACTTGACATGGTTGGTATGTGGGTAATTCATACTATTGTTGTGGTGGCTATTGGGTTAGTCACTTCGAGTTGTTCTTGTTGTTGTTATTATGTTATTATTGCGTTGTTATTTCAACAAGTAAAAATGCTTTGTCAAATTGCCTTAAATCTATTATGTTATTGCAAATGGAACTTGCTTTATGCTAAATGTAAGTCCAAAGCTCCATCCACTTAATTAAAGCTTGCATGTAGCTAAATTATAGTTACATTATCTTACACGTCGGTCTTGCGAGTACAATAAACAAGTTATTGTACTCATTTGCTTTGCTTAACAACCTTGTTGCGAGAGGGCGGAGGTGAGCTCCAAGAGCCTTACTACGTGCCACGTGTTGCGCTTTCTTGACGACTAGCTTGGCGGTCGGTCCTACGATGCCTAGGGGTTAAGGCACACCGATTGGCTTTGTGTTATAGCCATCTTTATGGCACTTTTGCTTCATTGTGTATTCTTGTAACTTATTGCTATTTGGCCTAAGGGCCCTCTTTTGTAGTAGCTATTCCATATTAATATTAACTTCGGTTTGTTGCTTATGTTCTATGTGTTGTATGGAATTGATATATTCTTTTGTTGTGAGGTATGTATCTTGCATTCGGGAGTATACATCTCTCGAGACCGAAGTTTATTAGGTTGATAATACTAGGGTCAATTGGATGACTAAGTATTATGAGCCTAATAAATGTCGGGGTCTCACAGAACTGGGCTTTGAGGCTATCCTCCGACGGGCCATATACATTTGTTAACCATGACGATGACCACCCCCTCGGGAGTTCCATCGATGGGACCCCCCCCCTGGAGTCCATCGACTAAGGTAATGAAAACAATCATAAGAAGGACCTAGGATTTCAATTAATAGATGTCGTCAATTACAGTGGCGATTAGTTTTGTTTCTCGAAGACAAGCGGCCATTTGCTAAGGAATAGGCTATAGATTCCCTGACTATGTTCCTCTTTGCCTTCAAATTTAGCCCCCAAACATTCCAGGAGATGAAGTTACAATTAAAGCTGTCCATATCAAACGGGGCACGACCCACGACCAGTGTTTTCTTTATCAGCAGTTTTTTTTTTACCGGAGGGCACCGGTAAGGCCGGTAACCGCAAAAATCGGAAATTTCGGCCAAAATTTTCAAAAAAAAATTCAAAATTTTGGGATTTAAAATTAAAAAAAATCAAATTCAAACAAAATTCAAGCAAATTCGAATTTTTTTGGACAAATTTCATCAAACCCCATTTTTTTGGCCGGTTTTAATTTCTCTGCCTCTGCAGAACACCGAATTCGATGCGGTAACGGCGAAATTTCGCCGAGAGAAATTTCACTGCCCACGACCCGGGGAAGAAAGCCCTAGCACGCCGACACAGGAGAGAGCACCGCCGAGGAAGTTGCAATGGAAGTTGCGTCCGCTGGCAGTTTAGCTGGTACTGACATCCGGAATAGCGCCGCGAGGGCCTTGATATGATCACTGGAGAGAGGGTTGTCAAACAACTTGTGAAATTTGCTGACTGTCCCGGAGGCGGAGTCGGACGAGACTCCCAGAGTGGCCGCCAGTACTAACTGTTGAAACAGATGCCTATTCTCACGCCAGAGACCGGTTCTCCCGTCCTTGTGATCCTCAACGTCTTCGCTTTGCTGCTTGTTGCATCTTGGTCATACTCACGCCACTCCTTCTCTCAGTAGTGGCTAGATTATAGGATCACATTCCTGCTGTATAAATGTACTAGAGATGATCAATAGAATGTGCGTTGCATTCAAACTCTTCATGGTATCAGAGCATCTTATCCTAACCTCCTACACCTTCCGCTGCCCCACACTCTGCTAATGGCGTCCAGTCCCTCTTCCTCTGCAGACTCCTTCACGATCCTTCCCACCTCGCCCACCCAACTACCAAAACACATGTCTCCATTTCTGCATCAGCCATCCAACTGATCAACATCCGTTCTCATGTGCCCATCACCCTGGACCTTGCTGAATCCAACTACTCTTAGTGGAGCACGTTCTTCATGGTAGCATTTCGCAAGTTCGGGCTGAGCGATCATGTTGACGGCACCTCCGTCTGCGTCGGAAGGTAGGCGTCTGAGTGGGCGCAAATCGACTTCTGACATCGTGTCCTGGCTCTACACCACCGTCTCCAAGGAGATCCTCAACATCATCCTCAAGCCTGATGACACCGCCTACTGCGTTTGGCGAGGCCATTCTTGGGATTTTTCTCGACAATCGTATGCAACGGGTCGTTCGCTCAACAAAATTCCACGGCTGTACCAAGGTGATCTCTCCATCACGAATCTGCAGTAGCCTCAAGACCTGGCCGACACACTTGGCGACATCGGCTCTCTGTCACCGATCAAGCGCTCGTCCTCAACATCTTCGTGGTGAACTCCAAATTCGATCATCTTTGTTTCCATTCTCACCATGCAACACACCTTCCTTCCTTTATTGGGCCCATTCTTATCTTCTTGGGAGGAACAACGACGCTCACACCGCCAAGATGGAGGCTGCGGCAGCTCTACTCGCTAGTGGCTCCCCACACCGCAACCCACCTTCACCAATACCTCCTCGACTCCTCCTTCCGCGGTGGTGATCGCAAAAAAGAAGAAAAGCAGAGAAGCGATGGGCGTGGCGCAACTCCGCAACACCGAGGCACACCTCGTCCACTGTTGTCCCGTCATGGATCCGGGCTACAATCAGTGGACCGGCGTCGTCTGAGCTCGCCCCTACCTCAATGGCGTGCACTGGCAGGTCTTTTAGGCTCGCGACTGGCGCTCCTCCGGCGCATGCATGGTGCATCTTGTCTTCAGGAGCCCTCTCGCCACACCGGTGCCACACCTGCGGCGACTTCCACGCCACCGTCGGCGCGTGGGATCAGCGCTCTACTCGGCTCTCCAAGGCATGTCTTCCACCGCCCCTTACTCTAGTGGCGGCGATTGGTTCCTTGACACCGGCGCCACGGCACATATGGCCTCCAACCCTGGTAGCCTCTCCTCCTTTCACCCTACCTCCTCTCCATCTCAGATTATTGTTGGTAACGGTGCTACCCTTCCCATCAATTATACTGGTTCCGTTTCTATTCCAACCTCTCATGCTCCCCTTCGCCTTAATAACGTTCTTGTCTCACCTGCACTTATTAAAAATCTTGTGTCTGTTCGTGCTCTTACTCGCGATAATTCTGTGTTAGTGGAATTTGACCCTCTGGTTTTTCTATCAAGGACCTTCGCACGGGATGGTTCTTCCTTCTTTGTGATGATCCAGGATGATCTTTACAGCTCGCGCCACTCACCACAACCTTCAAGTCGTCTCCTCCGTCGATCTTTGGCACGCACGCCTCGGGCACCCTGGACACTCGGCTCTTTCTCGTATCCTAGGCACTTTTAGTTACTCTTGTAATAAATCTGACGCCCACACATGTCATGCGTGTCGGCTTGGCAAGCATGTGAGGCTACCATTTTCTTCTTCCACCACAGTTTCTAGTTTTCCCTTTCAACTCGTGCACTGTGATGTTTGGACCTCTCCTGTGTTAAGTAATTCTGGTTTCCAATATTACTTAGTTCTTCTCGATGATTTCTCCCATTATACATGGACCTTCCCACTGCGTCATAAGTCAGCTGTTTTTTCCACACTTCAAACCTTTCATGCATATGTTACGCAGCTTGATTTAATACCGATTCTCAACTTTCAAACTGACAATGGCAAGGAGTTTGACAACCATGCCTCCCGGTCTTTCTTCTCCACTCATGGCATCACCCTTCGCCTTTCTTGCCCATATACCTCCCAGCAGAACGGCCGCGCGGAACGCATCCTTCGCACACTCAATGAGAGCGTTCGTGCTCTCCTCTTTCATGCCTCGGTGCCACCCCGTTTCTGGCCGGATGCCTTAGCCACTGCAACATATCTACTAAACCGCCGTCCATGTCGACCCCGGAACTTCACCACTCCCTTCCACCTCCTATTCGGTGAACCACCCTCCTATGAGCACCTCCGCGTGTTAATTTGTTTGTGTTACCCTAACACGACATCCACCTCCCCCTAGCTTCGCACCACGCCTGCATTGCGTGCGTTTTCCTCGATTATCCATCTAACACCAAAGGATATCGTTGCTATGACCCGCTTCCGCCGGGTTCTCACCTCACGTCATGTATATTTCGATGAGCGTACCTTTCCTTTTCAGCGAGTCCCTTCATCGCCGGCGCTGACCCGCCACGCCGCTCTTCCACGAGATCTCGTCGATCGTCGTCTCTTCCTCACGGCGTGAGGTTCTAGCACCTCCCGTGAGACGATCACCAACTGCATCTCCATCACCGAGCGATCGCTTCCACATCAATCCTATCGCTTTTGCGCACCTCTGCGACACCGCACCTCCTGCGGCACCGCGACCTCTGCATCACCCGCACCTCCCCATTTGTGTCTTCATCGCATCCTATGCTCACTCGGGCCAAGGCAGGCCTCACTATGCCAAATCCACGGTATGCTCATGCCACGACCACTACTTCCCCATCGCCTATCCCAACGTCGGTGCGTGCTGCCCTCCGCGACCCGAATTGGCTCACAGCTATGCGGGAAGAGTACTCAGCGCTCATGTCCAATGGCACTTGGACCCTTGTCCCACGACCTCGCGGCGCCCACCTCATCACCGGCAAATGGATCTTCGGCACAAGTTCCACTCAGATGGAACCCTGGATCGCTACAAGGCACGCTGGGTGGTTCGGGGATTCTCGCAGCGTCCCGGCATTGACTACGACGAGACGTTCTCCCCCGTTGTCAAGCCAGCTACTATTCGCACCGTGCTGCATCTCGCTGCCTTTCGTCAGTGGCCCGTGCACCAACTGGATGTCAAAAATGCGTTTCTTCATGGGGACTTGTCAGAGCGTGTATACTGTCATCAACCAGCCGGCTTCGTCAACGATCAGCATCCTGACTACGTCTATCAGCTCTCCAAGTCCCTCTACGGCCTGAAGCAAGCGCCCCGTGCATGGTACCAACGATTTGCCGGCTTCCTGCAGTCCATCGGCTTCATCTCCACCAAATCGGACTCGTCCTTGTTTGTCCTCCGGCAAGCTGATGACATGGCGCTTCTTCTGGTCTACGTTGATGACATTGTCGTTACAGCCTCCTCGACGTCTCTCATGCAGCGTGTCATCACCAAGCTTCACTCTGAATTCGCCATGAAGGACCTTGGCTCCCTGCATTTCTTCCTCGGCATTCAAGTCCGCCGTTCATCTACCGGATTTTTTCTCTCACAGGAACACTACGCTGAGGACTTATTGGAGTGGGCAGGCATGGCCAATTGCACACCTGCTTCCACACCTGTCGACACCAAACCGAAGGTCTCTTCCTCATCTGGAGTTGCAGCCTGTGATGGATCTCACTACCGCAGTATTGCTGGAGCCCTACAATACCTCACGCTCACTAGGCCGGATCTTGCATATGCAGTTCAGCAAGTGTGTCTACTCATGCACGATCCGCGTGATGTGCACTGGACTCTCATCAAACGGGTTCTTCGCTATGTACGCGGTACCACAAGACATGGCCTCACTATTCGAGCTTCCCCTTCCACTGATCTTGTGGCCTACTCCGACGCCGACTGGGCAGGATGTCCAGATACTCGCCGATCCACATCTGGCTATTGTGTCTTCCTTGGTGACTCGCTCATCTCTTGGTCCTCCAAGCGACAGTTGACGGTGTCACGTTCCAGCGCCGAGGCGGAATATCGCGCCGTCGCACATGCGGTGGCGGAATGCTGTTGGCTTCGCAATCTTTTTGGCGAACTGCATTCACCCCTCCCCAAGGCTACGATTGTCTATTGTGACAATGTCTCCGCTGTCTATTTGAGTGCCAATCCAGTCCATCATCGCCGCACCAAGCATATCGAGCTGGACATCCACCGTCCGTGAAAAGGTGCAACTTGGTAAACCGCGTTCTTCATGTCCCAACGAGTCGACAATATGCGGATATTATGACCAAGGACTTCCCCAACAACCCGAGGAGTTTGATCCGATCTTTGCATCACTGGCGACGCCTTGCAGGCTGCGAAGTGTTGAAACAGATGCATATTCTCACGCCAGAGACCGGTTCTCCCGTCCTTGTGATCCTCAACGTCATCGTCTTTGCTGTCTTTGCATCTTGGTGTACTCACACCACTCCTTCTCTCAGTAGACTCCTTCTCTCAGTAGTGGCTAGATTATAGGATCACATTCCTGCTGTATAAATGTACTAGAGATGATCAATAGAATGTGCGTTGCATTCAAACTCTTCACTAACTGCGTGCGATGCGCTGCCGGAGCACGGTTTGAGTAAGAAGCCACAAGTCTAGCGCTGCGCCTGGAGGTGAAGCTGGAAGGGATGACTTTTCGGCGGGCTTGCTGAACATCTGGCAGCGGGAGGATAGGAGATGGTAGAGTGCACTTGATCCTACGCGAGTAGGTTATTGAAGCATTTTCATCAGATTGAGTGTGTCCGTCCCTGGGGTTGGATTGTGGTGACTGCAGCTGGGGCTCCAACCGCGCCGACCACCTATCTTCGGACGTATGAGCCAGGAGATCTCGGGCCGGGTTAACCGGGGAAGAGCAAGGTGGCTCGACGGGCTCAGCACGAATTTCCAAGGTCGGAGAAGCAACCACGACCCGAAAGCAAGGAAGGATCTGTTTGGCATCCCATAGCGTCATGACTATGCAGAAGATGACCAGGCGCGGGAGAACAACGGGAGACAGGAGCGAAGAAAGACAGCGTCAAAAAAAAGAAAGACAGCGTGAAACGGAAGATGGGCCGTAATGGGCCGAAAGGCTACACGAAGATTGGGAGTCCCTTTCTATTTGCTGTAGAGTATAAGATACTCCTTGCCTTACGAGACACAGTATCGAAAGAAAGAATATCTCCTGTGTATCCCCTTTTCCTCCTTTGTCTTTGCTGCTCTCGCTGTTCTTGCTGTTCTGCCCCTTTCTGCTGTTCTCCAGAACTTGTAAACAGACTTGTTTTGCTGTTGAATCGAGGCATATAGAGTCTCTGTGGGAATATATATCTTATGTGTATGACATATGCCTTTGTCCTGATGCCTGCCTCCCACTGTAGACCGGAGAAAACGGCAAGGTGGATGGGTTTTGAAACCTGCTTTTCGGTCATCAAGCTTGCCGCTTTTGGCCTAGGAGAGATGGGAGGTGGAGTGGTCCCCGTTTCGCAGCTTTGGCGCCCTGCGCTCCTGCCACCAGTCCACGCCCGACAAACTGTGGGCCCCTGTCCAGCAGCTTTGGAAGTCTCGACAAGGGAGGAAGCCTCCAGGAGCTTGGTTGGGGCCCGCCACGACTGCCACCGTCTAGAGGAAGAACGTCGTCGAGCTGACCGGAATTGATGGAGAAGATGTGACGGCGAGGAATAGAGCCAGCGGAGTCAGATTCTGGGAGACCTCCGAAACCCGAGTCATCACTTGATGGAGCGAAAGGCAGGTACAGCTCAACCGCCGGCGAAAAATCGATCACACTGTGAAGCTTCATGGGCGACTCGATCTTGAACGAGAGGAGAGAAAACCTGGTTGGCGTGATCCATCAGAGAACCATCCGGCAAGAGCTCCGGCTCAGCAATAACGAGGGTTTTCTGTTTTGGCATCGCATTCGGGTTGAACGACCAAGCCACGAGACGAAGCGCGGAGAGATCAGTGTGAGACGTGGAGGACTCATCGAATGATTCGATCCAACAGGAGGGAGGGAGGACGGCCAAAATGGTTGCAAGGCTCCAAGCGTGGATCGGGATGCCTTCCAGACTGAGTTCAACCCGAAAACGCAATGGACGGGCGGTAGCCAGAGAAAGTCTAGACCACTGACGGAGGAGAAGGTGAAAGCGTGTCGTCTTGATGGAGCCACCTTGAAGAATGAGGTCCTTGGAGGAAATGGAGTCGAAGACGATCAAGAAATTCTATGGGTAGTAGGGGTGTACCGAGAAGCACGACGGCGACAGACCCCGTTCGGCTTGAAGCGCCTGAGCGACTTGTTGCGCGGTAACCACCGGCCGTGTCCCTCTCACCCAGACAATTAGAGCACGCTCCAGGCAGCATTCCACGTCCCTCATGGCCGGAGTCATCGGGACGACAAAAACAGACTCTGGACGGTGTAGCGGATCACCTAGCGGAAATTCATCGTTGACGACGCCATGAAACCGAAGAGGAGTTGAGTGGTCACAACCAGTGTTTTCTTTATCGGCAGTTTTTTTTACCGGAGGGCACCGGTAAGGCCGGTAACCGCGAAAATCGGAAATTTCGGCCAAAATTTCAGCCGAAATTTTCAAAAAAAAATTCGAAATTTTGGGATTTAAAATTAAAAAAATCAAATTTAAACAAAATTCAAGCAAATTCGAATTTTTTTGGACAAATTTCATCAAACCCTTTTTTTTTGGTCGGTTTTAATTTCTACCGGCTACCACCGTAACAGGTTCTGGATCGGTAGCCGTAAATTCGTCGAGAGAAATTTCTTTGGTCTGCAATGATCGGGCTCATGCAAAGTGAAATTTCTTGTCACGCGGAAGAAGGAAGCTGGGTTTCCCTTGCCAAGAGGTGGTTGAGACCCACCGGAGCGGCAAGAGCGTGAAGGGACTCCTGCGATCCCCGGGTCCGCCCCTCTCCCTCTGGAAGGATTTTACGACGCTGAGTGGGCGGCTGTGCGACCAGACCCACCCCGAGGATTGAAGGTTGGCCTGACGCCTGAGGGGGGGGGAGACGCCGAGCGTCCCCCCGTGCTGCCGGCGTCTGCTCGTGAACTGGGGACAGCGACCTCTTACGGTGGGCGGATGCGTGCCCAGTGCGTTTGCACCGAAAGCACCGCGTGGGGTTGTGACATGACGCTGCGACGTGGTCATCGGAGAAGCAGTTGAAACAGCGACCGACCAAGTCACTGGGGACTGGTCTGCGAGACGGAGGAGGCTTGGGCCTTCGGCGCCAAGAACGCCTGGGCCGAACTTCCTTTCAGCCATCTTTCGTTGCCGTATTGGGTGCTGGGACGGTTCTCCACAGGCTTGTCACCGTCCACGAAGAGCACCGCCTTTCCCACGATAGGGCTTGCGAACTTACTCCGGGGGACGACCGCCGGAAGAGAAGGGGGCGACGCAGGGTGAGGAGAAGGCGACCGGCGACGCGACTGAACTGAATCGGGGCTGGAGAGGGAGGATTCACACGAGCACCTCTCTTTCTCCGACCGCGTGCCTAGGACGGCCGCCCAAAAATCGAGGTCGGATGACGACGAGTCCAAGGGGACATGTTCCTAAAGAGAGGCCTTGGGGAGGGGGAGGTTGGCGGGGAGCTAGACGATGGACGTGGCTAGAGGTGGGAGTCGGGCCGGCTATTCGCGTGCGCTTAGAGCCTGGCCCAAGCACGATCGAGCACGCCACGTGGCGGGCAGTAGCAGCACGCAGACGGACGCCGGGGAAAGGCCTGGTGGGCGTGACGCAGACGGTCGTCTGGCGCGGCTTGCGTGCTTTCGGCCGGCAGACGGCGGCACCTGGTAGCCTGGCCCGGCCTGGCGGCACGGCCGCCTCGGAGCTCGCCAGAGAAAGTCGGAGAGACGCGAGCCGCGACCCTGAGCGCCAGGAGAGCCGGAGAGGCGCGAGCGAAGCAGCAGCGTCGGCGCGAGGCCTCGGGACCTGCAGCGCCGAAGCCGGAGACGCGAGCCGCGACCACGCGCGTCGAGCAACACCATGATAAGTAGAGGCGGCAGTGTCGGGCACGGGCAAGGCCGGCGGCGAAAAGGCACGCCGGCCGGGTAGAGGCCTCCGCCTCCTCGCCGCCTCTGCCTCGGCCTCATGCGCGCTCGGCCTCCGCCATAGTCGCCGCAAGGGATGGGGCCATGGGGGATGGGGGGCCGAGGCGGAGGGATAAGGGAGATCCGAGGGAGGCAACGTGGGAGATGGACGATGGGGTTCGGGGGGAGCTCGGAGGGAGGCGATGGGGGAGGGAGGAGCTCGGAGTCGGTGGCCCTTGTGCCAGCCGGGAGGCGATGGGAAATGGGGCTGTGGAGTGTGGAGGCAGATGGGGAAGGGTTGGGGGAAGGAAGTGGCCGACAGGCCAAGTGGTGGGAGCAGGAATCCAAGCCCGGGGAGAGAGAGAGAGAGAGAGAGAGAGAGAGAGAAATTGAGAGAATCAGGTAGGGCGGACCCTTTACTTTTCTCTGGGTGAGTGGCAGGCAAATTGAGAGAGACAGCCTGACAGGGCTCTTTACTTTCTTTCAAATTGAGAGGCAGCAGATGCGGACAGGCGAGTGGACAGGGTGATTAGCAGCGTTCTAGCGTCTGGTGATTAGCGAGTCGTGTCTTTTTCCAATCACGGCGCGAGAGACAACGGCAACAAGCACTACAACAGCAAGTCGTGACCGCGAGAGACATGACATGACATAAATCCGATGTGACAAGCACGATTGCACGAGAAGCAAGCGGCTCTCGGGTTTCTTCTCTCGGGTGTCTATAAAATGAAGCTCATTTCTTATTGATTCATCCATTCTCATCTCAGCTCATTTCTTCATCATTCATTTACTCTTCTCATTTCTTCAATAGCCATCTGCTCACTCCATTTATTCACCATCCATCCATTATCTTTGCCAAGAGTCGGAGCACCAAGGAGCTCCCGGCGGTATGCTACCGAGGAGTCGAACCGAAAAGGACAGCGAGGCGACTTAGTGTAGCTCTCGCTGCCGTCGCTCCCTAGTCCTCCTCCGGCTCCGACTCCCATTGATGCTCGCCACTCTCACCAAGCATGGGAGACTACGGCATAGGTGACCGTCATATGGGCTGATGCGGAGGGCTCTGAGGAGTGTCGAGGCGGTCCGGAGCCAATAGGGACTCGAGTTCTCCCGCGTCCTGAGCGGCAACATTGGCGGAGTGCGGACGAAGGCGAATCTTTGGAAGCACATGACACAGAGCTAGGAAATCCATGATGGCCAAGCGGTGAATATCGCAACATGTAATTATTGCCAAGCTAAATTATCTGCTTTCGCATACAAGCTGCGGGGACAAGGCACTTGAACCGGCGCTACAAAACATGCTTGCGCAAGATCGGGCGCAGAGCGAGGGAGGAGTACAAACGCATGGCTAAACTTCGAGGCCGATGGCTCTGTAAGTACTTGGGTATACAACCCGATTTCGCCCGTGAGGAAATAGCTAGATATATTGTTGCGGAAGATCAACCGATTAGGATGGGTGAAAGCAGCGTGTTCAAAAAATGATCCAACGCGGCTTTTGCCCACAATACCAACATGTTAGTAGGAGAACCACTACATCCGATATTTTACGGCTGTACCATAAGGAACTAGCAAAGCTAAAAGAATAACTCCTACAAGTTCAGTTCTCTTTTGCTATAACCCGAGACATTTGGATATCATCACACCGGAGAAGTGCCTACCTTAGTGTTGTAGCCCATTATTTAGAGCGACAATTACAAACTAAACAAGAGAGTCATAGGGTTTAAGCCAATTAACGAATCGCTTTGCAGGGAGAGGCCATTGCGGCGTATACTACGTACTTGATGATTTTAAGATAGATAATAAGATTGCTTCTATCACTCTTGATAGCACGTCGTGAACACAAGCTGCTATGAACATCCTCACCCCAAGATTGCGGGCGTATATTGGTGGTTATGTTCTCCACTAGAATCGTTATGCCATATCTTGAACCTTGTTGTTCAAGGCGGTATACAAGCAATTGGCGGATATTTGAGCGAGATCGCACGCGTCGTTCGCTACCTCACAAATTCCTCACAAGTGGCAGCCAGGTTCGCGAGAATACTGCGTAGCCAATGGGAAGGAGCCAAGAAAATTCGGTCTTGACATGAAGGTGAGGTGGAACTCAACCTACATCATGTTAAAGAAGTTACAAGGGTACGAACATGTTATATCTGTTTTTGTCAATGCTAACTCTCAAAACAATGAATTGATAGTTACCAATTGATTGGCAAATTCTTTGGTCATTTTAAACGAGTTTTACAACCTTTTATAGAGCAACAAAATGTTATCTGGTGTTTATTACCCTACCTCTTGCTTAGTTATAGAATATATTTGGTTAATTGCAGACAAGATTGCCAAATCTAGGGAGGATCCCATTTTAGGTCATGCTGTTGCACTAATGGAGGAAAAGTTTATTAAATATTTTAGTTCTATTTCACATGTGTATTGCTTTGCTATTATTTTCGATCCTACGAAAAAGTTGTCAGGTTTGCAGATGGGTATGGAGGGAATAGGTGAATGCCTTGGTCTTGATTACTCGGAAGCTTTTGCACATGTCAAAGAGGAGCTTTTCGTGTTTTCCGCATGTATCATGACAAATTCGGCGTGCGTGAGATCGAGACCGCCTGGCCAGACACAACAAGGAAAGAAAAGCTTGACATCCCACTTGTGGAAGAAGCTAAAGGGCAAGTCCAGTTCTTCGTCCTCTCGGTCTCAGCGGCCCCTCGTGGAATTACGTCTCGAGCTAAACCATTACGGAGCATGATTTTGCAAACATCGATCCCGATCTTTCCGATGGAAAGATAGACTTGCTCGAGTAGTGGAAGAACAACAAGCGGATATTTCTGTGCTATCACATTTAAATGCACAGATATTACATTGGTGCCGGTGTCGATGTATCTTGAAACAGCGTTGACATGGCGGGGAGAATAATTGAAGAAAGAAGATCATCCTCACGCCTAAGATGGTGGAGGCAATCACATGCGCCAAGGATTAGGAATTGGCTAAAGAGCGGCAACAGCATCAACTAGAGGATCTTGAGATCGTGCAAGGTCGACGACCTCGACGCATGAGCGATCTCGACATTGATGAGTAGTTAGTATGTACACATGTTGTTCTTGTACTCTTTTCCTTACTCGGGAACCCGCTCTGGGCGTAAGGTTTTTAACGAGGCGATAACATTGTATCCATAAAATATCAAGAAAATTTCACTTTTTCCCGAAATATTTTCGTGCCCATGTTTATGCATAATTAATTCAATTTTAACTAGGTTTTTAATGAGGCGGCACGACCACGCAAGAGGAATGAAGATGGCGATGCGCACGCCATCAAATCTCGCCTCCGCCGCCAATAGTTACTTAGGGTGGGCTTGAGGTGGCACGCAGACACGACCACGCACGACGGGCTTTGGGCCATGCAGGCACGACCGAACGCGAGGTGGGCCGACCAAAGACGACGGCCCGAAGCACGCAGTGGGCCCAGGCCGTCTTGCAAGACGGCCGGCCCAATTCCCACCTCTAGACGTGGCCACCATCGTCGGAGTGGCGGGCTGTGGGGAGCGGCGAGGAACATCTGGGGAGCTAGGCGATGGACGTGGCCACCGCTGCCGGAGTGGCAAGCGGAGCTAGGGGAGGGAGCGCGAGGCACTAGAGAACAGGATTAAAAGGCATGTAAAAGAGATATATTCGATCTTCATCTTAAGTTTAGTAGGCTACAATGGCCAATGGATGTAGTGTGTATGCTCATATTAGGTGTTTAATTTCTCTGAAGAACATATTAAACCCAAAAGGGCACTTCCTTGTCACTCAAAATACTTGCATCACATGTGGAGTCACATACTTGTACTCATTTCTTATGAAGCAGTGTGATCCAAACATTGTCTACTTTGTTCCAGTTTCTCTGTGGACTATTCATTTATAAGGTACATCCTTGTACCCATTAAACAATGATAAAATAGTAAATGCACAAAATGTTAAAAAAAACAGAGAGAGAGAGAGAAGGAAAACATTTGCTAAAGATATACAACTTCAGAGAAGTGGCTTCTATTGCAATTTTGTAAGATGCCAGTAACTCTTCAGTTTTGACCCATTTCAGTACAATGGGCTTATACATGAATTACACACAGAATCACATACTCCACCCAATTGGGTTTATTTACACCTATTGACATTCCTCCAACAACGTATAAATTGATCTGGCTCATGCTGTGACGCACAGCTTAAACCTTGCATCCATTAGATTTTGTTGACTAAAGTATGATAGGTTCAACAGGCCCTTCCCGAGTGATATCCAATTATCCACAGCTGAGAGCCGTCGGGGTTTTCTCAACAGGAGCATGTCACCGAAGAATGAAGACTGCGACGTTTTTTGTTTCTTTCTAGGACACTTATCCAGATGAACTCCTATATATCTCATCGGCCTTCACTACAGGGACGTAGACGACATCTGTTAGGGAGCTGTGGGTTCGCCCGTAGAAAATGTACACGAAAACACCCATCAGCAGCCATATGCCGACTCTCATCCATGTGCCGCCGCTGAAGAACACAAGGCAAATGAATGTTTCGGATGAATAACAAAAAAAAAAGTGAGACAAGTCATCTAGAGATATGCTTAAAAATGGATCATTTGGATAAGATACTAACCCCAGGTTTATCAACAGATACGTATTTATGAGGATACACATAACTGGTAGCAGAGGAACAAAAGGGCATGTGAATCCTGCAGCAAGACAACAGCAAGGTACAGTTTAGCCTGGATATACTGGAAGAATCAAGCACTCCAAGAAAAACAAAACATAAAGGCGGCAGTTTTATGAACCTCCAGAGTGGCCAAAAGTGTGTCTGCCATCATCTTGGTCGATCCAGAAGAGCACACCAAGACCAGCTAGAAGGAGGACACCGCCAACGATGCAGCCAATACATATAGGAAGACTGACATAGGAAATAGAAGTAGAATTGTTAAAACAATCAGTAGATGCTGATCTGATAAAATTGACCATGACAAGGAATCCAACTATCCTTCCACACAGCTTTATGCATGGTATTGATACTTACAAAGGCAGCCATGAGGCAGAAGCTGAAGATGTGAGGACCAGAACGCCTACACAAACAGATCCTATGCTGAAAGCAGCCGTCTTTCGACGTTTCATCTCATCCATCTTGCCTAAAGAATTATCAGGAAAAGCTGCTCTTTTTAGCTTTCTGAAGTAAAATGCACTAGTTGTGGGGAAAATGGCACAACTGAATCTAATATGAAAGCAATTCTGTGCAGACAACCTGTATAATTTTTCTTCTCAATGAGAGGGTCCTTTATTGATTCTACCACAATCACATCCTTTATTTGAGATGTGTTGCAGCTCCCACCTTGAAGAGAATCCCTAGCCTTTTCCTCATCACATTCTTGGCTCAAACGGAATGATTCTCGCAGAGATGATGGCAAAGGGACCTCATCCGGAGGAACATATCTGAGTATCAAGATCGAGACAGCAACTATGGTGAATGCAAGGAGTGTGCCTACACTGACCTGCAGCATACAAGCATTTAATTCTCTCTCCACGTTGCAATCATTGTAATGCTCACATGCATGCATAGTCTGGCAGAATGCACCTCTTTTGTTTTGGGTAAAAGACCATCAAAATATCCAAATGATAGCAGCCAGCTGATTCCTTACCATTCCTGCCAACTGGGAAACATCCATGAAAAAAGCCAGAGCAGCTGCACAGATGCCAGTCACAATTGTGCTCTTGACAGGAACTTGTGTCCGCTTGTTAACATCAGAGAAGAAAGATGGCAACAGACCATCTCGTGCCATGGCCATCAGTATTCTAGGCTGCCAGAAACAACCCAAGTCTTAAGATATATGACAATACAAGATAATGCATCTCTACGTTCCTAATTTCATGTAAAATCCCCAAGCAGAAAGGAAAGGGTGTGTGTGGGGTTGCAGGAGCATTTTAGGGGACACGGAGAGGCGGAGAGCTATCAGTGTATCTATGTCAATATATGGCAATACAAGATAATGCATCTCTACGTTCCTAATTTCATGTAAAATCCCCAAGCAGAAAGGAAAGGGTGTGTGTGTGGTTGCAGGAGCATTTTAGGGGACAGGGAGAGGCGGAGAGCTATCATTGTATCTATGTCATCTACGGATTGGACCTCCGATCCAAAGCAACCCACTCGGCACATTGGCTCAACTACCCTTCGGCAACTCCGTCCAGGAGTACATCGACCAATTTTTGGCGCTCCTATGCCGCACCGATGCCCTGACACCCACGCACCAGATGCAGCTCTTCACCTCTGGCCTACCCGACCAGCTGCACATCGACGTTAAGCTACAGAATCCGGCTGACCTTCAAATCACCATGAGCTTTGCCCACGCGTACGAGCTTTGAACGAAGACGGCACCAGTTGCTCCGCCACCAGGAGGTGGCTGCACAGGATCACGCCCCTCTGGATGGCAGCGCCCGTCCACCCCATTACCTGCCGTCCCACGACCGAAAGCATTGGGCGGTGTGCCAACAACACCTCCGCCACCTACGACACAACCTGGTCAGCCCCTCTGCCACCTTACGCCAGCTGAGATGGCTGAGCGCCGCAAGCAAGGCCTTTGCTTCAACTGCGACGAGTAGTACGTTCACGGGCATCGTTGTGAGTGCCTCTTTTATATTGAGGTCGAGGACTACGACGCGGATGGTATGATGTGTTAGAATAGGAGTCTCTTTTGTATTTTCTTATCTGTATATGGCATCTTTATCTATATATGGCATATCCCTTGTACTCCCTATATATATTGCTCATTGGACCTCATGAATAAATGCACAATATTCATAACATGGTATCAGAGTTAGGGCCCTAACCTAGCTCTTTCCGCTGCCACATCCATTGCCATCGTCGCTCGCAGCCGCCGCATTGCTATCGTATCGGGTCTGCCATTTGTCATCCTCGGGCATATCACTGTTGCCATCGTCGCATCGCTGCCAAAGATCGACGCCTTTGTCCATGTATTTGTCAAGCGGAAGCACCGAGCATGCTTATTAAGGCGTCGCCTAAGCGACGCTTAGGCGGTAAGTAGCTGCCGATGTCGTAAGGCGACGCTTGACCTTCGTCGCCTCGCCTTCTTGCCTCCTCGCGGTGCCTCGTCGTGCACAGCCTCTCCGACTCCTCGTCTGTCGCGTAGCTCCTCGGTTCCTCGCCCGGCTAAGGGAGGGAGGCTTGGCAAAAGGCTTGAAGGAGAGGAGAGCCGAGAGGAGAGAAGAAGGAGGAGGAGGCGGCGTGTGTGATGCCGCTGGCCGAGGAGGACCGGAGGGAACGCAGCCCCAGACCGGGGAGAATCGAGGAGGCAGCAGCGGCGATGGGCGGAGGAGGGGCAGTTTGCCGAGGAGGGACCGGGAGGGGCTGAGGCCGTGAGAATCGAGGCGTGTGGTGAGGGACGGGAGGGAGGCAGGGGCGGCGTGGAGGAGAGGAGGCGAAGAAGACGAAGCGCAAGTGCGTGGCCCCCATCGAGCTCTCGGCCGGCGGGAAAAGGAAGCGGTGGCAAAGTGGGCGGTGTGTCGGCGGTGAGGCAGCCGGTCGGCCGAATCTTCGTGGCGGATCTTATGCCTTCCAACTGCTGTCGGGATCTTCTGCAGCCTCCCGATCTGCCGCTCTGCACTGCCGCCTTAGGGATGTGTAAGGCATCGCCTCGCCTCACACCTTACCACTTAAAAGGTGTGAGGGGGGTGGGTCGTCTCGCCTCGCCTTACCGCCTTAATAACAATAGCGTCGAGGCTGACTTAACCGCCGCCGAAGCGCGCAAGAACCTGGTTCTGCCTCCGCCCGATCCTCTCCCCGAAGGAGCTCAACGCCGCCCGTCCTCGACACCGTCCGACGGAAGCTCCGAGACCAAGGCAGCCGCCGCCAAGACTTGCCCCCCGACACTGCTCGATTCGTGAAGCCCCGAGGTTGAGGCAAGCCGTCAGCGCGATCGAAGCAGGAGAAGCCCAAGCCGCCATTCTTGGGTTGGGCCGCTCGAGCCGCCGCTTGAGCAATTGCCGCCGCCAGAAGATGAGAAAACCTAGTTTGCCCCGTGCACTTGTGTGTAGGCCGATTGTAGTGTAGCCGGCCCGGCCCGAAAAGAGAAAAAAAAAAAGAAAAGAAAAACAGAATGTCGATCTAACCGCCGCGCTGTCCAGCACCGCCGTTAGACTTCGTTGCCTTGGTCGTCACGCCGTAAAGCGCCGCCTACCGATGGCTTCTGTTCCATCAGCTACAATCTCATTCTCAGGAACAAAGCTTCATGGGACGAACTACAGGTTGTGGTCTTCACTCATGAAGATCACGCTCGATGGTCTCTACCTCTAGGGACATGTCACTGGTGCTCGACCTTGTCTGTCGTCGCCGGTTTAACCTCCTCCCAGACAACCTACTTCTGCACCTCCTGCAGAAGATGAGGCCGCCAAGGAGGCAGAGGCCACTACTACTGCTGCTGACGCTGCTGATGAGGCCTTTCAGTATGCCATAGACGCTTTTGAACGCTAGTGTGCTGAGACCCGTGTTCGCACCATCCTGGTGGTTAGTGTCGATGACTCCATCCAGCCAGGCATTGTTTATCTGTGTTCTACTCGTCAGTGCAGGAATACTTGCGTGGCGATACCGGTACCGGCAAATGATGCTTAGTTCTTTTAACCGGCGTGAGTTGGAGACGCCGTTAGGAGAATCCTCCATCGGCGACCTCTTAGAACCTGGCGATCTCGGCACGGTGGGCGAGGCTTCTCCGCTCTGCCAGAGTGTCATAAGGTGTAAAGCGGATCGTGATCGCGCCGCTTTTATGACTTTGTCTGCCGTCTTCGCCCAGAGTTTGAGCCTGTTAGGGCTCAAGCGCCGAGCCGCTTCGCCCACGACCAAGCGATCGCCGAGGCTCTTTCAACGCTTCGTGCTGAGGAACTTCGCCACATGTTAGCAGCATAGCTTGTTCCGGTTGTGCTTGCTACCCCTTCTTCTTCTACACTAACGGCTTCTGCTACGACTACAGTCCCTCCTCATGTGTCTATTTCCGCTCCTGTTTTCGCACTAACTGGGGTTCAATGCAATTATTGCAAGAACTTCGGGCACAACTACCAGAGTTGTGTGGTGCGAAAAAAACAGAACAAGGCGTGTGGGGCTAGACGATCCAAGGAGGAGCAGGAAGGCCCTCCCTCCACGGGAGGACAGACCAGCACGTCAAGATCTCAGCAAGGCGACTCTGTTCAGCAGTTTTGTCAAGCTCTACTTCAGCAGCTTTCTCACAGCTCAGCAGGTTCTGGTAGTCTAGCTTAGACGTCTCCTCCAGGTACTTCTTGGGTTCTGGATTCTGGTGCATCTTCCACATGACACCGGACTCTACATCTCTCACTTCAGTAGGACCTCCTGTTGTTCCTATCTCTATTCAGATAGCTGACGGTACTCTTTTGTTTGTCAGTCGTCAGGGCACTATTTTGTCCACTGATTTTTCTGTTCCAGCTATTTCCCATGTTCCCCAACTTACCATGTAGCTTCTTTCGGTGGGTCAGCTTACCAATCTTGGTTGTAGAGTTGGTTTTGACTCACACCTGCTTTGTCCAAGATCGATAGATATGGACGGTACTTGGGACTAGCCGACGTCGCAGGGATCGTCAGGATCTCTACATCCTTGACCGCCTCCATCTTCCGACTACTTTAGTTGCTCATATCACCTCTGCGTCTACCTCCACCACAACTACTGCCACCACCTCTGGAGTTTTTGTGTGGTGACATCACCGTTTAGGTCACTTGTGTGGGTCCCGTCTTTTTTCATTAGTTCGTCAGGGTGTTCTTGGACATGTTACTATTGACATAACCATGTTTTGTCAGGGTTATAAGCTGGACAAGCAGCTACAACTTCCTTATCATTCTAGTGAGTCCTTGTCTTCTCATTCTTTTGACTTAGTTCATTCAGATATATGGGGACCTACGCCTACTATCTCTAAAGACAGGCATAAGTTTTATGTGGTCTTCATTAATGATTGTTCTCGTTTTACATGGATTTTCCCTATGTCTAATTGTGGTCAGTTTCTTGCAATCTATCATAGCTTTGCAACGATGGTCCATACTCAGTTTGATTCTTCTATCAGTACTTTTTGCTGTGATTCTGCTGGCGAGTACTGTTCTGACGCTTTTAGACAGTTTCTTTATGAGTAGGGCACTCTTTACCAGTCTTCTTGTCCTGGTGCTCATGCTCAGAATGGGGTTGCTGAGCGCAAACACCGTCGTCTGATTGAGACTGCCCGCACTCTTTTCCTTGCCTCTCACGTTCCACCACAGTTTTAGGTTGAGGCTGTTTCTACGGCTGCATATCTCATCAATATGCAGCCTTCCACTGCTCTTAAGGGTGTCAGTCCTATAGATCGTCTTTAGTCTCGAGCGCCCCCCCCCCCTCCCAAGTACACTCAACTTCGTATTTTTGGCTGCACTTGTTTTGTTCTGCTGTAGCCTCGTGAGCGCACTAAACTATCGACTCAATCAATTGAGTGTGTGTTTCTTGGTTATAGTTCTGAGCATCGCTGCTATGATTCTTCTACTCGATGGATCAGGATTTCACGAAACGTTGTTTTCAACGAATCTCGACCTTTCTTCTATCAAGATTCGACTCCTCCTGTTTCCACCGTTGAGTCGATTTCATGGTTGTCTCTTTCTGACTCTTCACCTAATTCTCCACTATCACAGTCTTCCCTTGGTATGTCTCTAGTGGTTCCTTCTGTACCTTCGCCTCCGGTCTTTGCCTCCTCCCGCAAAGACCTCTTGTTCTGCCGCAAAGACCACCATCTCATTTCTCTGGTATTCACTACTCCAGGCGTCCTAGTCCTTCATCAGGCTCCTCTCCTGGTATCTTTCCGACACTCACATCTGACGTCCTGATGATGCTCTTTGTTACGTCCGTCGTGACCGGACATCCCTTTGACCTCTTGATCGTCTTGGATTTGCTCTGATAGCTCATGCTCTCTCTGTCACTGAGCCTAGTTCTTATCGTGAGGCTGCTCCTCATTTTGAGTGGCAGCTTGCTATGGCAGAGGAGCTTGACCACTCCGACGAACCAGACAATACACCAACGGTATCGCTTCACGCGCTCACCGGATTGTGTAGCATTCGCGCCAATGAAACTATGCAACTCTGTGTCACTATCAGCTCCATCGACTTCATTGCTCTCCTCGACTCGGGCTCCACCCATAACTTCATCAACGAGAGCATGGTTTCCCAGGCCGGCTTGACGCTCAAGCCATGTCCAAGCCTTCACATCGAGGTTGCCAATGGCGACCATGTCGCTAGCAGGGGTTTGTGCCGGGGATTACCCCTGGTTATCGATAGCGAGTGCTTCACAGTGGATGGTCTCGCCATCCCACTCGGCGGCTTCGATATTGTCCTTGGGATCCAGTGGCTCCGCACACTTGGGCCCATCCTTTGGGACTTTGACAACCTTTGCATGTCGTTTTGGCGCAACGGTCGCTGCATTACTTGGGTCGGCATAGCTGCCCCGCGCACGACAGCCCGCGCGACCGTCTGCACCAATGCGGATCTCCTGGATGCCCTGCTACTAGAGTTCAAGAGCTTGTTTGCGGAACCGGTGGGACTTCCCCCCGATGCGCCACCTCGACCATCGGATCCATCTTCCAGGCTCGGCACCAATGGTCGTTCGACCAGATCGGTATCCTCACCTCTAGAAGGATGAGTTGGAACGCCAGTGTGCAGCTACGCTGCAACAGGGCACGATCCGTCCCAGCAGTTTGGCCTTTTCGTCGCCGGTCTTACTGATCAAGAAACACAGTGGGATATGGCGTTTTTGCATTGATTACCGTACGCTCAACGAATTGACGGTCAAGGACAAATTTCCAATACCGGACGTCGACGAATTACGCGGTGCCCGGTTCTTCTCCAAACTTGACCTCAGTTTCGGCTACCATCAGGTGCGCATGCATCCCGCGAACGTGGAGAAGACTGCTTTTCGAACCCAGCATGGACATTTCGAGTTCTTGGTGATGCCTTTTGGTCTCACTAATGCACCGGCCACCTTCCAGTCTTTGATGAACAAGATCCTGCGACCACATCTCCGCCGTTTTGCCTGTCTTTTTTTGACAATATTTTGATTTACAGCTCCTCTTGGTCCGAGCATCTGTGCCATCTCCGCACGGTACTGCTACTCATGCGCCATCACCATCTCCACCTCAAACGTTCCAAGTGCGTCTTTGGGGCTCCATCCGTGGCATATCTAGGCCATATCATCTCCACCGACAACGTCGCCATGGATAAAAACAAAGTGTCGGCTGTGAAAACTTGGCCCACACCACTTTCGGCCAAGGGAGTACATGGTTTTCTTGGGCTCGCAAGCTACTACCGCAAGTTTATTCGCGACTTCAGCATCATCGCGACGCCTCTGACCAAACTCCTCAAGAAGTCGTCCTTCCAAGGCGAACCATGCCTTTCAGGTCCTCAAGGGGGCTCTCTCCACCGCACCAGTTCTCCAGCTACCATACTTTGCAACAGGGTTCATCATCGAGTGTGATGCCTCGGGCACATGTTTCGGTGTCGTATTACACTAAGGTGCCAGACCACTAGCTTTCTTCAGTAAACCTATTGCAACGCAGCATGCTAAACTCGCCGCGTATGAAAGGGAACTCATCGGTTTGGTTCATGCGGTCCGTCATTGGCGGCCATACCTTTGGGGCCATATTTTCACCGTCTGCAACGATCATTACAACTTGAAGTTTTTATTGGATCGAAGTTTCTATTGGATCAGCGTCTTTCCACTATCCCTCAACATCAGTGGGTCAACAAATTGTTTGGATATAATTTCACGATGAAATATCGGCCTGACCATCTCAACACCATCGCCAACGCCCTTTCTCAGCACAACGCTGAGCACGCCATGGCATGTGCACTCTCCGGGCCATCATTTGTTTTATTCGAGGATCTACGCCATGAAGTGGTGTAGTCGGCCAAGCTACAGTCCATCTGCACCCGGCTGCAGTTGGGCGAATTGGGCGCACATTGGTCCATGGCCGAGGGTCTTCTCCTACGCAATGGGCGCATCTTCGTCCTAGCTTCGTCTCCGTCCCTGTCGACCAACCTAGCAGCAGCACATGTCGGCCACGAAGGTATCGAGAAGACCCTAGTTCACAGGCTGCGTACTGATTTTTATGTTCCTCGCGCCCAACAAGAGGTCCAAGATTATGTGCGCACGTGTGATATGCCATCGTAACAAGACTGAACATCTCCATCCCGCCGGGTTGTTACAACCTCTTGAGGTACTGACTACTATTTGGGTTGATATTTCCATGGACTTCGTCGAAGGATTGCCTTGGGTACATGGTAAATCGATCATCCTCTCCGTCATTGACCGTTTCTCCAAATACGCCCACTTCATTCCATTGGGACACCCGTACACGGCCACCTCCGTCGCTAGGGCCTTCTTCAATGAAATTGTTCATCTTCATGGCATTCCACGTTCAATTGTCAGTAACCACGACCCAGTCTTCAGGAGCAATTTTTTGCAAGATTTATTTTGCTTGTCTGGTGTGCGCCTCCACCTCAGCTCGACCTTTCATCCCCAGTCTGATGGTCAGACAAAAGCAGTCAATAAGGTCATCGCCATGTACCTCCACTGTCTCACTGGTGATCACCCACATCAATGGCTTGACTGGCTGCCTTCGGCAGAATATTGCTACAACATGTCCTATCATACTGCTCTTCACGATACGCCATTCAAAGTGGTCTATGGTCGATCTCCTCCATTCTTGGCCACGTATGAGGAGGACACCAGCAAGGTGGTGGCCGTGGAAGCCTAGCTGCGTGAACGTGATAACTTCCTTAGTGATGTTCGGGAACGTCTGCTTCAAGCTCAACAATATGCCAAGAATTATTATGACAAACATCATCGTGCGGTCACTTTTGAGGTGGACTCCTAGGTATGGCTCCGACTTCTTCATCGCCAAGCTGACTCTCTTCCAGACCGCGCCACTAGCAAACTCAGTCTACACTTCTATGGACCCTACCATATCATTGAACGCGGTGGTACCGTCGCATACCGTCTTCACTTGCCAGCAGGCGCCAAGCTGCACAACGTATTCCATGTCGGCCTCTTGAAGAAATTCCATGGCGAACTTCCAACGTCACCCCCTGCCCTTCTGCCCATCGAGCATGGCCGCACCCTTCCTGTTCCGGCCAAGGTTTTAAAGGCCAGCATTCGCCGTGACGTTTGGCATGTCTTGGTCCAGTGGGTTGGTTTGGATGCAGCCGAGATTCATGGGAACCGGTTGATGCTTTCAAGACAGCCTATCCTTCAATTCAACTCAAGGACGAGCTGTTTGTCGAGGCCGGGAGAGATGTCATGTGGGGCATTCCTTACCGCCGTCATGGACACGGGCGTGCGCCCGAACAGTCTGTGGATCAGCCGTCAATAGATTAGGAATTAGATGGAGACTTCATCTCCAAGTTAAATCTGTTATTTCCTTATATTTGAGTGAATTCAGATAAGGAGACTAGCTCCATATTTGGTTAATTGAGATTAGCTTAATCTCTTATATTTGGTTAGTTCAACCGGCCGGCTCTATAACAGGAGCATGTTATCTCATCTTAAGCAATCAATAAACAAATCTCTAGTTCTTAATCTCTCTCTCTCTCTCTCCTATTCCTGAATCCCCTATTCTCCTGGCTGTCGATCGACCAGCAGCCACCACGGCTCAGGGAACGGATTTATCGACCAAAACCCCCAGTCTACCATAGCTACAACCTATGCAATTCAAGCCATACCATCCGCTAGGATCAAGTCTAAAACTATCATTGTTTAGAGGTTGGGGATTATCGAGTTTCAGTCACATATCAAGTGATATGTTTGATGTTTGTAAACCTGTGGAAGAAGTGAGCCCATCAAGGTTGAACAAAGCGCAAGAACAGCACCACTTGTCACAACATACCTAAAATAAAATAACACAGTGACTGACCCATTGGAAGCATGCTGCCAGACCATTATAGATAAGGGGATAAACAAAAAGGAAAGTGAGTCCTTACATTGCCCACTGCATTCCATGTTTTGCAAAGGCAGATGAAATAGGTGTATCCGGGTCCATAGCGAAATATGGTACCAGGCCAACAATAACAACAGAAACCATCATGTACAAGAAACAGCAAATAGACAACGCTGCTCCTATTCCCAATGGTAGATCTCGTTGTGGATTCTTCACCTGTAAGGGTTACGAAGTGGAAAAAAAATCAACAACTCCGTACAGGAAGTGGATGAACTTGGCAATTAGGACCTTCCTTACCTCCTCAGCAGTACTAGCAACTGTATCGAAGCCTATGTATGCAAAGAAAACGGTTGCTGATCCAGCAAGCATTCCATTTACTCCGTATGGGAAATATCTGAAAAGTTCAGATGCATAAGTGCACAAGTAATCAATCTGCAAAATACAAAGCACCAAATGTTTTTAGGGTACATTACCCATCAGTAACCTTATAGCCGACCCATCCTATCTGGAAGCCAATATAACTACCAGCTACAATAACAAATAGCATCACACAAGCATTCATAACTGTTACAAGTCCTTGTACAGACGAACTCTGCAACAAATTCAAATAGAACAATCTGTAAACAGTAATTGTCATTTTTTTTTTTGGGGGGGGGGGGGGGGTACTTATGAATTGACCAAAGTTACAACCTCTTTTATCCCCATGCATAACAAAGCAGTGACAACAAAAACAAGAACGGCAGCACAGGGATCAACAATGACATCAAACCATGGAAGCTGATGGCGTGCTACAATCCACGGCAGACTATCTGGCCCTCCAAAAAACAAGGCCTGAAAATATAAATGAAATTTATAAAAATAGGAATATGGGAGAGCTATAGTTCATGAATTAATCAAATGACACAGAACAAGCTGGATGAAAGAGAAACCACACTTACTAAATTGGGGGATATGCCACGGGCAACAGCAGATCCACCAATAGTATATTCCAGCACTAAAGCCCAACCAATCAACCAGGCAACACTAGATAAATAAAGCATGTGAACCATGTGAGAACATTCTAGCCATTTGTTTGTAGGATCTTAAGTTGCTAATTCTTCATTTCTAACAACAAAATTCACGATATCCTAGAATATCAAATACATAATATTTCTTCTGTGAAGAATGCATATCCTGTTATGGGGTAAGTAATTTACCCTTCTCCAACGCAGATGTATGAATAATGGTAAGCACTTCCAGCAGAGGGGCAACGACTAGCAAGCTCGGCATAACAGAATGCTGAAAGCGCAGCAGCTATTCCAGCTATCAGAAATGAAATTGTCAATGCTGGACCAGAGTGCTCCCTAGCAACAGTTCCCACAAGAACATATACTCCAGCTCCAATTGTCGAACCGACCCCTGGTTGATAATACAGGGGTTCATTAAAAACAATTAATATATCCTAGACAATCCACGTAAGCACTCCATGAAGTGGGAAAAAACCTTAAATAACTCTAGGATTTGATTTGGCTCATGGGAATCATCGTTTAAACTTTAAAACAAAGCTCAATGAGCATATATGTAGAATTGTAGATATTCCACTACACCTAGGTGGAGTTGAGATAATTCATCTTGCATCAACCTATGAATTGGACTAATTTACTGAACAGGAGGGCATACCAACCATTTACGAAGTGATTAGTTATTACAATACCAGAGTTGAGGGATCATGAGAGTGAGACCCACCTTTGAGTGACCAATCAACACCCACTTAACTATAAGCAAATACTAAACAAGAAGAAGCAAAGCAGCTACCAAAAATAGACTTATGCCACGCACACAAGTCCACTTGACACAGTTCTGAACTTCAGACACTAACTAATTTGAGCATCCAAAAAACAATATAATGACTATTCTTTAAAAGGGAAAAACAGAGTACCAACAATATATATTACGCTAGTCATTTGAATGCCATGACTTAATATTTCATTCAATAGTTATTGTTTTGAAAGGAAGAGCAACTCAAAATTTGCCAGATGAGTTCTCCATATTTTAAAGTCAATCCCAAACGGAACCTTTCAACAACTAAACAAAATTCTATAAATCTAGCAGCTCTATTAATCTTAAACCGCAAATTCACCATAGACTTAACCAATTCCACCACAAAGCTTGCATCCTCACAATATAGGCAAAATTGGATATATGGCACTCCAAAAGATAGCACTTTGAAAAATGTCACTTTAAAACATGAAATTGGAAATTTGCCGCTCCAAAACTCTTTAAATTTTTGACACTTTTGCCCTCCCTTCTTCCTCCCGGCCATCACGCGAGCTCCAGCTGCGCCGCTACCCTGAGCCGCACCACCTCTCCACTCTCCCCACTTCTTACTCCCGAGACCGGTGGCGACCAGTTGCAGTGCAGTGGTACAGCGCCGTCATGGAGCCCAAACCCTCGTCCTCGCCGCAGCCTGACCCTCCCCCCCCCCCGCCCCGCCCCGCCGCCATGTCCAAGCGCAAGGCTGCTGCAGCCGCATCCTCCTCGCCGCCCCCGCCGCCGAAGCGGCAGGCCCGGTTGCGCAACCCCTTCGACCTTACATCGCTGCCGCGCCCGCGCAACGGACCGCTCGCCAGTCGCCGCTCAAGCCCGCGCGGGAGGACGCGCCCCGGGCCTCCGCCATCCGGCTCGACGGGGAGGGCGAGTCGTCGCCTCGACGCAAGGTCGGGAGGAAGAAGGGGGAGAAGAAGAGAGGTGGTGCGGCAAACGGTGGCGGCTCGGCTCGCGGCGAGGAGGAGGCGGCGCAGCTAGAGCTCGCCGGAGAAGCGGTGGCGAAGGCTGGCCGGGAGGAAGGAGGAGGAGGGAAGGCAAAAGTGTGAGTGGCAAAAATCCAAAGAGTGGCTCTTTTGGAGCGGCAAATTTCTAATTTTATTTATATTTTTATATTTTTGAGCGGCGTATATACAATTCTAACCGCAATATAACGTTAAATTTTCGCAGAAAAAAGCCCCAAAACCACACAAATAACGCCCACGCTTTTCCATTAGAGAAGCAAAGAAGCAGCAATTCGCATGAACACGGACATAAAAAGAAGAAGAGGAAGCCGCACCGATCGCGACCAACTCCGGGACGTTGAGCTCCTTGGCGAGCTGGTGGTGTCCCTCGGCGCGGACCCGGTCGGAGTCCACCCGCTTCCGCCGCATCAGGCTCCGGAACCCGCCGCCCCATCCCCTGCGCCCGCCAATCTCGCCGCTGCTGCTCCCGCCCTCCAATGCCATCAAGATTGCCGAGGCCAGAAAAGAACCGGCCTTCCTCGCGGGATTCGATCAGAGGATGATAACGGATAAGGTGTTAGAAAAGAACCGGCCGAAAGTCTTATAATCATCGTTTCTGTTTGCTTTGGAATCGGTGGAAGATTATTAAAATTGAACTCATACGTGCATACGTCTATTCATTCATAAATTCGAAAGCATGCATGATTTAACCACATATTACTTAGCTAAATGATGCGAGAGTAGTTTATAAGGTAAAATCCTTATCATCTCTTAAAACATGTGACACGCGATATGTGGTGACATAAGAGGGCTATAGCTAAAGTTACACACATGAACATACGCATGCACGCGTATATTTACATAGCAATCGCGTGACTTATGACTTGCGTTGCTCAACTGTGAACATGTCGTGAACCTAGTACATCTTTCTTTTGATAACCGTGTATTTCTCTCCCTTTTTAGACCGATCAAACATGTGTAGTTGAAGTCATAGACCAGTGTGATCGAAATAAAATGATCGAAACACAGTGGTCAAAAAACACTAGTCAGATCCATAGACCAGTATGGTCAAAACACTATAGACGAAATAAAGTGGTCGAAACATAGTGGTCAGAAAATAGTGGTCGACTCTATAGACCAGTGTGATCAAAATAATGTAATTGAAATAATATGGTCGAAATATATTGATGGAAGCTGTCTACTCCATCCCATCACTGCCACTTGCATCACGTCGCCTCTGTGCTGGGCATCAGCGCCACAGCACCACGGAGTTGGCAGCCAACTTCCTTCCCTCCGCCACACCACGTCGAGTCGCCGCCATTGTGCTCGCATCACCAGCAATAGCCACGCCCTCGCCGCGCACGACACCTCCTTGGCCTGCCTTCCCTCTACTTAAGCTATGCCCGGCCTCTCCTTCCTTCTTCTTCCTCCCCCTCTCGCTTTCTCCTCCTAGCACGGGCGACCTCGGATCAACCACCATACCTCATCAATTGTGTCGCCACTCTCGTGAGCACTAACCGTACCCGTTGCAGTCACCAACGTCGCTTCATATGCCAGCAAATGAGTAGCACAGATTTTTACTATTGGTGATAGCCCACAAGCAAAGTCTGTGTCAGGGTAGGGAAGAGTCCGCGCACTGCAAATGGAAGGGAAGTTCCAAGCAGTTTTTTTTTCCAACCGATCTGTAATGGTCTTACTGGAACCTCGTAAGACATGATCGAAAATCGACCGTAACGGTCTTACCAGAACCCATATGACATCAAACTGGCCCCCAAAAATTTGAATTTGCTTGAATTTAATCTTTTTAATTGAAAATCCAAAAAAATTACCGAAATGAAAATTTCGTTCAAATTGTTTTAATAAATTTTTCTGATTTTCAACCAAACCGTTCTACCACCCCGCGGTAAAAATTACCAACCGGTTTTGAAAACCCGGTTTCCAAGAGCCAATAATTGAAGAGGCTGCAGGGTCACTTGGCCGTCCAGGGAGTGAGGATTTTGTCTGCAGACAAAGGCTGAGGAAGAAGCGACCAAGGAATCCTCTTCTTTTGTATGTGAGTGTAAATGAAGAAGATGGACGCGTGCCATCCAATAATTGGTGGTGCGCTCGACCTCCGTACTCTCATCCCATCCTTTGGTCCCGAAAGATCGCAATATCGCAGAGCGCATTGTCTATCCTAAGTACGAATCCGATCTCTTGCTGCACACATGCCGATGATAGTCATGAACAAGGGAATTTTTTTGCAAGAAATGGTGTAGTATTTCTTCACAGAGATTTTCTCAAATTCTCATACTTCAATATATGTAAATCAAAATAGTTAGGTCAAGATAAACCAAAGACACCGGTAGTTTTTCTTCTTCCCCGGAATCGAATTGCGGTGCTTATTCATTTCAGAGAGAAATCTAAGCCGGCAGGTAACTGGTATAATTTTCGGCTAAATGTGTGCCTTATCATCGCTACTTCTGTACACGGTGAATGAGGGGTGAACACACGACCTGTGTGATCGCAGACAGAACCACCAAGGGGGAAATTTCCGTCAGATCTTTATCTGATATGATCCACGATATGCTAACATAGTTGTTTAGTAGTCTCCAGATATAGGAACCAAACCTGTTGCGTGCGCCATAACATATTCCCTGTTGGCATCTTATGCCGGTAGGTCCGTCCATGCGTCTATGCGTGAGAATATTGAACACTATTTGTGCGGCTGTGAACAAAACTTCTGGCCCTATGACATCAGAAGAAGAAAAAATGGTGTAGCAAGTAGCAACTTGCCAACTGGGAACATATTTTTTAGTGTTTGCATCAGAAATTTGCCTTTGCCACGTTTCTCACGAGATGGCTGCGTGCGTCGGGTTACAATGAGACATATTATGCATTTTCCTCTGTAACAACGCAAACACTATACTGCATAGGTGATTGATGAAAAAACAAGAGATGAAGCATGGACAGATCCTGTCATTTACTTCTGATATGATTGTGGTATGGAGTGTGCTCTTGCATTTAGTGACGTGTAATCTTGAGGGAGGGTATGTAAGGGGCTGTTTGGATTGCATCCTAAATAAACCAAACCAAATTTTGGTAATACCTATAAAATTTGGTTTTGCTCTAAAAATTTTGGTATTGTCAAGTTTTGCCTAGCCATTTCTTGTGCAGAATTTTGGTTCCAAAATTTGGCACCAAATATTTGGCTTGGCAGCAAAGTGATGCATTAATTGCAAGATAAGTTTGATTAGTAAGTTTTAAATGATCATATTTCCTAAACCGAGTATCCGATTTGTGATCCGTTTGAACCGTTATGTTCCTTGTCATTTTATCAACAAAACAAGATCACTATTGGCACATTTTGGGGACAAAAAAGAATATATGTCATGCGGGACCCACGTGTCATGTGGGGCAAAAATGCAAAATTTGGTATGGTTACAATCCAAACACATCAATTTCAGTATTACCCATGAATTGGTACGGTTACGATCCAAACAACATTTTTTTTGTCCAGATTTTGGTATTGCCTGGGTTTTGGCATTACCAAAATTTTGGTATGACCACCTAGGGTCATAAACCAAACAGGCCCTAAGTTTTTCCTGTTATTGTAATGGAAAATTGGATGCCAGAGGTGGTTTATGTATTACATACTGCTCGGTTGGCTTGATGAGGGATTAGAAAGCTGCCCTATAGTGTCAAAATATTTTAACTCCATTTCAGTTTGTGATTTTTTGAGTTGAATAACATAAATCTTTGCAATTGACCCATCCTCCTTTTTTAGCCAGGGCCCTCAAAAAATAGACTAGAGATGGTCCACCTGAAAACAAATCTTGAAAGTGGTATCTCAAAATCCATCTCAAACTATGATGTGTATGCTCAAAGTTGCTAGCATAGCTCCCGTTGTGTTGTTTTCTGTGTTAAATTAGGGCAGTTATAGAAAGGGTAGAAATAAGGGTTTTTATTTGGAGGATGGGTAATTATATAATGGATTTTTAGTAATATAAAACTTAAGTTATTGGGAGACATACAATCAATTGTTGAATCAGGTTTCCAGTTCAATGATCTCATCATCTCTTATGGTTATACGGTAATTGCATTGTTCATAGAGCTTTTGTTCTCAGCATTTCAAATATTCCGAAAGAGTTCGTGTCACCAATGATATCTGTTTGGCGAATGGTGGAAGTGGAAGGCAGGCCAATGTCGACATTTGGGTAAGTGCATAGCAAATATGATCGATGGACAAATAGCTCCTAAGCCCGTTGAGCCAGGAAACACCTCGGCGCGCACGACACCGATCGATTCTAATTACGGGTGAGATATGGTCCTATGGATCGCAACAAAACACATTGCCTAATTTCTAATATCTGGTGTGCTCATTTGTATATTGAGGTTCAGTTTTTTAGCAAAGTTCCATTGAGCTTGTTTTCAATTACTAGCTGTTGCTCTGACCATCTTATCACATGCACAGCATTTTCTTTTAACAACCACACCACATGCATGTTACATCACATCAACGCCACCCGATCAAATCAACTATTTTGTGCTTATTTTTGTTTCTCTTACGCGTTTTCATCATTCATCACAGTCCTTCCTCTCTCTCAATCCCTCTCACTTCCGTATGCCCATGTCAGAATTCCCTTTTGTTCCTTACTTCTGCCAGGAGGAAATGCCTCGGCGCGCAGATGCGCGCAGCAGGCTACTAGTATGACATAATGACGTGCCTTGAAGAAAAAAGCAAACGCATAGCCTAAAGCAACAATAATCTATCCAGTCAAAGGAAACAATGGAAAGAGAATTGCAAACTCTTCCAAGCACCATATTCCTCAGCATACTTCATTTCCACACCTCCCTACCCTTGCTTTTGATCTCAGCTACACCAAAGTCAACACGGAGATCCAACAGTCTTGTATACCCTGCCATATATTCTTAGCTTCTTACAAATAAGATAAGAATATCCCTGAGAATGGAAGCGACAAGAAATCAGAGCAACCTCCAACACAATTGTTTCCGATGGATCGAATTAGACTCAAATTTACATCGGTTAAGCCGTCTGATACATCAACTCTAAAAAAAACTACCAATTCATAGATGACCGCAAACCAGCTAAACCTAACATTAGTTGAACTGAGATGGTTGACCAGCTACAGCCTACAGTCACTAAGCAGAATGAACCGTGGCAACGGCCGTGGAAATGATGAGCTGCTACCCTACTGTTAACTAGTTTCATCGCCCTTCCTACTTTTACACACCATGCACAGCAGCAGCACGCATAGCTTTCTCTATAGTTTGGTCAGCGCCAAGCTTAATACCACCTGAACAGACCAGGAGCTTTATCAGCTTCCTGTGCAGTTTCTTCTGAGGAGTTTGAGGAGCTCTCAATTGTCTCATCCTCTGAGACGTCATCCTGCTCTACTCGCAGCCGATGAGCATTGTCAGCAACCCATTTGGCAAACTCAGGGGTTGCTGTGCATTCCATCAGTGCCTTTCTGGTCGATTCCTGGGTGAAGTCCTCCCATTCTTCCTTTGAATATTTCCGTGGTGGGATATTATGGAAGGTGGAGTAGTAATCTTCATCTCGATTGGGTACCACCCTCTTTTTAAGTGTTGAGGGGATCAGTTCTGCAAAAAAAAAACGTAGCAAGAATGTGTCAAATTGATGTTTTAAAAGGTCTAGCTAATCTTGCCTACAAGACCATAACTAGTTCACACTTCACCGTACCCAAAAAGAGAAGAGAACAGCACTTTAAATAAGTGAAGGTTTTTATGATAGTTTCTTATAACGGGAACAGTCCAAAAAAGTCTTCCAGTTGTAAAGGACAACAATACCTATACCAGTTCTGTCACCTCCATTGGCTAAATTGCTCCAACCATACTGTGTGGCTGAACTGTCCCATGTGGCTCGTCCAATATCCATCCTAGATGATGGACTTAAGAATTGGATCTGGCGAGGGTTGGGTGATACTTGAGTAAACCTTGGCTGCGAAGAAACCTTTGATTGCATTTGCTTCCTGCAGCAGAATCGGCATATTCAGTGCTTAAATAGCAAGAGTATATTCACATCATCAACTACAATTAACTGAAGGGACTCACGTAGTCATTGGCTTTTGAACTTTGTTTGCTGTCAACACAGAGCAAGCCCACCAGCTAGCAGCTAGAGCAACCAATGCTAGAAGAGGATCAAGTGTGCTCTACAAGATAAATACATGTCAGATATATTAATTTATAAGCACTGAACTAGACAGTTAAATCTCATGCATGCAGTAGCCAAGATTCAGAGACCACATAGATGCATGAGAATAATACTTGTCTTAGTGTGTGAAAAGAACCCAACCTGCATAACAAAGCATATTGCCACAACACGCATAGCCCACTTCACAAACTGTGATATCCCAGCATCCACACTGCCATCTTTTGAAAGGATAAATCTCCTCACCATCCAATAGCCAAAACCAGCTCCAGTCAGGACAATTGCTACCAGCAGGAAGATTGACACCTGTAATTCATGATTAACTTTTGTTATTTGAAGAGTTTAAAAGTTAGATTGGTAGCATTACTATGATTTTGATTTATTACTTGGGAGGGTAATCTGCAGAAGGCCAAAGAAGACATGTGCTTGAACAATTAACAAAAAAAGGTAGCAAACCATATAAATCAGGAAGCGTAACTTATTAGTCTTTTCAAGATGGCAGAGAAATTTCCAGTGTTATAGATAACAGTAAAAAGTGAGCAGTCACCAAACTATGCAGCCTTCCAGGTGGTCTAGCTATTGAAAATAGACATATTTTTATCATGTACAAATGTACAATGATATCGCATACCTATGCTAAATCAATAAACAAGCAAGCTTAACATTCACTACTTATATTATGTATATGTGTACAATGATATCGCATACCTATGCTAAATCAATAAACAAGCAAGCTTAACATTCACCAATCGAGTGAGTCTCAGATTTATGGTTCCATATAAAGACATAAGCCTATAGTTTGAGCACCGAATAAATAAACAGAGTAATGGAACTTGTGATTAGTGTCTTCCCACGAAATATGACATATGAGCACTATAAAATCAAACTACAGACGTTCCAATTCATAGATTAACTATGTTACTATATAGCTTGCTATAAAAAAGGCTATATATTTATTAATTACTTCTATAGTTTGTGATCATCTCACATTGTTCCCAACACCACCATCACATAACTAGGGCATAACTGGTTCAAGTGACTATTTTAATAACACTAGTTATATCTGCAGATGAAAGATCCAATCTTAACCAGCTGGGGAAAAAAATAGGATAGCAGCTAGCAGGATAACTGGATAAGTCAATACGTAATAGTCAAAGCTTACATAGAAGTACAGTGTTAAGGGTAGTAGTGTAATAGTCATGTTAATGTAATAGTCACGTAAGTGTTAGGGATGCAGTTATGTAATTGTACTCTAGTCTAGAGTTTCTCTTGTACACTATATATTGGCCCTTGGGCTCTTGCAATAGAACCAACAATTCAGCCCCTATTCCTCTCCTCTCCCAAATTCTAACATGGTATGAGAGCTTAGATCCAAACTCTAGCCTCCATCTTCTTCCACTACTTCTGCCCCCGAGAGGAGCAATCTCCACTCTCGGGGGCAACACCAAATCTCGTTTTTGTCTTCATCTTCTTCAAGCAGCAGCGAAGCAAACATCTTCAAGCAACAACAGTGGAATCAGACAACAAACATCCTCGTTCCTCACCAACCATCTGCCACATCCCATCTTCTACCACCACCTCCTCACGTCCTCTACTGCCACATCCCGTCCTCCTCCGCCACCGCCGTCGCCGCTGGTCATCGTCATCTGGATCGGCTTCAGCGCATCGTTGTCCGGGCCAAGTCACCGTCGCCTTCTTCGACTTGCCAGCGTCGTCGTCACCCGGATCCGGTGTCGCCTGGCCTTCTCCCATGTGGATATGTTCGGATCCAAGTGTGGGGGAGGTTTTTCTAGCCGCCGCACCTCTAGCCACTGGATCCGACACCCTCGACCCTACGGCCACAGGATTTGGCCGTCTCTATCGCCGTCGAGGGCCTGCGTTGCCACCTCCGGCCCTGGAGTCACCAACTGAAGAATCTAGCCCGCCATTATATGTTAATGGAGTGTTTTGGTGATTAATGACAAATGCATTAGTGAGACTAACATGCTTATTGATATACTTATTGTTTAGTCTAAATTGGATATAAAGGTGATAATCATAAAGGCATGTATATGATTAATGACAAATCAAATTCATTGGATAAACAAAAGGAAAATCCAAACAGGTATGCATTTATAATGACAAATCCATTTATGAGACTAACTCTCTTATTGTTATATCTTATGATTAGTCTCGCTTGGGTAAAGAACAAAAGAGGTATGCATTCTACTTTGTATTCTTATACCCCGTTGCATTCCTTGGATCCAATATATATAGGTTGAACTTCACCAAAAGGATTAACCTAAATATGTGCATATGTTCTTACTACATATTCATGTATGCACACATACTGGGGGAGCTCACTCTATATTTTGAAGTTTCATTAGTATTGATCCATATTCCTGTTTCCACATATATTTGGGATCTTTACTATGAAACATATCCTGTGAATATGCTTAACTTGCATAGTTAATATATTCATATAAGTATATAAGACTTGTATAGTCTAAGTATACTTATATGTGAGTATAACATAACTTGTGTAGCTCATGTGCACTCACATATTCTCGAATATATTTAACTTGTGTAGTTAATATATTCATGTGTATATATGAGACTTGTGTGCTCATATATCCTTTGAGTATATACAACTTGCATAGTGCCTATATACTCATACCAATCTACATTCAATTACTTGCAATTGAAGTGATTATCATCAATTACCAAAGAGGGAAAGATTGTGGTATCTTGTCCCACCATTATGAGTTAATGGTATGGCGTGGTAATTAATGATAATCATATTATAGAACTAACACTTTCCATGAGTTGGATGAACAGGTTGAGTTCTATAATTGGAGACTCTAGAAGATCATCATGTGTTGATGATATTAAAGTCAAGAGCTTGGTGTAAAGGATGCATCATGTGTGGATGCGCATCAAGTTCAAGATAAAGGAAATCATCATGTGTCGATGATGTTAATGAAGAGGAGATGATCATGAGTTGATCATCAAGTCAAATGAAAACCCATCATGTGTTGATGGAAGTCAAGTAAAGGATGCATCATGAGTTGATGCATATCAAGTCAAGAACCCTGAGTTGAAGCAAGGATGTGCGTCATCAAGCTTCAAGTAGTTGCGCAAGGCAAAGGTATGACTAGCTAGGGTTAAGGATTTGTTCCTAGTCTTTTACCGGTCACGGTGTTTGGTTGAATGACCGGATTGCTAGTATAGGTTGTCGTACTATTAAGAGGGGTCCTTGATTAGTAGCTTGAGTTAGTCATGTGTTGATAGCTCATTGTGTTTGCTCTAGCTCATCTTAACATGTTGCCAATATTTGCGAATGTGTTTTGCAAATAGTTGTGGCTCATGGATAACCCTTGTAGCATGTGACTTAGGTTTGCGAATGTATTTTGCAAATGGTGTAAGTCCATGTACCTTATTCCTTGTAGTGTGATTCTGTAAGTTGGCAAATGTGTTTTGCAACTTGTTGAGAATCTCACTTGAATCCTTGTTTGCATCGCGCGTCAATTTGGCAAATGTGTTTTGCAAATTGAGTTGAAGCGGAATGCAATTTGAGGCAATGATTCTAAAAGTTGGTAAATGTGTTTTACAACATGTTGAGAGTCTTGTCTTTAACCTTGTATGCATCTTGCATCATTTTAGCAAAATGTGTTTTTGCAATTTGAGTTGTGAAAAATCAGATTTGCTTTGTTGGTTATTGGGCGTCTCGACCTTGCCAGCCACAATCTCGACCGCCATGGGGCGTTCGACCGGCGTTGTTGAAGCTGATCGACGGACCTCGGTCGAGACGTCAAGATTTTCCAGAGAGGTCTTGTTTCTGGTCCTTAGCCATTTCTGTGAAGTTTTCTTGAGCGGTCAGACCGGCGTCTTTTGGTGATCGGCTCGAGGTTGGCGGTCTGACAAGCCATTACATAGCGGTCGAGCCCAGAGTGGGCTCAACGGCTAGTTTATAGCCGTTGGAGCCAAAGCGATCCGACCGCCATAACACGCTGATTCGACCGATTTCGTCCAGAGACTCTGGAATCTTTTCCCAACGGCTAGTTTGTGGGTGTGGGCTATATAAATCCACCTTGGCTGGTTGGGAGAGGTTGCTGGTGATATTGTGAAGGACTTTGCATGTGATTGCAAGTGCCTTAGACATTCTTTTAAGCTAGAGCAAGCCCTCTCTTCCTTTGTGCATGTGTTGCACTTAGTGAGTGATTGAGAAAACCCTAAGTGCATGTGTTGCCTTAGGTAGTGGATTTAGTATCCATTTGAGCTTAGACACTTGATTGGTTCAAGTGGCGTTGGAGACTTGTTACTCTTGGTGTTTGCCGACACCTAGGCAGGCGTGGTGGCGTTGTTCTTGCGCGGTGAGTTTCTCAAAGAAGATTGTGAGAAGACCCGGGCGGTTTATGAGTGGTGTGGTGCTCGCCATCTCCGGAGTGGAGGAAGGAGCAACCCTAGTGGAGCGAGGTGTTGGTTCGATTTGGAACTGGTCCAAGTGGTTGGACTTACCTCGAGGAAGGCTTAATTAGTGGAGCCGCCCAATTGGTTTGGGTTTCCTCAACGTGGATTAGGGAGACCCAAGAAGTCTCCGATCACCACGGAAAACATCGCCGTGTCATTGTGGTTTGATTACTTGTGCTTTACATTGTGCAATTTACATTACTTGTATTTAAATTGCTTAAGTGTATGTGTATGATTGCTATCATTTATATTGTCTCATATTGTTGGTGCACTTAGTTGAACCTAGTTGATTTATGTTTTAATTGTGCAAAACCGTATTTGTTTAGCTTCCGCATAAGAAATCGGTTTTAGTAGAAAGAAGTTTTTAAAACGCCTATTCACCCCCCCCCCCTCTAGTCGGCCACCTCGATCTTACACCAACCTCGTCGGGGGTGCATAAGATCTGCTCCTCCTCGCCTCCTCCTCTGGATCCGGTGGGAGCTCGTCCACGTACTTCCACCGTTGGTATCAGGGCGAGCAGGGAAAGGCATTCGCGGCGTCCGGTTATGCGCTCACGTCCGGGCGTGTCAGGGTCTGCGTCGCCACCTCCGGCCCCGGAGCCACCATCCTCATCGGGAGCGCGTCGGATTTGGTCCTCCTCGATGCCCTCCTAGCCTCCAGCTCCCTCCTCTGCTCCAGATCGGCGCGCCGAAGCCGCCTCTCCACGCCAAGGTCCGCCGCCTAAGTCTCGCTGAGGAAGGGCGCTGACGCCATATCATCATCGCATAGCCTCAACCTCCTCCGTGCAATCCACGCCTCAGTTGCCACTGGATCCGACTGTGACCGCCTCCACCTCCAACGAAGTGCGCTTGCCGCCGCCAGTAGCCACCATCCCAACAGCCTCTCGCGCTGCGGTGCTCGGCGCCACAGCATGCAGACTCTACAATCGCCGCTTCGCTTTCGCCCGCGACACGGCGATGTCAACCTCTTCATCCTTGTCTCCACCAACGGGTCGCCGCAGCCGGCCATCGTCCTCTTCTCCGCCCGACCAACGCACTGCACCGCCACCCCGGGATACCCCGCGGCTACCCACTCCGGGTGCTCTACTTTGCTCGACCACTGCGCCGCCGCCCCAAGCCACCTTCAACCCTGCCGTAGTCGTGGTCGCCCGCAGCTCCCTCTGTTGGCACAGCTAGACCACCACGGAGTGCTGGTGGCTCCTATGCACGTTATCATCACTGGGCAGGAGCCCCGCAACTCGTCTTCTGTGCTGGATCCAGCAACATCCGTTGCTGTTTACCTCAATCCTGGTTGGATTCAGCTCATCTTCTTCACCGCTAGCCATCTCCGGCTTCCTCATCGTCGCCAGCCATCTCCACTATTTTTGGCTTCGACAGGCCGCTTCCTCTGAGTTGCAGCTGCTCCACCTCCAGCTCCCTTTGTTCCAGCCACCACTTCATCGAAACCCCCACTAAGCTATGTGTTGTGAGTTGCGGCAAGTCGCTGCTTGCTGTTTGGAGATGTGTAATCACTGCTGCTGCTAGTATCTGCTGCTTGTATCCTCCTGCTGATATCTGTTGCTGCTAGTATCCTAAGTCTATTTTCCTTTGATTTCCATCGAGCAGTGTTCCCCTAGGCGCTAGACGCTAGTCGGGCGGCTGACCAGCACCTAGCACCTAATCGCCGCCTAGGCACGATAAATCGGCTAGGCGGTCTAGGCGGGCGCCTAGGGGAACACTGCCATCGAGTCCATCCAAGTCCGTTTTATCTCTCTTTGAGTTCGTCGAAGTCGTTTCGATTCATCATATCATTTGTCGATCAGCCGATTGTTTCTTTCTTTTCGGATTGCCGCGGTCCGTCCATTGGATCGAGTGTAGTCACCCCCATCATTGTTGTTGATGTGACTTTGCCCTCTTGGTCCTCTCTTGTAGCCATCTTGCTACACATCTTCGTATCATTGCGACTCTTGACCAATGACCTTCTTTGTCGTTATCATCAACTATCTCTTCGTCTTCGTCAGCGCCAAATTCGAGACCGTCACCTCACATCTTTGGTGGGCGGATCTGGACGGTCGTCTTTGCCTTCGTCGAGCGCCAGATTCGACACTATCACCTCACTTCTTGGGTGGGCGGATCTGGTTCGTGTCCTCGTCTCTATCTCTCTCTTCATCAGCTTGATTTGACATATCTCTCTATTCCTGTCGGTTTCAACAACTCCAAATCAAGACATTCGTGTGTGAAGAGCTGAAGGACAATTTTTGTTCAAGAGTTGCATGCTTCGACGACATCTTCAAGCTCGGACTTCGGATTTATCTTTTATTTTAGTGTTGTCCTCTTCAAACTCAGTGCTATTGCATAGCATTGAATTTGAGTACGGGTGTTAAGGGTAGTAGCGTAATAGTCATATTAGTGTAATAGTCATGTAAGTGTTAGAGAGGTAGTTATGTAATTGTAGTCTAGTCTAGGGTTTCTCTTGTATACTATATATTGCCCCTTGGGCTCTTGCAATAGAACCAACAATTCAACCCCTATTCCTCTCTTCTCTCCCAAATTCTAACATACAGGACATATCTACCAGGTTGTAGTAAATTCATAGACTTATTGCAGCCAAAATTAACACCAGGAACCAACAAAATTTAACATTAGATTTGATATGCATTATTTCCATTAACCTCCCAAATTCACATTTTCTGTACTGGTAAATTAGTATTATTACTAGTTAACAACAGCTGATGTGCTCCATTCCTGACGGGAACAATACTTGAAAAGTCAGCAGATTGCAAGCAAATAGTATTATATTATGCAAAAAGGGGAACATAAACTAAGCTAAGCATATTGGATCAATTACTGGATAGTTGATATATGCAACAGGAATTACTTACAGGGTTGTGCATCTCCTCACTCAAGTCAAAGTTTTCGAATAGAAGCAACCGAAATGGAGTAGTAGTGTACAAAGATAGAGCCAAAGACCTAACTAAATATCGGGAAAAGGAAGGAAAAAAACATTTATCAAGAATAAGTGAGAACTGTAAAAAAAGGATATTATATGGTGTGGTAAAATATTATAGCAAAATGTTGTGGGTACAAGAAACTTACCACGGATCCATAAATTGTAAAGTAGAACAAACTTTTCCTGCCCAATGGTAGCAGTTTCATCCCCTATAACAAGAACTAGGTCAGAACATCAATATCATAGAACACAGTTCTCCATCAGTGAAAAAATAGAAACCTGGTTCAAATTGAATTCTTTATCAGAAATGTCAACAAGTCTCACACTAATAACTTGGCACTATCGTTTTATCCAAGCAGCACATGTGTCAAGCAAACTTACCAAACTTGCAGACAATACCTAGTGATTAGAAAAGACCCTCTTGTACCCTAGAAAGAAGACTTGGGAAGTGGGAAGTTGGGACCAAGGATGCAAATCCTTGTTAGAGTTTCAGAATTCAGAATCATTGTTAGGAAAACCGAAAAAACCCGGGTGACTTTCGAAAATTGAAATTCGAAATGGGGCTGTTGTTAAACCGGTTACTGGGAAAAACTGCTTGGAAAAAACAGAGAAAACCGGTTATGGGTAATTAGCAATTGGAAGAATGCAAATATTAATTACAAAGTGTTTAGTGAAGTAACAATCCTGATACATAAGGCCTAAAAAAGGCTTATTTAGCTCATACAATAGGTAATCTATAAGAAGTACAATAATTCAAGCATATTTATTAGAGGAATAATGCAAATATTAATTAGAGGATGTTGGGACTTGCCCATACAATAATTCAAGTATATTTAGCTCATACACTATCTAGCACAAAAAAGACCTAAACTAACCTAGGAAGTGCATTATGCAATTATAAATTCAAATTTGAATTTGCAAAATTTTGGCTAAGATCGTTTCATCCCGATCCCCACCGAGATTTCCAGAGTGGCGATTCTGCCAGTAGTCAGTGGGATTTTGATCCCTGGTTGGGACTACTGTAACACCCCATTGGATCAGTACTAGACTAGTTATCAACAAGAGTACGGAGCAAACAATAGGAACCTAATCAAACTTAATTTCTTCATCAGAAATGCTAATGATTTCCCCAATAGCTTTACCCAAGCAGCAAATTTGTTGAGCAGAAGTACAAACACGCAGGCAAAATCAGTGCTAATAACAAGAAAAGAACTTGGAGAATTGTTTGGTCACTATTAGTAATCACGTACTGAAGTAATAACACCAAAGTTTAATGTTGGTTGGTTCTTGGTTGTTCTTATGCTTGCACTGGTCCACTATACAACTTTTCTGCTCATTATAGCAAAGGTGGATTCCAAATAGACCACAAGATGGACAGCACAGAAAACATCGGGATCTTACAAGCAATCAAAAACCACAAAAATGCTAGTCTACCTTTTCCACCATTGTATGCTACAAGGATCTACAAAGTCCGATAAAATAAGAAAACTAAGTTTATTAATGTCTAAATTTACAAACTGGAGCGTATTGAAAGTTACCAGAAAGCCTAATTGCCGCACAACTTATATGTACTTCAAAGTTTAGAACATCAAACATTTAGAAAATACTTTTAAGAAATCCCCAAAGACAGGTGGCCATAACATTGTGCACTAAGTTCATTCAACTTTTTTTAATAATGAATCTTTATCGAGAGAAACATACAGAAGTATTTGATAAAAAAAATACCTGGAAAAGAACAATTAGCACAACAAGTAGGATTCCAAGAGCCATAGAGCTGCTATAGTAAAAAGGTGCCCATTTACTAACAATGGGTGACAGGAATAGAAGAACAAATCCAATACCAAGGCAAGCTAAACGCCATTTCTGAAATTCTGCATAGATACAATCATACAAAGAACGAGAACAAATCATTTGAGAGAAGAGCAGAAATTGATGCTCTTAATTCATGTTATGTGGGGGAAGACGTACTCAAGAAGGAAGCCAAAGCTTCTCGTTGCTGACAACTAAGCAGATGAGGTTGTAGTCCGTCAGGACTCCAAATAAAACATCCAAATTGTAATAGGAATATGATTCTTATTTTGGTAATTTACTATTTTAAGTATTAGTAGACTAGAACTTCTAAGTTGATTCTGACCGTAATCCATCCTCTTTATATTGAGGCTTGGGCTGTTCACAAGGCATAGAGAAAATTCCTATCTCATCGTCTTTCGTCGACTTCCTACTCTTCCTTCGATTTCTTATTGCCGTTATGAGAACTCGAAGAAAGCGCCAGCCAACTTCCGTGCCAACCACGACTCATCATTATAACCTTCGATCAAACGCTAGTGCTCGCGACGCTTTGGTATCGAGCTAGGATCTTTCGCGATGGCGGGAGGATCGGAGATGGCAAGATTAACTCAACAGATTGCCGAATCGATCAAGGCCCATGACAAGCAAGATGACAGAGTTGAAGACCGATCTAACCACGGAAGTTGCGAGCATCAAAGATAGAATTTCATTGCTTGAGAAAAGGCCGCCTAATGCAGGGATGGTCTCTCTGAGTTCCGCCAGGATTGATGCCCACCCACCCATCCCCAGTTCAACACCACCACAACTCGTTTGGATTACGTTCTCACAAGCTGTCGTTTCCAACGTTCGATGGCAAGGATGACCCACTCGGATGGCTCAGTTGTAGAACAATTTTTCGAGGTCAACAAACGCCCGAGAGCGAGAAAGTTTGGCTTGCGCCCTTTCATCTCACGGTGTTCAAGACAACAAATGGTATTTTCAACTTGAACGTGATTTAAGGCGACATACCTTGGCGGCTATTCAAGGATTATTGTCATCTACGATTTGGTCCTCCGATCCGTAATAACTTCTTGGGAGAACTCGCCAAGCTTCAAGCGATCTAAGTGTCAAGATTACCAGAAAAATTCTTAGCTTTGCTCATTATATCGATTCCTCTCATCATCTCAAAGAGTCCAAATTGCTTACGTCCGGTCTTATGGAACCCATTAGGACAGATGTGGAGTTGCAAAACCCGGGCAGTCTTCAACTAGCTATGGCGTTGGCTCGTGCGTATGAAAGAAGACACCAATTGTCGTCCTCTTTACCGCGTACAGGTACCAGATCAACTAATACAACTCGTTTACCTCTGCCAGTATCTAGTGCTATTTTACCACAAGCCAAGTCACCAAGCACACCACCAGAATCTATATCTCTCCATGCGCCTCGGTATTCAAATTGCACGCCTCTCGACGCTGAAGCTTTTAGTATGTGTTGGCGAAACCAAATTGGTGGCCTATTTGGACTCGTGGTCGACTCATAATTTTATCTCTGACGAGGTCAGCCAAGAGTCGGGTTGATCTTACACCAACAATCCGGTCTTCGGGTGACTGTGGCTAATGGCGACAATATTTCCAGCACAGGAGTTTGCCATGCTATGCCGTTACGCATTGGCGATGAGGAGTTTACGATTGATTGCTATTCTATTCCTTTGGCGGGTTTTGATCTTGTGCTGGGGGTTCAGTGGTTACAGACGTTAGGGCCCATACTATGGGATTTCAATTCTATGACAGTATCTTTTCACCACATGGGTCGTCCTATAAGATGTCAAGGCATACTCACAAATTCAGCTTCTATCCACACCATAGCGGGGTCGACTCCTGATTTGCTCGCAGCATTGTTGCATGAGTTTTGTAACTTGTTTACCGAGCCGCAGGGATTGCCGCCGCAACATTCTATTGATCATCGTATCCATCTTCTACCCGAACAGACTCCATGGCGGTTCGTCAGATCGTTATCCACACATCCGTAAAGATGAGATAGAACGTCGGTCATACCGAGATGTTACGCTAAGGTACGATTCACCCAAGATTCGCCAAAGACCTAGATTACTTGTCAAGAAAAAGAAGGGACATGGCGGTTACGTAGATTACCGCGCCCTTAATGATAAGACGCTAAGGACAAGTTCCCAATTCGGTTGTCGAAGAACTTTTGATGAACTCAAGGATGCTAAATTCTTTACCAAGTTGGATTTATGTTCAGGTATCATCAGTACGCATGCATTCGATGATGTTGAGAAAAACTTTTCGAACTCATCAAGGTTTGTTTGAGTTTTTGGTCATGCCTTTCGGTTTGACAAATGCTCCTCCGACGCTTCAAGCATTGATGAATAATGTTCTCAAAACATATTTGCGCCTAATTCGCCCTTGTATTTTTGATGATATTCGATCTATAGTTCGTCATGGTCGGATCATCTTCGTCATGTCCGAAAGCGTTTTCCAAGCTCTTCAAAGCAATTCTTTAGTCCTCAAGAAATCCAAATGTTTATTTGGAGCATCTTCAGGTCATATTTGGGCCATATCATCGATTGGTGCAGGGGTTGCTATGGACAACCGTAAAGTGCAAGCTATTGTCGATTGGCCCCTACCACGCTCAAGAAGGGCATTACGAGGATTTTCGCTTAACGGGTTATTATCGCTGCTTCGTCAAGGATTATGGAATTATGGCAGCTCCGCTTACTAATCTATTGAAGGACAATTTCTCTTGGAATATCTGACGGTGCTTTTGAATTATGAAGCATACAATTGCATCGGCCACGGCTTTTACAATTACCAAACTTTTCTCACAAATTCATTGTTGAGCGTGATGCTTCCATGAATGTATTGGCGCTGTGTTGCATCAAGGAGAGGGTCCAATCGCTTTTTTAGCCGTGCGTTAGTTTAACGTCATAAAAATCTTGCGGCTTATGAGCAGAACTTATTGATTGGTTCAGCGGTTCGTCATTGGCGCCCAGATTTGTGGGACGCTCGCTTTTGTTCGAATCGATCATTATAGCTCAAATTTTTATTGATCAACGGTTAGCTACCATACCTCAACATCGCGGGTAAGCAAGCTTCTTGGGTTTGATTTTCAAGTCGAATATCGCCTGTGTCGCCAAAACATTGTGGCGATGCACTTTCTAGACGTGATACGTAGCTTTCATCTATTGCCACTATGTCTGCTTTCATTTTGATGTATTCAATGATCTCGCGATCAAGTCGAGAATGTGGCGACTTTGCAAGCTCTACGTGATCAGATTATGGCTGGCAATGCAACTGCTGATTGGAATTTTGTGGATGGTTTGATTACTTTTAAAGGCAAGATTTATGTACTGGAGACATCAACAATTTTGCCTACTATTTTGGCTCATGCGCATCAGTCTGGCCACGAAGGAATCCAAAAAACGCTTCACAGGTTACGCGCTGATTTTCACGTTCCACGTGCTAGGCGTATTGTACAAGAGTTTATTCAGTCATGTCATACATGTCAACGCAACAAGGTTAGTCACCTCCATCCCACGGTCTTTTGCGACTTTTGGCGGTACCAGTCACATATGGGAAGATATTTCGATGGATTTCGTTGAGGGTTTTCCTAAGGTTAATGGAAAATCGGCTATATTGATTGTGGTAGATCGGTTTTCCAAATATGCGACTTATGTCTTTAGCGATCCTTATACTACCGTTTGATTGCACGGTATTTTTGATGAGATCGCTCGCTTACATGGTATTCCGGTTCAATTGTGAGTGATCGTGATCCAATTTTTACTAGTCGCTTCGGGAGGAGTTATTTCGTTTGGCGCCAAGCTCAATAGAAGTTCGCTTCCATCCTCACCGATGGCCAAACCAAGTAGTTAATAAAATTATTGCTATGTATTTAAGATGTCTTTGGGAGATCGTCCTCGCCAAGGATACAAGGCTTCCATGGGTCAATATTGCTACAATACGCCTTATCAATCTTCCTCCGCCAAACACCGCTCAAAGTGGTATATGGACGTGACCTCCATCATTGCGCATTTATGAACCAAAGCTTGGCGATGTGGTCGCCGTTGACAATCTTTTACGTGATCGTGACGAGTTACTTTCGGATATACGTGGTCGGTTACTACAAGCACAACAAAAATACAAGGCAGCTTATGATGTTCATCATCGCGAGGTACAATTCGAAGTGAACCAGTGGGTTTGGTTACGCTTACATCATCGCAAAGCAGCTTCATTAATATCAAACCATTTTGGCAAACTGTCTCCACGGTTCTATGGTCCTTACAAAGTCCGTGAGCGTATTGGGACAGTTGCGTATCGGTTGCACTTACCGCCCAAAGCAAAAATTCATGATGTTTTTCATGTTAGTTTGTTGAAGTTATTTGTGGGCACGCCTCCTGATAGTCCTCCTCCATTGCCAAATTTGCTTAATGGCAAGGTGAGTCCTGTTCCCAGCAAGATCATTCGCGCTCGTAAGGCTAGAGACAAATGGCAAATTCTCGTACAGTGGGTTGATCTTCCAGATAATGAAGCATCTTGGGAGGATTTGCAAGAGTTTCAAAGTCAATTCCCTGCTGTTCAGGTTGAGGACACCCTGTTTGTTAAAGAGGGGAGAGATGTTATGTGGGGGAAGACGTACTCAAGAAGGAAGCCAAAGCTTCTCGTTGCTGACAACTAAGCAGATGAGGTTGTAGTCCGTCAGGACTCCAAATAAAACATCCAGCTGTAATAGGAATATGATTCTTATTTTGGTAATTTACTATTTTAAGTATTAGTAGACTAGAACTTCTAAGTTGATTCGGACTGTAATCCATCCTCTTTATATTGAGGCTTGGGCTGTTCACAAGGCATAGAGAAAATTCCTATCTCATCGCCTTCTCGTCTAGACTTCCTACTCTTCCTTCTCGATTTCTTATTGCCGTTATGAGAACTCGAAGAAAGCGCCAGGCCAACTTCCAGGCCAACCACGACTCATCATTATAACCTTCGATCAAACGCTAGTGCTCGCGACAATTCATATGACTAGCGGAAAAGGAATTAATTTCATGAATAATTCTGACCTTCCTGAATGGAAAGATTGAAGCTAGTAGATGTCTTATCAGCCAATTTCACATCAACATATTTACTTCCATATGGAGACTTTACAGCATTCCACATGCCATTTTGCAAAACTTGCCATTCACCCATCTCACATTGGCATAGACCCATAGAAACATTCCTGCAAAGGTAAATTGCTTCAATTTTTCTGAATAGTAAGGATAGCATATATTTATGCTTTGGACAATACATGACTTACCCATGAAAGCAAATCTCTACTTTCCAATGGAACTTCTCCGGCATTGATTGTGAAACATTCATTCTGACACGTATTTGATTTGCATAGCTTTGAAGATGTATTCTTGGTATTCCAGATAGGCGGACTCGCTCACAAAATTGTCCACCCAAGGATGAGGGAACAAAAGTTAACGCTGGATTTTCCAAGCTAACATCTGCAGTAATAACCAGTTAGGTCAACAGCGTCACATAAAAGACTATCAAACACATAGATAAATGTATGAAGTATAACAAGAATATCTAGAAACCATCAAGACAAGTTCCAGTGTTAAGCTACAAGGAACGTGTAAATGGACTATAGATACAAAAGCTCACACCACCAACGCATGTGTGAGTGCGCAAGCACACAGAAGCATCACAACAAAGTGGGTACGTAATCTTGGTATTGAGACATGTTATTAAGGGAAACCAGGGGCGGAGATGGGCCTCGGGCCGGTTGGGCAACGGCCCGAGGCCCGGAGGGAATAGTAGTAGGATATCTACTGTATATCAATGTCATTTTTCAAGTTACAGCAGTCTGGCCCAAGGCACACAGCCCGGCCCGAGGCAAGCGCCCAGCGGCAATTGAGTGCCCAACTCCCCAGTGCCCAGTGAGGAGCCAGCCCAGTCGGCCCAAGTCCCCAGGCCCCAGCGCCTCCTCGCAAGCACGCAGCTCAGCACTGAGCACACGCACGCCACTGGCAAGGCCGCAACCCGCAAGGCAGCAAGCCGCCGGCCAGCCGCCGGCTCTCGGCGTCGGAGCTCGGTGTCCCGGGAATTTACATGGTCGTGGAGTTCGTGGATCGCCACGAGGAACAAAGGGTCAATTGAGAGTGCTCTCGCCCCCAGCTTGGTTGTCTTCGATTAAGTTTGATGGGTTGCTCTTCTATCTCTCAGATTGAGTGGTGTCCTGTGCTTCTTCTCGCAGAACTTCTTGTCATTGTGGATAGTAGACCGTGGAAAAGTTTGGCGAAAAGACGAGTTCAGCATTATGGTTATGATTTTCTGTATGAAGTAAGTTTGATCTTGTATCTGAGGATGCAGATTATTCCTCTCTCCGTTAGCCTCCTTTTTTGGAAATAGTTAATCAGATTAATAAATGGGCTTGTTTAGTACAATAAGTGCCTGTAATGTGCAGATGATATAATTCTTTCTTCGTTGCTCTTTGAAGTTTCACCGTGAAATAAAATGCAATCAAGTTAACTTCTTCTATACATAGGATGGTTTATGTAGCATGAACAAATTTTTGTAGTTCATAAATTTTTCACCATCATATCTTGATCCGAAGGCTGCCTCGGCTTCAGGTTGTAACAAGGATTTGTTGACTTGTACAGATCAGGAATGTTGATTCGAAGCGGTTCTTGGGTGAATTGCCCTCTTTTGTTTCAAAAATCCTCGATAAAATTGTTTCATTCCCTGGTGTGAAGAATTGTACTAGCAAACTGGTCGATCAATTGTCAGTAAGTTTTTACATACCCACTACTTCTGTTATGGTTTCCATTGAAGGTGGGAAATACAACTTAAGTTTTCAGTTCTTGGCTTGGTCCAAGGTCTAGTTAAGAGCATTAGCTCTTGAAATCCAATGGTAGAATTAACCTGCTTATGTTTACAGGCAAATGAATATCCTTGTGGTGTAAGCTTGTCTCCAATGGATGAATGATTGCATGCTATGCTATATTGAGCGAGATGTATTTGCAAGCATTAATGATAACAAGATTTTACAACGTTTTCAAAGTATGAGGTCGCGTAAGCAGAAACTACCTCGTGCTAGTGGTATGTTACATTCTTATTTCGTAATTTGCATTAAAAACAACGTTGTGGTCTTGTGTCCCTGATTTACATATGCAATTTTAACTTTGCAAGTTCAGATTCTCGTACTATTGTTGATGAAGATATGATAGGCTCAAATGAACCAAATCTTTGTTAATTAAGCAAAAATTACGTCGTGTTAGCAACATGTTACATTCTTTTTTTTTATGTTTTATCTATTTTGTCATATTGTTAAACATAGAATTTAAATTTTATTTCGATTGTGCATTTGTGTTGTACCTTTACTATACCTTAGTGTTGATAGTATTTGATGTTAGTTATAGACTTATAGCCCTTTAGTTTTGGGCCGAGGCTCTATGAAATCCTGGTTCCGCCACTGAGGGAAACCATCCATTAGTATCCAGAGTTCAAACATCCATAGTTGAAAACTAGCCAACTGCCAACCCAAGGGCAGCTCGAACCCATTAAACTACAACAACGTAAGAGATATTGCGACAAGAACGAACTCATCGTTCGATCCCCCATGACAAGAACGAACTCATAGTTCGACCCCCCACAATTAACCCCAAAGCGCGAGTTCTGAAGGCATATTACTGAAGATCTCTTCGCCAAAAAAGAAGAAACTTTTCCATCAAACCTGCGAAAAACCGACTCCAAAACCCTATTCGAAAACTAAGCCGCCCAAAAACTAAAGTCCCGAGCAGCTACGTCCTACGGGATACATCCCAAAGCCCGAACCAACGCAAAAGCCCTAAACCCTAGAGGGAGGCTGCAATCGCCGTGCACACGCAACACGAAACCCAATTCGAGCATACAGAGCGATCGCAGAACAATTTGCAGTGTATATCACCTTTGAGGGGCCGCGTCGCGGTGGCTGCCTCGTAGGCGGCGGTCTCATCGCCGGAGGAGAGGATGAGGAGGGCGGCGAGGGACGCGATGAGGAGGAGCGCGGGGGCCGCGCGCCGGGACAACGGTTGAGAGGAGGCGGTGGCGGTGTAGGGACCGGCGTCAGCGGACGAGGTGGTGGTGGCGGTGGACTCCGCCGACGAGGTGGTTGCGGCGGTGGGGTCCATCTCTCGCGCGGCGGCGCCTTGGGTGCGCAGCGCTTCAAATTTAAGCAACTTTTTTTTTCGTGGGGAAAGCGGCCACGAAAAGGGTCTCGGTTTTTATGGCGAAGCAGCTCATGCGGGAATCCTTCGTGGGTAAGCTGTAATTACGGTGGCTGAGGGGTGGGTCCATACACTGCTGAGGCTTATTGCGAGGAAATCATGGTGTATTGCTGCAGACGGGCTCCTACTTGACCTTAACGTTCCTAGGAAAGGAGTAGGAGTGTAGGAATCCTCTAATCTTGGTCCATTACTCACTCCGGTTAAGAAAAAAGTTGTTTTAGGCATTAACATGATTCTCAAAATGCAATTTTGATCTCTAATTACTATTATAAAATATTTGTAAACCCTAATAAAGTTATAATATTATGAAAGTAGTTTTTGAGATGAATCTACACATATGATTTTTCATATATCTAATCTAAATATTTAAAAAGATATTAATAGCCAAAGCTTTCGAAATTTAACTACACGTATTCCAAAACGATTTGTTTTTTATGAACTGAAGGGAGTAGTATCTGTATAGTAGTAAACCAATCTAATAAAGTTGTCCCCTAGTCTCATCTTTGTGCTCCAATATTTCGATAGGAAAATAATTGTGCTCCCATGTATTCTGTGTGCATTGAGTGATTGCTATTGGTTGATCTTGTGCTTCTAATTCACAACAATTTTTTAGACCTTCTAAATCACAACACGACGATGTTTAGTTTGCGTTTAGAGATTATTAGAGTCAAAACAACTAAGTTAGCTTCCTCGCAGTGTTTTTAATGAAACTAAGTTAGCTTACCATAAGATAAATAGAATTCGTTTCTTCAGGACAGATTTGATTTTATTAGAGTTTAGACGAAATATTAGCTCCCAAGAAACCTTATTATGGTAAGCTAGCGTACGGCATAATGGCATAGACATGTACATGTGCAGTCCAGCCTGCCCTAATTTTCTTGGCCTCGAGCTGGGTCGGGCCCAACATTTGGCGGGCCTCGGGCCCAGGGCTTAGGCCTCTCTGAAAGAAATAATAATATTCAGAAAAGTAATAAGAAACATACTTTTATACAGAACATAAATAAAAGGGATAATTTTTTTTTGATTTTTTTCGCCGGATCTGGTGGGCTTTTTCGGCCCGCCATGAACAAAGCCAGCCTACGAGACCCTCCTTCTGTACAACCGTCCATCCGAAATTCAATAACTGTTTTTTACCTAGCATGGTAAGAAACACGCGGACTTAAAATTCAGAATGAAATGATATAATTGTTAGATATATATCTACATGTGTTATTCCCCATTGTTATGAGGGGTTATGTGCATATTCACCACCTGTATCTTATGTATATATACTGGCCCATTGGCCTCATATTGAATACATGCGCTATTCATAACATGGTATCAGAGCGTACCTAGGGTTTCGCCGCTTGTCACGACGCCGCCTCTGATCCGATCCGAGGTCGCCGCCGTCGTCATCTTTGACGACTCCTCTTGGCTTGAGTCGGCTTCTTGCACCGCATTGCCTCCGCCAAGACTGTCGCCCAGTATGCTCCATCCGCCGCCGCCGCCGCGGCGGCTCCTTCCGCCAGATCTTCTCCCAGCGCTGGCCTCGGCCTCCTCCCGGCCAAGGCCTCCCGAGTCCCGGTTCGCCAGGTTTCCACCCGGCGGTTGTGCCTCCCGCCACAGGCCTCCGCCGTCGTCGTTGTCCTCCCTGCCGCGCCTCTCCCGAGTCCCGGTCCGCCGCGGCTCCACCCGCCGCCAAGGCCATTACATGCGCCTCCCGCCGTCGCCGCCAGCTCTCCAGCCTTCTGCCGTCGCCGGAGGTTGTCGCTGCCGCCGCCGCTTCTCCGCGCTGCCGCCGCCGCCGCCGCCGCTGAGGCCGCCGCCGCTTCCAAGGCCGCCGCCGCCGCCGCCGCCACCGAGGAGTCATTGAGGAACCCTAGGGTTCCCTGCTTTGTTTGCTTATGTAATAACCGAACCGGCTGTAAGTAAGTAAAAGAAAAGAAAAAAAAAAAACGCCGATCTAACCGCCGCGCCGGCGCCGCCGTTAGACCGTTGTTTTGGTCGCCGCGCCATCGGCCGCCGCCACCGATGGCTTTTATTCGCATGAGTGGTCTTTGGTGCGATGCCACTCCCTCGTGTCGCCGCCGCTCCACTGCTACATCGATCGCTTCCACGCCAAAGACATCGCTTCCTCCAATGGCCGCCATGTGGTGGTGGCGCCTCCATCCGACGGTGGCCGCCTCATCGCTTCCTATCGCGACAAGGTCGGCCACATTGAGTCCCGTGCTATAAGAAGCGGCATCTTTCACGCCGTTCTTCTACTAGCACCCAGATCGGTGCTTTACATCGACGTCAGACGACTTCTTCAAATAGCTCTCTCATCGAGCAGAGATAGCTAGACTTCGACGCTTGCTTGCCACTTCGGTTCTCCTCGATGTGTTCTTCGGGCCTACATTAATGTTCCAGATCGACTCCTTCAAGAGTTTCTCTCATCGAAAGGTGAGATAGCCGACTTCGACGCCGCTTGCTACTTCAGTTCTCCTTCGACAGTTCTCACGGGTTCACATCGACTCTTCTGCATCGCGAAACCACCACCTCCACAAATTCAAAGACACCTCCCGCGGATTCTTGATTCGAGCATCTTTTCACATGACTCGATTCTTCTACTCATCCTTCATTACACCCCTTGATTCTCCTGTCGTTGTTCTTACTCACCGATGGTACCTCTCTTCTGCTCTCGGTCGAGGACCTCTTAGCAACTCATCTTTTCATGTACCGTCCTGCTCATGTTCCTCGCCTTACCATGCACTTCTTCTTCACAAGCAGACATCGATCTTGGTTGTCGAGTCATTCTCGACTCGACTCTTGTTGTGTTCAGACCGCCACACGGAGCTCGTTGGTTCTGCCTCGGCGCTTTGACTCACAGCGTCTTTGGGAGCTTGATGGCTTCACCTTCCTTCCGCCGCCACTGTCCGCCGCCATCTCTCGCCTCACACTCCGTCTGCCGGCTTTTCCAAAGAAGGGCATCACCGCCTTGGCCATCTGTGTGGATCTCATCCGTCGCCTTTAGTTCGTCGTGGTCTTCTAGGATCTGTCTCAGAGACGATCTTTAGATTGTCGTACGTAAGTTAGGCAAACAGATTCACTTCCTTATCCTCATAGTGAGTCGGTGTCTCGGCGTTCTTTTGATCTTGTTCATTCTGATGTTTGGGGTCCAGCTCCCTTCGTTTCAAAAGGGGGTCATCGATACTATATCATATTTATAGATGATTTCTCTCGCCACACTTGGATATATTTCATGTCTTCTCGTAGTGAGGCCTTGTCTATCTATAAACAGTTTGCCACTATGGTTCGCACACAGTTCTCCACTCCTATTCGTGTTTTTCATGTCGACTCACTGGGCGAGTACCTCTCTCATCCTGCAGCCTTCCTTGTCGAAAGGCACTCTCGCCGTTCTCTTGTCCTGGTGCTCATGCTCAAAATGGTGTTGCTGAGCGCAAGCATCGTCACCTTCTTGAGTCGGCTCGTGCCCTGATGATTGCCGCCTATTCCACCTCACTTTTGGGCCGAGGTCGTTTTCCATCGCCACCTATCTCGCCAACATCCAAATTTCTTCTTCGCTTCTTCAGGCAATTCTCGTTGAGCGCCTCGTGGTCTCCTCCCGACTACTCGCTTTCGCTCTGTTTGGGCTGCGTTTGCTACGTTCTCTCGCCGAGAACGCACTAAACCGACCGTCACCGTTGAGTGTGTCTTTCGGGATCTGATCTGCGAGCACAAGGGCTATTCGGTTTGGGATCCGCTGGTCGACGGATGCGGATTTCTGGATGTGACTTTCGACGAGTCTCGCCCCTTCTACCCACGCCCCGCTCTCCTTCGGCTTCCTCTGTGGAGTCTCTGCTTTTTTACCTTTCGGATACACCTATCTCGTCTTTGCCCTCGCCCACCCGGCCCCATCGAAGTCTCCACATATTTCCCGTGGCATCTCCGCCATTGTCGCCGCCGCTTGCCTCTCCTGCGGCTCCTCAGCTCCCCCACTACACTTGTCTACACTCGCCGATCTCAGATTGAGGATCTTCCAGATGAGCCCTCTTCTCGATGATTCATCTTCTTCGATGCTTCATCTTCCCGGATGGGCCGTCTTCTCCTCGCCACGCCTCCGCGATCGCCACGATTCGCCCCCGCCTGCTTTTGCCTTTTGTCGGGCGCAGCCTACCGTGAGCCCGCCTCCCATCTGGATTGTTATTCATCCCGAGTGGCATCATGCCATGGCCGAGGAGATTGCCGCCTCGAGCGCATTTAGTACTTGGGATCTTGTTCCTTTTCCATCTCACTCGCCCCATCACATGTAAGTGGGTCTATAAGATTAAGACTCGCTCGATGGTTTCTTGAGCGCTTATAAAGCGCTGCTTTTGTTGCTCGTGGCTTCCAAAGCAGAGCATGGTCGTGACTACGACGAGACTTTTGTTCTCGTGGCCCACATGACCACGGGTCGCGACTCTTCTTTCGGTGGCGCCTGCTCGCCATCGGGTCTGCTTTCGCCTTGATGTCAAGAATGCCTTTCTTAATGGCGAAGTTGCGTGAGGAGGTCTACATGCATCCGCCATCCGGGTATTCTGCCTCGAGGGCATGGTCTGCCGCCTTCGCCTCTCTCTATGGCCTTAAGCAAGCCCTCGTGCTTGGTTTGAGCGTTTCCTCTCGTGGTCATCGCCGCTTTTCAAATGAGTGACCATGATCCTCGCTCTTTATCCATACTTCGCCTTGTGGTGGGACTCTTCTTCTTACAGATGTTGATGATATGATCATTACCGGAGATGACTCGAGTACATTGCCTTTGTCAAGGCTTGTCTTAGTGAGCGATTCCTTATGTCGGATCTTGGTCCTCTTCACATTTCCTTGGGATTGAGGTTACTTCCACTCCACCGGTTTCTTTATGTCCCAAGAGAAGTATATTCAGATCTTCTTGATCGCGCCTCCCTCATCGATCAACAGATCGTTGAGACTCCCATGGAGCTCAATGTTCACCTCCGACCTCCGATGGCGAGCCTCTTTCGATCCGACTCGCCATCGCCATCTTGTTAGGAGTCTTGTCTACCTTGTCATTACTCGTCCAGGATATCACTTATCCAGCTCACATTTCGAGTCGATTCGTTCGCCTCCCACTCAGTCCACTCTGTACCACCTTCTTCGAAGTTCTCGCGATACCTTCGTGGGACTATCTCGCCGTCTCTTCTTTCCACGCCCCACTAAAATGACCAGTTTATTCGGATGTTACTTGGGCCGGCGATCCTCCGATCACGGCCTATCTCGCCATGTGTTTTTCTTGGTGGTTCGCTTATTGCCTAGAAGACGAAGAAACAGATCAGAGTGTCCTGCTCGAGCGCAGAGGTCGAGTTATGAGCTATGGCTCTCTTGATGCAGAGATTACTTGGCTACGGTGGTTACTTGAGGATTTTGGTGTTTCACATTACACCGACTCTCTCTTGTCGACAAGACAAAGCTATCAAGATTGTTCGTGACCTCGTGAAGCATGAGCTCACCAAGCATATTGGTGTTGATACTTCCTTCATGAGGTCTTGTGTGCATGATCAGGTGATTGCCCTTCAGTATGTGCCTTCAGAGCTGCAGATAGCGGATTTCTTCACGAAGGCCCAGACTCGAGCACAACACGGCTTCTACCTCTCCAAACTCAGTGTTGTTGATCCACCATGAGTTTGAGGGGGGGGTGTTAGAGATATATATCTACATGTGTTATTCCCCATTATTATGAGGGGTTATGTGCATATTCACCACCTGTATCTTGTGTATATATACTGGCCCATTGACCTCATATTGAATACATGCGCTATTCATAACAATAATTTCAACTTTCAACACAATAAAGTTTCATGAATACGTTGATACAACGAACAAACAAGAACTTGCATACTTCCATTACGTTACATACGTACAATGACACTTGCGATTTGTCCAATGATCAACCTAGTACATTAGTACCAGGACTCCAATCTAGTACTAACCATGCAAAGGAAAATGATTCCGCGATCATTTCCAGGCCATTTCAGGACTTCGATGAGAATTGACAAGTGATCACGGCAACAGAGCCTCAGTTTCTTGAGAAAAAGAGGGCAAAAGGACTCCACTGAAGCACAGATTAGAAGAATTTGCATATCCCGCAAGGTCGAATGCGAAGTAGGCCAGGTCATCCATGTACTCATCAAGGGCAGTCTGAGAATACTGTGAGATGTGCTCGATCAGCGGCACACAGAGGGGGCAAAACAGCAGTACACAAGTAGTACTATTTCTGGATAGTTATATGAACAAGGTGGTACTGGATTCATTCGTTAGCCCCCTCTGGCCCTCTCCATAATCTATGACTATATCACAAGTTTTTTTTGGACATAAACAATTAAACATACGTATTATAGTGCATTATCATCTGAACATATGATTTGATTGTACCTGCATATCGTCTACAGAAAAATTGGTATCCACCATCATCAAGACGCAAAATTCGACGGTAAGTTGCCAGCACATAGATCATTAATATCAACTGCATTTGCAAATATGCGCAGAAAGAGCTCTACTATGGACCGTCTACTGTTTGTAACCCAATGGATCATGTTAGTTGAGGTTTTAACTATACTACACCACGAAGTATAATTTCAATAGGGTTAAAATTATAATTGAACTGGTTCACTGCTAAAAGCATCTAGATCTCTAAAAATTGTTTTAGTAATTAATGATAATATATGAATACGAGACTAATGTGTTTATTGAGTATTTACAAGGTTTAGTTCCAATGGTGAATATGACAACTTGGAGATGTATGCTAAAGGACAACTTGAAGATCAATATGGTTCAAAGACAAGGTACAAGTAGTTTAGGATCCTTTTTTATGTTTACCGGTCTTAGGAGAAAAGGATGGAAGCACGGATTTTAGGTTAAATACCGTACTATTAAAAGGGATCATGACTAGTAGCTTGATAGCATGTTCTTGTGCCATTTGAATCAATATAGGATCATGCATGCACTTAGAATTTAATTTGAAAGCCAACTTTGCTTTGTCAGGATAATCGAAAGTACCGACGTTGTGTCGGCGGTACTACCGCTCAGCGGTATGACTGGGATGGTAGTGCGGTACTACCGCAACCCGGTGGTACCAAAAAATAGTTGGCGGTATGTAAATTCCAGAGAGACACCATTTTGGTTTTTGTTGCTAACCCTGAGAGCGGTAGTTCCGAGTTTCCGGCGGTATGCTAGATATGCAGATGACCGCATTTGTTCAACAGAACTATCAAGACTTTGTTACCGAAAAATCAACGGCACGTATTTTCCAGAGAGCGCCCTTTTGGACTCTAAGGCGAAGCGGTAGTACCGCTCGTATTTTTCGGTATGACCGGCAAGCGGAACTACCATATGTTGCTTGGCGGTAGTACCGTGCTGAATTTTTCAACGACTATGTCAGAGCAGTTAATGCGTCTGTTATAGCCGTTCTGTGCGATTAGGTGAGGTGTTGTAGTACTAGCCATTACATGGCGTTACTACCGCATTAGCTGAAAAGTTGGGGATTCTTCCCCCAACGGTCGTATTTGTTGGTAGGAGGTATAAATACCCCTCCACCTGCTCAAGGATAGTGTGCTAGACTTCATTTAACATCATTTGAGCCTTGAGCATCCTCTCTACACCTCCAATACACTTGTGCATTCATTGTGAGGTAGTTGAGCCAAAATTCAAGTGCATTCATTCTAGATTGATCCATTGCACTTGGTTGCTGTCAAGCGAAGATCGTGATTCATTACTCTTGGTGTTTGCTAAACACCTAGATGGCTTGGCGGAGTTAGCACGGTGATCTCTTCAAGAAGATTATAAAGAGGCATGGTGCCAATTGTGAGTGATTCGGTGTTCACCATCTCCAGAGCGGAGGAAGAACAACCACTAGCGACCGAGGGAAGACTTAATTTGTGGAGCCAGCTTGATTAGTTCAAGCTTCCTCAACATGGACTAGTGAAAACCAGCAAGTCTTCGATACCACGGGAAATACTCCATTGTCTCAATTTGTGGTTATTTCTTGTATTTATTATTTCCGCATTTACAATTTTAGTAATTATCTTGTGTAGAATTGCTTAGATAGAATTATATCTAGTTTAAGACTTAGTTCATAATTGACTTAATTTGTTAATTAGTCAAAAAGTTTTAAAACCTCCTATTCACCCCCTCTAGTCGGTTATCCTTGATCCTACAAGTGGTATCAGAGCTTGGTCTCTCATTGATTTAGACTTAACCGTCTAAGAGAGAAAATGATGACTAGTGAGGGAATTGCTATAGGAAATGCTACTTTATTTGATGGCTCTAATTATGTGTATTGGAAAATTAAAATGTCCATTTATTTAAAGGCCATGAGTCTTAGCATATGGAAAATCGTAAATGAGGGTTATGTTATGCCTCTTAATCTACTACTTCCCACGGAACTAGAGGGACGTAATGCTCATTTAGATGCTCAAGCTACGAATGCTCTTTTTGGCGCTTTGAACGCGGATGAGTTCAATAGAGTGAGCAATTTGGAAACCGCTCACGATATTTGGATCACTCTCTCGGAAATCCATGAGGGAACATCCATGGTCAAAGAAGCCAAATTGTATAGGCTTCAGATCAAATATGAGACATCTATAATGTTGCCTTATGAAAGTATCACCGAGATGTATTCAAGAGTCAACAACATTGTGAATGAACTCAAAGGTCTTGGTACTAACCTTCTTGATGTTGATATTGTGCGCAAGATGCTTAGGGCTCTACCGGACAAGTATGAGACGTTGGTGACGCTATTCCTCAACTCTCTCGAATTGCCAAGAATGACGCCAACGGGGCTCTTGGGCAACCTCATAACAAATTAGTTGTACAAGAAAGACAAGGAAGAGCTCTTAGAGTCATCCTCCTCAAAGAACAAGATTACCGCTTTCAAGGCTAAAGCGGAATCAACTGATGATGAAAATGAAGGAGAGGACTCCAAAGAAGAGTTTGCTTTCCTTGTGAGGAGAATGAAGAAATTCATGAGAAGACGCCCACATCGAAGCTTCAACTTTGACAAGAGCGAGAACGGGCAATCCTCAAATGACAACAAGCGTTATAGCAACATCCGGTGCTATAATTGCGAAGAGAAGGGGCACATTGCTTCTCGTTGCCCCGCAAAAAAGGATGACAAGGGCAAGTCATTCAAGAAGAAGAAATTCGATGGCAAGAAGAAGCTTTTCAAGAAGCTTCACAAGGATGGCAAGAACGAAGCTCATATTGGAGAATGGGACTCCGATGAAGTGTCCACCGACTCCAACTTCGATGAAGAGTCCACCGACTCCGACTCCGATGAAGATGAGTCCCCCAAGAAGAAGGCATTTGTCGGCATCGCCATCAAGGAGGCTCCATCGCTATTCTCCACTCCAACTTGTCTCATGGCAAAAGGAGATAAGGTAAAATCCATTAATGATAATAAATCATCATATGATGAATTAATGGATATGCTTGAAGACTTGAATGAATATCTTGGAAAAGAAATGTCAAAATGTAAGGTCTTAAAGAGAGAGAGCATATCTCTCTAAAAGATTCGTATGTGGAGCTAAAGGAAGCTCATGACTTGCTCATCCAAGAAAATTTAAACAAGTCTTGCTCTAGGATTGGAATTACATGTGATATTCTTGATGAAATGTCTAGTGTAGAAATTGTAAGAACTAGTGCACTTACTTCATGTGATGATCCACTTTCCATGTCATGTTGCTCTACTATTAACTCTATTCATGATGATGTTGAGTCTCATGATGCAAAGCTTGTTGTTGAAAACAACAAGCTAAAGGAGCAAGTGACCAAGCTAAGCAGAAACTTAGAACGATGCTTTAAAGGTAAGGCCACCCTTGACAAGCTTTTGAGTAAGCAAAAGTGCTCATTCAACAAATAAGGACTTGGGTATGTGCCCAAGAAAAGTAAGAAACCGGTAAACAAGCCCATAAGGTTTGTTAAGCAAAATGGTAAATATTGCTATAAGTGCTAGGAAATAAGACACTTGCAACAGACTTATCATATTGGTAAGACTCCATCCCTAGGTTTATATGATTCATTTTATATGCTTAGGAAAACTAAGGATAGTAAAGTAATTGCAAGATTTGTTGGCACTTCAATTTTAGGCGCTAAAAAGAAAACTATTTGGGTGTCTAAATCCTTGGTCACTAACCTCCAAGGACCCAAACAAATTTGGGTACCTAAAAGAACTTGATTCTTGTTTTGTAGGTGAACTACAAGACCGGTGGAAAACGTTGGGTGCTTGATAGTGGATGCACTCAACACATGACCAGTGATAGAAAAATGTTCACCACATTCGAGAATGGAAAAGGAATTGACAAGATCACGTTTGACGATAATAGCAAAGGAAAGGTAATAGGATTGGGTAAAATCGCTATCTCAAATGACCTTTCCATTTCCAATGTATCCCTAGTTGAATCGCTAAATTTCAATTTGTTATCCGTCGCTTAAATATGGGATCTTGGCTTAATTTGCTCATTCTCAAATAAAGATGTTACAATTTCAAATGAGAAAGATAATTCGTTAATTTTTAAAGGATTTAGATTTAGAAATCTTTACTTGGTTGATTTTACTTCAAATGAATCATGCTTGAGAACTTGTTTAATTGCAAAAACCTCTTTGGGTTGGCTTTGGCAAAGAAGGCTAGCTCATGTTAGAATGATTCAACTTAAAAAGTTTTTCAAACATGATTTAGTTATTGACTTGAAAGATGTGAAGTTTGAGAAAAAAAATAGACTTTGTAGTGCTTGTCAAGTCGGTAGACAAATCACTAATTCTCATCCTTCCAAGAGTATCATGTCAACTTCTAGACCATTGAAACTCTTACATATGGATTTGTTTGGGCCAACAACCTATAAGAGTATCGGGGGTAATAGATATTGTTTAGTCATTGTGGATGATTACTCTAAATACGCATAGGTATTCTTCCTAGATGACAAAGCCGAAACCTCCGGCATTTTCAAAAGTTTTGCTAAAAGGGCTCAAAATAAATTTCATTTCAAAATTAAAAAAATCCGTAGTGATAATGGTTCCGAGTTCAAAAATACTAAAGTTGAAAACTTTTGTGATGAACTTGGAATAAAGCACGAAATTTTCACAACCTACACTCCGGAGCAAAATGGAGTGGTACAAAGGAAAAAAATCGAATATTAATTGAAATGGCTAGGACAATGCTTGATGAATATAATACTTCCGATAGTTTTTGGACGGAAGCAATTAACACCGCTTGTCATGCCATAAATCGTCTTTTGAAAAAGACTTCTTATGAGCTCCTTGTTGGAAGAAAACCGAACATTTCTTACTTTCATGTATTTGGTTGCAAATGTTATATTTTCAAAAGGGGTGTTCGTCTTTCAAAATTTGCAAGTCGTTGCGACGTTGGTTTCTTACTTGGTTATTCATCAAATAGCAAAGCTTATTGTGCCTTTAATAAAAACTCCGGTTTAGTTGAAGAAAGACATGATGTACAATTTCATAAGACTAATGGCTCTCAAGAAGAGTATAAGAATTTGGATGATGTAGGTGATGAAGCCTTAAGAAAGGCCATAGAGAACATGCAAATAGACGACATCAAGCCTAAGGACGATCCATCATCTTCCACTCAAGTCGAACCTCCTACCACTTCCACCATAAATCAAATTCAAATTGATGAAAAGGACAATAAGGAAGATGATCAACCATCCAACTTACCTCCAAGAATCCACAATGCAATTACAAAAGATCATTCAATAGATCAAATATTGGGTGATGTAAGTAAGGGCGTTCAAACTCGATCTCGTATTGCTTCTTTTGTGAACATTACTCTTTTGTCTCTTCTATTGAGCCAAAACATGTAGAAGAAGCACTTGATGATCCGGATTGGGTGAATGCAATGCATGAAGAATTAAATAACTTCGTCCTTAATGAAGTTTGGATTTTGGTGGATAGGCCTAAGGAACACAACGTCATTAGAACAAAATGGACCTTTAGAAATAAGTAAGATGAAAACGGTATGGTTGTAAGAAACAAAGCAAGATTGGTCGCTTAAGGATATTCACAAGTCGAAGGTTTGGATTTTGGTGAAATCTTTGCTCTCGTAGCTAGACTTGAGTCAATTTGGATATTACTTGCTTTTGCATCATTGTTTGGTATTAAATTATTTCAAATGGATGTTAAAAGTGCCTTCCTAAATGGAAAAATATCCGAACTTGTGTTTGTTGAACAACTTCTCGGTTTTGAAGATTCTCAGAATCCAAATCATGTCTATAAACTCTCTAAGGCGCTTTATGGTCTTAAACAAGCTCCTAGAGCATGGTATGAACGCCTTAGAGATTTTCTAGCGTCAAAAGGATTCAAAATCGGGAAAATTGATTCAACTTTATTTACTAAAGTTTTAGATGATGACTTCTTTGTTTGTCAAATTTATGTTGATGACATTATCTTCGGGTCTACTAATCAAGACTTTTGCAAAGAATTTGGTGATATGATGTCTAGGGAATTTGAAATGTCTATGATCGGAGAATTATGCTATTTCCTTGGACTTCAAATCAAGCAACTCAAAGATGAAACCTTTGTGAGCCAAACAAGATATGCAAAAGACTTGATCAAGAATTTTGGCATAGAAGATGCAAAACCCATCAAGACTCCCATGGCAACCAACGGTCATCTCGACCTTAACGAGGGAGGTAAATCGGTAGATTTGAAGCTTTGTAGGTCTATGATTGGTCGTTTGCTTTATCTTACCGCATCTAGGCCCGATATTATGTTTAGCGTTTGCATGTGTGCACGCTTTCAAGCAACTCCAAAAGAATGTCATTTGATGGTCGTAAAAAGAATACTAATATATTTAAAGCATTCCTCTAACATTGGCCTATGGTTTCCCAAAGGTGCAAAATTTGATTTGATTGGATACTCAGATTCCGATTATACGGGTTGCAAAGTGGATAGAAAAAGCACCTCGAGTAGTTGTCAATTCTTAGGAAGATCTTTAATATCATGGTCATCCAAGAAACAAAATTCTGTAGCTTTATCCACCGCCGAAGCCGAATATGTTTCCGCGGGAAGTTGTTGCGCTCAATTGCTATGGATGAGGCAAACCCTAATAGATTATGGAATTAAATTTGATAAAATGTCTCTTTTGTATGATAATGGTAGTACGGTGAAAATAGTCAATAATCCAGTCTAACACTCAAGAACCAAGTATATAGATATACACCACTATTTCTTGAGAGATCATGTGAGCAAGGGAGATATTGAAATTAGCCACATCTGGACCGAAGACCAATTAGCGGATATTTTCACCAAACCATTAGATGAAGGCTGCTTTTGTAAATTGAGGAATGAATTAAATGTCATAGACTATTCAAATATTGTTTGAACTAATGCCTCATGCACTTTGTTCCATTTGGCATTATTCGAAGCTTTTTCAAAGATATTTTCAAATACTTTACTAGAAATCTCTTTAATTTATAAAAAATTATGTTCATAGATAGACATTAGTCTTCTCAATGTATAATGATCCCAAATGATATTTATTTGAGTGCAAAACTAGGGACCATTTGCAAAATTCTCAAAATCCTAAGTCTATTCTTGAAGCTCCAGGATAATCGGAACCACCGGTGGGTTAATCGCGGTACTACCGCGTCCCGGTACTACCGGTGTTTATTCTGCGGTACTACCTCATCAGTTGTAAAGTCGTATTAATTACCTCTGTGGTTTTTACTCCTTCACTTTAAACCTCAAACAGTTCTACCGCACTCCCACCATTTTAGTTCATTCCCCTCTCGGCCTCTCTCTCTCTCAAAACCGAAGAACCCTCAAATCCTTCTAAAAAATCCATGAACTTCTTTGGATTTTCTTCGATTCCTGTTGATCCCTTGCGTGTTTAGGGTTCATCTCTCTCGATCATCAAGGTAAATCCGTTTTAATCATCCTTTTACGTTGCATTCAAACCCTAGATCTAAAAATTAGGGTTAATCTTGAAATGTGGATGATTTAATCAGTTCTTTTTAGGCAAAATGACAAAATTGATGTCTCATGATGCTTGCGCATCTATTCCATGGATTCACTCCATGAGAAACATCAAAAAATCCAATCAAATTCGTGCCCTAGAACTTGGTCAGTGAAAGCGGTACTACCGTTTCTCATGCGCGGAACTACCGCGGTGCGGTCGTACCATGAAGTGAACAGCAGATTACTCAAGATCCTAAGATTACCGGCGCTTGAACTGCGGTACTACCGATTTCCCTGACAAAACATCAAGATCATTCCATTCAAAATTAAACCTAGTTTGTTTGATATATTGTTCCCTTTGTAATCTATCCTCTTTGTTTGAAGATGCTGAGGACAAGAATTGCCACTCGTAAGTCCGTTGGTCCTCCTAGAGGTCAATCCTCTTCATCCTCTCAGCCCCCTGCAGCCCCTGTTCAAGAAAATCCAGAGGTTCGAAGAAAGGACATTCATGACAAAGGCAAAGGGCCTGCAGCTAGTGACTTTGAATCTAAGGAAAGGTCATCTCAAGCTGAGTCAGAATCTGAGGCAGAGACTGAATTGCAAGAGGGATCTAATGAAGAGATGGGAGAACTTGAGGAGCCACAAGTGAATTTGAGAACCATCTCAGCAGATGATTATGCTCTGCTGCGCCACAGAAACCAGTTTGTGCTTTGTCCTTCAACTAGAAATCCAAGGTTCCATACTGAGTTTCAGGAAAGAGTTTATGAACAGTTGTATGGCCCCAATAGGTAGTTTGCAAATCATAAGTGGATAAGGTGCCAACATATTAACTCTTTGGAAAAAATATAATGGGACATATCGGCTCTTTCAGCAAGCCAGTCTACATGACCTTGTGGCACTAAAAAATGACTACGATGATGAGATTATCAGGCAGTTCTATGCCACCTTGTACATCTCTCCAGACTTCACCAAGCTGTCATGGATGACAGGGAGCAGTTATTTGGATAGTAACAGATGTGAGTTTGAGCTTGCTCTAAGGACGGAGTCAAGTAAATATGAGAAGATATATGATAGGCATGCTCTTTTGGTCCTTGCCTGGACAGTCTTTTATGATCAGACTGTCAGGTATACTCCAAGAAAAATAGGTGGTCTAAAACATATTCCTAGTTTGATTAACAGAATTATAAATCACACTATTCTTCCTAAGAGTGGAAATTTCAATGCCATACGAGGACATGCTTGGAACATCATAGATAATATTATGCATGGGCAGAAGTTTGATGTGATTGATGTGATCATCAGGGGGATAGCTTCTTCAAAGAATGATCGAGTCAAGAGAATAAACTATGTTCCCTACATCATGGCCTTGATCCTCAGCAAGATTGACTACAATGGAGGTTCGGGATCTCCTCATAAGCCATACAAGCCACGAGAGGTCCTCCTCTACCTGTAGATGTTCTTCAGGCTCAACAGAGGGGCCCTGCTCAAGAAGCTACACAGGACGATGCTCCCATGGCAGATGCTCCAGAAGAGGGACAGGTATCCCTTGCTCAGATTTATTCAACTATCTTGGAGATTAGGAATACTCAGCAAGAGATGAGGACTACTCAGCAAGAAATGAGAATTTCTCAGCTAGAATTCCAGTCTGAAGCCAACAACAGGTTAGCTGCTTTGTCAGAGAGTGTGACTGCTCTTGAGCAAGTTCTCATGACTCCTCAGCGCTTTGGATGTCGTCGCCCCATCACACCTCCTCGACAAGCTTCGACTTCTCAAGCTCCTCCACCTCCTCAGGATCCGACTGCTTGATATTTTTGGTACTTTGATGCCAAGGGGGGGGGAAGCTAGAAGGAAAAAGGAGAAAGATCAAGGGGAAGCTAGAAGGGCAAGGACGAAGATCAAGGGGGAGCACTGCTACTATTATATTATATACTCTATGTGGAACTTGTTATGTTTAAGTGCTTGTGTGATTGTAATAGTTTAAACAGTGTTATGGCTTTATGCTTATTATTATCTTGTTATCTTGTTGAACTTGTTGTTTGATATTATGTTTATGACATTATCATGAATTGCAATATATTTATCTTGGTCATCTTATAGTATTGCAAATTCCCTCAAGTTCCAACAAGCAAAAGAAACTCTGCCAAAATTTTCAAAAATCTCTACATGTGCTTGCAAATTTTCTCTCATGTAAATGCACATGTTTAGGGGGGAGCTTTCTTTGTAATGACTTCAACAAGAAAAATAATTCTCAAAACTCTTTTGAGCTCATTGCAAGAATTATTTTTGTTAAGTCATCAAAAGAATATACAACTCGTTTCACAACAAGAAGTATATTCAAAATAATCTTTCTCACATATTGATTGGGTTGTCACCAATTACCAAAAATGGGGAGATTGAAAGCATCGAGGTCCCTAAAAAATTATTTTGGTAATTAATGACAATATATGAATATGAGACTAATGTGTTTATTGAGTATTTACAAGGTTTAGTCCCAATGGTGAATATGACAACTTGGAGATGCATGCTAAAGGACAACTTGAAGATCAATATGGTTCAAAGACAAAGTACAAGTAGTCTAGGATCCTTTTTTATGTTTATTGGTCTTAGGAGAAAAGGATGGAAGACCGGATTTTAGGTTAAATACCGTACTATTAAGAGGGATCATGATTAGTAGCTCGATAGCATGTTCTTGTGCCATTTAGATCAATATAGGATCATGCATGCGCTTAGAATTTAATTTGAAAGCCAACTTTGCTTTGTTAGGATAATCGGTAGTACCGACGTTGTGTCGGCGGTACTACCGCTCAGCGGTATGACCGGAATGGTATTGCAGTACTACCACAACCCGGCGGTACCAAAAAATAGTTGGCGGTACGTAAATTTCAGAGAGACACCATTTTGGTTTTTGTTGCTAACCCTAAGAGCGGTAGTTTCAGAGTTTCCCCAGATTACTCTTTGCGGTGCAGATGACCGCATTTGTTCAATAAACTACCGCGACCCTTATTCTTGAAAAATCAACAGTACGTATTTTCTAGAGAGTGCCCTTTTGGACTCTAAGGCGAAGCGGTAGTGCCGCTCGTATTTTTTGGTATGACCGGCAAGCGGAACTACCGCATGTTTCTTGGCGGTAGTACCGCACTAAATTTTCCAATGGTTATGTCAGAGCAGTTAATGTGTCTGTGATAGCCGTTTTGTGCAGTTAGGTAAGGTGCTGTAGTACTGGCCATTACATGGCGGTACTACCGTATTTGCTGAAAAGTTGGGGATTCTTCCCCCAACGATCGTATTTGTTGGTGGGAGGTATAAATACCCCTCCACCTGCTCAAAGATAGTGTGTTAGACTTCATTTAACATCCTTTGAGCCTTGAGCATCCTCTCTATACCTCCAATACACTTGTGCATTCATTGTGAGGTAGTTGAGCCAAAATTCAAGTGCATTCATTCTAGATTGATCCATTCACTACTACAGAAATGCTAATACTGGACGCCTGATCACAGACGGTTCATCGAAACCGTCTATATTAAACACAATCTCGAGCGGTTTTGTTACCCACCGTACATGTTATTCTCCGCTAAAAACCGTATGTGAAGATGTCATATCACGAGCGGTTCATGTTTAGAACCGTCAGTGATACTTCACTGACGGTTCCAAACATGAACCGTCTGTGATATCACCCAATATCACGAGCGGTTTTGGTTAGAACCGTCTGTGATACTTCACAGCGGTTCCAAACATGAACCGTCTATGATATTGCCCAATATCACGAGGCGGTTTTATTAAAACCGTCGTGATAATTAACTCATCACGACGTATATATATAGCTCCGCCTCCCGGCCAAAACAGATATAGTCTTCTTAATCTCCATATCTCTGGCGCCACGATAGGTCCATCGCCGTTCGCACTTCCGGTTTGAGTACATCGCCTCACCTCACTGAGCCGGCCTGGTCCATTTCAATTGTATATTGTCGCCGAGGAGCTTGCCGTCGCCTCTATTCACCGATCGGCGACCACCGCGCCTTGGACCTTCCCCGACTTTCATTGACACCTTCCTCGTGATCGAGGTGAGATACTGAAGCATAAGCATCCTTTAATTTGAGTAGTTTCAGGCGTTTACGCCGAAATCGCTAGTTTTAGGCGCCTTCATGGGACATCACCGTCGATTCGCCTCAGGCGAGACCTTAGGGCCGAGAGCCACGACTATATAGCAATGCGATGTCACCCCTAAGCCCAGCTTTGAGCTTCAAATTAATCCTACTTTTTAATCATTTAGTTAATAAACTAACGAGTCTATGACATGTGGGATCGCCATAGATTTTATAAATAAAATCATGAAATAAAAATGTGTCAGCGACAAGTAGGGCCCACATGTAAGTTAATAAAATCCGAAAAAATGTAAAAATGAAAAAATCGTAATTAAGCCTCGGAAAATACGCTTTGAAAGTCATCACCCTTTTATTTATTTTCGGGGTTTTCAATACGAACCGTGTGATGGACGAAAATTGGATGTACACCGAGAACCGTGTGAGTGAAGAGTACATTAATGGCGTGTCTGCTTTTACAAGAGCCGCCGAGGAGGATATGTTGAATAAGGGGCGGAATATATGTCTTGTCCATGCATTGATGCGAGAATCAAGATGTTTAACAACCGAGCGCAGATCGAAGCACACTTGATTGAAGGGTTTCAAAAGGGTTATACATGTTGGACCGACCACGGTGAAGAGCATATTATCAGAAGTCAACGATATGCATATTATACTGAAGTCAACGATATGTCGCGAATGTCGATTGTGGTTCCGATTCGGATAGGCCGCACGATGACAATCTAGATCGGATGCTTAGCGATGCGAAGGAAGCTGTGATGAGAGGGAGTATGTTCAATTCCGGGCGTGATGGAGGACTCGGAGAAACCTTTGTTCCTGCCGCAAGTCGGAATACACAAGGTTGTCATCCGTGCTTAAGCCGCTGAAATTGAAGGCAAGCAACGGTTGGTCCGACAAGAGTTTCACGAGTCATTAGGTCTCTTAGCGGACATGCTTCCGGGGAAATGAGTTGCCCAAAACCACCTACAAAGCCAAAAGGTTCTTTGTCCATTGGGAATGGAAGTAGAAAGAATACATGCATGTCCGAACATTGTGTCCTCTACCGTAACGAGTATACAAACATGCATGTATGTCGGTGTGCAACGATCCCGATACAAGCGTAAAGCAATCGGATGACGACGAGGAATCGAGGTGAAGAAAGGACCTCCTGCTAAGGTGGCGTGGTATCTTCTGTAATTCCCGTTTGAAGCGGTTTTGCGAACCCAAAGAATGCAAAACTATCAGATTGGCACTCGAGGAGGCGTAAGAATGACGGAAAGTTAAGACACCTGCTGATTCGCCCGGTGGAGAAACATCGATAGGAGGTTTGCAGACTTGGAACGGAGGAATATAAGGTTTGGATTGAGTGAGATGGAATGAATCCTTTCGGTAACATGAGCGGCCGACATAGCACTTGGCGTGGCGCTCTGTATCTACAACCTTCCTCCTTGGTTGTGTATGAAGCGGAAGTATATTTTGTTGTCGATACTTATCCAAGGGCGAAGCAACACGGGAATGATATTGATGTGTACCTAGCACCATTGATGGAAGATCTAAAATACTGTGGATTGAAGGGAATGCGGTATGGGATGCGTACAAGCGAGAGAACTTCACTTTACGTTCCTTGTTGTTACGCACCATAAATGATTATCCCGCCCTTGCTAATCTGTCGGGCCGAGTACAAAAGGGCCAAAGCACAGACTCTTTGCTTAGATGATACCGAGAGTGTGTGGCTGAATCACTCGCGCAAAACCGTGTACATGCGTCATCGTAGGTTCCTTCGAGGGCTCACCCATACCGCAGATGAAGAAACAATTGACGGAGAGAATGAGGGCAGTTCGGCTCCAAGGCATTTAAGCGGTAAAGAGGTCTATGATATGGTTAAGGATTTAGATGTTGTGCTTGGAAAGGGATGTAAATCGAGGACAAGTAAGAAGAACATGTGGAAGAAGAGATCAATATTTTGAGACTTACTTTATTGGGAGCACCTAGAAGTTCGCCATTGCATCGGCGTCATGCATGTAGAGAAGAATGTATGTGATGACTTGATTGGTCTCTTCTTGAACATTCGTGACAAAACAAAGGATGGTGTCAACGCACGGCTTGACTTGGTTGATATGGACATCGGACTGAGTTAGCACCAACAAGGACCGATAAAGGACGAACGTACCTTCCCCGCTTGTTACACTCTGTCCAAGGCCGAGAGAACCGAAGCTGTGCGGTGCTTGCATGGCGTGAAAGTTCCGTCCGGTTACTCGCCAACATGAAGAAACTTGTTTCGATAAAAGATTTGAAGTTAATTGGCATGAAGTCTCATGATTGTCATGTGTTGATGACACAAATGCTCCTGTTGCAATTAGAAGTATTTTGCCGATCAAGGTCAGAGACAATCATGAGGTCGTGTTATTTTTTTAACACAATTGCTCGAGAAGGTCATCGATCTCGAAGGACTAGATGCTCTGCGGGGCGAGGTGGTGACGACACTATGTGATCTTGAGATGTATTTCCTCCGTCGTTTTTCGATATCATGGTCCATCTCATTGTTCATATTGTGAGGAGATAAAGATGTGCGGGCCGTGTTCCTCGTAGCATGTACCCGTTCGAGAGGTTCATGGGAATTCTCAAGTCATATGTACGGAATCGATCTCGGCAGAGGGCGACATCGTCGAAGGTTATGCAAGCCAAGAGGTCATTGAGTTACGCCTCGATTACATGGCTCAGTCGAACCGATGGGTGTGCCTCGATCTCGCCATGAGGGAGGCTCGAGGGTATCGGGACCATCGGAAGGAAAGCAATCACTCCAAATATGGATGCGTATGCTCAAGCCCATTTCACGTCTTGCAACACATGGTGAAGTGTCCCGTATATCGACCGGACAAGGATGTGCTTGACGCAATGAATCCGTTGCGGCGGATGTTTGGATCACGAGACAACACAATGACGGTTCAACCAATGGTTGAAGGAGCGACTTGCTAGGAGCTCGTCAAGTGATATCTTGACATGGTTGGCAAAAGGGCCAATATTCTGATTGTAACATGGCGAGGATCGACATAAATGGGTACACATTCTATCGCAGCTCGGGATATAAAAAGCACTAACGAGCAATGGTTATCGCATAGATGCATTGAAGACCGATAAATGAGGAGCTCCTACTATAGGCAAATAGAGGAGATATGGGAGCTCGACTACGTGCTTTTCAAGATCCCCTATTTGGTGCCGAGGGTCCATCTCCCACGGTGAAGGTCGACAAGTGCAGGCGTCACTACCGTGGACCTCGAGCGTGTCGGATACAAAGACGAACCATTCGTCTTGGCTAACCAAGTTGTTCAAGTCTTCTATGTTACCGACACGGCAAATAAGAAGCGCCACGTAGTTCTTCATGGAAAAAGGAGGATTGTCGGAGTTGAGAATGTAGTGGGCGAGGAAGAATACAATCAATTTGACGAGTTGCCTCCTTTCGGAAGCGGCATAAGGGTCGAGGAAGAAGAACATGACGAAACTAGCTACATCTGCGTCGATCATCATGAAGGGCTAATTTTTAAAGATTAATTGAACAATGTGTGTATATGTATATACATTACGATGAATGGTTAATTTTAGTTCATTTGAGTTAATTAATTGATTTGTCTTGTGAAATGGATGTGATTGTTTCTCAAATGAATGTGAATTGGATGTATATACATGTACTTGTTGTCTTTTACGCTTGTTTGAGAGGGCATGGCTAGCATTTCTGAGGCTAGCCAATAAGCGAATCGATCTAGATATTAACCAATACAAAATAATATCACGCACGGTTTGAACTACGCATCGTCTCACATGTATATCACAGATGGTTGTTTATCAAAACCGTCATGCTACATATATATCACGAGCGGTTTTAATAAACAACCGTCGGTGATACATCATATATCCTGAGCGGTTCTAAGTTAGAACCGTCATGATATCACATATCACGAGCGGTTCTAAGTTAGAACCAAATGCAGTGATAGTGTATATCCTGAGCAGTTCTAATTTAGAACCGTCTGTGATGTCCATCTTACATTCGGACTCTAGCTAGGGTTTGCTACCACTCTCAAGCGATTAAGTTTCTCAACTCCTCTCGCTCTCCTCCTCCCCGAGCCGTCGCCACCGTCCTCGACGCCTCCTCGAGCCGGCGCTACTCCTCCCGATCCGTCGCGCCGCCTCCTCCTCGGCCCGTGGCCCTCCGAGCCCATGAGAGTCTCCTCCTCTGACGAGCCGCGCCTCCCGAGAGCCCGCGCCTCCGCCCCGAGCCCACCGCCTCCTCCCTCCCCAGGAGCAGCGCGCCTCCCCTTCGCCGCCTGCTGCTCGTCTTGCTCCTGCTCGTCCTTCTCCTCGACGCCTAAAGGTAACCAATGCCGAAGTTACCGATCGACCCCGAGCCCCTTTCCTAACTATTTCTATCAATAATCATCACGGTCCTTCATGATAATTGTACTTGTTTTAGGAATTTGTATTTGTTCTAGTCGATTATTCATATGGTATTTGTTTTGATATCGCTCTTTGGAATACATTGCAATGTGGTGTGGTGGGCTTGAGATGAATGCTCTGTGATGATAATAGTCTTGTCTTGAAATTGTTTTGATAATCGGGTTTGTACTTGAGCTCTAATTGGAATGCTTACTCTACATCGATAGCAATATCAAAATGTTAAATCTTAGCTTTATCTTGATTTCATTTGTTCACATGATGTTCTATTTCTTGTGAAGATGTCTTCCGCTCATTCGAGTCGGGCCGCCCATGTGTCGATGATGCACCATCCTCTGGAACAATATCCAACCGGTAGAAGAAGAGGAATATCGAAAAGGCCCACGGGCGATTTACCATCACGGAGGTCGATCGATGGGACCCTATCAATCCTCGCCGAGAAGCGTCGCATTCCGGAGAATGGTCGAGAATAGTTGCAGGAGCGGGTCAAGATCACCTACGATTCGTGGAAGGTGGTGCCGGACCATTGAAAACTCGTCTTTGAAGGAAATTCTTGCATCGTTCGAGATCCGGTAGAACTCACGGACTCCGGCGACGACACGCGTTACTGTTTCAGCGTGCAAAGCGTGGAAGAACTTCAAAGCACGCTTGTCAAGAACTACGTGGAGAAGGATCAAGCCGCCCTTCCACAAGTATCTACTCTTGGAAGAGTCTGGGCGAGTTTGTGGCGAAGAAGACAGCAGATGAATTTAAGAGTGAAAGTCGGCGCTACGGCCCTCGAGCAAAAACAAGCACCCCACGGACTCGGCACGGCTGGGTATGCGGGTAAAGCCCGATATGAAGGGATCGAGAACAGCGAAAAGCGGTTTGAATCTCTCCCTGCTATTTCGAGATCAGCGATGTCTTGCGCTCGACGGTGGTTATTTGCGAGGTTATCTATTCGACCACGGGAAGTGTACTTTCCAAACCCGAAGACCGTGAAGTGTCCCAACGCTGGTAAGATATCGAACTACCTAGTTTGTAATTACTCCATAACTTCATAGGAAGTGAAATGACATGTCGGGCTATATTGCGATAACGCTGAGTGCACAATCTTCCCAAGGCTCATTCCAGCAGATAGGGAGAAAGATATACTCTCTGCTGCCCTAGGAAGCGATGAGCATCCAAGATTCGCACAAGAGGCGCTGGTGTTTTTGTTACATGGGAACAATGGTTCCAAGCGGACCGCGGATCGTCTGGGAGTAGGAGGAGAGCCAAAGCCGAGCACGATGCAAAGCTACGAGAGGATCTTCGTGCATCCTCGAGATGAGCTCTTGAAAAAATCAGAGCGAGGTCATTGAAAAAGTCACACAGAGGTCACTCAATCCTTTGAGGAAAGGATTAGTGCGTTCGAGCAAAAGCGAGAAAGAGACTTTTGAGGAAAGGATTAGGGATTGCAAATGCCAAGTCGGTTGGAAGCCCTCGCCCTACTATACCGCTTGACCCCCAAACATCCGAGTAGTCAAGCGTCCAACCCTAACCCTACCACAATAGGTGATGACAGATTTTCCGTCGATGACATACGGTAAAAATAATTATCTCGGAATGCTCAATCCATTGATAAGCTGTTGGAGTAGCTAATTTTGTACCGTTATGTACGAGGTGGCTACGAAGTGCAAGCTCCAAGTGAGATATGTCTCTGTTGCCCTAGATCTTGCTTGGGGCAGTGTATCTATCCGATGTCGGAGCTTTGGTGCAGTGCAAATCTAGCGCGGGTTTCGCAAAAGTGAATGTGGGCGGTGTTTGTGCCAATTTCGAGGCCGTCCGTGAAAATTCCCCAAAAGATGAGGTCATGACTCTAGGGCAAGCCGTTGGAACATTCATCCAATGGCCCAAGGAGGACATCTGCTCGAGCTACTGCTCGGTGTCAACTTCACGGAATGTCTGCCTGCGGCATCAAGTCCACGGACTCGATCGCACCGGCTACTGTACGACATGGCAAGGACCCGCCGCATCACATGCATCTACACCTCGTGCTCAGTCGTCTCTTGTGAAGTCGACCTATACAAAGCGAGGCAGCAAGGGCAAGGGCAAATCGAAGACGATCGAGTCCTCTCCTGATATCCCCTTCTTGCCGTTGGCTCGGAAATATAAACCAGGCGAGCCGTTGCTCGAGAAGTTAGACAGCCCTACCCTAGGACTGGATTGCACGGAATTGCATGTATGGTACATGGAACAGTCCAACAAGCCGGTTGATCAACGATGCTCGGGTGTCACCGTCAAGTTCAAGGAGCATCATTTTAACCACGTGTATCAAGACGCCGTCTTCACGGTGACCTTCGACGACTTGTTACGTCTCTTCAACCTCGACGAGCTCGGCGTCTCAATCATACGATCTTTGGACAATCGTAAGTGTGTACAATCACGGTCAATGTTAAGTGTAATATCGATAAATGTTATATATAACTCCTAGCTTTTGTATAATAGATACATGATCGTGAAGCCGAAGAAGGAAATCACCGAGGTTTCCTCGACCCACACGTTGTCTCCGAGCAAAGCATCACGGCGAATGCAACATTTCGCCGAGAATTACGTTATAGATTTTTTCATGGCTCACCGCAACAAGGAATTCATACTTTTGCCCTACAACCGTAAGTAAGTAGTGTTGCACTCACTGGCTATACTTGTTGATTTGTACTTTATAAGCAACACGAACTTAGGTTTAATGACCATCTTGACATACGTGTAGGTTCCATTGGATTCTAATTGTAATTATACCAAAACGAAATCGTAATATACCTAGATTCCCTACATAGGGCCACTCACAACTTCACACTATCCGGAGTTTAATCATCGGTAAACACATTTCCTCCATAGAAACTCTATTGTAGTCTTTCCTTCCTTTGCAATGGCTAAGGCTAACTTCTTGGAGTCACGTGGGGTGTTCGACGTGTTACATGCTAAAGGATGGAATATCAAGGAAGGACGCCGCAACATGATCAAACATTCCGGTACTTGCTAGCTAGTACACATTAATCCTATATAACACTTCGTAGCAATGCCTCTCGAACTAACCAATTCTATTTTTGCGGTGCCACCGGAAATTGGCCGCATAGCGTTTGTGGATACTATGTTTGCCACAACATGCAACTACTCATCGGTTCGCGATCACCAATGATCCTCGGGTTTGTCAATCTTTCAACAATTATTTCATATATACTTACCAATTTATATAAGCCCGAATTTAACCTTCATATCGACGGAGTTGCGAACATCATTTGAAGCTGCGTTGGAGCAGAGCGAGCTCATAAAAATTCGATCACACCTTGCGGCATTCACGAACACACGGTCATAAATCCAAATGGGAGTTTCCACAAGTGTAGCAGATTGAACTTGATTGAGATAGATTGAACATAATGGTACATGTGTGTAAATTAATGTACATTAATGGTTAATTTTAGTTAATTGATTTGAGAATTGGATGTGTGCTTGTTTACGAAATGAATGCAATTTTGATGTGCTTCGAAATGAATGAGAATTGGATGTGCTTGTTTCAGAGGGCATGGCTAGCATTTCTTGAGGCTAGCCAATAAGCGAAATAGATTTAGCAATGCAAAGACTACCACAGGCGGTCGTAGATGAAAATGCTCGTGATAGTCGATTACCACGCGATGCGTAGATGAAACCGCTCATGATGATCGATTACCACGCGATGCGTATATGAAACCGCTCGTGATCCACCGACGCGGTTTCATATACGGATCGTGCGTGGTAGTCGACTATCACGAGCGGTTTCATCTACGCATCGTGCGTGGTAGTCGATTATCACGAAACGGTTTCATCTACGGACCGTCGTGGTAGTCGACTATCACGCTGACGGTTGCATCTGCTGCATGCCCGTGATAGAGTATTCTGAGACGGTTCAAACCGCTGTGATGACCATTAGCATTATTGACCCATAAACTCAGACGGCTCACGGAACCGTCTGTGATGGCATTTTTGAACCGTCTGTAAAGGCCTTTTCTGTAGTAGTGATTGCACTTGGTTGCCGTCAAGCGAAGATCGTGATTCATTACTCTTGGTGTTTGCCAAACACCTAGACGGCTTGGCAGAGTTAGCACAGTGATCTCTTCAAGAAGATTGTGAAGATGCCCGGTGCCAATTGTGAGTGGTTCGGTGTTCACCATCTCCGGAGCGGAGGAAGAACAACCACTAGTGATCGAGGGAAGGCTTAATTTGTGGAGCTGGCTTGATTAGTTCAAGCTTCCTCAACGTGGACTAGTGAAGACCGGCAAGTCTTCGATACCACGGGAAAAACTCCATTGTCTCAACTGTGGTTATTTCTTGTATTTATTATTTCCGCATTTACAATTCTAGTAATTATCTTGTGTAGAATTGCTTAGCTAGAATTGTATCTAGTTTAAGACTTAGTTCATAATTGACTTAATTTGTTAATTAGTCAAAAAGTTTTAAAACCTCCTATTCACCCCCTCTAGTCGGTTTTCCTTGATCCTACAACTGCTAACCATATATTCCTTCATCCTTTTCTCATGGCATTGATATCTTTCCACATTTATCTTCTTGGACGCCACATCAGGATTGCAATAGCTATTAACAAGCATACCATGCACGGGGGACGGCGCTCGGCTTCACCTCCCCTCTCAAACAAAGTACGGCTTCCCAAAGCTCTATCTAAAAAAGTGTGAGGGACGACGTTTGGCTCCGCCCCTCCCCCTCGCAAAAAAAGTAGGGCAGCCCCGGAGACCTATCTAAAAAAGTATGGGGGGGGGCAGGGAAATTATTTTTAGTTTTAATTATCCACGAGATTATCTTTGCAAAATCATGGTTTCTTGTAGACAATAAACATACGTACGACCATTTTGGGGAATCATCGATGAGCACCATAAAATACCTAAATGACCCCCACAGGGGCTGTATAGGACCACAAAAGTCTCCGTGCATACGGTCTAGGAATGCAGTGACTTCATCATTCACTTTCAGAAGGTCTAGTAATTAATTTCCCGATGGCACATGCGGGGCACACAAAATCTTCCTGATTTGGGAAATTCTTTACATCGATATTATGTCCCTGTGAATTATTAATTATATTTTTCATCATCCTAAGACCTAGACGGTATAATCTATCATGCTAGAGATAGAACAGTTCAGAGCTTATAAATACAGTTTTCAGGGCAGTATAGGCTGCGGGTGTCTTAATATTAGTGTAGTACAACCCAGTTTCATATGAAGGAAGTTGTTCTAATACACTTTTCCACTTTTTTGCGCTTTGTAATGAGCAGGTATTCCTTACTATGCTCTTCTTCAGTCTCTACGTGAAAACCGTTAGCACAAATATCCTTGAGAGTTCTATTCGATTCTGGGTACAACAAGTCTTCTTTAATGACCAAAGTTGTGTCCATCGGGAGTATAATTGTGGCCCTTCCTGAGACTATTATACAAGCATCGCTGTCCGCGATTGTCATAAGACTACCAGTATTTTTGTTGATCGACTGAAAGAATTTCGTCTCTCTCAAAATGGTATTCGTTGTGCTGCTATCCTACTAAGCACACTTCCTCTATAGGGTACCACACACGTTCTAATATAATGTACTTTATCAATATGCAGCAGGAAGCAAGCAACACATAAATAAAATACTTCAAATATCAGAACATAACTTGCTATTATAAATATGAGAATATAAGCCTTGCATGACACATCATAAAAATTTAATGCTTTGCTCTCCTAGAGCTTATAACCATTATTCAAATAATAAAATAATTTAATGTTTTGCTTCAATTTGCTCCATGGCGATCTTCTCCTCTTGGGCAACTACGGCTGCGACCGCTGCGATGTCCAAAGGAGGGGTGATGGGGGCTACTAGTGGGCTGTCCACATCTATGAGTGCAACTAATGGCTATGGATCCTCTGTGCCTGCATTGGCTAGGTGTGCCCCATGCTGTCCTTTGCCTTTCTTCTTAGACTGGAAATCAACAATAACGTGCGATCCACGACCTTACCCTTCTTGCCCCTCTCATTCGTGAGAGGCTTCCTTACCTTGTAGCTGCTAGCATTGGCTTCATGGCCAACTTTGCTACTAGGCGGCTGTGAGATTTAGTTCTTCCCTTAAAACATCATCTTGAGCTTCCGCAACTTGCATGATATCAATCAATTCGGCATACTCCTTGTAGCCGTCTTGACGATAGTTGCTTGCGGATTGCACCACATTCGGGTGAAAGGTAGAGAGAGTCTTCTCAATCTTCTGCTCATTCGTGATTACCTTACCACAGAGTTGAAGACTGGTACTAATTATGTATAAATTCTGGCCATGCTGGGCCAGCTCTTCGAACTCCTGGTTCATGATGCCAGTCATCTACATATTTCATGCAAAGAGTTCATAAGATTACTGCTGGTAATCTGCATAAAATGGTTGCAAAATTCTCATAATGCTCTTCGAACTCCTGGTTCGTGATCCCGTATTTTTCTATGCATTTTTCATGATTTACTACTATTTTCAGTGATCAAAAGTAATATTAACAATCACAGATAATCAAAACAGTAAATACAATACATAAATTGTATGAAAATAATAATAACAGAGTTAAACATGCTTCAAATGCTAGAAATGATTCAAAAATTGAATTCCCTAGGCCCTTTTTTGCTAGAATATGAATTTTTAGGGAATTCTGTAATTTTCAGGGGCAAAACCGCTAAATTTTAATTCTGAGAAATTTTCTGCGCAAATTTCAGAGAATTTAAGGGCCCTTTCCGCGTAAGAATCTCTATAATTTTCAGAATCCCGAAGGTCCTTTTTGCAAAAATCTCCCTTTTTTCCCTTCTTTTCTCCTGAAAGTCAATGGGCCGGCCCAGCCCATTATGCCACTTGACCTGTCCCCCTGCTTCAAAACTGGGAGCTAGGGAAACCCTAGCTCCCTTGTGAGGTGGTGGTGGCACTCAAGAGCGTGGGCGGCCGCAGGCGGCGCCAGCGCGACAGGCTCGTCTTGATGGCACATGTGGGCGTCTTGGCGTGGCCGTGGCTCATCTTGGTAGCGCAAGAACATCGGTGCCCGGGAGCGCAGCGGAGAGCGGCGTCTTGGTGGCGCCACCCATGCGGCGGCGGCTTCAAGCGTGGGTAGCCGGCGGAGTATGCGACGCGAAGGTGCCGTGCAAAAGCGTATGAGGGCCGACGCAAGCGCGCAGACTTTGGGAGCGCGGCGGGAGCTCGTCTTGGTAGCGCTTACTTCAAGCGGTGTCGGCGGCCGTGCGGCAGAAAAAGCCGGCTCGACGCCGGTGAAAGCGGCATGCGGCCGGCGATGCTTGTGCCTATGCGGGCGGCGAGGCTGCGTCGTGTGGCGGCGCCGACGCGGCGGAGGGCCATGCGGGGCCATGTGGGGGGGGGGCGTCTCATGCGGGAGAAGCACGGGAGCCTGCGACGATGTCGGAGGTGGAGCCCATGCAGGGTTCGCCCGTGTGGCGGGATGCGGCGCGCACGCAGCGGCGATGGAGCCATGCGAAGCTCGCTCGTGCGGCGGTATGCGGCGTGGCCGTGCGAAGGGGGTGAATGCATGCATGTTCTTCTTTATTCCTTCATCAAGCGATCAGTCTTTTACAATGACTAGCACTTCCTATTTATATTCTAGAGACCCTGTTAAGGTTTTGAATGTGGCGCCCACCTATAGATCGGCTGCTGGACCGAGCCCATGGTTTCCCAACAGCTACGACATCAATATAATAGATGACCTTTCTAACTAACAGATGATCTTCCTAACTAATAGGTAACATTCCTAACTAATAGATAACATTCTCAATTAACTAGTCCATATACAAGGAAACTAATCAACTATTTAGGAAAATATATATTCTTATTGAGAAAGGTAACCCCTTCTTAATCCTAATGCTACAGTACCCATGACACTGATCACGCATGTGAATAGTAATTCCAGCGCACAACACATTAGTTGCTCTTTCTATAGCACATGCAGTTTTGGCAAATCCATGAATGGAGTGCATCACATTTACAGAAATCATGAACGTGATAAAGAAACATAGAACTGCAAATGACAAGTTAGGTACAGTAATAAATATTGAGGTTAACTTATCAGGCAAGCTGGATGTTTGAGATGTGATCATAGTCCTATCTTACCAACACCTAGCAGAAAGGTAGCAGCATGACCTTATCCTGTCATTGTAATGCCATCTGCATATTTCCTGTGGAGAAAATATAGAATTATAGACACATCATAAATCCAATTTAGGTGCCTAAATTTTCACATTGCACGGCAAGCTTGTCCTTGCCTCCAATTGAACGGGAAAAGTAGGCAAGACTAAAAAAGTTCTAGCAACTAACAAGAAAAAATGAGTTCAATCTTATACATAGACGCATAGACGTATCATGAACTGTTGTTTACATGGAAGATGGAACATGCAAAAATGCAACTTTTGCTAAACTTCTAGTCGAGGTATGGTTGGAGATCCGCTAATAGAGATCACAAGGATGAGTTTCAAAAAAATAGAGATCACAAGGCTGATAAATATAACACATGAACTGCAAACGATTCAGCATACGACAATAACTTTAATGAGGCAATCAAATTGCTGATATTGTACATAAGAGGAGTACATTGATGTTCCTCACGATGCCATCAGTAATACATGCTATTTTTACAGGAAAAGAATGGAATATGAAAGATAATGAGAAAAATGTTCCTAGTTCTTTCAGGGTTGGAAGATGCCAAGATGGCAACAAAAAGAACTAATCCTCAACAACAAACTTGTTCCTACGAGCACCAAAAGCAAGTCTCTGCAAGTGAATCAGGGAGAATGATTATCAACTACAGTAGAATTGACATTAGTTGAGGATGTGAAAGAATAGTAAAAGACAGTGCCCAGGATTCAGAGAATTCTTACTGAAAATATTCTGGAGTAGGCTTTCAAGCCTGTGAGAAAGCGAATGTAGGTCGGCTTCATGGATTGGTTGGTAGGGATTGCTCTTATGTTTGGAACAAGGTAATCCGCAACCTGTTATAACAGCAAGATAAGAGTGATTCTTTTTGTTCCATATTACCAAACAGAAGACATGAATAGATAGTGTACATCAATAACATAAAAGGCAGGTAAATTGAATCATTAATAGATGATATCCAGTGTTATGAACATAGAGCTCACTTGCAGTACAAAGAAACCATGCATCTCATGGATAGCTTGTCAACCTTTTAAGTTGAATTGAGCTAAAGTGCTAAACTGTAATTACATCAACTACTTTTGTTTCAGATCGACACAATTGACAGGTGTGAATGCGTGTTCACACTAAAATTTATGGATGACTAAAATATGTATGTCCTTTGACATCATATCAAGAAGAGGTCAACAGATGTAACGGTATGCATGATCAAGCTCACTACCTATTAGCATGTATGAACTTTGCTAATGCAAGCAGGGAATAAAAACCCGGCCGGTAACCGGCACCGGTTACCGGCCGGGGTCCGGGATATGGGATCCCGGCCGGTTTTCTCGGGTTTTGCAAGTTCAAATTTTAATTTTCGAATTTTGGGTGGTTTTTAATCAAATTCGAGCGAATTTCATCCCCAAAAAACCCGAGAATTCCGGTAACCGGCCGGTTACTGTTCCCGGTGGCTGGCTGGGAAATTGCATGTGGCCAGTTATGTGATCCCTGAATGCAAGTATATATAATAGGTTAGCATAAGCCTTGAACAACGAATTCTCACAGTTTTCCAGAACCTATAACCAAGTCCGAAGATCATGTTCAAGCTAGTTGGTTGGACATTTCTGAACACTGAACAGACACAGGCCTACAGCAGCTAAAGGATGATTGCTACTACAGCCAAACGGAAGCTGTAGAATAAGAGCAAACACTGTGCTGGGAAAAGGGAGTAATGATGAAGCTCTTACCACATCAGGAGATTCAGCTAATATATTGATGAAAAATTTTGCCTGCAATCAGTAAAGTTCCCGATTTAGTAACGATGAACTACTTTATCAACAATGGTTAGAGAGAGTGGTTTGATCCCTTACTTGCTTTGTAGTAGCACCAGACATAAGCAGATCAGTTGTAACCATTCCAGGCTGCACATATTATTTATGTACTTAGTATAAGTGTACAACTGTTCTTTCAGCGTTATTAATAGATTATAGAAGCAGAAAGCAATCAATTTCTTATGCACATATGCATGGCCCAAGGCTTACAGAAACTAGTTAGTTAAACCACTTCAATAATTATTTGTCTTTGAGCAAGAGACTAATTAAAAACTCTAGAATACTAAAGACACCAGGAGAAAGGGTGGAGTTATGTACCGATAAATTGTGCACCATGACATTATTCACTTCATTCATCTGCAACTCAGCCTGCAATTAGGATCAAATTATTTTTCTCCCTGCAATTTCTAATAAAACTGGAAGGTTCTGACCTGTATAACTACGGCTATCTATTGCTATCTGCCTTGGCAAAATAGTGCAAAAGAAAGAAAGAAAAATGACAACCTAAGTTGTACGTTCTCGAGAAAAGTCATACCATTGAAGACTAGGATCAAAACCTCAAGTCCAAGGGGACAGCAATAAAGCTCCTTTCATTTTCTCTATGGATGATTACAACTTTATGTTGTTCCAAATACTAGTTTGTAATGAGTAACTATTTGGGAATCCCAGATGGATCTGGATATTGAAAAACAGTAGCTATCGATATTGCAGTATAGTGTTGATGCCTCATGGTAATCAACAATTCTGTGAAGTTACAATAGAGCAAATAGTTCATCATGACTAAATGCTTCACTGGAAATGTTCAAACAGAAACTAATCATTTAAGGTTATATCCGCATAAAGGGTTATCTTTACCTGTAGAGACTTTGTAAGGTGCACCACACTTCTCTTTGTTGCCCCATATGCAGCAAACCTGGTGATTATCGAGCACAATTTATGTCATATTTCTGCAAGGCAATTAGCTAGACTAAAAGTTCACAAAAGCATAAGGAACCAAAAGATACTTGAGTTTAATCTTATTTAACCTTTTTTTTTGTGCACAACCTTCACTTAATCCAAATTACTCATACAGACAAGTACAACACATACTCATGTGGGGAGGGAGGAGAGGAGATACTCTTCTATCAGCATTGAAAGAACATGATATAATACACTATATTAAATTCCACAGCTTCATACCATATGAGCATTCAAATGAAATGATGAAATTGTGCAACAGCACATTTGTCAGTTGAGTATCAACATTTTACTACACAAGATAACAAATGGAAATGCTACCTTGGGGTTGGCCTTCCATCAGAACCAGCACCATCGATGTTAAATATGTGACCACCTCGGGGTTGGTTCCGCATCATATTTATTGCCTAAGATGGCAAGAAGATGAATGTTTGGAAAATGATTATTCATAGTCGTCATAATGGACATCAGAAAGCTAAAATTGAGTGGAAAGTAATACCTCACGACAACATATCATCAGTCCAAGAGTGTTAGTGGTGATGACTTCCCTATTAAATTGGAGAAAAGGGCCAATCAATTATTGGTACTTGAAAGCACAACTGAATAAAGATGCACTTGGTCAAGCCTTCCAAAATACAGAATGAAAATTACATGAGAGCCTCATCAGAGGTCTCCACCAACGGTTTGTAACTATATGCATTTGATCCAGCATTGTTGATCTGCACCAAAAGCAAAAAATCAGGAGAAAGTCTAATGTCCATATACCATCTAAATTTTAACCCAAACAGATTCAATATGACAGAACAGAGCGCTTCAGTTAAATAAATGAAGTTTAAAGTTTAAACACTCAAGAAGGAAAGTTGAAAAATATCAATTCTCAAGCATAACAATATGGATTGGACAGAGGTATTCCGTACACAAGCATGTATCATGCACAGAACTATGAAATGTTTCAAATATGGCAGAAATTACGCAGTGAGCATCAGTGTCATTCATAGCCAGTGGTTGTCATATTTGTACATAAAAAAGAACGAACAAGAACAAAAGTGGATGTGCAGATATTTGGTGAGGGAGGGGGTGGCTATGTACCCAAATATCAATATACTTCAGCTTGTCACGTGCAAAATCCACAAGTGCCTTTACATCCTTTCCTTCTCTAACATCACATACGGTTCCCTGTGGTAATACAAATACAAATGGTAACAGACTAACAACAGCAACCAAGAAGTCAAATGTGCTGCACTGTAATATTTTCAAGCAGAAAACATAATTTATAAATAAAAACTTCAATAGCAATATAAGAACCAAGTAGCTCAGCAGTAGGTACCCACACATGTTGCTCTCCAAATTCCTTTTTCAAGTCACAGGCTGCAGATTCTACCCTTTCAGCTGTAGAGGATAGACTGCATGTCAAGGAAAGACTAAACTGGTTCAATTGTAACTTACTTGTATGTTCTCCTTTTCATCCTCTTTTTAAAATTAGCTCAAGAACGTTGAAACATTTCATTTGTTTAGTTGTTTAAAATTTCATGAAAGATCGCTTTGACAGATCAGTGATCTAAAAGTGCCCGCACCTACATTGAGTACCTTCTGTGGGATAAAATTAGAATACCGCAGGAAGTGTCAGATGGCAATAGGTGCCTAGGGGGATTACACATAAATTAATGATAGGTCAACAAGTCATCAAAATAAGAAGCAGGGGAAAGGAAAGAAGCAGGTAAATGAAACATGACATACAAATCAATTTGTCATGCATCTTAGTAAAAAAAAATACCCATTTTTATTTATGATACAAGAACAAGTAACCAGGTATTTCTATACCTGATCTTGAGCAGATTACAACATTATCACCAGCCTTCAGAAACTCCTTTGCCAGTGCATATCCTATACCTGTTTAAGAAGTAAGAACATACAAAGGTTAAGAAAGCATTTAGAATATACGCCTCTACTACCATTTTATCTAAGCTTCTTTGTCCACAATAGATTATCCAATTAATCATTTTACAAAGTTTCATGCTCAAACTTCCATCGATTCAGTAAAAGATCAAGACTGCATGCATTCATTTTCTCAACATCCTGTGTCGTTTTGGCCACATAAAGTATGCACCTCATTCCAGTCAAACCTTGTTCACTACACCAAACGCATGGAGCTAGGTACCATCACCTTCTCCGGCATACTAAACATAAATTATTAGCCCATGATGTCAAGTGATATCATCACACCCTCACCAATCTCAACCATTTCCAATGGAGAGTTTTTCATTGTACTAAGAGTCCTTTTGTTAGTTTTTGCACAAATTAGTGAAAAGCACGCTATTGTAAGCCACATATAGTAGTAATTGGCACCACCAACATTAGAAAGCTACCTGTGAAAAAAATAAAAAAAACATTATAAAATCTAATTCAGAAACCATAGTTGTAAACATAAATTGCATTCAGAAATCAGAAATTACTCTTACTGTTAATTACGCACATTGCATGTCAACACAAGCATTCAGAAACCTCTAATTGTTTCATGTAAACAAGAAAAAATCAACACGAAGAGGAGGGGGGAAAAGAAAAACAAGAACTGCTCGCCAGACGGCACCAACAGCACCTTTCGTCGAACCGGTGATAAGGACATTGTAAGGAGGCACCATGGCCTCCCTCCGCCCCCCTCCACCGCCGGAGAGAGCCTCCACCCGGATCCCGGCAAGATTCGGATTCCCTCTCGCCACCAGCCGGCGCTGCTCCGGCTGGCCTGGGAACCGCGCCCCGGCGGCCCAGGACGGCCGGAACGGCGCGGGGCCCGCTTGGTTGGGGGCACGGAGCGGGAGAGAGGCGGTGATGGTGGCCATTGGGGGAAGGGAGAGGAGTCCGTGCGAGCGAGCGAGCGCGCGCACGCGTGGGTTTTGCGGTATAATGCTTGCAGCTCTGGGACTGGGAGCTTGGAGTCTGGATAACGAGTCAAGAAACACGGGAGGGGGAGGCTTCCAAAGTTGGGTAGGCTGGTTGGGTGCATTTGGTCGGTGAGATGAGATGATATGGGTAGGATGAGATCGTTCTAGATAGGATGGTACAGACATTGTGTTTGGTTTGTTGTATAGGATGGTACAAATTTGTGTTTAGTTGGTTGTATAAGATGATACACGAATTGAGTTTACAAATTGATTTGAATTTAAATTCAATTTGTAAATACATCAAACTCACTACAGTGTCTTCTTTTTATTTTTTCGTGTTCGGGAGCTTCGTTGCGCGAGCGTGAGAGCCAGCGCAAAATATTGAACCGTATGGTTCAATCTTTTTTGTTTAATAGAATAGTACATAATAGAAGTGGAATATTCTCTCATATGAAATTATCTCATCTCATATAGTTTGATACTATTTATCCAACCAAACACTAAGATAACCTCATATTCTGAATGAAACCATCCCCTTCAGTCTCTTACCACAAACCAAACGCATAAGAGATGGGAGCTGCGTGTTTGCCGAGGAGATGGCCCACATGTCAGTGTCAGCAAATAGTCCATCGTTTAGAATTTCTCAAATTAAAGTTTCCTTTCTTCAAGTATTGTATTGTAATTTTCTCAAATTCTTCTACAGTATCGGTGCGCACGTGGGATTTGTCCCATCATCATCCAATCGTGGTAGTTTCTGCGTGGGATCGACCCATAAAAGTTTTCTTTACATGGCATTCCAGAAGCAAAAAATGGTTAAAATTTGGCTTTTTTTTCTTCTTGTTTTAAGTTTTGACTTCACAAGTCGCAAGCAACCAAAGACGGAGTTGGTCACGGGCTAAGCCTCTAGCCAGCCGAGCTGTTTAACCTAAAATTGTATTTTACTGATTTTTCAATAACTTTTACATAAACTTTTAATCGTGAGTCTTGGATTATTGTCCTAGAGGCCGGAGGACCGGCTCCGTCTGCAAACAGCGTACAAGCCATGCATGCATGAACCAGAGCTGCCCAGTGAATGAGTTTTGCAGGTAAGAAACACCTAGGTGTGCGTTAATGGACCGTAGTGAAATGTATTTGTTGCGTCCGGATCAGGTCGATTACGTGTGTCCGGTGAGCAAGTGAGATTTGGACTAAATTTTGATGATGTTGCTGTTGCTTTTGCTTCTGCAGCAGTGACACCTTAAGTAGCTAGTCTCACTATCACGATCTCGTTATCGTTGAGCGTTGCTTGCTGGTTTACGCTGCATCCAGGCTGCACGTACGGCATACATATGTGCACCATTGCAGCGTATTTTTTCTTGCTCAACGCTTGCACTCCAAGCAGGTGCAGATCGACGTGCTACTTCCTCCTCCTCACGGTGGCTACATTGGCTGTATACTTGTATATTAATTAACTCTTCCTCTTGCGTTGGTCATGCAAAATCTATTCATGACTAGTGTGTTTGGTTTGATGCCTAACCTTAGTGGCGCCACAATTTCTTAGACAGCTGTTTGGTTCCACACCATAATTGTAAATTGCCACATTTTTCTTAGTCCTGCACACTTTTTGTGACAAGTCACACTTTGCGCCAGGTTGGTTATGATAAAATTAGACATGAACCAAACATGCCCTAAAGCTTGGTAGTCAATCTCCATCAGAACTCAGAAGCTAGCTTCAGTGGCAGTCCGTACGTACGTGTAGGAGTACGGGGCACTACTACTGCATGTCTTCATCCACAAGCTCCATTTGGAGGAATTGTACAATCTTCTGTAACACTTTTGGTTTGTAATAACAGAAACCGGAGGGGGTTCTTGCCCCCGTCTTGGTCTAAAAAAGAACGGAAGTGCTAAAAAATTGTTGCATGCAATTTTTTGTGAAATCAGTCGAATTTATGACCTTGTGATGCGCTTGAGATTCGTGCTAAGGCCGGCGGGTTCATCTTCTCCAGCAGGGGGTGGCGGTGGCACCGCCGAACGTAGGCGAGGAAGAGGACGGTGGGCTTCGCCGGATTAGGTCTTGGGTTCACCGGGGCCCGGCTATAGAGGGAGGGTGGCGGAAGCAGTGGTGGCGTGATGGCGGAGGGCGGCGAGGCGGCGGCTTGCCCATGCATGGTCGGATGAGGGGTGGGTGGTGGAGGTCGTGAGAACACAGGATCGACTAGAAATTAGGAGGCGGGGTGGTGATGGTGGAGGGCGGTGGTCAGCCGGAGACGAGGAAGAAGGTGGCGACGGGGGAGCACGGGAGGAGCAAGAGCGGCGTGGAGGAGCAGGGGCGGCTGGGGAGCACGGTAGGAGCAAAGGCAGCGTGGAGGAGCAGAGGAGGCGGGGGTGGTGACGGCGGATTCGGCAGATGGCCGTGGAGACGGGAAGAAGGTGACTAGTAGGGGAACAGGCGGGGGAGGAAGATGAAGCGGTAGCGCAGGAGGCAGGTGGTGCCGGTGGAGGAAGAGGAGGCGGTGGTGGTGGGCCGGTGGCTGGGGTGGGGCCGACGGGCCTCGTCGACGCCGGGGGCGGCACTAGCGAGGCAGCGAAGCGGTAAGCGGAGGGGATGGTGGCGGTGGCGGCGCACGGAGGGGTGGGGAATGACCGAATGGGGTTGGGTTAGGGTTGGTTTGTATAGAAATAGAGGGAAGGATCTGGACCGTTGGATTGAGATCGTGCGGTTGAAAAAGTGACTGATTTTGTGGGCTGAATCAGTCAAAAATTTGTGAACGATGGATATCCAACCCAAAAAAGAAAAGCGAGGAATTGTACAATGGACGCTGGGACAAATCAACACCACAAGTTGCTATTGTTTGCGCAGAGACGTAAATTCCACACAAACTCAGAAATTGGGTGGATGCTGCATGCTTCACGAGTTAAAAACACGATCATCGTCATCATTATCTCTTATTATCCGGCAACGAAAGCGAAGCAACTCTAGAAGGTCGGCGGGCCTCGGTACGGCAAGCTGGAAACCCTCAGGTCCTTAGGCATGCCAATCCGTCGCAGCCATGCTAGTCGGCTCTTCTGCTCCTCAGTTGGTTTGCCACTGATAACATCTGCCACGATCAAGACAAGAATAAACTCAACATGATTATATAGCTCCTGATTATAATTCATCTCAGTGCATATATATAACAAATTATCCATCGGTATATAGGTATAGCTCCTGATTATATTATGCATGGTGGCGGCATGCTTGTAGGAAGGACTGATTAATTGAAGTAATGTAATTGTTGCTTACTGGGGTGGAGCTCGTAGGGGAAGTCCTGATAGAAGGTGCAGCTCCGGTGTTGCGACGGCGATGAGTAAGGGCTTGTTTGGAAGTAAGGGGTAGAAAAACCATGGGACAAAATTCCTGTAGAGGATTTTGAGGGTACATGGAATCCCCCTCAATCCTAAGGGGAAATCTTCCTGTTCAGGAATAAAATCCCTGTTGCTGTTTGGGAACAATAAGGATAAAAATCCTGGCCACGAAATTTTTTTCAAAAATTTCAAAAAAAAATCGTAAAATTCCAAAACAATAGCACAATTAAACAACTCAAACATGGCGTTCAGGTTCTTGAATATTTATCTCAAAAACTTTCGAAGATACACAATTAAAATGATATAACAACTAATTCTTGCCACCTTGCTGGATTAGCCATTGGCTCGCTGCCTCCGCCATAGGCAAAAGTTCCATAATGCAGCCTAAACTGCAAAGAACCAACCACAATGGGAGTGACATGCAATTCATGAGAAGAATAAATAATTTTTATCTTGTCTTTGAACCTCCGTAGCTACAAGGGACTAGAACACTATTCCACCTCTGATGTTCCAGACAAGGCAAGTAAGTTTTCAAAAATCTCCAGATGAGATATTGATGACCATTATTCGATCCCCAGATGAGAAGCTCAAAGAAAATTATCCTTCACAAGAATCTCTATGCCTACACTAGCACTAGCTAAAAGCAATTACATCAAGAAAGCATCCATGGGAGCTCTCACACGAGGTTTGGGAACTCCATTCAAAGACTCCCATTGCCATTTGGTACCGGATCGATTCACAAACGGAGCAATCATGCCATTTTGCCATCACTGGCTTCAAGAAATGTACATATTTACAGAACGCCATTCAGATCATCGGTTAATAGAGATATTAAACGCTAACACACAAATTAGCAATCAACGATACCGAAAATGAAACTGTTTAGGATTATGTCTTGCTCTGTTGCATTAAATGATGCAAGTGGTCGAAACTAGCGAGGAGAGGTTACGGTGATGCGAGCCATCAATTCTGCAATGTTGCAATCAAGTTAGGTAAACAAACGATCAAGACGGATTGCAAAGACGGTTGAATTCTGCCTCAACCGTCGACTAACTAATCTTGTGACTTTATTTTGATATCAATAAACCGGTACTAGTATTAGCCAATGAACAAATGTTGTCCAGATCAAACATGTCTAAAAACCAAACAAAATACTCCATTAAGTCGCTTATTCTCACCGATTGATCTGCAGGTATCGATTCTCGGGGTAACTTGTTGTCCAGAGCGAAGAAACCACTTTCGATTCGAACTCAACATCATCCTGCAAGCATAACACGTAAAAAAAATCACCACCACATGCTGCAAGAACATGTTGTAATTAAGAGAAAATTCGATTCAAAGTTTATGCTTCTGGCCACCTACATGTAGCTGCAGCTGTGCTACTGAGGGCACAGTGCTGAGTTGCTGATGCAAATTAGCATCCACCACGTCAAATCAACAAGCAGAAAAGAACTGACAAGTGCCATTCACCTGGGGATCCCTCCTCCATGCCTGGTAGGTCATGGTGGGCAGCGCCTTCTCCGTCATCTTGATCCACGCCGAGACACCGTCCCTGCCCGCCACTAGCCTCCAGAGGTTCACCGGGTCATCCTTCCCCACCGGCAGCTCCTCGTTTGCCATCTCCGACGACCTGCCAAGCCAAGCACCACCAGGGAAAGGCGTCCCGTCGTCAAAGACCACTCCAATTTCACACACCAAATCCACTAAACACGGCTTTGACCACGACCCCCACCAAACATTTCGCGAGCCTACATACCCTTGCAGGGAGGCCTCCTCCTCCTCCTGCTGCGCCACAGCGGCGGTGTCGGCGCCGACGTAGTAGCCGAGAGAGGCGCGAGGCGGGCGGGGAGCTGGGCCTTCAGTCGGCGTGGCGAAGGTGGCGCGGGTGGTGGCGGCGGTGGTGACGAGGCCGGGCGCCCGGCCATGGGCGCCAGCCCGGCCGAGCAGAGGCCGAGGAGCGCCGCCCTAGAGCGGCCCCGTGAGGAGCGCCATCTCGCAGACCGTGCCCCACGCCGTCGGCTGCTCCAGTCGAGAGAGGAGAGAGGAGCGCGGCGCCGCGTGATGCGTCGCGACGCGACTGGAGAAAAAATCCCCGTGTGAGCACTCGATGTTTACTTCCCCGTGGAAATGGCAGGGAAAGGGTCGGGGAATCCACTTCCCTTCGTCATCCAAACAGCGATTTCGACGGGACGAGGGAAATTTCCCCTGAGCTTTTCAATCCCCGGGATTAGGCCGGGATCCCGGCCGGGATTGCTCCTCCCAAACATGCCCTAAGGGGGCGTGAGGACGTCGAGGAATGCGCAGGGGCCTTCCTCGCCGGCGACAAACCGGTGCATGTTCCCTCCGGCGTTGGGGTACAACACCCAGGTGCCCGACGCCGTCGTGAGATCATGGTCCAACACCTTCTTCGCAAGCATCGCTGCCAACAAACAGTACATTTTTCTAGCATCATAAAGTAAACTTCTTGTTTCAAGAGATGCATGGATGCAAGGCAGATTGGATACGAACATGCATCGGTCGGGATTGAAGAGCTTACATCGATGGTCGAGACCTGAGTCGACGCAGATGAAGGGATTGATCCAGTCGTAGGACTTGACGTGCGCCGACCCGATCAGGAGCTTGCTGAACACCGTCATGCCCGGGTGGTCGTGGAGCGGCATGACTGTTCCGGCAGGCAGAAAGAACACCGCAATCTGCAGATTAATCCTTAAAGGACTTTACAATGATCGCATAGGAGCGTATCTTTCGATTCAATTTCATTTCTGACTTTGTATGAATGAGAGTGAGTGCCTCGATCGAAATTAATTACCGTAAAATTGTCGCATTCGTACAAGTTCTTGCATGTGATGATCGGAGGGTTTTGACGGCCGGCACAATTCATCTTGTTGAAGAAGCGGACCTCCGCCCTTAGCCTGACGTCCTCCGGTCCGATCCCGTCTGAAAGGATGATGCATCATTAGCAACTTTGCAATTAAAGCTAGCTCAAACGATTACACTGAAACTGAAAGGTGCTACTACTAGTCAAACTTTGGAAAAATTTGGCTATCGATATCTTTTTAAATATTTAGATTAGATACATGAAAAATCATATATCTCGAAAATGCTTTTATAATATTATAATTTTATTATATTTTATAAATATATTATAAGGTAATTACTGGTCAAAGTTGCATTTTAGGGACCATATCATTGTCCAAAACGATTTGTTTTTGTGAACTGAAGGGAGTATATACTATCATATGAATCTTGACTACTTAAGAATGAGAGTTGATGATCATCCGTCCTCCCTACCCTGTGGCTATGCGCTCAGTGGCGCTCTTCGACGTTTGTTGGATCGGTGAGCCAGGCATCGACGACCCAGATCGCGTTGCACGGCCCACGCCCACGCCCGCGTCCCACTCTCGCGCAACCTCTCCCCACCCGCACCACCCTTCTCTCCCACCTGAGCGCTCCCTTCCTCCCCTCACCCGTGACACCACGGCCCCTACCACATTCGCGTCGGATCTGGTCGCCTCTGGCCTCACCAACGCCGCCGCGCATCGGACCCAGCCATCCAGGAGGTCAGCAAGCGCGGGCACTACGTGTGGGCGGCGAGCGTGGGATCAGACCGCCCTGACCTCGCCGGCGTCGGATCCCGCCACCCACGACACTGCAAAGGCGCCGTCTTTGCGCGAATCCGCCATCCGGTGGTGGCGGCATGAGTGCGGCATGTGGGCGGCGAGTGTGGGATCCAGCGGTGAGGGGAGGTGGTGGAGAGGTGGACGGTGGCGTGCGAGCCCTGGCCGGACGCTGCAGCGGCGGAGGTGGGCGAGGGGATGGCCGTGAACCAGGCATGGGCGGTAGGTGTGCTGGTAGTGCTAAATCAAGATCACTGGTATTTTCTTATGATATGGTTAATTGGCTTGACATGTTTATGTGGTCTCTTATTTTTCGCTACCCTATGGACAATGATGACTATATAGTTTGTTATTTTACTGAATCATGTTTCTTTGATATTTCTCTTCAGCAAAAACACTGAATAACCTTATATTTGTGTTGGCTGGCAATTGTAGCAAAGAAGCAAAACAGTTGAATAGAACCCAGAAATCTCATGATCACTAGATAACAAGCCGTGTGTTAAGCAATTTCATATAGATTTAGTGAGACAACTTTCTGCTGTTCCCCCATATATTTTTCTGTTGAGGAGTCCCAATCCATGGCAATTAACAACAATCTAGGTTTCTTAGGCTTTAGAATGGCTTGAATGATCTTCAATAGTTGGATGATGTTTCACTAGAATTTTATCTTAACTAATAAAAAAGGGGTCTACCCCGTGCAGTGGACAAATCACCCCACCCCACCCCAACCCCCCTCTCCACACGCGGCCATGCCCCCGACCAAGATTTTCATTTACCGGTGGTTACCAGTCGGTAACAAAAACCCTGGTTAGCATATAGCACTCGATGCACATCTCCACTGCAATATTGCTTTGTCTGATCATGTTTAATGAGGATTGCCTCTTCTCTTTTCAGGGGTCATCATGTACACCGAAATATAAAGAGGATGTAGAGAGAAAAAAAAAGGTATAGCTTTTGAACTTTGGTAGTGGACAGGAGGATGAGAGATATTGCACCATATCTTCCACCAATTCATGACCCTCGTCGTATGCATGACTGTTGTTAATACAATTATAGATAAGATCTCATAGATTACTTCTCACATCTCCACATGGTTTAGATGCACATCTATCATTAAAGTTGGTTGATCTAGACCTTTGTCTGCTAGGTAGGTCCTACAAATGAATTTCACCATCTGTATTCCAGATGAATTTCATTGATCACACTTTGCACACTTTCTTGTTCTGTGATGGTTTAAGTGTTATGGCGAAATGGTTAGATAGAGCGTATAGTCAAAATGATGGCGGAATGTTGTGTAACTTGCAGAGTGGCTTTTATATAACTCCAAGCTTTCCCTTGTACTAATATTTCCTTGCGTTTTCTATTCCATGCATCATGGGCTCTTATATCCTCTTTTACATGTTAGTGATGAGCTCTTAGGAGTCAGGATGAACTCATGGTTGTAGCCATTTTAGGCTTAATCAAATTGCAACGTGTTTTTTCTTCTATTGGATCTGAAAAGACTATGTAGGTAAAAGTCGGTGTTAACTTTTTTATGCCATATTGCCATTTATGTCTATTAAGTGTTCTCAGTCTCAAATGTATGAATGGCTTGGATAAAGTACGAGTGCACGTTGTTTATGGATTCAATAGAAATACCTGAACTTTCATATTTTGTCTTCTATGAAATACCTGAACCTTGAACACAAACTGTTTATGGATTAAGTATGAGGGCAAGTTCTTACCTAAAATTTTGTCAACTAGTCGCTATGTTGTGTTCAGCATGATGGGCAATTGGCACAGCTTTCTTTGGCCTGTTTCTGATGTGATTATTTTGTTTACGTGGTTGCAGATTAGTTTGTGCGGTGGGAGAATCATCTTGTGGAAGAACGAGTACTGCGATGAACTCATGCTCGCTAGCAACAAGGTGAGGCCTTTGGCTACCTATCATGGTTCAGTTTTGTGGCAATGCCGCTATTTTATAAGATCCATCTTATGTTATTGACACCGATTCATGGCAATAGTTTGTTGAAATATACTTGCCTAATTATTGTGCTAATGAACATTCTCTGTCCTTTGAACTCGAATTTGGATTTTTTTTCTCTCTCTCTTTCTTTTTGGTTGTTTTCAATGGAAGGATGATTCATATACTAAAATGGGAACATCATTTTGAATTCAAATTTGGTTACTAGCCAAGATCTCGGTAAAATCTCAAAAAATCTTGGAGATATAAGAAAATCTCGGCTAAAATTTCCAAAGATAAATCTCTGAAACAAACTACTTATCTGAATACGGCTATTTTCATTGCAGAAATTTTATGTGAAGATTCCTCGTATTAAACGTGTTGGTTGTAATTCACACTTTCACGTAGGTCACCTGTTCATTTTCCTAGATTAATTGTTTCAATCCAGAATCTTTATTGGAATCAAATTTAAATGGCCCTTCTCAAATTCTAGTGATAGAAACACATTATGTAGTCTTACTATGTGTATCACTATTAGAAAATTTTCTTTACTCTTATCAATTTTTTCTTGGCTTGCAAAAATTAAGAAATGCACTAGGATGTTTTCTTTGTATTCATATTTTGACAAGAATACACATCAACTAATAAATGTGTACATATATGTTTTGCTTGATATGTGTGTAAGAGAATTTTCATATTCATTGTATGATTTGGGTCACGTTAGATGATATGTATCACTCTCTTTTGTGACTGTAGCATTACTCCATCATCACACTGTCATTGAAAAAGATTAGTTTTAGCTCTTCTGTTTGGGCTACACTAACTTCAATTTTGCATTGAAGCTTCTTTTTTCCTCACAGATTGCTTTTCCTTCATCTTCTTCTCCACTACTTCTGCATGATTTTAATGCAGTTTTTTTTATATAAAAAGTCGACCTTTTCTAGACAAAGATCTTGCAAGAAGCTCCTGCGAACACCGTACAAAGTTGGCTTGATGATTTATTGAATGATCCCACACTACTAGAAAACTGGGAAAACCTGACAGCCTCGAATTTTATTGACAGGCCCGCACCGGTCATCAAGGTTTCTTATTTTGGTCACGGGATAGTACCCCCCTCAGAAAAATTTGAATTTTGTTGACGGTTGTAATACAACTATCAACACAATATATTTTACTAACGGTTACAACTGTCAGGTTAATTATTTTGGTCTGCACACGAAAAAAAAAGTTTTCACGCCCAATTTCTGCATCGCGCGCTCGCCAAAAAAAGTCCTGAGCTAGCGCAACCTTAATTCCTCTGTCCTGTATACCAGTCCCCAAAATCCCTAGCTCGATCTCTCCATCCCCAATCTCCGCCGCCTCCAAGTCAGCTCCGACCGCGCCCGCCGCCTCCACGCTAGCTCCTGACGCGGTGCCACCGCCGGTGCCTCCCCCTATGTTGCTGCCACTCCCGGCCCTTGCTCCCTCACGCCCCGGGCCGTCGGCTTGGCCGCCTCCACTGCGCCATGGCGGCTGGTTCCCAGGCTCGACCGCTCGGTCTTGCACCTAGCTCCTCAGTCTTTGGTCTTGCTGCGTTTCCCCATGCTTCGGCCCTTTGGTGGCTCCCTGCGCCGACCCCGTCTCGGCCAGTGTGACCGCGCCCCTGTGCACTGGCCGCTCGCCTGGCTTGCTCGGTCGGCACCTTGCGGTGGCAGCGGTGCCGGAGTCGCCGGGGAGCCAGAAGCTGTGGCAGACCCTGCTCGTCATGCTCTTCCAGGTGCGAGTGTGAGTGCCTCCCTTGAGCCTCAACAGACCCATCGATAATTGGTTCTTGGATCCATTTCTTGACTTGATTCGGCCAACTCTCTGTTAATTTATGTGGGTCTTAATCGGGTAAAGAATTAATTTGTGTGTGGAGCAGCGTGAGGAACAAGGTGATGGCTAGCCTCTCCCAGATTGGACGCATGGTGAGTTGAGCTCGCGATCTTATGATCCTATCCCTGCAAGAATAGTAGTGCAAGTTTGTTCAATCAATTGCATGTCTCGATGTCTCCCAATCATTAGTTTATTGCCCAATTTGGTGGTGTTTGAGGGGCTATTAGGGGTATGGATGTCTAGATGTAACTTAAAGTCTATTTATGGTAGAATTTCAGTGATTAACCTGCTTCTAAATTAGGTTTAAGAACTTAATTTTTGTACTGACTACTGAAGTATTTTTGTTGTAGGATCAAAAAGTACATGGCAATAAAGACTAGTTAGGAGAAAGGCTTAGCTTTAGCGAAATATCCACACTGCCAAGATAGTAGTATCTTTCTTGTTCTTTTCCAAGATGATATCATTCTTGTTCCTTTTTTTACATGTAGCAGTGTTTTCTTCTGGTAACTTCTCTATCTTTCATTTTGTGTGTGCCTAATTTGACCGTCCTGCGCTTGCACAGGTTCAGAGACACGTCGATCACATCTTTCACAAGTATCATGGTGCAATTTCAAGGTAAGAGTTTTCTTACAACTAGTGTTCTCCTCTCTTATAACAATACGATTATTTTCAGAAGCAAAAAGAACCAGGCCTTTATCTTGTAGTTTAGTGCTACCTTGTTCAGTACAAAATGTTGTCTGTAGGACTTTTCGTAAAAACACAAAACTTTGATGTAGGTCGTTTCACCCCTGTTCAAGAGGCACATCTTGGATCCACTAATAGGTCAGCGTTTTTAGTTTTTTTTACAAGCATTTACGCATGAAAGAGCACTCCTTTCTTGTCTCCCCAAATTTTGGTTTTAGATTTCCTGGCATGTTCTCTGACAAAATAGGACTGCACTTTGTAATCCAATTTAGCAGGTGTAGTTCCAAGAATTTGTATGCGTATTCCTAATGTTAGATCTTTTCTGCATTTCAATTGTACTTCTTTTATTAATAAATCTAACATCTCTTTAACTGAACATACTTGAGATGCAGGTTCAGAACATAGTTTCTTACCTATGTTGTTAGGTTCTAAAATTACATGCTTAATGGAGATTTTGTTTTTCATCAACGCACATGTGCTTGTATTATGTAAGACAATTTTATTTGGTGAAGACTTTTTGGTACCACCTTTGACTCTTGGATTTGGTGAAACAATCTGTAATATGTCGTACAATATGGAAATCACAAATGAGTAATAGGTATCTGAAGCTGACCTATGTTTATTTTTTTTCTCCTTTTTGGTTTCTTTGGAAGCAGCAGTTTGGAAAGTTTTTAGGGGCAGATTGAGGGTCTCCGCCAAGAAGTGGTTAGATTCTTGTTCTTCAGAATCGCTTCCTTGCATGTTCATCCTTTTCTGAGGAATTCACTTGATACTCCCATAAGCTTATAATATCCCTCATAAAAATTGCAAAAACAATTGGCACGTCTATGTTCAAATCGCCAGGCTGATCGATACACTAGGTAAGAGAGCCACAATTGTTTCCCCCCTGCAGCTCGGCCCTTTGGTGGCTCCCTGCGCCGACCCCATCTTGGCCTATGCACCGGCTGCTCGCTTGGCTCGCTCGGCCGACACCTTGCTGCTTGACCCCCCTCCCCCCTATTCCACTTTCTTTTATTTTGGTTTTTAAGTTCTGACTTGATTCATTTTATTGTGTTGCTTGCTGTTTTAGTTGTTGCTCATGTATGACTATGGTATGACTATGGTGATGGAGGTGGGCTTGCTACAGAAGATGGTGTTGCCGTCTATGCATTGTGGTAACTACTCCCCTCCCTCTACTCTCTCTGCTCCCCCCTTTGCTCTGTGATGTGGAATGGATGATGAGGTGGTTAGTGGATGAACTCTTTGTGCCTAATATGTTAATCTTTTTTTTTTGACTTGATTCACCACACAGTCATCTTTGGTCACCAGTCATTGTTTTATTCAAATTGTTTTATTTCCTCCCTGCATTGTGCAATGATTTTCATCCTTGTTGTTTTGTTGTAGCTACCGATACCGGTATTCCCTACTAGTTAATGTGCTCCTAAACTAAATGCTGATTGTTTAGGTTTAGGTTCGTATTATTGGCTGTGAAATATTCAATTGAACCTATGAAAGGCAGTCCATTCAAGGAATCCTACGGATTTCAGAATAATCTTCTGCAAGAAAATAGTATGCTTTGTTTGTCTTTAGTGATTACTGAACACAACTAGGATTGATAAGGTACTGCAACTCTCCCAACTGTCAACAGAACTTTGTATCAAGTCTGAATTATTTGTTCATTAAAATATCACAGTCATTGCTGGATGCTTTATCTTTGTTGTTGAGCACGTGACTACTAATATGTTGCCTATTCTACTGAAGGATGATAATTCTTTGGGTGGATGACACTCATACTAGTTTAGTGGCTTCCTTCCAAGTGCCTTTTGGAAGTACACACGGCCTTGAATTGATTAGATTGATACTATGCACTTCTATCAGCATAAATGATTTGTATAAGCTTGCATAACTAATTATGGATTTTATTTCCTATTAAAGAGGGCCCTAGAGGAGAAGAAGTTAGCTCGTGCTGAGTTGAAGAACTCCGAGAAGATGGCAACACAAAGTGTTATAGAGAAAACTGCCACTTTGGAGATATATAGTAAGATGCTCTTGTTCCACATTTCATTACAACACGCCAATGCTAAAAGGTAACTTGTTTATGCCAATTGGCTGCAAAAACTTAGTTTAGTCTTAGATGGAGTTTGATAAAATGAAATTCCAACAAATCTATGGTTCCTCCATCTCCTATATACGGTTTTCTAGGACCATTTAGTTTCTGGATATATCTCTATACTTTTTTTTGGGATTATCCGCTTGTTACAGCTTGTGAGGCTGGCTTGTAGCACAAGTGGTACTTACTGCTGTTCCTTGTTATCCAGTAGATATCCCATTAATGTAATTGCACGCTAATACTTCTTAATTGCTTGCCTATCCATCCATAATTCTATAGTTCTTTATATCATATATTACCTGTGCGTGCTTATTGGTGATGGATGAAGGGTCTTTAATTAGTTTTACTCCTAACCTACACATGAATCATGCTAGTTTTAGCTGCAGAATTAGAGACATGGACTTGATCTTGATTACTGACCTGTCATGCCTAAATAGAGGTACTGCCAGTCCTCATTGCATGTGTATTAGGGTAGGAAAAACTTGCTTCCAAGGATAAAACAAAATTAATACATACTCCTGTTGATTATGTCCGGGGATCTTCTAATTAGGCAATGAGTTTCTTCTAATTAGGTAATGAGTTTCTTTTGCCATCTTGAATTTGTATCATGATAAATTGTAGGAACCATTGAATTCTAACATTGGATTGACTTGTATGTTTCTTGACCTTTTTGTCGAATAGGAGTTTAGGACTATTATACATCTCCACATGTAACTAGTTGAGAATGGCAATCCAGCTACTATTCAAAGAAGTATCTCCACATGTAACTAGTTGAGAATGGCAATCCAGCTACTATTCAAAGAAGTATTTGCTGCTTATTTTTCATTTATCCAAATAGGTGTTCTGTTTCTTTTAGTAATATTTTAACCTATTGCTTATCTCCTTCTATATCAGACATGAGCTTTTGTTGATGCTATCCTTTTTCTTTCACATAGACAATCCTTCTACAAATGGAGCTCATTACTAGCACGGATGCTATCTGGAATCTCTGAAGAAAATGGCACCCCTCTTGTTACACTTCATCGCCAGAACACGAGATTCAAGATGTAGCATTGAGGAACATCAATTTGATTGTTCAAAAATGCCTACAATACTTGCGCATGAAATTATGGTGATACATTTGTTTCTCTTTTGAGCTATTCTTATTCATTAATCATGTCACAATATGTCTTTTAACTCAATAGTATGTGTGGGCTGTCTGGCAATAGGTCTTCTTTTGCAAGTACAATGATCCAGTATATGTTAAGATGGAAAAGTTGGTACCAGATGATTTGTTTTCTGCAGGTTTCCATTCGGAACAGAGGTCTTTCTAGGTGCTATTGGAGTTCAAAGAATATGCCACAGAGGTGGATGTTGACTTTGTTCGAAAAGCTATTCGTGCTATTGGAAGATGTGCAATTAAATTGGAGAGAGCTGCTGAAAGGTACATCAGTGTTTTGCTTGAGTTGATTAAGATAAAAGTTAATTATGTTGTGCAGGAAGCTATAATTGTTATCAATGACATCTTTAAATGCTACTATGTTAATGGTTAGAATAGTCAATTCTCTGTATGCTAAGAAGGAGAAGGCTTGGTTCCTATGGGTACAATGCATTCACGTGATTTGCATGATCGAGCTTATATATACTGGTGACTTCTTTCTACTAATCCCGAGGTATTGTATGTTTACACTTTACACCTTTTGATCCAATGTTTTGTTAGATATCCTTGTGACAATTGAGTTATGTGTGGCTTTCTGTAGGCAGCAAAAGATGTTGTTCTGGCAGAGAAACCTATGGACAGCAAAATATGGGTTCAGGGAAAATTAGCAAATTGTCAAAAGATGGTATTATTGGACTTTGAGATGGACTTACATGCCTTGTATGTGATATTGGTCTTTACGTGTATTGTGGTATTACTGGAATTTTAGATGTCTTTTGTGGGGATTACAATGTTGCTTTCTGCAAGTGAACCTCATGGATGGTATTAGGCTTGAAATGATGCTAATTTAAGCTTGAACTTATTATTTGTGTGTGGATTAATGCATGTATGTGTATGGTGGATTATATGATGTATGGATGTGTATTGTGGATTATATGATGCATGGATGTGTATGAATCAAATATTAGTGTGTTGTATATGTGATCAACTAATTGACAATTTTTGCTAGCATTGCTAAAATCTTGGCTGCTAGAATTATCATTTTGCTAACAGTCACGGAGTTATTTTGGTGACGGTAATGACACCTAGGAAAAAACAATTTGTTGACGGGCAAAGAACTGTCAGGTTTTATTTTCTTGACGGTAATAGTCCTGTGAGCCAAATGGGCAAAGAACCGTCAAGTTTTATTTTCTTGACGGTTAATATCCATCAAACACAAAAAACCGTTAGCAAAATTGAAAAAACCGTTAGGAATAATTTTCTTGATTTGTTAACAAATCGACAAATTGGATTTTTCCGACCACCTAGACCGAGAGGATTTGCTCGACGGTTAACCATCAGAAAATAAAACCCGACGTTTTTTTCTATTTTCCGATGGTTTTAACACCAGTGAAATACCTATTTCCTATTAGTGTCATTTTCGGAATGTTGTTTCCTTGGTTTGGATTTTTGGGCTACTTCTTGAATTAGTATCCCTCTTGAATATTTGTTTCTATAATTTGATGGGACTAAAGTAAGTAATTACTCTGTTTTAATTTTAAGCAGTGTTGCTAGAATTGCTAACCGAGTACTGTAGCCCTGCATGGTGGAAGGATTATTAAAAAAATTGTGTTGTAGCTAGGGAAGAAAAACCCGGCCGGTTACGGTAACCGGTCTTACCGGTGGGGTCCGGGAATCACAAAACCGGACGATTTTGTTCCGATTTAGCAAATTCAAATTTTGAATTTTGAATTTTGGTCAATTTTTAAGCAAATTCAAGCGAATTACATCTGGTTTTTTTTTTTTTCGATTTTGAATCTAAGCATCGGTATCGCCTACCGCCTACCACTAGGAATTTTCCTCCGGTACCGGGTTTTGTATCCTTGGTTGTAGCCCAATATTTAAGATCATACTGCCTAGGCCCTATTTGAGGTTTTAGTTCACAATCCTCTGCCTATTAAATTATGGTGCGGCAATCACAATCGGCATGTTATGTTTTCATCATCTTGATACGCATCCAGATGCGTACATTCATATTGCCCTAACTTATGCTAGCTAGAACTTGAAATTTTTTGCATCCCAGGTCTAAACTTGTGTTTTTGAATGAAACCTTATGGTTGTTAATTGATGCTTATTGGAAGTCAAGTAGAGTGTCTATGATCAATATTTCGTATGAAACCGCAAAGACAATTTTTATTCTCGCAAGGGATCTTCCCACATCAAATTTCATCACTAAGATTTCTCGATGCGATGGGCGCCTAGCAAAGATCAAGCGCCTAACAAAGTTGGTCCAGTAGAGGCATCACTCTAATATCAGTACTGAACATTTGCGTCAATTTGTCTAGGTTACAGGACGGCATGCGAGGGTGGGACAGACACGTGCCATGTGGCCTTGTTTGTCCCATGCTGGTACGAACGAGGAGAATCCGGACTAGGAAGGGACGGACGCGTGTAACATGGCTTGTCCGTCTCATGGTAGTGCGGACGAGGGGAATCCGTCCCATAGTGGTGTGGACGTGGCTTGTCCGTCCTATAGTGGTGCGAACGAGGGGAATCCGTCTCATGGTGATGTGAGCGTGGCTTGTTCGTCCCATGGTGATGTGGACAAGAGTGATGTGGTAGCACGGGAAATGTCCGTGACACCCAGAAACGGTGGAGAGCGCTATTTTTGCAATTACGGCTGCGAGAACACCGTTTTTGCAAATGCAGGTCCAAATAGTGCCATTTAGGCCAAAAACTCGTCCCTTGAATGATTGATTGATTACATTTTTTAGCGTGAGTTTTTTCTACAAGTTAGAGATTATGTAATCAACCACTTTTAAGGCATGAAGGAACTCCGTGTGAAGTTGTAATTTTTTTCTCTAAAATATTTGTGATTTCGGTTGTAGTCTAAACAATATATGAAATTTGTTACATTTGAACAATCAAACTTTCTGCCATGTACTCTGAACTATCGTGTTTGCACCCGTCGTCGCCGGAATACTAAATCCGCCACCGCTTACGATCATAGTAAACACATGAGACTATGTGTTACTGAAACATCTGCAAAATTCAAAAATTCAAAATCAATTTGAGTTTGATTTGAATTTCATTTTCAAAATCCAAATTCAGCAAAATTCATCAAAAATCCCAAAACCCGCTTTGCATTCCCCGAAGGCGTCTTCTCCTCGGCGCCTTCACCCTTCGCCACCCCGTCAAGCCCGTGCGTCACCGTCGCCATTGTCGATGCTGTCACCCGCCAGCTCGCCCCCACTCGACGCTTCCATCGCCCATGCCGCCGCCTCCCCGCCAAGACCGCCTAAACACGACAACAAGACACGCCGCGACCGCACCGCCCACGCCCCATCCTCGCGCGCCAGCCCCACTGTGCTCAGTGAGGGCACGCCACCACGGCGCCGCCTCATGGCCGCCCATACCCCACCTCACCCCGCCACTCGCCTGCTTATGCTGGTCACCCATGCCGAGCCCTGCCCCACCGCCTCCACGGGCTATAAAGCCGCCCCGCCGGCCTTCATCTCCGCAGACCAACCCTTCCCTCCCCACCCATCTCCTTCCCAAGGCGGCCAAGAGCCGCCATCGCCACTACCACAAACCCCCAAAGAAACCCCACCAAGAAACCCTAGAGGTAAGGGACTTACCTCAAGCTCCCTGCTGCTCCGCCGCTGGCCGCCATCGCCATGAGCGCCATTGCCCTTCGCTTCTTCTTCCTTCCTCAAGCCTTACGCCGCCCTTCGCTTTCTCGCTTGCTTCATGTCATTTGGTGCTTGGTTTTCGGCCAGCGCCGACCTTTAAGGCCGCGTGATTTTTGGGGCCGTTTGGGCCCGGCCAAAATGAGGCCGCGGGCCGCACAGTAACGGGCCGGTTCTTTACTGTTCATTCAATTCAGCCCATTTACTATTCTTTGCACAGTAAACTCATTTACTGTTCATCCGAAAAAAACGAAATCACTATTCCAAATATACACTATTCATAGCCAAAAATAGTAAACCCTAGCCACTGTTCATTAGCTGATAAAGCATTGCTTGCTTCTGTTCACAACCCATTTTCGTTCATAAATAGTAAAATAGTACTATTCATTATCCGACTATTTTTCCGCCAAAACCCTAAATTGACATTATATATCCATTCTGACCGTCTTGAACCCATAAAAGCCCATTTTTGACTCCGTTCAGCTATACCAAGCTCCAAATAAATATTTCCACCTTCCTATAGATTTCTTTAATCCTTTACAATATTTTTGTTGTACTTGGATCCAAATCTCACAACTCCATCCAGTCCAAATAAGCACCAGATAAATCTCTACCATCCCACACCACCTTTCTTTAAGTTTCTTTTCTGGTTTTATTTACTTGCTTGTTATTCCCAGCTCATTTCCTTGTTGAGCTAATTTTTACTTGGTTTCTTTTTATTGCATTGCTTCTCGTTAGGTCACGATCTAGACGATCAGACTCCAGAAGACGCCGGACAAGACCAGTATCCACAGGATTTTGTGCAAGAAGGCAAGTTGCATTCCTTGAACATTTTGAACCCACATTTCATATATTTATTATTACTTTCATTATTGTATTTGAGCCAATTACTTTAATTATTGAAATAATACTTTTGAATGCCATGATAATTAGATAAATCCTATAACCCCACATACAAACCCACCCAGTACTTGTAGGCCATATTCACATTGACAAGTTCACATAAAATATTATCTATAAGTAGCTTTGTCACACAATTGTGTTCATCAATCAAAAGCAGTATTGGCGGTTCGCCAACGGTTTTGGTGGAGAGTTGAGGGTTGTGTCCATTAAGTTGGACAACCCAATAGACTTGGGTTAAAAGTGAGTCATCAGTGAGATCAAGCGGGTGGACAACCACGAGTTGGTGTAGGTCCATTTCCTCATTGGATGACAAGTAAGGACAAGAATCTTGTGCCAAGTAACAGACACAGAAAACCGCTCAACCACATGCGTGGTCATTACTCCCTAGCTTAGTACACTGCTTTTCCAATTGAATATCTACAATACCAAGGGTGAGACAGGGGTGGGCCTGGAAGGACACTCGCTGGTCTATGCAACGGTATGGGCCCGTCAGCATCGGGGCACAAATTCCACTATTGGTCGGTGGTCTCCCGAGGGTTGTATGGATTCAGACCTACCGGGTAGAGGCTAAAAAAGATGAGCAGTGAAAAGGCTTTGTTATCTCAACTCAGTTGCACGCTAACATGTTGCGTGATAATGTGAATTTGAGATATCGTGTGGGTAAAGTTGGGCAACTCTGCAGAGTATATAAAAAGGTATTCGAATACGCCGTGCTTCTGGTTAATGAAGCTGTGTTAATGGGTGATTCCAGTACATGAGGCATAAGTAGAGTTTTGGAGATGGTAAGTTGGTAATTGTGGTTTGCTGAGAAACCCCTGATGTTATTATTTATTATTGTTTTACTGTTTTAAATATAAACTGCTTTAACTGCAAATTGCATCCACATATGCCTGTTAAGGTAAAACTTAACCATCTATTGAACTCCTTGCATGTAATTATTTAGCTTTTTCAGGTGGCTTGTTGAGTACGGTAGTAGTACTCATTCTTGCATAATCTGCAAACAATCTACAGAAGAAACCAGGAAAATGCAGAGGATCCGTTGAACAGATTTTGTGGACCCACGGATGGCGGCGACATCGTTATTAGGTCTCACCAAGCGCCAAGTGTGCTCGTGGTTTGAAGTTCTTTTGTCTTGTATTATATTAACTTTGGGCTTGGATGCCCGTGTCAGTGTCAAAATTGGCTGTTAAACTTTAATCTTATGTAATAAAATGTTGGTTTTTGTTGTAATCGAAAGTTTGCTTGAGACATCGCTACTTCAAGAATCGCACATTACGAACGGTTGTGAAGAGTTTAACGTCTCCAGAATTTGAGAGCGTTACGGTTACGATCATAGTAAACGCATGAGACTATGTCGGATGATGATGAAGACGTGACAGGTAATACCCTTTACACGTTGGCGCCCCACTCGTCGTCAACACGACGCCATGGTCAACTAGAGAATACATTGGACGAACGCGTCTCACACGAATGGCATGAGCACACAAAGGCCAAAGCCCTTCGATCATCTCTCTGAGCTAGTCTCGACACAAACAAACAATTGTGACTTATTATACCTCGACTCCAATCATCCAAGCAGCCACACGCGAGATCTAGTATGCATCTGCATATTACGTTGATCAAGACTAACCAATCGTAGAGAACTTAGTAGGTCAGTTGGCAAAGAGGACGCTCGACCTCGCTCGCTAGGGTTCGAGCGTTGTTCGGCACGCGTGCTCATTCATTCTATTCTTTAATGCAGTAAGAGATTCCAAAAAAAAAAGACTAACCAATCGACGCATGAACAGCGCATCATGCGATCGACACAGAGCTAGCGAGTTGGGCGTACCGAGCATGCGTCTGATCAGGGAGACGACGGCGGGTGGCGGCGCGGTCAGGGAGCCACGGAACACGGCGCGGCATGCGTTGACGAGGCGCTGGAGGGGATGCGGCTGCGCCACTGGCCGCACGCGTATCCTGGTCCGCCGCTCCACAGGCCCATCGCCGCCGCCCCGACTCCCGCTGCTCCCCTCTGCCTCCCGACGCCTCTTCGTCCCCGCCTCCGCCGCGCTCCTCGGCTCCGCGGCTTCATCCCCCTCCTCCCTCCGCCTCTTTGTCCCCGCCTCCGCATTGGGCGCGTCCCTCCTTCCTCCGGTCACCGCCAGTACCGCCGGCGCGCTCCTCCCCACCATCGTTATCAATACAGCAGCCAAACGCCAATCACCTGCATTCCAAGAAGTCAAATTTCACCAGACAAACCCCCCTACGAAACCAAACCACTGCCATCAAGAGCAAAACTCACCACGCACTTCAGAAAGAAAAAAGATCGCCTGATCTCAGAGCCAAGAAAGAAACAGAGCGCAGGAGATGAGGTGAAGGAACAGCGGTGGCATTTGCCGGCCGTATATATATATATACACACACACACGCACCACGCGAGCGAAACCAGGGGCCACACGGGGGGAGTGCAGTGCTGGGGATGAGATCAGCGCACGCTGAAAATGCATGCGAACGAAACCAGGGGCCACACGGGGGAGTGCAGTGCTGGGGATGAGATCAGCGCACGCTGAAAATGCATGCGAATTAAACACCAGCGGCCGGATCGGAAGAAACCGCGCCCGCTGTTCCGCGAGCTTTTCTTTCCCTTGCAGTGCTCGATGCCCAGAAAACCGCTCGTTTCCAAGAACGCTTAGGGCATGTACAGTAGTCCACCATCAGCTGTCTATAAGAGATGCCACCTAGGATTTTTGATGAGATGGAGGAAAGATAATAGAGAAAAAAAGAAAAGCCGTCTAACATGCAATCGACGACTTCCTTCCGTAAAAACCGGATGCTATCGACAGCATCTTCTCCGCTAGGGCGTTTTCTTCCCCGCTCGATCCCAGATTCGGTGCTCCCATTCCCAACCTCCTCGCGATTTTTTCCCCTCCGCTTTGCCTTCGCGCCATTTTCGGCCCTTTGCCCTCGTCACGCCGCGTGATTCTTTCCCCGTCGCCTGCCCCTCCGCGCGCCATTTTCCCGGCCGCCTTCCCCCATGAGCGATTTTTCTCCGCCGTCTGCCCTCGCGTGCAATCTTCTCCACGCCAAGACGCTATGATTTCTTCTCCACCAATTCCGTCCCGTCTCTCTCTAATCTCTATCCAATCCCTCTCCTTCCATCCATCTCCATGGCGGTTTCGGCTCACTCGCCGCCGCCTCTCTCACCCGCCACGAGGCGGAGATCTGAGAGACGGCTGACCTTCCTCGCCCGCCTGCCTCCGTGGCCCCACCGGTCTTGTGCGAGCCTTAAACCCCCGATTCGCCTCTCCCCTTAAAATCTCGTGTTCTCTTTCTTATTTGGGTCATTGACTAGGCACTGTGTTTTTGGTGGATTCAACAACATTGATAGGGCGCGGATGGGCGGCACCGTGCGCTGGAGGCGTCTCGCCGCTACCGCCGCGGCTATGGCAGGGGCCACGGTGCTCCATGAGCCTCTCCATCGGCGCCGGCGCGGACGGAGACCGCGGATTCAGCTACCGTAAGAGTCGTTAAACCCCTAGCACCACTTCCATGTTTCAATGCATTTTTGTTTTCGGAGGGTAAAAGATGCCTCTAGGTGGCCTTTGGGTCGCTGATGAATGAAGCTAGGGTTACCAAAAAGTCCAAATGACCATTTATGATATCATCTGTGTTTCATAGATCATGGGATTTTTTGTTATCGCTACCATTGCCGGCAACAACATTAAACTTGGTCTGCAGTTCTTTACACGAGTAATTTCTTATCCTTGAACCTGGAAATGAAAATCAAATATGTTGGAAGACAACTTTCATTCATTTAGCTGTGATAAGTTATATAGATTTGTATTTAGTTGTTTCCACAGCTCTTTTTCTTGCAACTCTCGGGTCGCTCAGGAACACCTCTAGACACGGCCTGCTGGAGTCATCAGATTCAGATTTATCGTCTGTCAAAAAAAAAACCTGTAGTCCATCTTATTTCAGAGTTGCAGCCGATTATGAACTTTGGACGGACAGGATGCAAGCAAGCATACCGGTTCGGCTTCGTCAACGTCTCAAATGTCAAGACGCCTTACTATTGCGGCCGTTAGTTTTCACTGTTCTAAAGTTTCACCATTCTTGTGCAGTATGTCCATAATATTGATCATGCAAGTGTGTTTCAGTTATGGCAAAAAGCAATAAAATATACCACAAAGATATAATTTAGTGTTGATCAATAAATTTTCATGTTTCATGCAATTGTGAGGCTCTATATAGACAACTAAATAGACAACCCATTGTAGAAGGTGTTTTTTGTGCTATCTACAGATGATATGGAGTGGTAGTATAGACAACAGCTGTCTGTACCACTGTACATGCCCTTACGCATGGCATGGTGTCCCTTGCATGCAGCGGAACCGATCGACGAGATGGAGGGAATGGCACGGCGTTTTGGATCATAATCGAGCGCTTGCGTTGCCTTGTGGCAGTGAGGCGCCGCGCCGCGCTGTGCTTGAATGCAAACGGATGGATGGATTTTTTTTTTTTTTGAGATGGATGGAGTTGATGAGAAGAGAAGAAACGGGGCTTTCGATTGCTTGTCATTCTGGCATGCAGGTGATTACTAGGAGCGGTTTCTGAATTCTGACGGCGGGAATGGTGTCTTAAAAAAAAATCAAATTTTATGTTCATTTGGAGATACAATTACCCATTAAAGAGGAAAAAAAATCAGGCTACAAGCGAAAAAATGAAAATACATAGGAGTGTGTATTTTTTAAAGAGGGGGCCTTGAAAAAGTTATGTCTACTCGTATTCCTCGCTATTCTTGAACTGGGCAGGTATATGCCCAAAATCGTCTTGTCAAGCTGCCATGTTACGATAAATCGACAAAATTCAGTTGTGACAAAAGGGGTGATCAAACAAGACTCGAGATTCTTGCATTGAGATAAAAAATTGTGACAAAGTTAAGTTCTTACGGAATATGATTTGCTATTTTGCTTACTAATTGTAGAGCTAAATTTTAGTTAATAGATATATATATATAATTTTCTTTTGTATAACGAAACATATTTTTTAGTGCTTGGTTGTCCACTTGGCCCCCCTATGCCTATATCCTGCCTTCGCCACTGGGTGGGTAAGGTACTAGCGGAGGACTTGTGGGGATGGGGAGGGAGGTGAGGCCAATGGAAGCGGAGAGGGGGTATTCTGGCAGATGGAAGCATTTTTGTTCTAACTGGTATACTCCATCCGATTCCAAATATAAGTCGTTTTGGACATTGACACGGTCTTTAAGCTAATAGTTTAACCATTAATTTCTATAAAAATATGGTGTTTCAAATAAAAATGACTATACATTATGGAAGTATATTTCATGATGATTCTAGTAATCCAATTCCATGTTGTAAATCTTGGTATTTCTTTATATATTAATGGGGAAACCTAAAAATGTTTGACTTGCACAAATTCTAAAACGAGTTACATGTGTACGCATGCTTTGCTATAGTTGCGAGGTGCTATTCAATGATATTGGAATTCTTAAAAAAACACTGCAATGCAATAATTTCTATAACCGTTAAAAGTTTGTTTTCTAAATATATCAAAGTTTTGTTTCTTATCTTAACTAATAAAGAAGGGGTTTACCCTGTGCAGCGGAAAATCATCCCCCTCCCCCCGACTCGCAAGCGTGTCCATGCCCCCCACTTCTTCCGTAAACATCAAAACAGCCACCGCCCCACTTCTTCTTCACATGCACACACCGAAATTCATCACTATCACACTCCTTCCTGTCTCACATCCTGTCCCTCACGCTGCGACTTGCTAGGTAGCGGGGAGGGGAAGCGGCAGCGCGGTAAGGCGGCGTTGGGGACGGGAGAAGGCATCGGGAGGGAACGGAGGAGGGGCAGAGATGAAAGCATTCTTCCCTCACCGCGTCGCCGTCTCGAGTTCGCCGCACCACGCCCTCTTCATCCTAACCATCCTATGCGCTGCCGCCACTGCCTCCTCCCCTGGCCTCCCACTTCCTCGCCGCGATGTACCTAGGGAGGGCTGCAGAGGCCAATGATTGTGAGAACCGAGTCACGGCTTGGGTTCAGGGTGGAAGAAGGTGGTCGTCGATGCGTAGCCCTCTTATTTGCCGGTCGACATGGCTGGAAATGGGCAGCACATTGGGAAGGGAAGTCGGTATCAACTTCAACATCTAAAGGTAAAACAATCTATGAGTTTAAAATATCAATTTTTGGGAAGTAGTGGCAGGTGATGCAATAGGCGGAGTTAATGTTTTTGTTTATATGTGTGTGAAAGAAAATTGATATTTATTATACAGTTTAGAATCCCGTCTGCTGATATATCACTGTCTTTTGAGGTTCCGTTGAAACGCACGGACACCCTACTAATAATTTATTAAAAAATGGACTAGATCAAAATGTAGTTATATTATTGGTAAATTTTGCAAGTCCTTCATATACATGTAAAAATGATGATATTTTTTAATCAGAAGTAGACGTAACCCAACCCGGTTGGCCCGACGTAACCCAGCCTGGTTGGCCCGAGAATTTTGGCCCACGGGCTTGAAGCCCAAAATATCCGGCATAATTAATTAAACAATTAAGCATATTGCTTTATTCTGAAAAAAAGATTTAAAAATAATGATTTATTTGGGAAAATAATTGACGGGCTTTTTTGGGCCTTCGGGCTGGGCCTGGGCCTGGCTTATGTTCGGCCGTCCCAAACGCAACACACACTTCTATCCGTCCACGGCATGCACGACTGCACGTGCCCCATCTCAATCTCTCTCTCCATTATCAGTGTACTGTAGAGAGAGAGAGATGAAAAGAAAAATAAAGGAAGGTGGCAAATGGTAATGTGCAAATCGAGCAGGCCGCACGTTGGATTCGCCCATTCCGGAAGCTGAGCCCCGGCTTGACATGCACACACAGCTACAATAGTACAACACTCAACTACGAGGTCCCCGATCTAAAAAAAAACTACGAGGTCCCCAGTAAGGAGTCATACTAGCGTATTAGTACTCACCGAGTTTTTTTGGCTCTTTTATTTTAACGAATCAGTCGAATGAATTTTTTTAGGAATTCGGTCAGATTTCTGACCTTTAGATCTGCACCATAATTCGTGCTTCGGCCGGCGGCATGGTTGTCTTCTCCGGTGGCGGCGGCGGCGAAGTTAGGCGAGGTCACGGATTAGATTTTGGGTTTACGGACCCGCTATAGAGAGGAGGAGGTGCGGAGGAGGGCATGGTGGTGGTGAGGAGGGCGGCCGAGGCGCGTGCCGCCGCTGGGAGGAGGCCGTGGGTCGGAGGAGGCGGTGGGGAGCACGGAATCAACTAGAAGTTAGGGAGGCGGTGGCGATGGCGATGATTCATGGCAGAGTCACCGAGACGGGAAGAAGGCGTGTGAGTGAGGCGAGGAGGAGGCCACAAGGAAGAAATTAGGAGGGCGGGAGGCGGAGATGGTGATGAGGAAGCAAAGGGAGGCGGGTGGGAGTGAGGATGGGGTTAGTTGGGTTAGTGTTGGTTATATTAGATAGAAAGTCCTGCATTCTAACTATCTGGCGGAGAGTCACTGGGAGACGGGAAGAAGGATGAGGGAGAAGAGGAGAGGCCGGAGGCAAGGCGGCGATGGGAAGGCCATGGGCGGGGGGGGGAGGCAGGTCTGGGGGCTTTTGCTGGAGGAGAGGATGGGGTTAGGGTTGGGGTGTTGGTTTATATTAGATATAGGAAGAGATTTAGGGTGTTGGATCTCAATCGAATGGTCAAAAAATTCGACTAATTTTGGGCCAAAAAACAGTCAGGTGATGTATAGACATATCCTTATTTTAAATGAAATAGGAAAACTAGTCCTTCCAACCAAATAACAAAAAATGATACTCCTACAACACAAAATCATCGCGAAAGGCGATATGCCGTGAACCGAGACCATAACACCACGAATCCAAACCACGATAGGTGGTCTGTCCGCGTTGGGAGTACCTACTAGCAGCGTAGCAGGCCACCCGCGTGAAGTTCATGGGAGGCTGCTTGCCACAGTCCTGGTCTGCGGTAGGTAGCTTCCGTTGCAATTTTGTGTGATAGAGTATCATTTTTATTATTTTATTCACAGGAGACTGTTTTGCTATTTCGCGCCGCCAATTCAGCCGAAGACTCGCTCCTCACCTACTACAGGATGTACGTGCTGTCCATATATCGACTTTGTATCTGTTCTCAACTGCTGATCGAGTACTAATACTGTGCCGAGCACATGATTTTTTTAAGTTGATTGGCCACATGCAGAACGTAGCCACGTAGAGAAAATACAGCAGTGGTATTTTAAGACCAAAAATCTATGAGCATAACAAACTTTGTGCTGATCTGAACAACCACATTAATTATCGATGGTGGTGCACACCTTGCTTAATTTGTTGAGCAACAATTCGCGGCAAGCCAAGTTTCGTAGTCAGGATCTAGCTGCTGCTATATACGCTACATGCATCTGTTGACAACCACTTCAGAGTATGCAGCATGCATGGGAAGACAAGACTTGAAAGAGCTTCTTTTCTTTCTTTTTTTGCACGGAATAATCAATTTTTTTTGCACGGGTGATCTTTTATATATGAACCAGTAAACTAAAAGAACCGATCGATCGAGGCATTTGCACACCGTAGGCACGCCTGTCAACAAGTAATTACACTGAAACTGGAGAAACTGAAAGAAAGATCATGCATCTTGCTACTGAAAAAAGGCTATGCGAGGAGATCACATCTGAATCTGATGCAGCGTGTGCTCTGTCAGTCAGGTCTAGAAGATGGGCGGGCCTCTGTACGGCATTTCGTACATCTCCAACTCCTTGGGCATGTCCATCTCTTTCAGCCATCCCAGGCGGCTCTTATGCTCATCCGTGGCATGCAGCAAGCCACTGACCTCATCTGCGCATACAGAAACAAATCAGACATAAGCTCATGCATCTTGGTGCCAGCACTTCTTGATCGGTCTCGGCAAACACCTGCAACTAATTAATTAATAGCTAGAGATGACTCATGGAGCAGGAAGGATTGATTACTTGGGCAGTGGGAGTAAGGGAAATCCTGGTAGTAGGTGCAGTCCCGGTCCTTGGAGTAAGGGGGGCCGAGGACGTCGAGAATCGCGCACGGCGTGGCGGCGGTAAACCGGTGCATGTTCCCTCCGGCCTCCGGGTACAGAACCAGGGTCTCGCTCGGCGCACTGAAATCGGCATCAAGCACCAGATTCGCCAGCCTCACTGTCAATTTACAGGCAGTATTGCTACTATAAGGTAACTTGTCTTGTCGATGATATGGCACAGTACTACTGTACTAGTACTCAGGCGCATTGTATACTGCAAACAGCTAGACGGGTTGGAGTGCAAGTGTGATGCACCGATCAAGAGCTTACGGCGATCATCGTGCGCCGAGCTGACGAGGACGGCAGGATCGACCCAGTCGTAGGACTTGATGTGCAGTGATCCGAGGAGCAGCTTGCTCAACACCGTCATCCCCGGGTGGTTGTGAAGAGGGATGACTGCAGTTGGAGGCAGGAAGAAGATGACTATCTGCGAATCATCAAGGAAAGAACAAATCGTTGTGATTAAAGCACTGCAATTCCAGCTTAAGTAATTAAAGCATAGTCCTTAAACAACATGATGTTAATATCGATCGTATTTCAGTTCATTTAGTACCGAAAAATTTCTGCAGCTGTATATGGTGGTTTGCGTAATTATCGGAGGAGGTCCTTGGCAAGGGCTAACATCCATGGCCTTGAAGAACTTGTGCTCCGCGCTCAGGTGGACGTCCTCCGGTTCCAACTTGTCTGCAAATTAGCATCACCATTAGCAAGTCAAAGCAGGCCCGATCGATCACTAAGCACATAACAATATATGCGTTTGAAAAGGCTCTTCATCTAGATCAGATACCCATAAAATTGTAAATCAAGGTATTTACGGCCTTTTACTATAGTATTTGCCATCATAGCTATTAGCTATACTACTCCTGATGGTGCCGACGCAAATTTGCAAAAATGCACTGTAAAATAAGTCATCTTGAGATATACTACTAGTACATTAGTAATTGAGTACTACTTCATAAAGTACGTGCATTAGACAACTCTTGCTTATAGACTGCGAGGTAAAAGTTCATTTCAAGCAATTCAGAGTCACGAGCTGAAATCGAACGGTACATACAGGGGACCACAACGACAGAGGGGGGAAAAGGAAGAAAAGAAAAGGTCAAGTCCAAAACTGGGAGCAGCAAATCTACGTGCTGGAGCATGGAGTCAAGCGCTGGATGTTTTTTCAGATTGAACAAGTTGAGCCTATCGGACAAATTAACACCCTGAAACACACCGCAATCGACCGATCATACATTAGCAACGTTCCAAGAATTCTTGCGTTGCTCATAATAACTTTTACTTAGTAAAACATGGCATGGCTAGACTAGTACACAGGTTAACTTGAGATGTTTGGGCATGCACCGCTATCGCTAATAGCAGAAGAAGGAGCGCGCATATATATATATGTGTATATGCTTCATACGTACCGAGGATGCCGCGGATGCGGGCGACGTCGGCGGGCGCTGGCACGGTGCCGGGCCCCCCGAACACGGCTCGGCACGCCGCGAGAAGACGCTGGAGAGGCGCCGGCGCCACCTCAGCCTGGACGCGCCTCCTCGTTCGCTTCACCGCGAACCCGCCGCCGGCCCTCCGTCTCGCCTCCCGCCGCCGGCCCTTCGCTGCCGCGCCGCTGCTCCCCTCCACCTTCATCAACGCAGCAGCAGCCCAAGTCCAACAACTCAGAATTCACGGGAAATGCTCCCAAAACGCCTCGCCTCGGCCAAATCTTGCGGCGAGAGAGAAAGAAGCAGAGCCCAAATCTGTCGCACCGACGCAACCAAGAAACAGGGTGCAGGGAGGATGACGGATAAGGAGCAGGGGAGACAGGTAATACGCGCGCAGTATATATCATATGTACGCGCACACAATCCCACGAGCAAAAACCATGGGCCATGGAGCTGGGGGAGATCAAATACCAGTGGATTCCGTCTACTTTTCTCTGGTCTCGGATTCGAGGAGGAGAAGGAAGCATCTCGTTCATGATCAACGGCCAGGATGCGCTGATCCGCATGGAGTTGATGAGGAAAGACCCTGTCCGTTTGGCATGTGATGCTGGCTTATGCAGATGATATCGAGATGGAAGCTTCATGTCATTATTTTTTAGCTTGTATAAAATGCTGAATAATTGGGATTTTTTTAAGTACCACACTAGGTATGTGGCACGGGTAGTACTGTAAATACAATTCCATTATGAGTTGTTTGGCAAGCCTAAATTTTCGATCTATTCCTGTGAATAAACCAAGATTTTGAGTTAAAATTTTGGTCTATGCACGGGGATGAACTTAGAATTTGGACTAAACAAGGCCCTAGTGTATATAGATTCAATATTCTCTTTGATACTGCTGCTAATTTGAACAAAGAAAGTGATATTCCTAGTCAAGCGGCCTGTGCAAATTTAATTTATCTATACTATTTTATTTGTTAAGACAATAATAAATTGATCCATAAGCAAGAGATCAAATCTAAGTGTTTATAATTAGGGTCACCAAGAGGGCTGGATGTTTTCTTTTTGCGATAATTTCTAGTATAGTTTTATTTGTCTTTTTTTCCTTAACGAACTGAAAAACGCCTGTGATGAGCTTTTATTTATATAAGAGATATGAGTTGGTCGCAGCATGTACTCGATCCAATCATTCCATTCATCAAGTATAAGTCATTTTCACTTTTCATAATATTCGATGCAGCTATGATTCTTGATAATAATATACTATTAAAAATAATGAAAATTATATTGTATGAAACTATTTTGTAAGACAAAACATAATTACCCTTTTTGCGTGGTCAATTTATATATACTTTTATATATGGAAAATCCACAAACACTCATAAGTCACCTATCTTTTCAATTTGCCCACCATATCTTATTTCCTTTTACTTTGCCCCCTCCCCCCACAAAAAAAAGGCTATGTTGGCTTGTCAATACCTCCCTAGGCGTATGTTCGCAGTGTTTTCTCATGGTTTTAATTATCTTTGGCACTTCTTTCAATGATTTTAGTATTTATTTAAGTGATTTCAATACTTGTTTCTATTATTTGAGTGAATTCGCTATTTTTAATACATGATTTCAACATTGAAACATTAATAATGAAATGATTTATTACAACTACCGAAATCAGGTAGATAATTGAAATAAGTATTAGCATCACTGAAACAAGTATTGATACCACTAAAATAAGTGTCAAAGATAATGAAACTACGAGAAATAGTGCTAACATGCGACATGTGGGTGTACTTGCATGTCAACTTAACTTATGGAAGGAAAAGTAAACGATAACTAGATATGTGGGGCAAATTGAAAAAGTAGGTGACTCGTGAGGGTGTTTATAGTTTTTTTTCCTTATATATACCAACGATCAAAGTTTTAAAAGTTTAACCACACATATACACGACGACCTATATTGTGATGAAGGGAATGTTAAATAACTAACTAAATAGTTGGGAAAGTATCCCACAAACAACTCTTAAAATGTATGCAAGAGGATTTAAAGAATTGAATTATCGCCGTAAAAAGAACAGCCACCACGGGTTAGGTGGGTCTTTTTGTGGATTTTCCACTATTATTTTTTGGGGTCGGAATTGGTGACCCGTGAGTTGCGACGAACTGAGGATAACTACATGATCTAAAAAAACCGAGGATAACTACACTAGTCGAATTTTCTCCACCATCTCAGGAAAAAAACATGTGGTTTGCTTTCACTCCCAAGTCCCAAGTACTAGTATGCAGATCGCCAGCACATCGTAGCCGTGTACTAGACCACAAAACTGTTGAGAGAATGGCCGAATTGGCACTATTCCGCAAGTTTTAGCGAATTTGGCGAGCCTCCCCCGTATTTACAAAAATAACGTCTCTATCGCACGGTCACCGTAAGAGATGAATGAAAGAGTGACACGTACACCTATCCGCACCGTAACCGTGCGATAGAGGAGGCAATCTCGTGGTCGAGAATCGAGGGACGCGACCGACCACTGCTGGCCGAGGCCGAGACTAGAGGAGCGGGCGCCAGACGACGCGCCGACGCCACGATGAGTTGCCATGGAAGGCACCTCGCACCGCCGCATGGTGGCCGTGGCGGTGGGGGGTGGGGTGGGGGGGATAGAGGAGGGTACCGCATGGTGGCCGTCTTGATGCGAGAGGGTGGGGTGGGGTGGAAATTTGACTAGTTGATAGGTGGAAACGGTGGGGGCGGGGCGGTATATTAGATACGCGTTGAGGAATGGCCGTCAAGGTGGAGGTTTTGAATTCTTTAGGATAATGCATAATTTCCAATCAAAATTTTCTATCACACTAGTTTGCATCCTCCCGAGTGCTAGAAACTCGCGCATGTATCATGTAATACTTGTAATCAAACCACGCACGACATGTAATACTTGTAACCATTCCGAAATGTCGTCAATTTTATCTACGGAAAAAAGTTACATTGGAAATATCGATATACAATATGGCGCAGTAGTACACACATAACATACAAAATATGCATACAAATATAGCAAAATAAATTATGAATACAAATATACCAAAACATAATCGCATAACACGGGATACAATATGACTCACTCGTCTGAGCCACTACTCTCGCCATTGCGTCAAGGTCAAGGCCCACGCATACTTTGGATGTTTTGTGTCAAGCATGTCCCGTGGGATACATCAGCCGGTTCGGAGAGTGCGTGTCAGATCGGAGGGGGTACGGAGACCGTTGAGTCTATTGAGTGGGCGAAGGTGCACCAGTAAGCTAAGTCGGAGGAAGCTAAGTCTGGTAAGTGTCGATGTCGTCCTACTGAGACATGCCGAACTGAGGGCCACCTGCAATGAAGTCATGAACGAGGGACTGCATAATTCCACTCCCGAATTGTCCGGCCCTAAGGTATGATGTTTGCAACTCCGGTCGTGCAGAGGAGCTCTGGCCTTGAACGTACGGTGTGCCAGCGAAATTGATAATGACGATAGAATAATGCAAATTTAAAATTAAGACCAAATGAACACTACAAATTAATGTATACTAATTTACTAGTACAAAATTAAATACACCTATTTAAACAAGACTAAATTAATTAGGGCCAACTGATTACCGTAAATAAACATGTGTTACATACTGGCAACTAAAAAAACATACACATATTGTTCCAAAAATCCTACATGCTCATACACATACAATGGATGATAAATTTAATGAATACATGTAACATCTTCACTGAACCAAAACTTTATTTTTTTTCTTATTTTTCTATTTGCAAATATTATGAACTTCACGTAGTCATACGTTGATCAAATAATCATCATGCTATAATAATTTCATCGCACCATCATAATTTCTCAGAGATAACAATATCAGAACTTAATTTCAACTAATTGTTTAAAATTAATTAATTCAAAAACTAATTAATTATGACTGATTATTTCATAACTAATTAACGCGCCTCAATAATTTTATAAGTTAATCCCTATTCTTTCCCTTTTCTAAATAAATATTAATTGTATATATGTGTGTTGATTGCATGGTGCATGCATACATGAATAACTAGCAACTACGTGCTTGCATGGCCAGCAGTGCATGCATCGCATGGCATTTTCTTAACGGCCAGCAGCACAACGCAGTTGCTTGCATGCGGCAGTTGCATTGATGACTGCTATCCAAATATTTTAATGGACACAAGAAAGATCACTATATTCATGTCTTGATGTCGCATGCATGGATTTCTTTTCTAGATTACCAGTTAAATATTTACTACGACTTATTTACTAACAACGTAGTTAATAAACAATTTATAAACAAGGAAAAAATTGCCTGCTAATATAGCTTCTAATGACGGCGATTAATAACGCTAAAACGTCTCCGAAAATGAAATCCATAGAGAGCTAGAGTGAGCGAGCGAGCAAGCGAAAGAGAGAACGAGCGAGCGAAAGAGAGAGCGAGCGAGTGAGCTACGACAAAATGAAATCACGCTCGCTCTCTCTTTATAGCCGACGCGGGAGGGAATCCTTCCCCCGCACGAGACAATTGGAGCTTGTATGCATATGACCAACCACGATGGGATGGCGATTAAAGCGATAGTGACTGATGGAACTGGATGTCACGGGTGCTCGGTGCCTCACTTCGGAGGCCTGTTCGAAGGACAGATGAATGGGAGGGGCTTGGCTTTAGAGGCTTGTCTGAATGACAGATGGATGGGAGGCATGGTTTTTTGTTTCTCCGGAGAACTGGACCGGCTCTTTGGGGAGGGTGGGCTGCTGCGTGGAGGGACGCCACACGGTGGTCGTAAGGGAGGGGGAGGAAGGCCGCTGCAGGAGGCTACCGCACGGTGGCCGTCAGGGAGGGGAGGGATCCCTGCGTGCGGAGGGAGGCCACCGCGACGGTGGTTATGCGGAAGATTTCCACCGCACGGTGGTCAAGCAGATAGCGGGTACATGTCATTCGTTTGTAAGTCCCGCACGGTGATCATGCGGCGGAGGTGCCATTTCTACTATTCGGATGAGTACGTACGGGCCTAGCTAGGTAGGTAGGGCTTGCAACACTAGTACATACGAGCCTAGGGGGCCTCTCACTGTTTCTAGTAATTCGTTTGGCACCTAGCAATTGCTCACTTGAATCGGGCTTGAACAAAAAACATTATTTTAGTCGTCTCTTTATCTTGTCACGTAAGTCTTTGTCATGGAAGGGAGAGAACAAGAGAGAAGTTGTCTCCTGTGAAGGGACGACCCAAACTTGAACTAGCAAGGTGAAGACAACATAAAACATCATTGTATGAATTCATGTATCTAACAAACACGTATTTTCACACAAGAATTGGTAAGTTTATGATGTCCTGTTTTGTGCCACTTCTGCACGTTGTATTCCGTTTTGCCCCACTTCTACACACCTAGCCTCCTGCCTCTCTTCCAGGGTGTGCCTCCTAGACTCGGTCAATGGCTTCAAGGAGAGGGAGCCCAAGCCCTTTGGTTAGCCCCACCACGACACATAATCATGATGATGAGTCAGCTATTATTCACCGTGGCAATTACCTCCACGTCAGCTAACAGTAGTGGGGTGGTCTCGTTAGTTATTATACGAGTGGGCTCAGGAAGTTAGGCTCATTGCATATGACTAGGGATGGCAACAAGGTCATTCCCTAATGGGGAGTGGTGGAACAGCCCCGCCCTCGAGAGAAGGAAAAATCCCCATTCCCCGTCCCCGTCCTCGGGTGCAATTCTCCCCGTTCCCCGTCCCCATTGGGTTATCGGGGACCCACGGGGACCCAAACCCAAAAGTTGGATCATCAATTCATCATAAAGCTCTTGGCCGTCATGGTTGACTAATCGAAGGAGGAAGAGGGCTTCATGAGTGGATGAGTGGTTGACTAACTGGAGGAGGAAGAGGCCATCATTGGCTGTTGGGGAGGAGGAGGTTGGTGCCGGCTGTTGGGGAGGAGGAGGTCTGTTGGAGAGGAGGCCGGTGTCGGATGTTGGGAAGGACCAGAGGACTAGACGAAGCTGGCGTCGCCGCGTCGGCTGTTGGTGGAGCAGCCGACGTCGGATGTTTGCGGAGGATCGAATGAAGTCGGTGTCGTCGCGTCAGCTGTTGGTGGAGCAGCCGGCGTAGGATGTTGGGGAGGACCGGAGGACCGAACGAAGCTGCAGTGGGTGGAGCAGTCGGCTGTTGGTGGATGCGGAGCTACCGAATGCAGGACTGAGGGAGGAACTGTTGAATGAAGGGGGATGCAGATGCCGTATGTAGGATAGGGAATTTGAGGCGACGGCTGGGATGAGGAAGGCCGAAGGGGGATGTGGGAACTGGGAATGGGATGCTAGGGTTAGAAACGGGATGGTTAGTGGGCTATGGGCTGGCTTGGTGTAGATGCGTAGTGGACCGTGCGGTAGTGGCCCACATGTCATAGGGGTTATCGGGGACCCATGCAGGTAGCGGGGATGGGGAGTAGGGAATGGTCTCGGCCCGGCTTCCCTCGATGGGGAATAGGATTTTCATATTAGCACCCCTGTGGGGAAAGAAATAGCCTTAACCCCAGCTCTAATGGGTGAATTCCCGCCAGGGAACGGGAATGGGGCCCATTGCCATCCCTACATGTGGCAACATTACTTAAAAGTGCAGTTTTGTGCAATGTTTTGCAGAAGTAAGTGTGGTTATGTGAAACTAATGTGATGTGGGGCGGGGTTGGCTCGATCTTCACGTCGTAGGATTGGAGATAGCTGGACCCGTACAACTTGATGAATGACACTGCCAACCACCATCTCTACTACGGCAACCCGCGACACTCGATTCACCCAACCACATGCTTTGATCCTTTGTCTACTCACTCACATGGAGTAAACGTGTTCTAGCAACCACCAAGGCAAACACAAGAACAACGGAGACAAGAACTCTCAGATAATTCCCAATTTTAAGGGGGCGGAATTTTATCACACACAAACCCTAGAACAAAGAAGTATTTATTTATGTAAATTCAACCCTAATTTACATGGGAGGGTGTACCCCTCCTTATATAGCCCTTTTAAGTCGATGCTACAGTACCTGCGCTACAGTAGGTTGGTTGCTACGGTGCCATTTTGCTACAATGTTCAGACTAAAATACTATGCATTCTTTGTGTAGCAAGCAAGCTAGTTGGTAGCACGCCTTTTTACAACAATCAAATTGGGATTGATTTCCTCTTGGTCAGACCGGTGTTTTCTAAACAGGTCAGACCGACTTTTGTTCTTCGTGTTGGTTCCTTTGTTCTTGAAGTTGTAGTGGTCTATTTTCCCTTGCCTCCAAAGCTTCTTCATGAAACCTTATAACAAGTAAAGTAGAGGCATTAGGTAGCAATCTATTCTTATAAAAATCAACGTGTTTGCTAACATAAGTGATGACATTATATACTTCTTGGCTAAGTATGCTGACACATGTGGTGACATCATTTGTTCTGCTGACACATGCGATGACATCATTATACTTCTTGGCTAAGTATGCTGACACGTGCGATGACCTCATCATGATGTTGACATGTGATGATATTATATATTTGCTAACATAAGCGATGACATCGCTGATGTCATGTTGATGTGGAGTTGTTCATCTTATCTTTATGTGGCTGTTGAGGCTACATGTACCAGAGAGTGCACACAACTTTAATGCAGCAACTTAGGACAGAGAAGATGTACATGTGCTTGGTGTGTCATCATCCTCCCATTCTTCAAAAAAAGCCGTCCTCGGCTTTTGATGGCCTGAAAGTGTACTAAACAAAGAGAACAATGTATATGCATGGTAAATGTATTTATCATCCTTTTTAGTACTCCCTTTGTTTTGCACATCATGATTAGCAGAACAATAGCCATAAGTACAAGATTCATATGACATATATAATGTGTATGTGTAATTAGCTCTGGCATTCTTATCATTCTCCCTCTTGTGAGAAAAAGTCGTCGTTGACTTTTGAAAGCATGTAAATAAGTTACTAATGGGTAGCACCATAGCTTGTTCTAAATTACACAATTGTCTCATATGATCATATTTCACCATTCTAATATCAAATCCTTTTAATGTTGATGAGAAATTTTTTAGCATCTTCCATGCTTCAACTGTGCTATTGTGATTGCTTATACATGTGTGTGATGCAAAGCATGAATAAGTAGGCAATATAAATTGTTCTACACAATAAGCACTATTTCTTGGGATTGAATCAAGTTGAACAAAACATGGCATAAAAGATTGTTTGCCCATTACTTCTAGTTTTAGTTTGGCAATATTATCACATGAAATATATACTTTATACACATAAAACTTGCTATCTACACCATAATCTCCAACCAAATTAAATTTGTATGTGTAGGTGTAGTTTCTATGCAAACACTTCAAGGACATTATTTTTGAAACTTTTGGAAATATCCTATCAAGCTCAATAGGTTGGTCAAACTTGATATAATATAATGAATCATCAGTGAATATCCTACTAAGAACTTCCTTATGAGTGATCAACTCCACACTATGTAAATTGAGGATATGAAATTCAGAATATGGAATTTCCAATTGAGCGCAATAATGCACACATTTACTCATATTCTCTTGATAAACAACCAAATTTAGCACCATTATTACCTATTTCAACCTCGTTAGATGATGTAAGTGCTATAGGTTGCATTTCTTCATGATCTAACCATGGAGCAGCAAGTGTTCTATATCCACCCGTCATTGTGTCCTCATCATTCTTTTCAACTATTGTGTTTCTTTATTATTCAATTCCTCAATTTCATAGTCAACCTGCACACCAAGAGAAACACAACTAGAAGTAGAGATTAGGTTGTTAATTTTATAAGTAACCTCACATTTTCTTTCATGTACTTCTCTCATTTCTTTTTGTGTATATCCCTCGCTCTCAATTTGGAAGCATTGAACCTCACATACAGTGGAATCACAGAAGTCACCATTTTTAGCATTCTCACTCAATTTGGCTAAGTGGTTCTCACCCTTGGATGAGTTTTGATGCATCTTATCCTCCAAAGGCCCACCATCAACCATGACCTCCTCATGTGTTGTGGGTAGCAACTGGCTAGCACTACTCCACACTTCGGTAGAAGGTAAAGTCCCATTCTCGACCGTTTTCTCATGAATTGACGGCTTACGATTAAACTTGGCTTTAGACTTCTCTTGGTTCTCTTGAATTGGAGGTTTAAGAGTGAACATGGCTTTTGACTTTACTTTGCACCAATCACATGGTGCAAATTCGTTTCTCATGATCCTCTTCAATTCTTCCTAAGTTTTCACAAAATGCCTTCTTGGATATTGCGTCTACCAATAATTTGCGTAATCTTCGAATTCCACGGTGGCTCGTAACACCTTCCTAAAACCAACAAATTGGTGGCGCTTGAATTCCAATTCTATTTGTTTCTCCCATTTGAGGTACCCGTCTGGATCATTACTTCCATAGAATGGAAGTTCTGCATACTCATAACTTGCCATGATTATTAAAAAAACAACAAGAATATATGTGGAATCACTCAACCTCACCTCTTGCTTACCGAAATTCTTATGATAGCTTTACAGATTGAATAACTGTGCGTACTTCGGTGATAGTAAAAAATACGAAGTTGATGGATTAAGTGAATCAAGATCCGAGTGTTGTAAATGACCATGGCTATTTTGTGGAGCTTGGATGGTTAGTATTGACGAGGATTAAACACTACTACAAAAGGCTAATATCGACGCCTCATCACAAGCGGTTGACCAAAACCGCTCAGATAAATACAATCACGCATTTATTTTGGTTTAGCGACCGCCTATGTTATTGGCTCGCGCTTAAAACCGCTTTGTGAAGAAGTAATATCACGATGATTCGTGTTAAAACCGCTCGTGATACTACTAAATATCCTGAGCGGTTCTTGTTCGTAACTGCTCGGATACTTCTGACGGTTTTCAACACGAACCGCTTTGTGACTTCCCATCCTCATCACGAGACGGTTCGTGTTGAAACCGCATGAAGTATCACAGATGGTTACGAACAACAAGAACCGCTCGTGATACTACTAAATATCACAGACGGTTCTTGTTCAAAACCGTCAGAAAACTTCACTGCATATTTTCAACATGAACCGTCTGTGACTTCCCATCCTCATCACAGACGGTTCGTATTAAAAACAGACGATTTTACCACGGTTTTGGTCAACCGTCTGTGATGAGGCGGCCCATTATTAGCCTTTTTTTTAGTAGTGTTTAAAAATAGTCTGTGATAAGTATTTTTGATTTTACCATGGCTTGAAATCACTAACAGACTATTTTTAAACACTACTAAAAAAGCCATGGTAAAATCGGAGTGTTAGTGATTTCAAGCCATGGTAAAATCTTCAAGCCATGGTAAAATCAGAGTGTTAGTGATTTCAAGCTATGGTAAAATTGCAGAGTAAGGAAAATTCAAGCCATGGTAAAATCAGAAAGTAAGAAAAATTCCAAGCTATGGTAAAATTAGAGTGTAAGAAAAATTCCAAGCTATGGTAAAATTAGAGTGTAAGAAAAATTCCAAGTCACAGACGGTTTTTAATACAAACCGTCTATGATAAGATATATATCATAGACGGTTCTTAATATGAACCGTCTGTGATAAGATACTTATCACAGATGGTTCGTATTAAGAACCGTCTGTGATATGTTGTCACAAGCGGTTTTTGTATGAAACCATCCGTGATTGGCGGTGAGAGTACGAAAAATTTTGAACAGCTGGAGGCAAAATGTTTTGGCGCTATCCTTATATATTATAGCCACCCTGACCTTGTTTTACAGTCTCTCCTCTTCCTCCCCACACCGAACTCGACGACCACCTCGATTCCCCGTCGCGGTTCGTTGAGAGACACTGACGCAGCGGCGATGAGGAGGATGCGGTCATGGAGGAGCTCCTTGTGCCATGTAAGGTAGATCGCGAAAGGTGCGTGTACATCCCCATAACATACACAATTTGTTGGTCGTTTGTTGTAATGAAAATTATCTTAATTTTGTGTTATCTAAGGTCGGAGCGCCGCTAGAGGTTTTCAGTCGTCTCTCCTTGCCGACGAGCTTGAGTCGAACTCGACGACATGCAAGAACATCTTGTGATATGCTGGTGAGGTATAGAGAGGAGCTCACAAGACCAATCCAAGAAGCCAATGAGTTCTTCAAGAGCTTGGAGGTATAGATGGTTTCTAGCTAGTTTAACTTTGTATTTTTATTCTTTTTCCCATTCGGGGGATATTGTGAAACCTTTGGTTTCCTTTCCTGGAATGTGTTTGCCATCATAATTTTAATTGATTTTAGTTGTCTTGCTAGAGGTTGCATATGGAAACCTCTTGCTCAGCAATTGATTAGTTTGATTTTTTGCAATAGAAAAATTATCACAAACAACTTTGAATAAGAATCGTCTGTGATAATTACACTCTAATCGAACATTACCTTGTATAAACGAGGATCTCATGGAGTGTTGATGAGATACCTATCTCAAACGGATGGCATTAAGTTGCTAACCAAAATCCATGAAGGAGTCTATGGAGCACATCATTCCTACAAAACTCGGTCGGTAAACCCTTGAGCAAGGATATTCTTCGCCAAGCGCCTTCATGATGCAAAAGAGCTTGTGAAAGCGCGACAATGTCGATTTCATAGTCGACAAGTACATCACCAAAGACAAGCCTTACAAACAATTCCTCTTTCTTGGCCTTTTGTAACTGGAGGCTGGACATTCGGGACCTTTCCCAAGAGCACCCGGGGCAATTCCTTTTCGTCATGATTGACGTTTACAAAATGGATCGAGGCCGAGCCATTGTTAAAACAATAACCGAGGCCGCTAAGAGATTTCTCATGAAAATGTGATCACACGATTTGGTGTACCCGTCGTATAATCATAGATAATGGTGCCCGATTCTCTAGCGATCAATTCCAAGAATTTGCGATGAACTTGGTGTCAAAGTTCATTTTGCTTCGCTTCTCATCCGAGAGCAACGGCGGAGGCGGTTGAGTGGGCTAATGGTATCATTATGCAAGGGATCAAGCGCCAGTATTCGACCAATTAATCAAACGGTCGGGAGCTTGGGTTCAAGAACTCCCATCCGTATTATGGGCGGTCGAACCCACGACCGGTCGCAGGCGACGGTGAAACACCATTCTTTTGGTTTATGGTCTTTGAAGCCATGCTTCCTCCGAACTCAAAATTGGTTTCGCTCGAACCGATCATTTTAACGAAAACGGTCGGAATGAACGAAGACTCGGCGACGCCGATTTCCTTGAAGAACGCGAAACCAAGCCCTTGTACGATCGCGGTCTACCAACAAGCCATCGAAGGTACTATAGTCGTAAGGTGCAACCGCAGCTTCTTTGTCAGAGGTGATCTGGTTCTCGAGAAAATTCGAGAACCAAGCAAATCGCAATAAACTTTCTCCCAAGTGGGAAGGACCTTACACTGTGGTCGAGGTTACCCGACCAGGTTCCGTACGACTAGCTATGTCTGATGGGCAAATTTTGTTGAATTCTATGTTTAATTATTTTACGTAAGTTCTATGTTTAATTATTTTACATTCTTTCAATTTCAATAAATTCATTTATTTATTAAGAAGAGTAACCTTGCTTATATATATATGCCTATACTCACGTGGTTCATTATTGTTAATTTAAACCTGGTAGGAGAAGACAATCTTCTCTCCGACATCCTTTCAAGGATGTACGTTACTCTATGGCAACGACTTCTATGTCATACGCTATATTGGTCCTAGTCGTGAGCATTCTCTAAATGATTCCCATGCGCGACAACACTCTTTTCTTAAAGAAATATATGAGTAATCGAACATCATACAAATAACTTTATATACTGAATGATATGCTTAAGATTATGAAGATTATATTTCATTATTTCAAGATTCTGCTCTGCTCTTGTCTGGCTATTGGTCGGGACACGAAAAGCCTCCTAGTCGAAGTCTCTCCTTTTCGCGACGTGGTTACGCCTTAATCGAAGGAGCTTCCTAGCGGCTGTTCTTTTTTTTACGATCCTCGCTACTAGTCGGATAAAGAGCTTGAACACGTTTCACGAAATATGTTATATGACTTCAGGTCTAAGTATTCCTTCCGACCAGACTTTGGGATAATAGATATAAACAAAGTTCACTTATAATTTGTTGCATACATTTTTGCATTTCTTCTTATGTTAAATACAACAAGGTCTTTTTTCCGACCATATACAATTTTTGATTGGTATTTCGATTATGACAAGCAAGGATCTATAACTAGTCGAAATCATACGCTGGTTCCGACTACAGTGATTTCCTAGTATTACAACGATCAGTTTTGTCTTAACATCAGCACATACCTTCAAAAAATGGTTTCTACTTTCATTCTCTTTCTTGGCTACCTGCTTGTATAGTAAAGTTCTTCTACTATAAAGCGATGGAGAACTAGGAAATATATGAGAATTTTAGAAGTCAACAGGATAAACAAAAGCATTGTTAACGACATAAAAGGTAAGTTTTATACATATTCAATATTTTTACATTTGCAGGGGCCTACTCTAGAAATATTTCCAGACTAATTCATCGCTTGATGGAGATCGACCTCCATCTCCTCTACAACTTTGTCTCCGAGTGGCTGAGTTCTTCCATGAATTTGGTCGCCTCGTCGGGTAGGCGATTGAAGTCATCTTCAACGACTTGGAGATTAATAGAGGGTCGAAGCCTTTAGTTTTGCCAAAGCAAAACTAACTCCACTAGCAACGCCTACTTTCATGGTTTGGGCATAGTTCTTAGGAGTAGTCTTGAGCAGATTTTAAGATCCTCTAGAAGTTGACCCAAGTAGTTCATTTTTCTATTGGATCTCTTAAAGTAGGCGGACTTAATCCGATCCCATATCAAAGATCATCTGGTTCAAAACATGAATATTTTGATCAATATTTTGCATAAGAGCCGCCTCCTTATCCTGCTCAAATTTCAGAGTCTTCTCTGCTCTGTCCAACATTTGTGTTTGCTCTACAAGAGTGAAACGATTGATAAGCACAAACATAATTGAAGGAAGATAATAAGTCAAGTTTACGACATGTTACCTTCAATTCTTTTGTTAAATGTTTCATTGCTGGTAGTCGCTTCGGCGATCGACCGGTCCCTAGCTTTAATTTCTTCTTCAAGCAGAGTTGTCCTGGCTTTCTCAGCCACGATCTCTTCTTTCATTTTCCCCAAATCTATCGAATACGATAAGGGAGAATAGTTAGAGAAGGGCAAAGTTTTGAAAAAATAAAAAAGTCAAGTGGGAAGTTCTTACTTTCCAATTCGGAGTGTTTTTGCTCTAAGTCCTTAATTATTTGGGTGGATCCTCAGACCACAAACAAAATTCTCGACGAGATCTTTGCACAAATAGTATTTTTCCTCTTTAAGTTCCTTGTAAACTTTTGAGAAGTACTATGGAACTGGTTGTAGATACTTACCCGGATTGCCACATCATTATAATTGGCAAATATCAGATCAGGATTTGTCTTGATTTGATGATTCGATATCTTTCTCCAAGCCTCGTTAAGATCCTTATCCTCAATAAATCGAGGACGAAGAGGGAATTGATCAGGTTGTGAGGAACCACCAACATGGGTCAGAACTTGTTGGGGATCTTCAGCGGTCTTTTCCTCTGCAGAAGTTGGAACCACCGATGGGTCTAGCTCAAATGTTGGCCTTGGCACCTGCTCGGGGGCTTCTTCGACCACTTTATCCTCAGGAACTCTGTCCTGGGAAGTGGTCTGGTCATGGACATCCACGAGTGCCTGGTCCTCAGGAGGAGTCTGGTCGGAAACAACCAGAACACCAGAAGACCTATGCAAAGCAAAGAAGGGAAGTTCAAAACATCAAATCATCAAGAAATTATTAGAGGTATGCGCTTATACGACCACTTTCATTTGTACATGCCTAGTTAGTTTCCGAGATTTGACTTTAAAGCGCGGAAGAGTAAACTCTGTGCCGTCACCCTTCCTTTTCTTTTCTTCCGATTTTGCCGGTTCCGAACCGGCAGGGTTGGTCAAATCCGTTGCATCCTCCAACAAGATGTCGGAAGCGATGCCCTCGATCAGTTCGTCAAGGATTGAGTCCTTGACCATCTGGTCGGACGGAGTGGTTTCGCCAACCTCCAGACCAGTTGTTTTAGTAACAACTGTCCGATCGTGAAACGACGGTCTGGGGTCTACTACCTCTGCGATCCACCTTCTTGCGGCCTTGACCTTCTCCACCTAAATCAAAAAATGAATTTGGTTAGGTGATGAAATCTTTTATCTAAACTACATATATATCCATCTGAAATGTTCTATTACCTCGGGAGATTCATCTTCTTCCAGTGCATCCGAGGCACGAGTCAGTCGGAACCACGGTGAGATGTTGATCCTCACGGTTTGTGTGATTCACAATCGGCCCGAGCTACAAAAATAGAACATGATCAAAAATTTGATCGGAGAATATATATACATGATAAAAGGAATTTTTGATTATCTACCTTAAGCCTTGCTAGTTTCTCTTCAGCAGGAGCTATGGCCAAGATCTCAGGGAATCCAGCCTTCTCTCCAGGCTCCCCTGCACAGATCAACCTGATTCGTTCTCTAATTTCCTCAGGGGAAAGACCTTTAAAAGAAAAGGAGAGAAAACAAAACATGGACAGGTTTTAAGGTAGTACATTAATCAAATAAAAAATACTGGTCGGAGTTTATCTCAAAGACTTACCACCTCTTGAGATAGCTTCATCATGACCAATGGACCAAAGCAGGGAATGAGTCCGAAGCTTCAGAGGGCTAATCTGACGCTTGGTGAAATCCCTCACCACATGCCAGGAGGTCAAGCCCTTGACTCGCAGGTCGTGGATGGCATCCACCCATCTTCCGACCACCCCTGCCTTCTCCACGGTCTTCCTCCACTTGGGGTTTTCATTTGCTCTAATTCCGGTGAAGTAGAGGCCATTGTCTCTCGTAACCGTCATGTAGAACCAGTTCTTCTTCCATGGCGACCATGAGGATTTTGAGTACATATGGATGTACTCATCGGCCTTCCCGTCGTGAAGGCGCAATGTACATTCTCCGGGAGTCGCCTTGGATCTCCCCATCACCATTCGGTAGAAATACTTGAAGAACCTCAAATTCGGTGGCACTCCTAGGTATGCCTCACACAAATTGGTGAAAATACTGATATCGGCGATGGAATTCGGAGCCAAATTTACCAGTTCCACCCCGTAATACTCAAGAACGTGGAGGAGGAATTTGTATACCGGCAACCTCAGCCCACATTCGATGTAGGCAAGGAAAACGGGGATTTCCCCATCTTCGTCGCTCGGAAAGTGCTCTCCGATCGCCGATCTCCATTTGATCAGATTCTTGTTTGGAAGCATCCCGATCCTCTCCAACGCCTTAAGTTTTTTCTTGCTCAATTTCGAAGGCAACCACTTCGTGATTTGCTCCGACATAATGAAAATCCTTAAGGATGAGTATGGTCGTAGGAGGCTTTGTGGTCGGAAGAACAAGAAAGAGGTCTAAAGGATTTCTCTTGGCAAGAAGCTGAAGGGGATCAAAAGGGGATCTGGAAGCATAAAAATTCTAAAAGCCTAGCGATGGGGATTTTATAGCTTCTAATCTTTTAATTACGATCGAAAGTTTCCCACAAAAGTCCAATGGGCAAAAGCTTCTTTTTTGTTCAAACGGACAGAAAAACTCTTTGGTTCCCAAGGCAAATTCTCAACTTTAAAGTGAACACAGACCACCTCATATATCACGACATTAAATGGGGGTCTGCTCGATATGACTTCATCGGAAAAAGGTATACATACAACTTTGTTCATTTAATGTTAGGGGCTAGGCGGCGAGGATTAAAACCTCTATGTATTAATTTAATACATAAAAGACCATCGTCTTCATGGTCGTAACCCTAAGCTAACGACCTCCTTTGCTCGTGAGGATTCGAAGGTTACGATGGGTACCTGGTCGGACAAGGTTTTGTGCCTAGGCTCCGACCGGTAGTAGGCCTCTTCGGAAAAGCTATAAGCGGCATTTATTCAGTATGATGAATGGAACCGTGTTATATGTTCCAAACCGTGCGATGATATAATCTGAGACAGCGACAATTAACTACCCTACGGTTAAGCATCTCACGAGACAACCGCAAAGAAGTTGGCTGCATTGTTAGCGCCTTAATTCCGAGCCGGTCGTAACGTTTCACCAGGACACCTTCTCGAAAGTAACTACCACCTCTTGAGGAGTTATTTAAGGGTGGGCCTTGAGCGAAGGGCGACGGGGACAAGAGGCGAAAAACAACGAGCAGGAGAAGACAAATCTGAAGCCTAAGCGGTGGAATTAGAAGCAAGATAGTCAGTCTTAGATTTAGAGTCTAAGCTTTGATTATGAGTTAAACATTCCTCACATTTGATTGTATTTAGGGTAGTGCCTAGTCGGGTCTTGTAAATCCAGTTCATATCAATAAAAGCGGCCCCATTCCATCCCGAGGTATTTCCGTCATTTTCCTCTTTCATTTTCATAAGATCGGCGATTCGATTGTCGACAAGTATAATCCTAAGCAATTGAAATTCTAGGTATTGTAATGATAAGTAATAATCCAAACTAGAAAAATCAATGCATAGTTGCCGACTTCAAGATATAAGTGAAGATTATAACAACTCACGCACAATGATAATGGAACATAATGCAACTAAAGAATGAGCTATAACATAAGGTATAAGTGAAGAACAAGATAGCTCGTGTTGTACAAGTGATAGAAAGACGCTAGCTTGATTGCAATAGGTGTAAACGGGCTAGGGATTTGCACATGGGAATCACACACTATAGCGAACTTTGGAATGGAATGTTTGCTTGATAAAAGTATTGACCACAACACTTCTTTCTTTCTTACTTTTTTTGTATTGTTTTCTCTTTTATTTTTTTTCTTTTGCACCAAGGTCAACACCTATGTCAAGAGCTCAGAGGTTATCCAATAATTTCGGTTTCAAATATCAAGAATGATGTCGGTGATCTAGAACCGATCTTACGTATGATTGTTTGATTCAGGGTCTCCAAGACTAAAGCTCTGTGAAGAATGACCTGAGATTTTATCTGAGTTGAGGCCTTCTTTGGAGAGAATAATAACCCTACTCCTGTGTGGTTGTATTAAGTGTGCTGATTACAATCAAGAGAAAGACTAGGGCTTGTGCTCCAGATTGATCCGTCCTTCAGCCTTTATATAGCGTATGAAGAGGTGGCAATTTCTTCAGATGAAGAGGCACCTCAACGTTCCAAAAGATGAACCGTTTGAAGTAGTTGTCATCAAGGACGTGGCACCCTCGTGCATGAGGCGATTATTATCGAGAGCAGAGGTGATTCATGTGGTTACTCACAGAGAGTAGCAACATATATTAAATACCCCATGTGTTAAACAGGCGCACAATACTCCTTAACCGACTGGGCCCACATGTCTGTTGACTCCATTGATATAGGGTAGTCGTAACTCCCTAACTTGTAGAGAAGTCTACGACCACGAGGTGGTTGTAGACAAGACCCACAACAAAGGGCTAGTCGTAGATTACGACTAGAGACAGGTCGTAGGAAAACTTACGACCATGCGGTGGTTGTAGCAAGACTTAACGACTATTCCATAATGCTTTTCCCTTATGAACAATAAGGGATATTGTAACGATCATTTTGACTTACCTCGGATCGGCCATCCCCCTGTCTTTCTCTTCCTCCCCTTTCCTTCAGCGCGTCACGGTCACAGCGGCAGCTGTCACCTGCTCCTCCTTCTCCGTCTGCGCGCCTCACCCAACTCCGGCTTTGTGAAAGCCGAGTCTCCGCTAGTCGTCCCGTCTTGTCGCTGCCCAAGCACGTCGTCCCCTGCTGCTCCTGTTGCGCGCGACGCTCTGCGCCGCGACCCTTGGCTGCCCAGCTTGCGTCGCATGGCGACTCCCCACGACCAGCGCCGTTATCGGCCGAGCATGCTGGCCGCGCTCCCGGGCCGGACCCTCGTCCTCCGTGCCATGGCTCCCTATAAAGCTCCTCCTCCACCTTGACCTCCCACGCCGCCCCGAAAGCTCCGGGAAGTCGAAGCAGGCGAGCCGCGCTCTCGTGGACAACCGCCCCGCCCTCGCGCCTCACCGTCGCTCCGGTGAGCCCCGCCCTCATTTCGCCGCGTCACCGGCATCCCGTGGCGCCAGAAGCTAACCCCGCCTCCCTTCACCTTCCCGTCGTAAAGCGGCCCGCCGCCGTGCCTCTTCTTCTCCCCCACGCGAAACGCGTCGCCCGGCCGTCCGCCCTTCCGAGCGGCCGACCACCACTCCGGCCTCGCGCCCTTGCCATGCGGTCGCGCGTGCCCTACGCCGGCGCCGCTCCACCCGCCGCCGCTACCAGAAGCTCGAAGTCGCCGCGCTGCTTCTTCCGCCGCCGCCCCCTCCGTTACCGCCGCCCTTGACCACCTCGCGCCGCCACCGTAAGCCTCACCTCACTCGCCTGGCCGCTCCCGCCGCCGCTGTGCCTGCGCCCATGCCGCCCGTCATCCTTTGCCTCCGGCGGCCATGCCTGCCAAGGGCCCGCCCGCCTCCGTGACCCCGCCACCAGTGGCCTCCCTGCCGCCACCCTTGGCCACCTCCACCTGTGTGCCTCCCCTGTTTTTCCTTTGATGCAAAAGCGATGGAGATGAGAATGAAATTGGGGATTGATTTGGATTTGAGGCCCTTGTCATTTGCTCTTAACCTCCCCTCCTTGGCTTCCTTGTGGGCCCCTTTGCTTGACATAGCCCTCTCTCTCTCTCTCTCTCTCTCCTTTCTTTTATTTCTTGAGTTTTGTTAAAAGGATCTTCAAAAATTCATATCTTGTCCATTTTAACTCCAAAAATTATGAAGTAAATTCCTAAATATTTGTTAAATCAAGATCTTGCTAATGCCATAGGACTTGATTAATTTGGAGTTTATTTATTGTTCCTTATTTATTTATTTGCTCTCTTTGCCGTTGTGTCTTTTTCCGGTATTCTCGCGCAATTAGGATTTGAAGACGCCGGCGACCCTCGAGTGGATCAAGACCAAGAGTACCAAGATCCCCTAGCCTTTAACCAAGGCGAGTCAATACTTTGACCATATTGATCCGACATTTATGCAAATTATATTCGTTTAAATTAGCAAAATTGCATGCTTTATTTCTTTATCAAATGTATGTTAAAGCTTAAGGTAGTTAATTACCCACTTGTTGATTAATTAAATTAATATGCCATCCTTGACAACTTGAATCCATTAAACCTTGTCACCCTAGTAACTATATGGTAATACTAGTTATAGGTTGTACTTAGCGACATGCTAGTCTTGCTTAAATCTGCAGGGTGATAAATACCCCAATCATCATTTCTCAAACATAAAATGTTTGGGTAGTCATTGGTGGTCCATTGGCTAAAGGTTGTGAAAATAAATTGGTTTTACTCCCCAAAACCCCAATTGCTAGTTCTATCTGGGCGGATGGTGAGGTGGTGGGTGCTCGGGGAGCACATGGTTGGTTGGCTTGTGGAATGAACATGGGATACCCCTAAGGACTTAATCTTGTCACGACCTCCGTGTTAAACATGTGCAACCACAAGTGCGCAAAGTGCAACTTGGCCTAGTACAATGATTAAACCACGAATGTGTCTCCACGGTGGAAAAATGTATCATGCAAGCTTGCGGTAAATAAGGCTTGAAAGGGGCACCGAGGCAAGGGTGAAGTTACTGCGGCCGGGGGTAAACTAATTACACGGCGGGGTAACATCCCATGAGCGTGTATGGCGCAACCCCATATGGGTGAGATAGCGGAAGGCGAGTAATTAGAAAAGTTCTTGTGGCATGGCCAACTACATGACTACGGAATCATGTGGGGTAGCTTGGTATGACTATCTCTTGTGGGTAAAGTGTACAAACCTCTGCGAGTCTAAAAGCTGTTTTAAGCAGTAGTGCCTCTGGTCAAAAGGCGGACATGGGAATCATAACTTGAGTTAGTTCTATTTCAAAAAGCTTTGTGGGTGGAATGGAAAAATGGTGGAAGGGCTCACCTAGCCTGTTTGGATTTCTCCTAAGTCGTGAGCTCGATGGGTGTGGTCTTTGAGGCGACCCCAATTGAAAGGATGCATTGGTAGAGTTTCATGGGATGGAATCTCTACTATTATAATTGTGCACATTAATCTTTTAAAATTGCAAATTTGTTAAAAATGCTAAATCATAGGATTTGTAATTATAATATTACCAAAGCGGCTTCATAAATAAAAGAACTGAGCCATCCTTGTTAAGCCTTGCATGTATATAATTGCATTGTGTGTTGGCTCATGAGCAGTAGTAGTGCTCATTCTCGCTTCTCCCCAACCCTTGAGATAATGAAGACGACGGAGACTCGCCTTCTCTGACGGCCCGGGAGATGATGGACAAGGCTGTGATGAGGAGTAGTATAGTGCGTAGTTTAGGTCTCGCCAGTCTAAGTAGACTCGTTGGTACTTTCATACAAGCGATATTATCAACTCTTGGTTAATATCAAGCGTACACTGAGTTACCCGATCGCTTACTGTGTGAGATGAGCCCTACCTCGCCCTTTTGCTTCATTTGTAGTTCGTTGCTCTTATGTGATGTAATCAATTTGGCTTTATTCGCCCTTTTGTAAACTTCGACCGGCGTGGTCTATGTTACTCGGTTGGTTGTAATATTTAATATTTCAGTTCACGCTTGTATGAATGATTCAATGTGTCTTTGTGAAGTGCTAGCTCTTGATCCAGGAATAACATGATGATTTCACAGGGATTTGGATTCTCGAAATCCGGGTCCGACAGAGTGGTATCGAGCATCTGTTCGTAGGACCTTAGCTAGATTGGTCGAGCCCTAAGGACTTGAGTCCTATTTTCAAAATTAAGAAAAGTTTTGCCAAAAATATAGAGTATTTATTGCTTCTACTCATCATTCCTAGTTCCATACTTATCTCTATTCTCTTTAAGTGTTACTAATCTTTTCTCTGTTTCAAAATTTGTAGATGGCTTCTCCTCCATCTGCGGGCCCATGGGACCATAGCTCTCATGGAGTTAATGAAAGCGGTTTCGCGAACTCCTTCTTGGTGATCACGCTTTTTTAGCTTCCCCGCCCTCCGCTCTTGAGAGGCAGGAGGCGATGGTCATAGCTCACGAGTCTTGGGACATGGAGGTTTTCCTCTATGCCGGACCAAGAGTTCACAACCCAGAGTTCTTTGCGAGGCACCCGCCTCGCCAGCTCGGCGCCATCGGGGCCTTGCGGCGATGTCGCCGTCACCGCTTGTGTCGGATACACGAGGTCCTCCCGCAAGAGTCACCATCTTGCTTCTTCCGTGTCTCTGACGGAGAGAGCTTCGAGGTCGCCGTCGCCATCGACAACGAGCCCGCTGACCCAGGTGCGGTGACCCGAGCGATGATTCACAACATCCACTCCCACGGCGAAATCCGGCGGCCGGATGCTTCTCACCGACAATGAGGCCCACTCCAACACCCCGCACCAACATGATTAAAGCGATGAAGCCCACCATCTTTGCTATGTGGGAGAGACACCATCGGCGTGGGACGAGACATCATCAAGATGGAGAGACGCGCGCCCTCTGCAGTAGCCGCGTCTCCACGGCATACACAGCCGCCGCCGACCGCCGGCTCCGGCTTGATTCCTCCCGACGCGAGACTCAGCGCAGTGACGGCCAAGAAGCGTCGGCGCCCGATCGCCGCCCGCCGACGACCTTCGGTGTCCGGCATGGGCGAGCCCGCCGTTCCGTTCCTCTCATTGCGCATCAGCTCGAAATCGCTCTCGTTCGCCGAGCTTGAGCGAGCCGCTCCCGCCCGGTTCCCGATGGAGTAGCAGGATAGTCTAGGCTAGTGTTAGTGCTTGCTAAGCGATCTTTTGGGTTGCAAGCACTTTTGCTCTTTCTTTTGTAGGCGAAGTGTGTGTATCTGTGTCATGACTTAGCTTAGCATATAAGCTTTGTTTGTGAGTCATGTAACACTTAACCCCCCTTAATATGATGCAGCCACTCTCGGCTTTGTATTGTATTGTTTTTTCTCGCTGGTTTGAAGTTCTTGTGTGGTCTATAGAGGCCTATAAACCCTCATATAACTCCCCTCTTTCTTAGCAAGTTGCTTCCTCAGATGGCACCCAGAGAGCCTTACCAGCCGTGGTGCTTTTGCAGTGGGCTCGGGAAGAAAGTCAGGTTGTCAGGTGGGCGTGGCCGTGGTGGGACCTATCTCCCACCGCAAGTGCACCGACCATAACCCAAACAGACTCGATTTCTCCAAGCTATGAGAGCCAATCGGCGAGGATGGAGCGACCAGTCGCAACTCCAAGTTGGCGATTTTCTCAAGACAAGACCTCTAACCTTCTCATCCACAAGTGAAGCCTAGAAAGGCGAGGATTGGCCCCGACTTAAAAGAAGAAGCTTAGTCTTGCCTGTTGTCTGTGAAAATGACAAAGTGAGCTTTGCCACCCGTCACCCAAGGGATCACCGGGAAAAGCCATCACAATGAAGACACGTGCCACTACAGGAGGACCCTAAAAGGCTACCACTTGCTTCTATTGCGAAATACGGACACTCGCCAATAAATGCCCTCGGAAGAAGCAAGGCAAAAGAAATTAAATGTTTCCATTGTGGCAACATAGGGCACTTTATAAGCAGATGTTCCCGATGGAATCTTGGAAAAAAAACCTACAAGGAAAGTCATCGTCACCAACCTCGGCATTGGCAACAAAGAAATCACCAAGAGCCCCAACAAGAGGCAAGTCGTACCTACTAAAGTTTTATCAGACCGAGGCTCCGCCAAATGCTTGCCTTGAATGTGGCAAGACAGGACACGTCGCCCAATCATGTCCTCCAATACGACAAAATACAAGAGGAGCATGCTTTACATGTGGGCAATATGGACACTATTGCTACGTGCCCACTCCCTGCGCCCCTCATTGCAAGGAACATCACCAATCGAAGATTTTCCTCTGAACCTAGTAGCTTGCACATGTTGTGGAGAAAAAGGACATCGAGCAAACCAATGCCTTGTAAAGCGCCCCAACTTCGATGAGGACCACCGGTAGGGTGAAGGCCCGGCGATAAAATTATGTCGTCCTCCGTGAAGGACAAGATCATCGCCCAAGGATTGCTCCTTCGCTGTTATTGACCAAAGCAGCCGGGTTGCAAAGGACAAGATTCCAAATTGCTATGAGCATCGTCATGAATAAAGTAGGCCAGACAACCCCCCAAGAGGATGCTTAGTCTTCCTCCTTTGTTCTCCTCACCTAGTGTGTTTTTCCTCTAGCCTATCGTGCTTCCCTCATCCCATCCTGTGCTTTGAGAAATGATTATGGGAGAGTGTTCAAATGAGTAAAATCGCATGGAAGCTAATCTTGTTGAGCTTAAGCTGTGTGTATGGGATAAAGCAAGATGGTTTTGGAGATCATTAATGGGGTGATATGGAGAATTTTAAGCTTAGTCAATATGATAAATTCTTATGATTACTAGAAAGCGATGGTTAATAAGCCTTGTTTATGAAAGGTTTAAAGAATAGCAAATCGATTGGGTTATATAGATTATGGAGAAAGAAAATGATCAAAGAGGAAATTTTGGTCAACCATGAAAGATATAGGAATCGAAATCTTGATTTGGTTATTAGAAGGAATTGGATCTTCATCTAAACTTAAGTTGATTATAATGTTGGTTGACAACTTTGGAATGGAGATATGTGAGCATTAAAGGCAGAGAATAGAATGCAAAGAAAATTGGATTCTCTTAGGATTCATGGTATTAATCTTGGGGAGAGTTAGTTGAATCATGATTGGATTATCGAACCATAATTGTTGGATGATGGATTATAGAAAGGTGTTACGGTGGGATTTTGATCAAGGAGTTACCTGATTAATGAAGATTGGATTATAGGATTACCAATTCATGATGTTGATTTTGGTAAAATGGATTGGATCAGGAAGTATGGAATTAATCGGTTATGTGGTAACATTGGATTCAATTGAACATGATTAAATAGAGAAGTTGGGATTTATCAGAAATTTTGGTTGGATTATAGAGATATGCCTTGATCGGATTATAGAAGGGTATAATTGCTAGATATTGGATTATCTGAGACATTTGATTAGGGGATATTGGAATATATGATTGAAGGATACCTTCTTGATATGGGAGTTAGTCCAAATAATTGTTGCATTGATAAATATCTTCTTGATATTGGAGATGGGCTAAATAATTGTTGGAAGATGGTGATAAAATAACTTGGCGGATTAAAAATTGAATTTATGGATTTCAAGCGGTCTTTTGGAGGATCCATATTGAAGATAGTGGATTTATATAAAGACATTTTGGAGGATCGTAAGTGATAAAAATGCTTGAGAATTAAGTGATTAATGTCGTGGTTTTAGTCAAGAAGGTTGGAGGAAGCGACCTACATTAGTGGCAAAAAGTTAAGTAGTTTTCTCGGTTTAGCGGATCTGCAGAACACTTCATAGAAGGATTCTCTCGAGCTTTCCAAACCAATGACCCATCTCGCTCAAGAAATAAAAAAGGAGTATGAATGGACAGATGAAAGTTTCCAAGAATTAAAGGAGAAGTTAACTACGGCACCAGTGATAATCCTGTCAGACACTCGTCAAGACTTTGAAGTCTACTGTGATGCGTCGCGCCAAGATTTTGGTTGCGTACTTATGCAAGGAGGAAAAGTTGTAGCTTATGCATCCAGACAACTTCGCCCTCATGAAGACAACTATCAACTCATGACACAGAGTTAGCGGCGATAGTGCATGCCCTCAAGATTTGGCGGCATTATTTGATTGGAAATCATTGTAATATCTACACGGACCACAAGAGTCTCAAGTACATCTTTACTCAATCGATCTCAACCTTTGGCAAAGAAGATGGTTAGAGTTAATAAAGGATTACAACTTGGATGTTCATTACCATCCGGAAAGGCTAATGTAGTCACCGATGCATTAAGCGCAAGTCATCTTCGCAATAATGTTGTGATTCAAGAACACCAACCAAGAGCTCTATAAAGAATTGAAGCCCTCAACCTTTGTTTGATAGAGCAAGGTAACCCGGATGCCATGGAAGCACATCCAACTTTAGAAGAGCAGATCAAGACCGCTCAAAAAGAACATCCTGGAGTCCAAAGATTCAAGCGTCTCATGGCTAAAGGAAAAGCCTCCAAGATGATCGAAGATCGACAAGGAATTCTATGGTATGGGACACGTCTCTTTGTTCCCCACCAGAAGGAACTCAAGGATTTGATCCTGAAAGAAGCCCACAGCTCAGCGTATACTCTGCGCCCAGGTAGCACCAAGATGTATCAAGATCTGAAGATTTTGTATTGGTGGCCACGAATGAAGAGAGATATCGCCGAGTATGTAGACTGTTGTGATGTATGTCAACGAATCAAAGCCGAACATCGAAGCCAGCAGGATTGCTTCAACCCTGCAAATTCCCGGTGGAAATGGGAAGAAATTGGAATGGATTTCATTACGGTCTACCCGAACCAAGTCCGGATGTGACTCGGTATGGGTTATAGTTGATAGGATGACCAAAGTAGCCCATTTCATCCCGATAAAGACAACCTACAAAGGAGACAAGTTAGCGAGCTATACATGGCTCGTTATTGTGTTTACATGGAGTACCCAAGAGGATAGTCTCGATCGAGGATCTCAATTCACCTCACATTTAAGGCTAGTTTGCATGATGCCCTTGGAACACACCTTGACTTTAGCACGAGATATCATCCATGACCGATGGTGGTCGATGAGAAAGGACAAATCGATTCTAGAAGACATGCTTGAGCTTGTGCTTTGGAATTTCACAGAGATGGGAAAAGTGTCTACCAGTATGCCAAGTTTGCATACAACAACGACTACTGTCGAGTTTGAAAATGTCCCCATTAGAAGCACTTTATGGGAGAAAATGCAGAACCCCCTGCATTGGTGAGAATCGGTGAAGGATATATATTTGGACGGATACCCTCAAGCAATTTGAAGAAAGTTCGACTAATCGGAGATCGCCTTCAAAATTTGCTCGATCAAGACAAAAGAGTTATCCGACCACCGTCAAAGGAAATTGACTTTTGAAGTTGAGAGCATTTGTATACCTCAAGGTATCCCCTTCGTGGAACTTCGAAGATTCAAAGTAAAGGGCAAGCTAAGCCCCAAGATATATAGGACCGTTTCGATTACCGTAAGCGTGGAGAAGTAGCCTATCGACTAGGGCTACGAGAACATCTGTCGAGAGGTTCTAGCGTGTTTCACGTTCCCGGCTCAAGTGTCTCGAGTACACGAAGAAGCGGGGCTTTGTTGAAGCCATCGCCCTTGACAAGATCGACTTATCGAGCATCCGATCAAGATCCTCGGCGTCATCGAGAAGCGAACAAGACGCCAAGTCTTCCGCCTTTGCAAGGTCCAGTGGAGTCACCACTCGGCCAAGGAAGCAACACAGGAGCGAAGATCAACTGAAACAAGACTACCGTTCTGTTCTCGGAAGCGATCCGAATCTCGGGTCGAGATTCCGTTTAAGGTGGTAGGATTTGTAACGATCATTTTGACTTACCTCGGCCCGGCCATCCCTGTCTTTCTCTTCCTCCCTTTCCCTTCCACAGCGCGTCACTTTCGGCGGCGGCGGCGGTCACTGCTCCCTCCTTCTCCCGTCGCGCCGCCTCACCAACTCCGCAGCTTTCCGTGGCCGAGTCTCCGCTTCGTCGTCCGTCTTGTCGCTGCCAAACCGTCGTCCCCACTGCTCGCTGTCTTGCGCCGCCGCTAAATCACGCGCCGCCGCCCGCGACCGCAGAGCTGCCCGAGCACGCCCGTCGTCGCGGCGCCTCCCCGCTCGCGACCGCGTTATCGCGCCTCGGCCGTCTTGGCCGCGCTCGGGCCGGACCCCCTCGTCCTCCCGCGCCATGGCTCCTATAAAGCTCCTCCTCCCCGCTTGACCTCCCACGCGCCCGAACTCCGGTAAGTCGAGCAGAGCCAGCAGCGCTCCCGTGGACAACGCGCCGCCTCGCGCCTCCTCGTCGCTCGGTGAGCCCGCCCTCGACAACCGCGTCACCGGCATCCCGTGGACGCGCGAAGCTAACCCCGCCTCCGCCGCCTTCCCGTCGCCCGAGCAGCCCGCCGCCGTGCCTCTTCTTCTCGCCACGGGAACGCGTCGCCGGCCAGTCCGCCCTTCCGGCCCAAACCACCGGCCGGCCTCCCGCCCGCCTGCCATGCGGTCTGCGCGTGCCCTCGGCCAGCGCCGCCCCGCCCGCCGCTTGCTTACAGGCTCGACGCCGCGCTGCTCCTTCCAGCCTCGCCGCCACCTCCCGTGCACCCTCGCCCTCCGGCCACCTCGCGCCCGCCAGCGCTGCCTCCCGCGCCTCCCTTCTCTGGCTGCTCCCGCCGCCCTTTGTCATGCGCCGCGCCCGCCCGCCATCGCGCCTGCCCGCCCTTTGCCCTCCCAGCGCCGCCCTCCCTTGACTCCCGCCGCCTCGACCCCCGCCACCGTGGCCTCCCCTACTGTATACCCGTGGCGCCGCCTCCTCCGTGTGCCTCCCTGTTTTCCTTTGAAGCAAAGAGAGCAATGGAGATGAGGAATGAAATTGGGGATTGATTTGGATTTGAGGCCCACTGTCATTTGCTCTTAACCTCCCCTCCCTTGGCTTCCTTGTGGGCCCCACCCGCTAGCATGGCCCTCTCTCTCTCTCTCCTTTCTTTTATTTCTTGAGTTTTGTTAAAAAGGATCTTCAAAAATTCATATCTTGTCCATTTTAACTCCAAAAATTATGAAGTAAATTTCTAAATATTTGTTAAATCAAGATCTTGCTAATGGCATAGGACTTGATTAATTTGGAGTTTATTTGCCGTTGTGTCTTTTTCCGGTATTCTCACGCGATTAGGATTTGAAGACGCCGGCGACCCTCGAGTGGATCAAGACCAAGAGTACCAAGATCCCCTAGCCTTTAACCAAGGCGAGTCAATACTTTGACCATATTGATCGACATTTATGCAAATTATATTCGTTTAAATTAGCAAAATTGCATGCTTTATTTCTTTATCGGATGTATGATAAAGCTTAAGGTAGTTAATTACCCACTTGTTGATTAATTAAATTAATATGCCATCCTTGACAACTTGAATCCATTAAACCTTGTCACCCTAGTAACTATATGGTAATACTAGTTATAGGTTGTATAGCGACATGCTAGTCTTGCTTAAATCTTAGGGTGTAAATACCCCAATCATCATTTCCTCAAACATAAAATGTTTGGGTAGTCATTGATGGTCCATTGGCTAAAGGTTGTGAAAATAAATTGGTTTTACTCCCCAAAATCCCAATTGCTAGTTCTATCTGGGCGGATGGTGAGGCGGTGGGTGCTCGGGGAGCACATGGTTGGTTGGCTTGTGGAATGAACCGCTCAGATACCCCTAAGGACTTAATCTTGTCACGACCTCCGTGTTAAACATGTGCAACCACAAGTCTACAAAGTGCAACTTGGCCTAGTACAATGATTAAACCCTGAATGTGTCTCACACGGTGGAAAAATGTATCATGCAAGCTTGCGGTAAATAAGGCTTGAAAGGGGCACCGAGGCAAGGGTGAAGTTACTGCCGCTAGAGGTAAACTAACTACTGGGCGGGGTAACATCCCACATGAGCGTATAGGCAACCCCATATGGGTGAGATGATGGAAGGCGAGGTAATTAGAAAAGTTCTTGTGGATTTGTCGCCCAACTACATGACTACGGAATCATGTGGGGTACTGGTATGACTATCTCTTGTGGGTAAAGTGTACAAACCTCTGCGAGTCTAAAAGCTGTTTAAGCAGTAGTGCCTCTCACGGTCAAAAGCGGACATGGGAATCATAACTTGAGTTAGTTCTATTTCAAAAAGCTTTGTGGGTGGAATGGAAAAATGGTGGAAGGGCTCACCTAGCCGGTTTTGGATTTCTCTGGTCGCCGAGCTCGATGGGTGTGGTCTTTGGGGCCCCAATTGAAAGGATGCATTGGTAGAGTTTCCGCGGATGGAATCTCTACTATTATAATTATTGCACATTAATCTTTTAAAATTGCAAATTTGTTAAAAATGCTAAATCATAGGATTTGTAATTATAATATTACAAAGCGGCTTTGCAAATAAAAGAACACGAGCCATCCTTGTTAAGCCTTGCATGTATATAATTGCATTGTGTGTTGGCTCATGAGCACGTAGTAGTGCTCATTCTCGCTTCTCCCCAACCCTTGAGATAATGAAGGCAGCAGAGACTACGCCTTCTCGATAGCCGAGAGATGATGGACAAGGCTGGACGAGTAGTATAGTCATAGTTTAGGTCTCGCCAGTCTAAGTAGACTTGTTCGTTGGTACTCGCGTAAGCGATATTATCCAACTCTTGGTTAATATCCGAGCGTACCTGAGTTACCCGATCGCTTACGTGTGAGATGAGCCCTACCTCGCCCTTTTGCTTCGGCTGTAGTTTACGTTGCTCTTATGTGATGTAATCAATTTGGCTGTTCGGCCCTTTTGTAAACTTCGACCAAGCGTGGTCTATGTTACTCGATTGGTTGTAATATTTAATATTTGAGTTCACGCTTGTATGAATGATTCGCAATGTGTCTTTGTGAAGTGCTAGCTCTTGCTCGGGGAATAGCACGGTGATTTCCACGAGGATTTGGATTCTCGAAATCCGGGTCAAACAGATATACTTGTGGGTAATATAAAGATATTATCATTTATAATGAGAATTTGCAGATAAATAAATAAATGAGGATTATTAGATCCTCGTCATCTAGCCCCCCAGCTTTGAGTGAAAGTAACTTACTTGGAAAATGAGTCGTAGAAGATCTTATGACCATAAAGTGGTCATAGAATGATGGTCAAAAGAAAGGCTTTTCAACTGGTATTTTATTTGACCAGAAATAGACTTGGTCAAGAAGTTAATTTCATTTGAGGTGTAAAGATAGATCGGTTTTTTGGAACAGACAAATTAAAGAATCTCAATCGACTCTCACAAATATGTCCGTTGGAGCGGTTCCTGAAGCGATGGCAACTGTTGAGTTCCCACTATCTCTTAACTCAATCGTGCATTTATAAAAACTTACTGCGGGTTCGATTCTAGGGTTCTTATTTTTCCCCCATTTGCTCCAACTGTTCGTTGAGCTCTTGCGTCCTCCGTCGCTAACCAAATCATTTGCTCTCTTGAAATCTTTCCAAATCCAAATCACTCTACCTTAGAGAAGATGGCTGAAGCCATTTCTAAGTGGGCGGAATCGGAGATGGATTTGACAATGATAGGAGCTTTGATTGCCGCCGAAAAGATCCCGAAGATGGAACTCGTGAAGTGGATTAAGGCTGCTGGGTAACATTGGCCGTCGAAAGAGATCGATCAAATCCCGTCTTCCAGGCATACTACGAGTGTGTCCTCCGACTGCCTACTCATCCCTTCCTTACAATCGTACTTGAGCACTTTTGGGTGGAGTTGGTGAACCTTGTTCCCAATTCCATCACAATGTTAAGTGTATTCGTGTACTTGTGTGAGGCTTACCTTGAGATCCTTCCAAACCTAGAGCTCTTCCAATACTACTATAGAATGAGTAGACAATCTGGAATCGCCGGGAGCTGTGGTCTGAAGCTCCATGACGAGAAGGCCAAGGAGTACTTTCAGATGTTTACTTGGTCGTCATGGCCGGGATGGAAGAAGAGGTTGTTTTACTTAGAAACAACCAATGAAGATAGCCTCTCCTTCATAGGGAAGGTTGCCAAGAAGATTTCTTCCTAAGATTCGACTCCTAAGGATCTTGGCCGGATCGTCCCCTACGTTCAGGCCATAAAAGACTTGAAGGAAGAGGGGCTTACTAGATGGCACGTGGTGAAGGATTTCATCACGCGCCGCATCAACCCTTTGAAGAAACGAGCACATCCCATGTGGAGGTACTTGGGGGCAAAGGATTCTACTAGAGATTACGAGAAAGGTAAGTAATCTTTCAACTTAGCTTTCTTTTGGTTAATCTCAAGCCTAGCCACTGAATGTTTTATCTGCTTGTGCAGGTCTCTTACAAGTGGAAATTGACGTTCGAGTCAAACTCGTTTATGAAAAAGCTCCGCCACCTGATGCGGTGGCTCCTCGAATCTTGGTGGTCGTATCTGCAGAGGAGAAGGAGGAACACCTAAAGGTAATCAACGATTGATTCCGTCTTTGGGCTCTCATAGTCGTAGGAAACGACCAACAAATAATATTTATTTTTCTGACTTTTACAGAAAGTAGGCATGGAAGACCTTCGGTACGACCAAAGAAGTTGGACTGATGGTCATCAGAACAGAGGCAGAGGAAGTCAAAGCACCTCTAGCCAAAAAGTGTTGACTTGTAAAGGCCGTCGACAAGCAAGGGACAAGCTCAAGTTTTGATCCGACCATGCCCTTTGAAAAATTCTTTGTATACATAGTTGCTGCAGAGAAAGCAAAGGCGGTCAAAGCCCTTAAACACAAAGCCCCCAAGACTAAGGTACCATTCTACTATGATGATAAGACTTTTTCAGTCTCAGCTTCTCACAGCTTTGTTAAGCGACTAGAAAAGAAGAACTTAAAAGGCTTTATATCTTTTATGAAGGATACCGCTGCGTCGGCAGAGCCTATAATAGAGGGAGGTACTGCTCCCAAGGTGGTCAAAACAGGCTTCAACCATCAGAAGAGTCAGGAGGGTCAAGGAGCGACAGCTCTCGCTCAAGACCCACGACCAGATGTGGTCGTGGCAAATCGCATACCCCAACTCGAATTTCGACCAGACATGGTCGGAGAGAAGAAGTCGAAGAAATCTTCCTTAGGGAAGGTTTCTTTTGGATTCAGGATCAAGTCCAAGAAAGAAAGGTATGTAAAAATACAAAAGTATAAGAACAACATTTACCTTTTACTTTCTACAAATTTGAAATATTTTTCTTTCTGTGATCTCAGCCCGACTCCTCTAGCCCCAAGGATGCCTCCCTCGAGAAGCCTGTCACCACTTCTTTTGCAGTCGTAGACACAACAAATATTTCTCCTACAGTTGAAGAGACGACAATGGAGGCGGACGAGGCATCGGACATTGTCCCCATGGTGGAAGAAGTAGTTGCTGCTGAGGCTACCACGACCATTGAGGTGGTCGTAGAGACAGAGGCGAAGACAGCTAACGAAGCGGTGGAAGCATCTGGTTAAGGTGGTGGTGGAGCCTCTGACCACCGCGCTAGAAGGAAGTTGTCGAAGACATTCCTCCCGGTACTCAAGGAGAAGCTACCATTACCGAAGAAGAAGAAGAAGAAGAAGAAGAAGAAGAAGAAGAAGAAGAAGAAAAAGAAGAATACTTCAACTTCTTCTCTAACTTCTTTGGCCCAGCATCCAATGTAGGGTCTTCCTTATTCAGATCTCGCAACCAAGACCCTCACCCTAAGGACATTCCTGACAGGGGAGATGTCTTTGATGACGAGTGTTTTCAAAAGGTGTGGTGGGACAAAGTTGAAGATATCGATGAACTCAAAGACCCCCAAAGGTTTTTCGCCAAGTTTGCTCGATCGACCATCTATGTACACACCTAATACCAAAAAATTTTATTTTTGGTCTTTCCAGTCTCTCATTGCCCTTCTTTATTCAGAGATCTTTGGAGCAAATCATCACGGTTGGTGAATACAATCGACGGCTTGTGCTGCTAAGGTAGCAAAACATCGAACTCTGTGAGCAGGCAGAGAGATAGCAATCCACTACTACTCGTAGTCACTTTTTGCTCGACTACTTGTGCAGTTCTTATGTCGACTTTGAACCTTTGTAGGTTTAAGAGTGACAAAAAAATCCCTAACTGACGCACTCAACCACGAGAAAGTCGAGATAGAGAGGCTAAGGGATGAAAATCTTGACTGACGAAGAAACTTCAGGAGGCTAAATTTGCAGGTCTTGATCTGCAGAGTGAGATAAACATCAAGTTCTGAACTTAAGACTGCTTATGAAAATGATCTTCTGTTCTTTCTCTAACTTGTTTCTTTTTAGAAAAAGAGGTCGAAATGGGTAAGCTCCAAACCGAGGTTAACCAAAAGTCATTGGTTGTTCACGAGCTATCCTGTTTCGTCAAAGAAAAATATTAGGTGATAAAGTCATGAGAAGAGTGATTTGCGAAGAAGGATGCATCCCACGACAACGAAATCAAGCAACTTGACTCTCGCCTGGCGGGTAAGTAACTCTTTACCCACGACTAGTGTTACTTATGAGTTATTTAGGGATATGTTTCTGACTGGTCATACTCTATTTCAGAGTAAGTAGTCGAAATCAAGCAGCTCCACAAAGCCTTCACTCGTAGTCAGGAGGAGACGAAGTTGTCGAAGATCAACCTTCAAGACAACATCTCACTTCTAAACAATGTACTCGGTGGGCTTGGTGTTGAGGAAGTTACTCCTCTTGAAGACACCATAACCACTCACTCGAGTGTTATTGGACAACAAGTTGAAGCCTTAGGAGAGCTAATAACTACACTGAAGGCAATTAGGCTGACTCACTGAGAGAGGCGGTCGAAAGTGCAGTGAGCTATGCCTTAGCAAAACTTAAGGCACACGACCAAAATCTCAACCTTCAACCAATCATGGACAACTTCAACTGCTCTGAAGCAGAAGCAACTCGTCAAATCGAAGAGGTGAAGCTAATCAGCCAAAAGGTCACAGAGGCGATGCTGATTGGATCTCCTTCATCAGAGTATATTGTAATAGGAAAACTTGTAAAGATAATGAATAGAAAAAGGAAATTGAATTTAAGACTAAGAATTGAAGTCATATTAATGGCTTTATCCTTGCCCCTGACTATTTGCTTAGTTTATTTAGATAAACTAAGTAAATAGTGCATATATAAGATTTGCTTAAAAAAAGAAGTTTGTCCTACTTGTATTGTCAATCTTGATTGTCATGTTCTGGTCGTAAGAGTTTAGTAACGGACAGACACTAGAAAGTTCCTTCCAATGGGCAGGATCACGTGCAGATCGAAAAGACTTCAACTAGTGAAGCTACATTCTCCGACTATAGTAATCAAATCAAGAGCATCAACATGAGTAAGATAAACTCTTCGGAGTGCCTAAAAATTTTATTAAACCTTTTCCAGTAAACTCAATTTGTTTGACACTGATAGCAAGAGTTAGAAACAGTACAACACTAGGAAGTTCCTTCTAGTGGGCAGGACCACGTGCAAAGAGGAAAGACTTCGACTAGGTGTTGCGTCTTTCTCCGACCAGTTGAAACGTACTGAGATTACTAAAAGTAGTCAAACAAACTATAAAAGAATACTCCACTTAGAGAATTTTTCAAAAGTAATGAAAAAATGAACTAAGGATAAAAGAACTGGCTTGAGAATGTTTTGATCAAATTTATTGAACCCAGTCTCTTTTTATTTGTAGCAAAAGTGAGGAACAAGTCGACACTAGGAAGTTCCTTCTAGTGGGCGGACCACATGTAGAGAGGAAAGACTTCGACTAGGTGATGTTACCCTTATTCGACCAGTGTAAAGAAAAACTGAGTGTGTAAAAATGATTGAAAGATTATCAAAGCACTAGTTAATAAAAGACAATAAAGGGTGAAGAAATCTAAAACTTTATTGATAGAGTAAGGAGTTATACATAAAATTTGCATAACTGGTCGATGTTCCAAGAATTGGATAGAACTCGGCGTCTTCCATTGCTAGTCATACCGAAACTGGTCGCGTAACTTGGACCATCGTGTAAGGACCTTCCCACTTGGGGGAAAGCTTATTCCGATTAGACTGGGATTGAATCTTCTTCAATACCAAGTCACCTACAGCAAGGCTGCGAGGTTGGACCTTACAATCGTAGTATTTGTGCAGGGCTTGTTGGTAAACCACTGAATGGATTATGGCTTTATTCCTCTTCTCTTCGAGCAGGTTGATTTCATCCGCTAGAAGTTGTTCCTAGTTAGAGTCGCTGAAGTGTTCGACTCTTGTTGACCGGATCTTTAGTTCTAGTAGAAGCATGGCTTTAGCCCTAAAGACTAGAAAAAAATGTGTCTCACATGTAGCCCGACTTGCAGTTGTGCAAACTATCCATAATACTGAGGGTAATTCTTGTACCCAAGCCCCCGAGCACTTGACAAGCTGGTCGACCACTTGGGTTTTTATGCCCTGCATTATTTGGCTATTCGCTCTTTCGACTGCCTCATTACTCTGTGGGTGGGCAACAGAGGTATAACATAACTTGGTACCCAACTCATTGCAAAATTCTATAATTGCAAAATTCCTATAATTTTGCGCTCTAAAATTGTTTACCATTATCTGTAATTATTCGACTTGGAACACCAAATTGAGTAATCACGCTTCTTAGCATCAACCTTTTGGCTGCTTCCGTTGTTATCCCGGTCACAAGTTTGGCTTCAATCCATTTTGTGAACGTATCAATAGCCGCAAAAGGGGACTCGAAGCCCCCTGACGCTTTTGGAAACGGTTCTAGGATGTCAAGACCCCAGGTCGCAAAAGGCCATAAAATAGGAATAGTTTGCAATGCCTAAATCGGTTGGTGTATTTGTCTGCTATGAAACTAGCATTGTACACACTTTTAACAACCTCTTTGGCATTATGGAGGGTCGTTGGCCAATAAAAATCTTGTCGGAAGGCTTTACTGACCAGCGTTCTGAGAAGAAGCATGAGTTCTATAGATGCCCCCTTGTATGTCGTGAAGGAGATTTAATCCTTTTTTTTGCGATATGCATCGCATGAGAACCCTTTGAGTACCTCTTTTATAGAGGACTCCTTCAACCAAAGTATACATTTTGGCCTTACGGGATAAACGATCGCCTCGAGATCATCATCGGGTATCGTACCCTTCTGAAGATACTCGTAGATGGGATTCATCTAGGTATCCTCGTATTCTAGAGAGACTGTCTCGGTAGGAGGTATTTCTAGTGTTTCGACCAAAGACAGCTTCTGGAGCTATTCCAAGAAAACTCCTTTTGGTACTTGAGATCGGGTAGAAGCTATTTGAGCTAACTAGTCTCAGAAAATTATCCTTTCAAGGGATATATTGTAACTCAAAACCGAAAAAATGCTTTTCAAGATTTTTTACTTCCGATAAGTACCGAGACATGGTCGGATTAGAGCACTAGTACTCTTTTTGACCTGATTCACGACTAGTTGAGAGTCTCCTCTCACGAGTAGTCGTCAAATATTGAGTGTTTTCGCTGCTCGTATGCCAACCAACAAACCTTCGTATTCTGCCACGTTGTTAGTGGTAGGAAAGTGTAATTAAATAGTATACTTTAAGGTCTCTCATGTAGGAGATTCCAGGACCACCGCAGCCCCCGAGCCACTTAACATAAGCGACCCGTCAAAGTACATCGTCCCCTGGTCGTGGGAATCATACCAGGGATCCTGAACAGGTTTAGGATTTGTCCATTCGGTGATAAAGTCTGCCAAGATTTGGGATTTAATGGCCGTTCGGGACACGAAATGGAGGTCGAACTCCCTAAGTTCTACTAACCATTTTGCTTTGCTTCCCACTGCTTCCCTGTTTAGAGGACCACTCCTAAGGGAAACTCAGACGACATAATTATCTTGTGCGCCTGAAAATAATGTCGTAGTTTCCTCGAAGACATGAGGAGGGCATTAAAAATATATTAATTGACTCTTATTTTGTAATTACTGCTAACCGATTCGATCACAGTGCGCAGCGTCTATCCTTCGTCGTCGTAAAACTCTAGGAATTTCATGGCGAAGAATGTGCAGTCGTTCTCAAGAATCTGCTTCGGGTGTTGAACAGAAGTTTCCTCCAGTCGACAAAGACAGGGAATTTCCCACCGGCCACGGCATGGAAGGCATTAGTGAGACGTGTGAGTGTCTTATTGCTGAGTACAGTGTAGTGATCAGTCGGGTCGGTGCACTTTTGCTTATAGTCATTCGAGTCTAGCACATCAATGCACATATGCATCATATTGATGTAGTAGACCGACAAATGCGTGTTGTGTAGAACAGGAAATAAAATCCGCAAAATGAATCAGATGGGGATATAGGGCGCTTCAGTTAGACATGAATTACTAGACGAACATATGCAATTTACTGTTACACACCAATTTTACGTGCATGGCGTTCATCTCGCCGATTTGATCCCTCAGCATACTCGCGGTGAGACCGCTGTTGTATCGTTCATTTTTTACGTAATCCTCCATATTTAGTTGTTTTTGAATGAATGAAACATATCCATGTCTACGTTGGTTACCGTACGCGTCATATTGATTTACTGGTATCAACTATAACATTTACTGTAAATGCATATCCTTGGGATGAGAAAACACATTGACAGTTCAACTGGTAGATCTACCCTAAAATGCTTTACAACCTCAGATCCAGGTCGTGTTAGCATAGGCACTCGATGAATTGAGACATAAACATGTCTTCAGTCATTTGCTTGTCCTTGAATGTGTCTGCCATATCTTTGCTGGTGGCCATGAGCATGCTGTCACAGGATTGCATCAAATACTCGCTGCAGTCCAGTGGAGAAAAAAGGGGTTGAGGGCGAGTCATAGTAAAAGACACAGAAGATAGCAATAAGTCACGTTAGCATGGGAAGTAAAAGGGTCTCAGGACTAGAGCAAATACTCGTTGTAGTCTAGTGGAGAACAAAAAAAAAAGGAGCCGAGGGGGAGTCAGGGTAAAAGACAACGAAGATAACAATAAATCACGTTTGTATGGGAGGGTCTCAAGACTGGAGCAAAAATACACTCCAGTTCAATGGAGAACAAAAAAAGGGGGGGCAAGGGAGAGTCAAAGTAAAAGACGATGAAGATAGCAGTAAATCATGTTAGCATGGGAGGTAAAAAGGGGGAGCTTCTTACCTTTTAAGGCTCTCATCCTTGCATATCAGCTCTCTCATCTTCATGGCCGTGTCAATCGGAATTTTACGCCATTTGACATGGCACTTGAAGGGGGACACAAGCATGTTGGGACGTTTGTTATCCTCTTCCCGAAGACAACATCCCCAACACCTTGCGTCGGGCCTGTGGCTACCATGGTCTTCCCTGTCATGGTCTTCTTGTCGGCCACCACCTTCCTGGTTGCGGCTCATTGTTTGCCTACCACAAATAGGTCAGAGACTAGACTTGACTGGCATGACACCTTCCTGTGGACAAATATCTTCTTTTACTGTTACACATATATAGAATTACTGGATGTGCACAGAAAATTTACTGTTAGCACTCCCCTGCACCTTGTTCGCGCTGGTGCTATCCGCCTGCAACACTTGATCTTTGCCAGCGGAAGTGGGTGATGAACCTTAAGGTTCGATTTGTTGGCCTGATCTTTCGATGAGAACGATAAGTCCGATAGGCGTCGCTCAACTCTGATAATCCAGCTACTTAACACGCAAGGCTCAAAACCACGCAATCCTCGGCCGATTGACAAGTCGTTATCAACCGCAAGACGAATACCCGGTTGACCTAACCACGAAGGTCAATTCTCGTGATACACCGAAGAAGCGCGCAAGAACAAGATAAAGCAATCTGAAATTGCAAATAAAGATTGAAATATTAAATTGTGATTTTGATAGCGGTATTATGGTTGGTCTAATGACATGGCCAATACACGAAGTTGCAGCAATGCTAACTTTTAACTCAACAAAATCCAAGAAAATTAGAGGGGGTGTGGCCTCCTTAAATAGGGAACGAGGAGCCACAAAACTAAAGAACTAGCGGGGTGGCACTAAAGGTCATGGTACTGTTCATGTGAACAGTAACCACGCCTCGAGTGGGCCGCCGCCAGATGGGCCAAGTTCAGTATGATTACAAAACCCAGTTTGGCCCAAACAAGTGATATGACGTCTTCTTTTGATGATTGCGATCAGTCCAGATAGAATTTGGAGGTGATGCCGGATTCGTTGGAAAGAGGCCAAAATAAGCTTTCCATCAAGTACTCATGGACCTTCAACGGACTTCGTATGTGAAAGTTACGTCTGTTTTAAGTTGGTGCTGCCAGGCTGATTCTGGAGGACGAACTGGATTCCAAAACTTATCTAGCATGAACTTGGCATGTGGAGTAGCGGTCGTATCTGGCGGATTGATGTCCTCATCAGTGGGCACCTTGGCTGGCTCCTTGGCAGGCAAAACCTCTTTTGGGGCATCCTTTGCATCCTCAGTTATTGGCTGCTGCACAAAAAGAAAGTCAAATTACTGGCAAACATAAGCAAATTTACTCTATCCCTTTGTGGATATTACTGTATTCAAATACCTCTGTTTGCTTGTCGGCCTCCATCCCGTTCTGAGCTTCTGGCTCCATACTGGCATCCGTCATCTCGGCATTGCCGTCCTCTGTATGATCTAGAATGGTGGGCAGGGGCCTAGGTCTCGCCGCAGCTTGCAGCTCGGTGTTTGCCTGTGGGGCAGTGGTGTCGAGGTACAGCCCCGGGATCGCGTTGGCTTCGAGCGTGTCGATTATATTGTCGATGCTCGCTGTGATGTCGTCCAGGCCCTGCTGGCCTGCGTAAGCAGTTAAATGCATGATAAATTTACTGCGTGTAGGTTGTTGTTTTACTGTGTTGAGGATAGCTATTTACTGCATGTGTATTGTCATTTACTGTGTTGAGGATATCCATTTTACTACTTGTAGATTGTCATTTTATTGTGTTGAGGATATCATTTTACTACATGTAGATTGTTATTTTACTATGTTCAGGATATCCATTTACTATGGTGGATGGACCTCCACCTCCTCCTCCTTGCCTTGTGATGGAGGGAAAAGGGACGCCGCAAGCTCGTAGACCGCTCCGGCAAGCTCATTTGCTACATGTTGCCCGCTCGCCGGCGGTGACGCTACGGCTGGGAGGGTGGTCCTCACCGATGTGGGGGCTACGGGCGCACTGTCGGACGTCATCGGCGCCGCTACGGCTGGGAGGAATGTCCTCGTCGATGTGGGGGCTACGGGTGCACCAACTAACGCCGACGGCGCTGCTATGGCTGGGAGGACGATCCCTATCGGTGTGGGGGATGCGGATGCACCGACTGACGTCGGCAGCGCCCTTACGACTGGGAGGACGGTCCCGATCGGCGTGGGAGATGCGGGAGCACCGACCGATGTCGGCGTCTTCTTGCTCCGTTTGACCCTTCTCCTCTCGTCGTCGGATGGTGTAGATGTAGATGCCTCCCCCGACACGAGCAATGCCCTGATCATGCTGACCACCTTCATCTGCATGGTCAAGATTCTCTGTTGTGCCTTCTGGATCTACCTCATCGTCTTTCGCACATCGTCATCAAACTTTTGTAGGGCCTCCATCGCAAGTCGTTGCTTCGCCTTACTGATGGATTGGATGGAGTCGCTAAGCAGTGCGAGCATGCTTGGGAACTGGCTGTGAGGGGGCGTGGGTAGCTTCCTCCGGTAACTCTGCCTGTGTCGTCATACTGGCCCAATAGCATGTGCCCTCCTTACTCCTCAGTTGGCCATGTGATTTTAATGTTATCTTAAAATTACTGTTTTCCCAAACAAAATTTACCACAACAAAAATCTCATCTTACTGCTACTAAGGAGTAGACCACTCACGCTGAGGTCGCCAAACGTGTCCTTCCCGTCTCGGTCCTTCGTCCTATCGGCCGCAACGATCTTGTCGACTAGGGCGATTGTGAAGTGTGCGGCGCGTGGGGTCTCAACAACGTCAATGCTGTGGACACACCTCAGGTTGTTGAGATAGTAAATATGTGACATAAATTTTACTATGTGTTAGTGTACAAATTACTGACTGTAATCTACCAATTTACTATCATACCTTGGATTTGATGCAAAAACAGAGTAAAAAGGCATGGCTGCTTACAAGCAAAAAGGTTGCACATCTGCTAATGGACTTCATGGTCTTGTCCTTTTTCTTGTTCCAGGTTCGTGCTGCCTCCCTCAGGTCGTCGACGATGGCCTTGCACCATATGATGTCACCGAAGTTGTCAATGTCCTTAGTTAGCATGATGTCCTTCCCAGTGATGTTGTTGCTGGTCGCCGAGAACAACAGCTTGCTAAAAATGACCAGGAAGAAGCACCTGATCGTCAGCCTGTCAGTGCCTCCGGTGCAGATCCTCCTCGGTAACACCTCTTTTTTATGCTGCCGCGCTGTGGCACCCTGAGCAGTCACTTCAACTCAGTGAGCTCGATGGTGCCTGCGGTCAGCGACACCATCGGTGCGTCTCTGCAACCGCACGGGAGTCCGTGAACGCACTTCATGGCGTGAGGGTGCGATTAGGATGCTCTTGTCCCTATCAACATGTAACACCATGTCGATGGGTTCATGGGTTCTATCCTGTCCATCATGAACCAGAGGAGGTCCCTTCTCTCGAGGCACTTGATCCTAACGCCGGCTTGCTGGCCCTTCTTGGCGCTGCCTTTCTGTCGCCGAGCGGCAGTAACGGCGGTGCGCACTTCAACGGCATGGTCAACCGGTCAGCGCTCACAGGCGTGTCGTTGGTTTAGATGGCGCCATGCCCGCCGGGGACGTCGGGCTGAGCTCGACGGCGCTTGGGCACGAGGCGGCGCCGGTGAGCGGCATCAACTTGACGGTACCCATGCAATGGCGCCTGAGGCACCGGCAGTTTCGGCAGCATCGCCTGAGACGTGTAAAGCTGAAGGTGGTGCGGCATACACGGCAAGCTCGTCGTCGGTGCCGGCGTCGAGCCATTTGGAAAGCCTCAGCTACATGGATGAGCTAGACACTAACGATGGTTGGAAGGAGATGCTGGAGTGAGTGTCGAGACAACTTTTTTACTTCTTTAATTAGCTTTTGTGAATTTCCTTTCAGAAATACTTAGCGAGAATCACAACAAAAGTTAGATTTATTGCAAAATGAAAATACTATGTGTAATTATCATGCATTCAGTGGACATCTCATTTTAAAGCGTTGTTATCTATATTTATCTATAAACAAATTATGATAGTCAAGTACTTCGTTTTGTAGGCCTAGAAAACCCCACAATAATCCTTAAATCATGACAAATAAAAATTCCTAAAAATTCTCTCATTAATTGAGAGAAAAAAATGATTTACACCACTTAGTTTGGTTGGACTAGATTATAACGGTGCAAATTAATCATGTATAGATATTACACTATTACAATTGTATAACAAATACAACTATATTTTCGAAAGAAAATAGAGTTATATAACAAATACAATATGTTGTAATACCTACATGTATATATATATGTATATGTGTGTATATATATATATGTATAATTATATATATATATATATGAGAAATCCATAATCTGCTATATATATGTGTGTGTGTGTGTGTGTGTAGTTTCGTACTCCTGAAAGTATGTACTCATACTTCCAATATACCACTTAAACGCACATATTATACTTCTTTATCATTTCTAGTATACTTAAATATCAATTGTAAGATCTTCCAATGCGACTTGATTGAAATTTTTTATTGGAGCTCTTTGTTTTTTACTATATACCTTTTTCATATATAAAAGAAGTATATACACGGATTTTGGTATAAAAGGTGGATTTTTATGAAATTTTTTATGGAACTCACTTTGAGGTATCTTATAATCATTATTGGAGTATACTCAAATGGATAAAGAGGTATCATCATACGATTTAAGTGGTATATGAGAGGTGGGAGTACATACTCCCTGTGAGTACCATGCCATTTTCCTACATATATATATATATATATATATATATATATATATATATATATATATATATATATATATATATATATATATATATATATATATATATATATATATGTGTGTGTGTGTGTGTGTGAATTCACCATGGCACGAAAGGACATCCGATCAAGAGCAGCATTACCTCTGTTCGTTTAAGAGTACATGGAATCTTTGATACACCTAGCTGGATCTTTTGTTTATGGAAGAGATAATCATCGATCACATGTTGTTGATAAAAAAAAAGTATATATCATATAAAGTTTAACTCATCCCTTATAGGTTACTCATTGTCTCACTAAAATATGGATCCGAATCTATCTTGTCAATGAGACAACGAGGGATTTCGCAAATATTAAGTGGCATATAAGAAATTAATGCAAAAATGAAAAGTTATGATACACCCGGATCCATGACTCTGAATGGATAAAGAAAGAAGACTAATGAAGTGCGCATGTAAACCCCAAATGTTTCTCGTTTCTTTCTTGGTCTACATCTATTAATGTATGTCCTTCACCAAAGAGGCAAAAATGTGCCATTTAATTTGTTAGTGTACATGGCATAATGAAAATAAATTTATTTTACCACTCAATTAAGAAGAGAGATTTGTAAATAGTTTTCGGTTTCTCTTCTTCTTCTTCTTCTTCTCCTTTACCTTATTCTTGCTCTTTTGTTTACTTTCTTTTTACTTGTAATGCCCTCACAACCATTAATACAATGGTCATAAGGTAGAGTGTTCTCTACCTTTTGCATCAAAAAAAATTTAAGAAGTCAAGAAGCATGTCGAGATCGATCTCCAGAGAGAGTTCACAAGCGCAAGCGGGCGGCTGGGAGCAAGAGAGAATAACCCCTAGAGATAACACGAGGTCAGAAAGGGCTACAAAATAAGCAAAAAGGAGACGTCACAGGGAGCAGAAAGCTCTTCTTCTGTGTCCTCGTCTTGCCGTACACATCAGCGGCTGTGGAGATTTTGTTATGGAAGATCCTCCTGTTCTTTTCTTCCAAGGCAAATAAGAACAAATGCTTTTCTTTTCATAGCACTGGAGAAGCGACCCTAGCAAAATAAGAACAAATGCTTGTTACCTTGTGAGCTATATCTAGCCTGCTCTCAATCTTTTGCTGCGATTCGCTCTTTCCTTTTGCAAGCAAAAACATGTCTCTCCTCATTGCTTCGTCATAATCTTTAAGCTTAAAAGCAGAGATTGCTTAACTACGTTAGCTTTTCAAACACGACCACACAATGGTCATTGATCATTATGGTCACAAAAACAGAACTCCCTCGCAGCAAACGCACAACGACGTGTTGCGTCGCTCACCTTGCACAGATGGATCTGTGCTTCCTAGTTCGACATGTTTGCTACAAAAAAAGCAAATAATTTGGGCTGAGCCCTTTCCTCTATTTTAAGTTTGGCTCAAAACATACAAAAGGGAAAAAACTAATTATTCTATAGAAATGGGGAAATGAAGGAAAAGCACAAAATTATGTTTGTACAGAATGAAAGCCATAGGCACTATAACTAATACATTTTTTGCATACAGGAAGTGTTTGTGTACAGGAGTGCACTTACAAGAGAAATGTAGTGGCAGACTACTGTACTGTCCATACAAAATGGAGTCTGACCCACATGGACTGAGTACATGCTGGAAACCTGCTTGGAGTTGAAACTTGAAATGCAGCTGCTAACATGTGAATGTAAACTGTAAAGACCTGTTTATAATCACTTCGCGCAGGAATGTCAAGAGCTCTTGTAAGATCGGTTACCAAACGGAGTTGTGCATACAAAAAAGGGCCAGAGACAGCAAACTTAAACTGGACCAGGACCGGCACAAAGCTTTTGCCCTTCACTATATTTGCGTGATTTACACATCTCTCAAATAGAAAAGTTTGACCGACACACCGCAGCACTAATGCGTCCACCGCCAAAATGCAACCATCACCACGACGGTGATGATCATACCAGCATATGCAATCCACTTGTCGACACGGTGCCGCCTTTCAATAAGCTTCAAAACAGAGTTTGATAGGCCAACAGTATTCAGGATATCTAAAGCCTTCCTTTGAGCACTCTGCAATGCAGTGAAGAGATAACTATTAGCAGGCAGTTTTTTTACCAACAAAAGCAAACATGATTTACTGTGTCATTAAGTGATCTTCTGTCCACAGTTAAAATAGATGTTTTATTGTGAAAAATGATATATGTTTTACCTTCAGTCGATCCCTCTGGTCAGAGTACTTGTGAAGGATAGCCACTCCTGTGTCATAAGCTTCTTCAAGCATACGAGAGGAGCTGCGAGCTGATTGCATTGCCTGGGCTTCGTCATCAAATATTCTAAGGACATGTGAGGACTCACCATTCTGCAACAATAATTTTCAATTCATTAATCACAAAATGAAATTGTTGTGCTGAAAAAAATGACTAGCTTTGCTGGAAGGATTTCTTACAGCTCTCTCAAATAGCGCTGCCCTTTCCTTTGCTTCCAGAATCCGCTTTTGTTGCCGCAAAGAATGCCTGTCAAGGGTTTCCTTCAGCGAATCAACCTCTGCAGACAGCTGCTCCACTTTTCTGTCAGGACAACAAAAAATAATGTCATACACTTGAAATGCTGAACCTACAGAACTCATACTCGGCTATTCCTTGCAATTGCACACACTGGAATTTCTATATGCAACAGGACAAAATGGAACTCACACCTTAATGCATACCCTAGAGCATTTCGTTGAAATCCAGCGCACCAAATGTCAGCTATGCAGCAGACACCTAGAAATAATGATGCAAGCAGAATGTATTGTTCTTAATTCTTAAATATCTAAGCATAGCACTTGAAAAGTCAAAAGCCAAAACTAAAACATATAAAAAGGGGACCTCCTAAACAAGTCTCGGATAAGCTTTCCAACTTGAATGTTATAGCGGGAAAACCCTCCTGATGATAACATGTCTTAGGACAAAGTCCAGGATCAGCGTGTCGAACAATTCAGGCAACCCTGTTGTAGACTTGCCATCTAGCATTGTTCTACAAGCCTCAGCATCTCAGCTTTATATAAATTCTATTTCTATAGAACAGATAACAGATAAATTTAATGCTAGCGAACTCTGCACAATGGAAATATGGAATTATGGACCAACAGGATGAACTAGTTAAACAGGGCAAAGGTATGCATATTAAGGAAGAGACAAGGATGGCCAGATATCTTCTACACCAACCAAAGGTGAATGTGCATCTAACTTGAATGACGCTCATGGCCTCAAATTCCATATTGACCACGAACATCAAATGACAAGAGCTTCAGAACTAAGCTGGTATGATGACGGACTGAGAAAGATTAACATGGGAACCACACTCTTGAACTTGGTACTGCTGCTACTGCGAACTCTTACACTAAATGACAAAATTAGATAAACTTTTATAATAAAAAGTAAAAGGCAAGTTTTAAAAAATTGGTACAACAGTACAAGGAAGAACAGTCTCCTATCTAATGTGGGCAACTCATACAACAAAGCCATGTAAAGCACTACAAGAAGATCCTATAAATCGGTGAAAACACTTTCACTCTCAAATGCAATTCAAGATCAAGAGGCACTATTTGGTAAAAATTGAGAGTAAAATCAAGGATCAAGGATGTATACTTTAGTGCATAGCTATAGCGTTTCCATTGCAGTCAAAAGGTGGATATATAAAAACACATACTGCTAATGAGTTAGAAGCAACAAATGGAGATTAGAAATGTCTGCATGCTTAGTTGCTTATGTCAATTCTTGCTAAGCAAAGCTAAATTTCCTAATATGAACCATGAATTCAAATACATCAAAATATTTCTGACTAAATTGTGAAGTAATCAGTGTAGTAATACAAAAATTTATTTATTGCTTGTGTACTGTGGACTTGTGGAGTACTGGAGTTAAAACACTATCACTCCTGGTTAATTATATGAATATGCCTCTATTCGCTCTAGCAGAACTAACGGTAAGAACAGCTCAACCATGATGCAATTGTTGTTTTATCTTAGCCTTTTTTCTAGGTGGATCAGTGGGTGTATCAGTGTATGTGGCTGTGGCTGTGGAGGAAGTAGTGATTCAAACACTGGTATCCCTAATCAGCTGACACTACACCTTTGATTTGACAATGCAAGATTGTTACTCAATATTAACAAAGCCAATCCAAAGAAAATTCCTGCCTCATATATAGCATGTGCTGGTAGGTTCAATGAGAATACTTTGTCAATGCTTTTTCTTGGCAACTTGCCCTTATCAACCATTGCAAAGTGCAGGATCAAATTTAAGAATGATTATTTTGCAGCAAGAATTTTTGTTACCAATCTAATGTATTTGAATCTTCCTGCCAGAAACAGGCAGATTTGGTGGCATTACCGAATAACAACAGTCCTTGCTACGTCAATACCTCGCCATTCACTTTATTACCAAACATATGACTCGAATACACCAAGGGAAGATACAGTATGGAAGAAAAAACTGATAATGGCAAAGCTAAATAGCTAGTTATCAGTCAAGCAAAGCACTAAAACCAGAAACACTACGGATAGGTTCTGTTATCAATATACTAGCGGCCATGCATATCGAACAACCTAACTTTGGTTTCACGAAAAGGATAATGGAAGCCTACCAAGTAGCATTCTGCCCGTTATAGACCAACAGTCTGTACACAATTCACACAGATGCATGAAGGCGGGCTAAATTACATCAGTTCTAACAAACAAGTGGCAAATACAAATTAAACCTCTAGGTCTTATTCCTCACCATTTGACACCAAAATTCACAGTCAAGCAACCTAACTAGCAAATATCTCGTCACCTTAACCCTAATTGACTTTCGGAATACCACAATCACAACAAAATCCATTCGTTCTGTGGTAACACAGAGAATTAAACCACTGGGAAATCTCTCACGCCTCAGCTTCAATTCACGCTCCATACCGAAACTTATAACCGATCAGCGAAAGGGAGTTACGGGTCTAAGGTTATCCTCACCTCTTCCAGAGGTCGCGCTGACCCTTGGCGGGGATGGATCGCCAGAGCCGGTCCATCTGCGCGCACAGGCCCTGGATCTGCGCCACCTCCCTCCACACCTCCTCGGCGGCCGCCGGGTCCCCCGATCCGCCGCCCCCGACGAGCGGCGCCGAAGAGGAGTAGGAGGACGGGGTAGGCGCGGAGGCGAGGCGCTCGACGCGGGCAACGCCGTCGCGGGCCGACAGAAGCAAGCGCCGCGCGCTCTGGTACATCTCCGACAGCGTCACGCCGCCGCCCCTGCCGGAGTAATCCATCACCGCGGCGGTCGGTCTCGTCGGGATCGAGGAGATGAGGATTTATTTTTTTATTCAGTTTTTCCTTCTTGTGGTTGTTTAATCGATTTGGGAGGGATGGGAAGTGGGGAGTTGAGAAGTAGGGAATGGAATTTTTTTTATTAATTAACCTTTTATTAATTTTATTTTAAAGTTAACCCCACGAACTTTATTTTGAATTCTGATCTTTTTGTCACGCCACTTCCTGTGGCATGACAAAACAACACTGTCACGCCAGCCGCATCTGGGCGAAGCTCTTGTCACGCCATGACTAGTGGCGTGACAGTGTTGTTTTGTCAGGCCATGGGTGGTGGCGTGACCAAAAGTGCTATTTTGAGGATTTATCCTGTGGTGTGACAATGTTGTTTTATCACGCCACGAGTGGTGGCGTGACCAAAGAGGTCAGAATTAGAAATAAAGTTTGTCGAGAATTAACTTTAAAATAGAAAATTAAAAAAGGTTAATTAATAAAAAAAAGTTCTAGGGAATGGGAATAAATTTTTCGGGGGAGTGAGGCACTCCACTAGCACCATTCGATCTTTCCCTCTCGTCTTGCTATAGAAAATCTGACCGAATGGGTGGTCCGGCCAAGACGACCCGTTTAGGCCACTCATTCGGCACGGCTATTATTCGTGTTGTCTTAGATCGCCCACTTCGGCCGGGTGGCGACCAATCACGATCCGTTGGGAATTGTGTCTTGGTTCGAAGCTTGTTTAGCCCGTCGGGCTAAGTGTGGCCCGTTTGGCCCGTCAGAATGAAACAATCCAGAAAAATATGTAGAATTCAGAAGTAGACATGAAAATTGAAAAAAAAAATGAGACAATCATATTGAAAATGTAATAAAGAGCTTTATTAATGTCCAACTGGCTACCTCGTTAAAACATTCACCAAGTAAAAACTCAAAATGAGAAAACATTGGCAAAGGAAAAAGAGTACAACCTATAACTCTACAATTCTACATACATGATACATCATTGTTCTATGTGTCGGTGTCATTGTCTAAGTACAGATTTTCGAACACCTCCGACAACTCTGGATTTTCCACAGAGTGTTGTGTTCGTGAATCAGCTTGTTCCCAGTCCTTCATAGTTAGAAGGATCTTCACCATGTCACTTGTAAGACTTGTTCTTCTCTCCTCCAATATTCTTCCAGAAAGATTGAAAGTAGACTCGGAGGAAACCGTAGAGACAGGAACTGTTAACACATCACGTGCAAGTATGGATAGTACAGGATATGTTAACTTATGGGCTTGCTACCATTACAAGATGTCGAAGCCTTCTAAGTTGAAATCTGCGAACGCCCGTGTCATTACCCAGGAGGTAATCACACTTAAGCATACGGATTACTATTCGTTTGCCCAGTAGAACACTGCTCCAACGAATAGTAAGCCATTTATCAGAGGTAACGCAGCAGAACAATAAAATAGAAACTGCTCTTTATTTCAATAGTTGCCACACAGGTCTAAGGCTTTAAATACAATAATTTAATTATAAACATGGAAAGACACTTTCCGCTATTTCCTGCTGGGTTCCTCCGGTAGTCTCCTCGCCCCACGAGTCAAAAGGGGCGATCATCTCGCCCTGCTTCTCGCACCCAACGCCCCCGTCACCTGCGGCCTTTTCGAAACCTGCAAAAATTTCCTCATCCCACTCGGGATAACTCCCGATTGGATCAGGATCTAAGCAAGGGAAAGATAGCAAGAGTGAGTACTATAGTGTACTCAGCAAGCATTAGTAGCTAAAATGCAATTGATGACTCTAACATTTCGTCCTTAGCAAAATTCTTACCTCTTCTCTTACTCTGAAAATAAACCTTAAAACTTAGGTTGCAATTTTAATTCTGAAAAGACTACTTGATTACTCGAAGAGAAGAAAGACCCCTAGCGGTTCCCGTAGACTCCAATCCAGGAGACTGGCATGAATTCATAATTTGTATAGCATTGCGTAGGTTTGTACCACTTTACCCATAGCTATCCTGAACTCTTTTTGCTAGGTTCACCGCATTTCCTTTGATGCGATTTCAAGTTCAGAATACAGAACGTTTTCCAGGTTACGTGAATATTTTTCTCCACCCATTACTTTCCGTCGGTGCTGACCTGGCCACCACCGAGTTCAGGTAATGTTGGTTGGGCCGATTCATCCTCTTCGCACCCAACACTCCACCTAATGCTTATAGCACCTCTTCTTACACCACACTCACACATATTACATACCCGTGTGGAGAGCGAAATCACGTAATATGGTAGCATTTTACCCGTTGAAACGGAAAATGGTCAAGATCAATTTATGGCCTCGACCGAGTAAGAGTTTTGTTTGTCCTTATATTATAACCATATGTAAAGGGTCCCACCTCTTGCCCTCTTCATCCTGACCACGGGCCCCCTTTACCAACCATAATATTACGCTTTTCTTTCATTTCTCATTTCTCAACTCTTTTCATCTCTAACATCTTTCTCATCTTTTCATCTTTGACTCATTTATGTGATTTGAGTTTTGAGAAATAGTTTTGATGCAATACATATAAGGTAGAGCAAAGTAATGTTTACATTTAATATAGCTATATTAATGAACAGGGGAGTAGCTTGCCTTCAAACAAGTAGAAAGGATTACTGTCGATAAAATTCGATTCAACTACTGCCGCCAGCGTTGGCTCGTCTGCTGCAAATATGTGACGGAACGGATAATAAATAGTAAAGTAAATACTTAGTGACATTTTGGTGCTACTAAATGTATATTAGTTAAATGATGCTTTTCATTAGTGGATTTTTGTTAACAAACCCTTTTCGACTATCGTCACGTTAGCACTCCCTGCTACCTTCGCACCAGCATACCCGTTTTAGAGTTAGTATCGATGATACACATGATCTAATGAACTACGAGAAAAACTACACAAAAACGCATTTTAGTAAGTCTAAGAAGTATTATTTGCACATTTACCTCTATTTGATTTTAGTAAAGCGCGGAAGCACAACTTCAACTCTCTAAACAAACGCAGAGTTAATGAACTTAATTAATCTAATTTAGCTAAACGATTGTTGACGAGTCAAGATTATTGGTCTAATCTAAACACATTCAAAAATTAGCACTCACATTCTTATTTATATCCAAAACCTAACCCTATTCCCCCTTTTCCTAATATACCCCTCTTCCTTTCTTTCTTTTTCCTCCAACCGGTCATACCCCCTTTCTCAAATCTCTCTCTCTCCCTCACACCTCTCTCTCCTCCTCTCCATTCCGCCGCCCACCGGCGCCGCCTGGCGCGCCGCCTCCTGAGGCGCTTGCCGGACGCCATCGCAATCCTCGCCCACTTTGGTGCCGCCCACGGTTCCTCCACGGCCTCTCCTCCATCGTTCGCCTGATCTCCTCTCCTCGGCGCCTTCTCTCCCGACCGGTTGTTCTAAGACGCAAGATGGCGCCCGCCGCCTCTCGTGCCGCCTCTCTCGGCCTCTGGCGCGACCTAGGGCCAAGACCAAGACTCGACCCGCCTCTACATCGCCTCGGGCCTGCCTCAAGGCCGACCATTGCTTGCCGCGGCCCAGCCCCATGGTCGCCAGGCGCCTGCTCCGCCTCAGGTGCCCCTCGGCTCAAGCGAGCCCCGACCAGATCCTTCCTCCCTTAACCCTCTCTTCGGTTAATTTGATTTTTCATGAATTGGTTGATTTAATTTCTTACTGATGCTTACAGATGTTTGGTTGACGTGCATATATGATGGTGGTTTGGATGCTAAATGCTTATGCATGAGGGAAATGATGATGGTGGTGGTGGTGATTCGGCTATACTTACCCTGAGGTATCACCCCCCCTGTGTTCTCTGATCCTTGATCCCCTTGACTGCCTCCCCTTGCTCTGTGATGCTAAGGACTATGGGTTAGGGATGTACAGATGTGATTGATGCATGGATTAGATTGCTCAGAATATGAATGACTGATTGGGTGAAATGTTGATGGATTGGGGGAGAGGGCTACCTTGCTGGTTCCGGTTGGGGTTAGGATGGTAGCGTCGGCTGTGATGGTCGTTGCCGCCGGTGCTCTCCTTGCCCTTTTCCCCTTCTCCTTCCCCTTATGCCTCCCCTTCTCCACCATAGAGGCTTGATGTTGGTCGTGGGCTTGGTGTCTTTGGCCGAGATGTTCTGGTGCCCCTTCTCTTGTGGCCAAGGTGCTAAGAATGTGGATTGGGATGGTGCTGTGATTGGTCTTATCCTTGGCTGAGGTTGATCTCATCCTCAGTTGTGGTAATTTTCGTTTTTACGGTCTTCCTATTCCTATTTACCATAACCCTATTTACCTTAATCCTATTACTTCCTATTCTTGGCCACTCCCTTCTGTGATGCACATGAGCTAAATACTTGGTATAAATGGTTATGTGGCTACCACTGTGGGCTTTCCAATTGATTGGAAATATATTGTGGGTGTTGGATTTGGTTGCCCGATGATGCTTTGAACAGAGGGCGAAAATGAATGGGAATGCATTGTTGGATTCTAATGTGGTTGAGGTAAAAGAAATATGGTGGGTGTTGGCTTTCACGACGCCGAATGATGAAAACCCCAGAAGTAACGGGTGCCTACTAGCTTAAGTTAGCATTGGACGACTTAATCATCAAGAGCCAATTAACTTCGGTTGATCAGGGTATTTTGGTGATTACGGAACCGGCTGGCCTAGGTTGGTATGGAAGGCCTCATCGAACTTTGTATATCGACAAGAACTTCCTATATTCTACTACTCACAACTATCGCTTTCAACTAAACTTGCTAACCACTTTTCTGATTTTTCTAATGAGCGAGGAAAATGGATCGCAAGATGGTTCTATGGACTGGCGCTAAAAGGACGAGAAGACAAGGATGGCAAATGACTACTGTTACATGAGTGACCTGAATGGATTGTAAATTAATAAATTGTTACCAAAACAATGCAAGCTGGTGTAAATAATTTTTTGTAACAAGTATCATGTTTGCAATATATTACTTATATAATAATGGATTTATTGAGATGATGCTAATGATGATGATGATGATGTAATGATTATGATGATAATGATATCAATGCACTAATCTTACCTTGATTCATATTGACATTTGTGATAATTACGTGTTTAAAGAAGCTGAGATTATGAGCTGATTAACGATTGACGGATTTTTATTAGACGCTAATTACCGATAATTGTTGTTTAGATTAGATTAATTACGCGGGTTCTCACAAAATCCACCATGTCGCTGTCAAGATAGGTGGATAGTTCCCCGCTCCTTGTGGGTCTTGGCTGAGCAGGCGTTGGTGTAGAAGAAGAAGAAGACCTGGATCTGGACCTAGAGGAAGAGGCACCGAAGATCGCACCCCACATATTTGTCTTCACACTCGAGGTGGGGGCTACTGGAGGTCGTTGCGAGCGGACTTCCCGGAACTTATTTTTATACCTTTCAGTAAACCTCAGATAACCGAGAACAAACTTCGCAAAATAGTCAAGATAGTCTAGCCTCAGAGCATCACTAAGAAGATCAAGTACAATTACCAAATGCATCAATTTTAGCCCTAGGATATAAAAGAAACGCAAATGTATATAGGTAAGGATTTCTCCAATATTTAAGGTATTTAGATTTCATAGAAACAACAAAGATCACGTAAAACTAAGTCATTTTCATATATTTTCAATTCAGTAGCAATTCGTAAAATAGTATGTACAATGATATGAGATGTTGGATAGTAGACAGCAAACAAAGCAACAGTTGCCTCCTAAAAAATTTCTAAAAACGATAATATCTTCTTAGCAATGAACCAATGTTGCTCAGTTAATAGTATACTACCGTCAGTGCTATGATAGTGCGTTTGAATAAAAACAGAAAAAGTGCTCCTGTATGGTAAAATATTCTTAAGCATGAGGTAAGTAGAGCTCCACCTTACCTCCATGTCCAAACCGAACTTTCTTGGACGTACACCCATCGCCCTGCAGAAGTTCTTATATCGTGCTATTCTTACATTAGAATTATTCTAGAAAAAAATTGCATCGCGAACAACTTTAATATACGGACTCAACCTCTTCAAACTACATTTGACTATAAGGTTGATAATATGATAAGCGCATCGTTGATGTAGCAAGAAGGAATCGGCATATGTACTCAACACTGGAGTAAAAATGTCCATGGCCCTAGAGTTTGAAGCGACGTTGTCTAAAGTAATTGCGAATATTTTGTCTGTAAGACCAAAGTCTTCCACGACTTTGATAATACAGTTCACAATATTCTCACCCGTGTGTGCTACATCAATTAATTTCAAAACTATAATCCTTTTCTCCATTACTCAGTCGTCATTAACATAATGCGCAACTACACTAAGATAATCCTCCCTAGCCCGGCCACTCCATATATCCGAGGTTAGGGCCACCGAAGATATGCACATACTAAATAGTTCATTTATTTTATTACGACGTTCATTATAGTATTTCACTAGATCCCTAGTTGTTGTCTGTCTAGAAACGGAAGAAAATCTAGGATTATGCGCAATCTTAATGTAATTTTGGAAAGAAACAGACTCGCCAAATCCCAACGGTAAATCCCCAGAAGCAATTAAATGAAAGAGAGATTGGCGGGCTACATAAGGATCATAGTCCCAGCTACATATCGTACCGTCGGGGTTGTATTGTAGCTGTGTCTGCCTCATCACCAATCCTTGCTTGGTTCGACATCTTGTAGCATATCTAAGCAAGTGCCTCGTTCCACATGTAGACTTTGCAGACAATTCATGACGACAAATTTTACAAATAGCATATGTTACCTCATTTCCCGTTGCGTCTTGCTTAGTTGTCCTGTTGAAATTCTCCCACACTCCCAATGTAGACTGTCTCGACCTCTTTGCTCGATTCTTAGTGGAGCCCGATCGCCAGAGAGCCCGATGACTTTAACTATGCCATGCTCCTCCAGTGAAACCTTCGGTTGGTTTGAGGCAGCCGCAACCGCCTCCATGGACGCAATTTCCTCCGGTGAAAGTCAGTAATCACCAAGAGCAAAGCTGTCGTAAGGACTGTCCATAACGAAAACTGCAAAATCGAAACTAACACTATTACTACTTTCATCTTAGCATAACAAGAACTAAAAATAAAAGTATTACAAAAATATTATTGTACCTCTTTCGCTGACTTGCTGCCAAAAATTGAAATTTCCAAATTTTGGCACAAATTTTTTGAATTTTGCCAAATTAGCTCAACACGGATTTGAATTTGCACAACACAATTTCAAAGAGAGAATAGAGAATGAAGGGGTGCTGAATGAGGGGGGTTATGGTGGCTATTTATAGGAAAATTTTCGGGATTTTTTAAATTGTTTTGCTATTTTTTAAGACCCCAACGGTCAAAAACGATCAAAAAAGGCCGAAATCCACTAATGGGTGGATTGTTTCGGGTCATGCCGTCCCAGGCACCGCCCACGAGCATGAAGCACCGCCTCGCCGCCCTTACCCCGCCTCGCCCCCACCCCACCCCTTCTTCTTCCCCAACCGCCGCTTATGCGTGCAAGATGCGCGACGCAAGACACGTCCAAGACCAAGATGCCTCCTCGCCTCCTCAGAGCTCAAGTGCCGCCTCCTCTCGGCTTCGCTAGCGCCGCCTCCTCTCCTTCACGCCTCCTCGTCCGTGCCGCCTCGTCTCCTCCACTCCGGCCTTCTCCTTCCTTCGGCCTTCTCCTTCCTTCGCGGTCCGCGCCTTCTTCCTCTACATCGATGATGCCCCGGCCTCCTTCTCCATCCGCTGGACCCAAATCAATCGTCGCGTTGCCGTCCTTGATGCGCCTCTGCTCCAAGCTCGCCGTCTTTGCTCGAGGTCCCGCTGCTGTCACAAAGCCAGCTGCTGCCGCGTCCGCGTCAACAATGGAATGAAGGAGGTGGTCGCGCCAGCTAGCATGCGCTGCGTGTGCATCATCGGGAGCGGGCCGACCGCACACACGACAGCCGTCTACGCGGCACGGGCCGAGCTCACGCCCGTGCTCTTCAAGTGCTGGCTTCTCCTTCCTCGGCGCCAGCGACGCCCCATCCTCCTCCTTCCTCCGCTCCGGCCTCCTCCCTCCTCGGCTCCTCCTTGGCTCCCTCCCTCGCCATCGCTGCCTCGCCAGCCTAGCAGCCTCCCTTGGTGCCGGTGCCTCCGCCTCGACGACTCTCTGCAATCGGGCCGTGCCTGGGTCGTGCCGTGCCACTATGCCTGAGTGTCAACCCAAGCACGGCACGGGCTTTCGTGCCGAGCCGACACGGCCCATGAACAGTGTGGGGCGTGTCGTACCTGGGCCAGGCCTACAGTGATGTGCCTCGGGCCAGCCCAACAGGCACGGCCCATTTGGCCAGCACTATGCTATAGTACGCATGGACGGGAGGATGCGAGGGCCTCACGGAGGCTGGGCCTTAGAAAATTTATTTCCTGAGAAGTAGAGACCGGAAGGTGGGGCTAGGCTAACATTATGATGTGGATGGTGATAGGTGGCAGTTTATGATTGGTGGTCCTCTTGATTCGTCTCAGACGACGGGATTAGAGCTAGCCAAATGGGCGGCCCGGCACGGGCATGAACCGGCCCCGCCCATCACTACTACAAAAAGGCTAATACTAGACACCTCATCACAGACGGTTGACCAAAATAGTCTCAGATATATGCAATCATAGACGGTTTTGGTTTAGAGACCGCTCGTGTTATTGGTCGTGCTAAAAACCGCTCAGTGAAGAGGTAATATCACGAGGCGCTCATGTTGAAAATCGTGGACTATCACGAGGCGGTTCAACAAGAACCGCTCGTGATATTACTAAATATCACAGCGGTTTCAACAAACAACCGCTCGTGATACTTCACATACGGTTTTAATAATGAACCGTCTGTGATATGAGACCATATCACGGACGGTTCCATTGTGGAACTGTCTGTGATAAGTATCACTGACGGTTCCATAATAGAACCGACTGTGATAAGTCTCCCCGCTAGGGTTTGCGCCTAACTCGTCACTCCCCAGCGACGCCCTTACTCTCGTCTGTTCCCCTCCCCACCCGAGTGACCCCGTCGCCGACGCCGTCATGCATTCTTCCTGTCACCAATAGTTGTGACACCACGGTTCACTGCACAAGACACTCGTACGATAAGAGTGTCTTTTCCAAAGGTCATCGTTGTGCCACAACCACTGTGACGCCAAGCCGCCCCTCTTCCTCCTCCCCCCAACAGACTGCTGACCAGCTACCTCTCCACCGACGATGTCGAGGTAAGACAGATCTATCACCTATTGGTTTGTCTTTGTTGGTATTCATGTGAACCGAGCTCCTCCTCCCTCGCCCACCCTCCCGCACCTCCGGATCAAGTTCTCTCCTCCCTGCGCCGCTGGATCAAACTCCCAGTCCCCCCTCGCCGCGCCATCGGCCCTGGCTCCTCCTCCCTACGCCGCAACTCTAGCTCCTCCTCCCTCTCGTCGTCGGCTCGTTGTGCTACCTCGGACCTCCATCGCGCCTCCAACCTCTCCGGCTCTCCCACTAACGCGTAAGTCCCCTTCTTGTCTTCTTGGTGTTGTCTGGTTGTTGGTTGATGCTGATGATGATGGCCATTGGCCAGAGCCCAAATGCTAAATGTGTAATACATACATACATGATGAGAAGTGCATCATTGCAGAGAAGTGTAAATGTGTAATACATACATGTAGAGAGAAGTAGAGAAATCATAAATATAAATGAATGTAATGATCATGCAGATGCTTGTTGGCTAGTGGCACCTTGCTAGCTATTGAACTGCTCAATGATGTTAATAGTCTTATGCTGAAATTGAATTGATAATTAGTTCATATTAATAGTCCCTTGCTCTGTGATGTAAACTGAGGGCTATTGGTGTATGTGCATTAATTCTGTGCATCTTGCTTAGTTCATCTTTGTGGGTTGATTGACAAAAATGAATGGGGCAAAATAGTGGGTTTGGTTAATGCTCTTCGATGGGCAACCGAGGGTAATTGATGTCGGTTCTTTGTGCTTGGTTAGCTTTACATGGGATCGATGTGGTTCGGATGGGGCTTGGCTGCAATTAACTTTTCAGATTTGTGTCCTAGAGTGCGAACACGCCCCTACCATTCTATTCCTCATCTCTTCTCTATAAAACCTCAGCGGTGGCTACTTGTGCCTTTAAAATCGGCTTATATATATATATATATATATATATATATATATATATATATATATATATATATATATATATATATATATATAATCGATCATCGTTTGTAGTCTGACAATTTCGGTGAAGTCACATGAAGGGAGCTTCATGAGGCAGGTGAACCAACCTTCCTTGATGTCATGTCCAATTACCTATCGTGGACATGTAATTGTATGTCCACGATAGGTAATTGCAATGCATTTCTTGAATTTGTAGGCTCGATATGTTACTGTGGTAGCTGTGGTCATCCTCCTCATGACCTCGAAGTGGTCAGACTCAATATAGTGCTTCTCTATATATATATATATATATATATATATATATATATATATATATATATATATATATATATATATATATATATATATATGAAGCCGCTTTTAAAGGCACAAGCAGCATTGCTTGAGGTTTTATTTATATATCACATACGGTTCTAAACACGAACTGTCTATGATAGCTAGTTATCATGCAGGCGGTTCGTGTTTAGAACCGCTCGTGATAGATAGTTATCACGAGCGGTTTGGTGTTAGAACCGTCAGTGATAGTCGATATCACTGAGCGGTTTTGAGTTAATAACCGTTTAGAAAGATACATTACTGACGGTTTGAAAACCGTCGTGATGACCTCATGTCATTATCGACCCATAGACTCGGGCGGCCACGAAACCGCTCGTGATGGCGTTTGAATCGCTCGTGAAGGCTTTTACGTAGTAGTGCATCCTGGCTCGCTATTAGATGGGGCCGTCTTTGGGAGAGGCGGCCTAGGCACGCCCGCCGCCGTTCGTCTTGCGGTCGTGGTTTGGTCAAGACGAACTGTTATTGGCCAATGAGCCAAAGCAAGACATTTAGCCTGTTAGGCCCAAAAAAGATCAGAAAAAAAAATCCAAAAAATCATAAAAATGTGTAGAATTTAGAAATAGATATGAGAATTTTTAAAAATGAGACAATCATATTGAAAATGTAATAAAGAGATTTATTAATGTTCATCTGGCTGCCTCGTTAAAACCTTCACCGAGTAAAAACTGAAAAATGAGAAAACCTTGGCAAAGGGAAAAGAGTACAGTCTATAGCTCTATATACATCCTTATTCTATGTGTCATTGTCCAAGTACAGATTTTTGAACACCTCCGGCAACTGTGGATTTTCCCACAGAGTGTTGTATTCGTGAATCTACTTGTTCCCAGTCCTTCACAGTTAGAAGTATCTCCACTATCTCACTTGTGAGACTTGTTCTTCGCTCCTCCAATATTCTTCTAGAAAGACTGAAAGCAGACTCGGAGGAAACTGTCGAGACAAGAACAGTTAACACATCACGTGCAAGTGTGGATAGCACAGAATATGTTAACTTATGGGCTTACCACTATTGCAAAATATTGAAGGCTTTTGAGTTAAAATCCACCATATCGCTATCCAGATAGGTGGATAGTTCCCCACTCCTTGTGGGTCTTGGCTGAGCAGGTGGCGGTGTAGAAGAAGAAGACTTAGACCTGGAGGAAGAGCCACTGAAGATCTTGCCCCACATATTTGTCTTACTACTTGAGGCGGGGGGCTATTAGAGGTCGTTGCGAGCAGACTCCCTGGAACTTATTTTTATACCTTTGGTAAACCTCGTATAACCGAGAACGAACTTCTGCAAAATAGTTAGTATAGTCTAGCCCTGTAGCATCACTAAGAAGATCAAGCACACTACCAAATGCATCAATTTTAGCTCCAGGATCTAAAAGAAATGCAAATGCATATAGGTAAGGGATTTTTCTCTAATATTTAAGGTATTTAGTTTTCATAGCAACAATAGCATCGTGTAAAATAAGTTATTTTCATATATTTTCAATTGAGTAGCAATCTGTAAAATATTATGCACAATGATAGGAGATGTTGGATAGTAGACAGTGGACAAAGCAACAGTGGCCTCATAAATTTTTTCTAAAAACTGTAGTATCTTCTCAGTAATGAACCAATGTCACTCAATCAATAGTATACTACTGTCAGTGCTCTGATAGCGCGTTTGAATAAAAACAGAAAAAATGTTCTTGTATGGTAAAAGACTCTTAAACATCAAGTAAGTAGAGTTCCACCTTACTGGCATATCCAAACCAAACTTTCTTGGACGTAAACCCATCGCCTTGCAGAAGTTCTTATATTGTGCTATTCTTACGTTAGAATTATTCAAGAAAGAAATCACATCGCGAAAAGCTTTAATATATGGACTCAACCTCTTCAAACCACATTTGACTATAAGGTTGATAATATGACAAGTACATCGTTGATGTAGCAAGAAGGAATCAGCGTATGTACTTAACATTGGAGTAAGAATATCCATGGCCCTAGAGTTCGAAGTGGCATTGTCTAAAGTAATTGAGAATATTTTGTCTGTAAGACCAAAGTCTTCCATGACTTTGATAATATAGCCCGCAATATTCTCACCCGTATGTACTATATCAATTAATTTCAAACCTATAATTCTTTTATCCATTAGTCTGTCATCATTAATATAATGAGCAACTACACTAAGATAATCCTCCATAGCCTGACCACTCCATATGTCCGAGGTCAGGGCAACTGAAAATGTGCACGTACTAAATAATTCATTTATTTTATTACGACGTTCATTGTAGTATTTTACTAGATCCCTAGTTGTTGTTTGTCTAGAAACAGAAGAAAATAATGTAATTTTGGAAAGCATCAGACTCCCCAAAGCCTAACGGTAAATCCTCATAAGCAATTAAACGACAGAGAGATCGACGGGCTACCTCAGGATCGTAGTCCTAGCTATGTACCGTACCGTTGGGGTTGTACTGCAGCTGTGTCTGCCTCATCACAAATCCTTGCTTGGCCTTACATCTTGTAGCATGTCTAAGCAAGTGCCCCGTTCCACTTGAAGACCTTGCAGATAATTCATTGCGACAATTTTTGCAAATAGCATATGATACCTCATTTTCCTGTGCTTCTTGCTTGGTTGTCCTGTCAAAATTCTCCTACACTCCCGATGTAGACGGCCTTGACCTCTTTGCTCCGGTTGACGTGGAGCCTGATGCTACCGTGGAGCCTGATGACGGAACTCCGCCTTGCCCTTCCGGTTGGCTTGAGGCAGTCGCAGCTGCCTCCATGGATACAATTTCCTCCGATGAAAGACCGTAATCACCAACAGCAAAGCTGTCGTAATTAGAGATGTCCATAACGAAAACTGTAAAATCGAAACTAACACTATTATTACTTTCATCTTAGCATAACAAGCACTAACAATAAAAGTATACAAAAAATAGTATTGTACCTCTTTTACTGACTTGCTGCCGAAAATTGAATTTTCCAAAATTTGGCAATTTTTTAAAAATTTGCCAAATTACCTCAACACGAATTTGAATTTGCACAATAGAATTTCAAAGAGAGAATGAGGAATGGAGGGGTGCTGAATGAGGGGGGGTATGGTGGCTATTTATAGAAAAAAATTTGAGATTTTTTTAATTTTTTATTGCTATTTTTAAAGAGCCAAACGGTCAAAAACGCAAACGGCTGGAATTTAGTCGGGTCGTGCCGTGCCAGGCATGGCCCATAAGCCAGCTGCCCGGCCTACCCCGCCCCGGCTCGGTGCCTCTTTTGTCCCGCCACCTGCTCGGCTACCCCTTGGTCTCCCTCCCTGGCTCCCTGCCGCATGCGGCACTAGCACACTATCGCGGCATAGCAGCGGTGGCATGACACCCTCCACCTCCACGGTCCACGCCGGTGCCCTCCACTTCGCCTCCTCTACCTCCCTTCTTGAGCCAGCCCGTGGCCCCCGCCGCCTTCTACTTCCTCTGCGCCGGCGACACCCCGTCCTCCTCCTCCCTCCGCTTCGGCCTCCTCTTCCCTCCTCAGCTCCTCGCCTCCTCTCTTCCCAAGCCGCCGCGCCACCCTCCTCCTGGCTCCTCCTCCCTTCCCGAGCCAGCCCCGCCGCCATCTCCTTCCTCCAAGCCGGCGGTCGGTGCCGCCATCCTCCTCCCTCCTTCGTTGCCGCCTTGCTTGCCTTACCGGGCACCTCTCATAATCGGGCTACGTGTTGGGCTCGTCTTGTCGCCGCACAACCCATGAACCAAAGGGCGTAATCTAGGAATTTTGAAGACACAGGCGAGGCTAACCTATGTGCTGGCTCGGTGGCTTGCCGTGCCGCGCCAAGTCTCAACCCATACACGTGCTTCACCTTAGCCTCCGCCTGCGCCGTGCCTTAGCACTCTCCCGCGTCATAGCCCCTGCGCCGAGCCTCAGTGGTCGACTAGTCGGTGCCTCACCGTCCCCACGCCAGAGACCTCGTGACTGCAAAGACCCACCACTGAATCGGAGCCGGAGCACGGAGCCGGATGGATGGGGAATGGTTAGGGAATTAGGGATTTAGGGTTACTAGTGCATCTGCATTTCATTGGGGATTTGACTTGATCAGAATCGGCTTTGCAGATCTTGCATTCGGTAGCGTCTCAACCACTCTGCCACGCTAACGCCCAACGAAATAGCCTGCAGGGGACTCTGACGCATTGCATGTGTGTGCTCGTGCCCTCATTTGGTAGTCACACCAACCTTGCAGTTTCTAAGTGCCCAAAGGGAATCCGCCAGACGCAAGCAGCCTCTCTCCAACCTTGGTCATCAGATTGTCCTTGGACACATACATCACCAGTATTGCTATGCGAGAGGAACTTTTTTAGTGTTTTGACAAGGAAAAGCCTTCTTAATTATCTCTCACATGCAGCATGTTGACTAGTGTGTTATATATGGCAAGTCAGTTACTGTGAGCAGCAGATAATATAAGGCGAAATTAATAGGTGAAATGGGTCATGACTCACTCATGAGGGTAACTGTGAACTTGGGCAGGCATGCTTGCTTGGACGTTTAAGATCGGGTTAGAGGGGGGGGAGGGGTTTCCGCTGGCCCAGGAGGCCAGGGCAACCGCCCTAGCTCGGCTTGCCCCGAGGATAGGTCCACCAGTGCTATGAACAATACAGGCCGTGCCGTGCCTGACCTGGGCCTACAATGTTGTGCCTAGAGCTAGCTCGGCCCGTTTGGCCAGCTCTAGACGGGATGATGGATTCAACGTTTGTGTGGGCCCCACGTTAGGCTCTGCCTTCCACTCGAAGGCTCAAGGTAGCCGCCTTTCTTACTGGGAAGACGTATCATGAAATGAAGTACGCGTGAGCTAAAGGGAAAGCAGACAAAGGGCTAAAATAGGAATTCATTCAAAGAGGAGGGGTATTTCCGGGATATTGCTCCCGCAAATAAAGCTGCAACAGCTTGCGAAGCTGAAACAGTGCTCCTGCAGCTGGCTGCTCTCCTCATCGTCCTCCCCTCCCCTGCCGCTGCGTCCTCGCTTTCCCCACCACCAATCCACAAACCCTACTCCTCCGCGCTCTCCGCCAAAGCCTCGCCATTCCGCCATGAGGTATCCATCCATCCCTTCCTACCCCTCCTCCCTTAGCCCTTTCCTGGGTTTTTCTTTGGTGTTGTTTTTCCTCAATGGAAGGCGATTTCTTGGGTTCTTGCGAGTTATTTTCTTTCGTGCAAGGTCGCGGTGGTTGTTTCTTTGCTTGTGCTAGGGATCTGAATCCGAATATTTCCCTGTATCGAAGGATTGTTCTGGCTCTTGGCATTGCGAACGATAGGGCGTTACGTTACTTTGGGATTGATTGGTCGTATATGTTGTTTGATCGGCTGATGAACTGGTTATAGTACCCGGAGGGGGGGGATATGAATTGCCTCACTAGTTCTTAAGTGGGGTATTATATCGAACGTGGTACGCGGAAATTGGTTCTTGATTGTTCAAATAGGATCTGCGGATTGCTACAAATACAGATATACGATTTCCCACTATACTCATTTAGTTCTTTCTTGTGCTGTGACTACGCTGTTTAGTTGTTGGTACAGCAAAATAGGACGCCCTGTTTCATTAATGCTACAGAATGCTGTTTGCAATCTAGTGCTGTCTACTGTTACATTGAAATGGTTGCAAAAGTAAGTGTAACATGTGGACATCTGTCGAACACGCCGCACATTGCATGCTAATAGGACATGCATTTGGTTATTTAGTACGATCGGCTTGTATTTGTCTACCACACTGACTGTGTTTAGCTAGTGGCCCCACAGTGTTTCTTGTCCTTTGCAATAGCATGGGGAAAAGAAGACTAGGATGTGCATTGCATCACATATGTATATCATAATAAATCGACTATGGCGCTATTCGATTCTTACTTCTTAGTATCAGGTAAATATTTTTGTTATTTGCTTGACACACTAATAGACTTTGTTGCTACAGCCATTCTGTTTCCTCCTCTTTCCCCCCCTGTTCTATTGCAGTCGTATCAACATTTGGTTATCTGCGAGACTTAGAAATTTTCAACCAATTCACCATTTTGAATAATGTACTGAATTACTGATGTATGATGGAATAAGATAGTACTATATCACTGTTACCACCATACTTTTTCGGGCCATTTTGTTTTCATTTATACTTTATCTCTGTAAGTGAATAAGTGCACATTGTTTTTTTGGGTGTTGTGGCACAACATGATGCATTTTCTATGGCATGCAGTCGTCAACCTGAGGTGCTGTGGGCTCAACGCTCAGAAAAGATTTACTTGACTATCTCACTGCCAGATGCACAAGATGTTGTGTTGAAGACTCAACCTCAGGGCCTCTTTAGCTTCTCAGCTGTTGCCCATGGGGAACCTTTTAGCTTCAGTTTGGAACTCTTTGACTCCATACTACCAAAGGTAAGTAGTATTTGTTGGCTTCAGTTCTGGATAGGAATATGGGGCGGTTTCAGTTGATATTAACTTTTGTTCATTTTCCACTTTTTGGGTTAATCTTGCATGGATGAACATTAAAAAGCAACCAAAGGGATATATATGATACTGAAAATGTTGGCACTCGTCTTTGGTCAACAACAGAACCATGTCAGTTGTAGGAAACTAGGAACCCACATCTAATGAGCTGAATATTTGTATACATGTCATACCATGTTTGAGGGCATTCAATTATGCATGTTGTGAACTGTGGTATCAATGAGTAATGACAACTGAAAGATATTAAAAGGAAGCTCAACCAACAATCAATTGAAGTGGATGTAGATCTTTGTTTTGAGAGCTGCTAGCTGCTGGATAACTTGCCAGCCAATCTTGATGACAGAGATCATTGATTTCTTTTTGTGAATTGTTAGTGGGCTAACCATCATTTTGCTTGGTCTATAGGGAAGTAAAACAAAGACAAAGATTGGCTTGCGAAACATAATCTGTTCGATCCAGAAAGAAAAGAAAGGTTGGTGGAAGCGCTTGCTGAAGTCAGAGGAAAAGCACCCATATATCAAAGTTGACTGGAACAAATGGTGCGATGAGGATGAAGAGTCTGGTATGTGCTAATGATCTACATGCTCAAATACAGACATTTTTATTCTACCCATTTGTGGAGTTCATTAGAAATGACAGATTGAGAAAGAAAGCCAGAAGTTGCAATTCGATATGTTATATTGATGCAATATGTAGAATTCTATTATGGAGAGGACCTTGGCATCATTCATTTTCAACTATGCACCCTCTCACTCCGGAGAGCCTAGGTTGCTGGGTAACTTAAGTGTGTGAAAATAAGTCCCTAAAGTACATTTTGGATGCACAAATTCAAGTGTTTCTGTTGAGGTTCCTTTGTTGATCTTTCCAATATCCAGATTGTTTTATTAAGCTTTACACAAAATTCAGAGTCCATTACATTTGTGCTATGACTGAACCATACCATTCCAATATCCAGATTGCTTTATTAAGCTTACGCAAATTCAAAGTCCATTAAATTTGTGCTGTGGGTGGACCATACCATACTTCCTGATGGTCAAGTGTATTGTATTTTCAATTTCCTCAGGTTGCGTTGTATTATGTGACAAGCATTTTTTGTGAGAACCTAAATAATTTATTATTGTTTCCTTCGTTTCTAAGTTGTTTTAATGTTAAATACACCGGCTAAATAATCTGCAATCTAGTCTAAAAAAATCCGCAATCTCATCATGAAGCCTGTTATTGGAAAATAATGTTTTGCCTTTAGTTCTGTGACTAGAGTTGCTTCCTTGTTTAATGGAAGCTTCTAATTTCTTCATTTTTATCTGCATTTCCGTTCGTAATGTTGTTTACTTTGATCTATATATAGTCACATCTAACACACAATTCCTTACAGAGGCCTCAATGGGTTCAGACGATGACTTTGATGGGGTATGAACTATGATCAAGCTTCTCTGGCTCATCCTTTTTCTTGATTTGGATTTAATGCTTTAGTTTAGAGTTACTTATTACTGTCTTCACGCTGTTGCAGGGAGATGATGGAGACGGAAGCGATGACGATGACGATGATGATGGAATGCTTTGTGAGTACCCATCTTGTACTTGAATGCCACCTCGGTTGTACTTACTGTTCTGCTTCTTGTTATGAAAATTAAACCTGATGGGTTACCAATATGGAAGACTTTCCATATACGAAGTCTATCCACTAGGCACTATGCTAACCTATATGTTATGTTCACGTCATGGTAAGGATAAGTTAATTTGAATCTCTGTGGCATCTCGACTGGATTTTTTTTTGTCAGAGTTTACCAATTTTTTTCTTTATTTTATTATAATTTTCACCTTCTTCTGTATAGTACTCCCTCCGGTCACAAAAGATTGACCTTTTTTGGTACGTGTGGTCAAACTTTATAAACTTTGAATATCGATATCTTTTTTCAGTATTTAGATTGAACACATGAAAATGGTATATAGATTTGTCTCAAAAAGTACTTTCATAAAAATATAATTTATTAGGTTTTATAAATCTATTACAATAGAAATTAGTGGTCAAGTTATGCTTTAGGGACCGTGTCGATATCCAAAACGACATTCTTTTGTGACTAGAGGGAGTAGCATGTTACTGATTGAGGAATTGTTGATAGTCAGATTTCATTGCATAAACTAAGCAACAGTTCTAACATTCAAACACCTACCTAGTCTTTGTTCCGAGGAGTCACCTGCCTAGTCTTAAAAAAGTAACAACCAGAACTTCGTGCTCCTTCTAATTCAGTTCTGTTTGCTTGCAGATCTCCCTGACCTTGAAAACATAAGAGGCAAGTGACTAGGCAGCTTCGATGAAGGAAGTAGGTCTGCTGTAACAAGTGATTGTTGACGCAACAAAGTAGGCTTGTCATTGGCGTAGTTGGTGATACTCGCTGAACATCTATGATGGCACCAGACTTTTGGCATGGTCCTAACTTGCTTGCCATATGTCTTTTATCAAACGGAATACTCTTTTGTAACCATTGAGCTGGGGCTCTGAATGTAGCTATGAGGTGTGTGTTGTTATCGACCAACTTCTTAACGCTAGTGAATGGCCAAAGGGCTAAGGCTCTAATATATATCACAATGCAGCAAGACATTATGGAGCTATGGATCCTGAGCACCTCGCAGTTTCCCGTATCATGATACGAGTTCCCATTGGCAGGATCGATGAGATATAGAGGGTGCTATGTTGATTCATAGAATTATCGGAAGTTCGAGCTGTTTTCTATCACCTCTTCAGGGTTGCTCTAGTCTTGCCGATGCATTCCTATCTACATAACGCTGAAACTGTGTTGCTTTTAGTAACTATTATAGCAAATTTTCAGGCTCAAGATCAGGGTATCTCTACCCGTTGATGGCCTCTTTCCATGCTAAGAGGTGCCTGATAGAAACTTGCATCCATCTGCATCCAGATAGAGCGTGTTGTCATCTTTATCGTTGCATATGCATTACTAATCTGTCACCTTGCCATCACGTGCTTGCACCAGGAACTTGTACAGGTCCGTCTGATCAAACGAAGCGGTGCAAGACGGGAGGTCAATTAGCCAATGCTATTCACCATGCGCATGTGCTTATGGCTGAATGATTACACCGCTAGATTTTAGTTGCACGGATGTGAAAATATCGGAGGCTTGTGCGGTTGGCCAAAGTGAGAAACAAAGGGGTTCTTTTTCTTTCTTTCTTTTTTTTGTCATCATACTATCGATATCGTGCGTACATGTCGACAGGGCATCCGATTCCGTTCCCTAATTATTGCTGCAACCGGATAATCTCCTTCCCTACTTTGAATGGGAAGCACGTCTCGAGATTCTGCATCCAGCGGGATGTATATCGATCTGTGGAGTTGAAGCTGCAGATGGCGTCAATCGGGCGCTTCAATCGCGATCGCGGTCAGTGGCTTTAGAGGTAGACTAGTCTAGCATATGGCCATGAAGATCACATAAGATTTATGGTCGTCTTTAGAGATAATAGGCGTAAGTTTCTATACATCTGAATGAACTAAATCAAAAGAGCAAGAAGACAAGTACTCATTAGAATGATAAGGAAGTTGGAGCTGTTTGCCCAGCTTACAACCCTGACAAAACATGGACGTGTCAACATGAACACGTCCAAGAACACCCTGACGAACTAATGAAGAAAGACGAGACCCACACAAGTGACCTAAACGATGATGCCATCAAGAAAAACCCCAGAGGTGGTGGCAGCAGTGGCAATGGATGTAGAGGTGATAGGAGCAACTGAAGTGGACGGAAGGTGGAGGCGGTCAAGAATGTAGAGACCCTGACGATCCCTCACGACGCCGGCCGCCCCAAGTACCGCCCCCCGTCTGCACGGTCCTGAACAAAACAGTGTGAGAATCAAAAACAACCCTACAAAGATCGGTGAGGTGACCCACTGAGAGAAGCTGCATGGTAAGCTGAGGAACATGAGAAACAACTAGAACAGAAAAGTCAGTGGACAAAGGGTGCCTCGATCACGACAAACAGAGGAGTATCGCTTACCGTCTCGAATCGAGATAGGAAAACAGAGGTCCTCATCAAGTGAGAGATGTGGAGTCGGTGTCATGTGGAAAGAGGCACCGTAATCCGTAACCCAAGAAGTACTCGAGTAGACGTCGAGCTAGACTAGCGTAATCTGTTGAGCCGAGAGAGCCTTGAACTAGAGCCCGCGAATCGCTGAATAGAGTCACCTCGCTGAGAAGATCCTAACGTCTTTGGGTCTGTCCTCTTGTCGAGGAAGGGCCTCCCTGCCCTCCCTTGGAGCGTCCAACTCCACGCGTCTTATTATTTTTCGCAGACCGCACAACGCCGTAGTCGTGCCCAAAGTTCTTGCAATAATTGCATCAACCCCAGTTGGTGCAAAAATAGGAGCAGAAACCGACACCTGAGGAGGGACTGTAGTCGAAGCAGAAACCGTCGGTGTAGTCGAAGAAGAAGGGTAGCAAGCACAACGGAACAAATCTGGCCGCTAACTCATGGTGAAGCTCTCAAAGACGAAGCGCCGAAGAGTCTCGGTGCTTTGTCGGCCGTGGTGGCGGCTCAATATTCAAATACAGCAGAGCTCAAACTCGGGCGAAGATGGCGACGAAATCATAAAGGCGAAGGCGATCACGATCATATACGCGACTTTATGACACTCTAACAGAGCGGAGAAGCCGCCTTCACCGGTGGCACCGAGATCGGCTAGGGCTTGGAAGAAGTCGTCAACAGAGGAGTCCTCCTAGCAAAGCGTCTCAACTCACGTTGAAGCTTAAAAGAATCGAGCATCGCCGCTCACTTTGGTATCGCCGCAAGAATACTCCCAGATCTGACGAGTAGCACGCAGACCAACAATATCTGGTTTGATAGAGTCATCAATGCTGACCACTAGGATGGCTCGAACACGGGCCTCATCAGCACACCAGCACTCAAAAGTGTCTATGGCATACTGAAAGGCCTCATCAGCAGCAGCGGCGGCCTCTGCCTCCTTCTTGGCGGCCTCATCTTCTGTAGGAGATGCAGAAGTAGGCTATCTGGGAGGAGGCTGAACCGGTGACGGCGGATAAGGTCGGGCACCAGTGATATGTCCCTAGAGGCGGAGACCATCGAGCGTGATCTCCATGAGTGAAGACCACAACTTGTAGTTCGTCCCATTAAGCTTTGTTCCCGAGAATGGAATCGCAGTTGATGGAACGGAAGCCATCGGTAGGTGGCGCTAGATGGCATGGCGACCAAGGCAACGAAGTCTAACAGGTGGCACTGGACGGCGCGGCGGTTAGATCGACGTTTTGTTTTCCTACTCTCTCTCTCTCTCTCTTTTTTATTGGGCGAGCTCGCTTAGGCGCTGAACGCTTAGCTCACGCGCGACGCCGCGCAGGGAAATAAGGTTTCCCTGGCTGGCGTTTCGGCGGGAGCGGCAGCGGGCGGCGCATGGTGGGGAACGACGGCGGTGGCTCAGTGGCGAAGACTTCGGGTGGCCATTGCGGCTCGTTCATCGCCAAGCTAAGCGCAGTGGTGGGGCAAGATGGCCCAGAGGCAAGAGCGACAACAACGGCGGCGGCGGCTTTGGCGGCGGTGACTGGTAGCTTCTTCGTCGGGGAAGGAGGACAACGTCGGGGGCGGCCATCGGTAGATGGCGACAGAGGTAGCGGCGGCTCTGGCGGCGCGGGGCGCTGTGGCGTCGGGCGTGCTCGACGCCGTCGCGGCGACGATGGCGCCGAAGCGGGTTCGTTGGACAAGCAACCGTGGCGGCGGCGTCGAGGCGGACTTCGCACGCAGCGCAGATGGCTACCGCAGAAAGCGACGGCAGCGGCGTCGGGATGGCAGCAGAAGGAGCTAGGTTAGAACGTTAGCTCTGATACCATGTTATGAATACTGTGTGTATCTATTCAAGAGGCCCAATGGGCAATATATATCGGGAGTACAAAGGGGGTTACCATATATAGATAAGGAAATACAAATGGAGTCCTATTCTAACATTCAGCACACATGTGTGGAGGCACACAAAGAAAGGTATTTTTTTTTAAAAAAAATCATCGCATGCATCATTTTGTTTTAGAACAGAAATGTATGTGCATAATCAATTCGACAGGAACACAAGAGTATCTACAGGATTCAAATGTAGGTCCAAGCTGTAAACCGTGCTTTATCTCAAAAAAAGTTATTTGTAAGGGCGTTGCTTCGGCTCAGACGTACGGTGGGAGCTGTAACATCCCAATTTTCGGAGTCTTTTTGAAATTTTTTCAAAACTCAAAAGTAACCATTTGGTTCTGTCTTTTACTCAAGCTTAACCTGGAGTTTTGGAAATTTGGAGATTTAACTTGAATAAATTGAACTCTAATTAACCTTTTTGGTCAATCTTGAGTTGTTAGTGCTCTTTGGCTTTCGTTTTCCTTCTCTGCCTCCCCTATGTTTGGACCTCCCTTAGGTCCCAGACCTCCCATGTGATTGGATCTTCTTTTAGGTTCAAGCTCGGGTTTGTGTTTCAAATGTCCTTGTTAACCGAAAATCCAATGTTCCTTTGGACCTCCTTGTATCCCCTAGGACCTCCCTTGTGTTCCTTGGACCTCCCTTGTGCCCGATCGGACCTCCCGCTCGATTTTGACCTTTATTGCTTTTGAACCGTTTGATTTGTGTTGGGCGGTTTGATCCTGTCGACACGTTCGGACGGTTCGAATGTTCGAATCCTTTTGAACCCTTTGATTTCTTTTGGACGGCCTTGATCTGATGTAGCGTTCGCCCGGTCCGAACGTTCCCATCATTTTTGGACCTCCCCTTGAGAGATCTGACCGTCAGGACCTCCCCTATTTTGATCCGACCGTCAGGACCTCCCCTTGAGAGATCTGACCGTCAGGACCTCCCCTATTTTGATCCGACCGTTAGGACCTTCCCTTGAGAGATCTGACCGTCAGGACCTCCCCTATTTTGATCCGACCGTCAGAACCTCCCCTTGAGAGATCCGACCATCAGGACCCCCCCTAGATCTGACTGCCAGGACCTCCCCTTCAGAGATCTGACCGTCAGGACCTCCCCTATTTTGATCCGACTGTCCGGACCTCCCCTTGAGAGATCTGACCGTCAGGACCTCCCCTATTTTGATTCGACCGTCAGGACCTCCCCTTGATCCGACCGTCAGGACCTCCCCTTGAGACATCTAACCATCAGGACCTCCCCTTGATTCGACCGTCAAGACCTCCCCTTGAGAGATCCGACCGTTAGGACCTCCCCTATTTTTGATCTGACCGTCAGGACCTCCTTAGGACCGCCTTGTCCTCAGGACTTCTTGTGGTTATTTCGCAAAGACCACCTCCGTGGGTCACGACCACCCCTGGGAGTCACGACCTCCCCGTTGGTCGCAACTGCTCCTTTTGCAAAGACCACCTTTTTTTGGACCTCCCCTTTGGGTTGGGTCAGCCTCATGTGTTTGACTGGCAGCTTGTCAGTTCCTACTCATTTTCCTTTTTCTCCTGTTGTGTACTGCCAGAGCCAAAGTCTTCAAGCATTTATTGTGGTTGTTTCTGCAATACCTCGTTTCCCTCTTGGGTCACTTCCTTGACTTGCCCTATTTCCCTCCATCACCTGCTCCCGTCGTGTGCCATTTAATGTAACGTCCTCCTCCTAGAGTCTCCCGTGCCTATAAAAGGACCCGAGAGAGCTCCCTGGCCCCTATTTGTCGCCCTGCACCTTGGACCACCTCCTTTGAGCTAGACCTCCCTCGTCTGAGCCCTCCTTGAGCAATTCAAGCTCTGGTTTTCATCTTCTTTGTAACCTTTCTTTGGCTCTTACTTGGTGAGTCCTTTTGATCTTCTTGTTGGAGTTTGCTTTGCTTATTTTGGCTCTCTTGAACGTGTAGATCCCGGTTTCACAAAGGAGTTCTTGGACCTGGCCACATCAACAGAGGCTTCTCAGTTCTTCATCGAAGGCAAGTCATAGACCTCGATCATGTTGAACCCATCTTTGCAAAAATGTATATTGTTTTAACTTATCATGCATGGCTTTTTGTTTACAAATGGTTTTGGGAGTAGTTATATGCCCTCTTGCCAGTAAAGACACCCTTGGTTATTTGAGACATACATATTGACATGTTTCCTTGGCATCCTTAGGATGGGCTTTGGTTGTTGGTCTCTGTTGAATTACCAACATGGGTACGTTTTATGCTTAGCCATGCTATAGCTTGCGATGGTATCAACTTCATGATTCTTATTGTTAAAATATGACTAAAGAACAATGGAACCGTGGCAATGCCACTCGATGAAATTGTTGTGCCAAGACTAGAGTGGTCCTTGGGCCGGGAGGAACCCTAAAGGTTTTATGCTCGGGCATGTTGGATGGTGGTTAGTGTGGGTGTAGGAAGCACATTGGGTTGTGGAATGACTTGCTTGAACAACCTACAAAGGACTTAACCTTGAACCATTGATCTGGGTCACCTTGTGCAACCACATGTCCAGGATAGGGTGGACCGGGTGCAATAATTAGAGAAGCTTGAGTCGGTTCTGTGTTGATGGGGATGGCGCAAGAGGGGGCCGGGATAGTGAAACCTTAGCGAGAGCAGAATCGAGTCAAGTGGACCTTTGTAAAGACCTGGTGGTGGTCTTCACTTGATTCGCACGTCCAAGGAAACATGTGTCGTATCAAGCAATCACCTCTTGTGGGTAAAGTGTACAACCTCTGCAGAGTGTAAGATCTATTTGAATAGCCGCAGCCTCGGTTATGGTCATGCCCGGAGATTTCACGCAAGGGGTAGACTTTTCAAAAGTTTGTGGTGGGTTTTGAGCTGGCCTTGTGCGGTTTGGTGTAGCCCGAGCTGTGATCAGGGGGATCACCGTGAGGTTCGGTTGTGGACAGGGTGTCCACAAGTGTTTTCAAAGAACTTGCTTCTTGTGTTTTTCTTTCAGCTTGTGCTTTGAAATCTACTTAATGCATCTCTTGCAAATATTGCTTTCTGCAAAACTAACCTTGCAGCCACTCCTTGTCAAGCTTTACATGATTAATATTTGCATGCATCCCCTATGACTTGCTGAGTACATTCAATGTACTCATGGCTTTGCGTCCTCTGTTTGATCAGTAGAGGAGGGTGACCCAAGGAGCACAATGCTCTATAAAGAGGAGCTCTATGAAGACCTTGCAACTTAGGGACGTCCTTCACTCGATGGCCTGTGAGGCTGATCGAATGGACCTTGCGCTTCTGTGTTTTCTACTGCTGTTATCTCTTTTGGTTGTAAGCCCAGTGAGGCACCCCTGTAAACAGCTTGACCATAAGGTCTTTTGCTTATGTTAATATTAATTTGTCTGCTTTAGCTTTGAGCTTGTGGTTTGGTCTTGATTGCACCATTGTGGAGTATGTGCGAGCTAGCCAACTGATCCTGGGACTAGCTCACGATGCACAGAGCTCGGACCTCTGTGTGATCCTGGAGGACCTCTAGGTGGACCTTCGAGTCCTCCTGGGAGGTCCTGGAGGCCTTCCACGGGTGGTCCTGGGAGACCTCCTGGGTGGTCTTGGAGGACCTCTCAGACCTCACGGGTGGTCTTGTTGGACCTCCTGGGCAGTCCTGAGAGACCCCTCCAGGAGCTCTCGGGTAAGGTCCTTACAGGAGCCTTCCCACCGTACGGTCCAGTCGAATGATGCAACATATCAAACATTGGTATGCAACATATTCTTCCTTTTGTTGCAACATGACATCAAAATATCAGGACCAAGCAACAAGAATTCTCAGAATAAAAAACAACACAACTATTATCATACAATCAAGCACACAAACACATCTGGAGACGCCAAAACATATAAAAAAATGCAACATCTCAGATTTTTAATGCAACATTTTTTTCCCGTAGTATGCAACAGATTTCCCCCTCGTGTGCAATTGTTTTCCACTGTTGCAACATTCTTCCCTCCGGCTCTCTTGCAACATCTCAGAATCAAAACAACACAATTATTATTAGACAACCAGTCACACAAACACATCTGGAGACCCCAAACATATCAAAAAAAAACATCTTAGAATTTTGTATGCAACATTTTTTTCTCCCTATGCAACAATTTTTCCCCTTGTGTGCAACATTTTTTTCCACGGTTGCAATATTCTTTTACAAAGGGCGCAACATACCAAAGGGGCTGATCGAGAGGATCTGGAAGCTCTAGCGACCACCTCGCAAGGATCAATCCGGATGTCTAATTCGAGCTCAGCAACCTCCCTGCACCCCTCACGAACCCCATCAAACCGCGATCGGAGGAAGAGGAGGAGGAGGTGCCGAACCTTTTTCGTCCATCCAGAGGGCGCCGCGAGCTCGGCGGTGGCAGTGGGCTCCCCCGCGACCACCTTCCTCTCCAGCGTCACCTCCACCTCCACCTCCACCTCTGCCGCCACCACGTGCTTGCCGCCGGTGGCCATGCTGCTCCTCGTCGCTCCTCTTGCTCACAAAAGTGGGGGATTCGCGAGGAGAGAACCGAGCTGTGTCTCACTGTGCGATTTTGGGAATGGATTGAGTGGATGAGAAGCGATGGGATAAGGCGAGAGCAACGGCATAAGATGAAATGAAGTAAAGCTTGGTGTCTGCCGAACGTGGGAGTCGAGAAAGTCAAAGAAGCGTATGATTTTTTGGTTTCGTGTCTGGACGCACGTCCCATAGTGTTTCTGTAACATCCCAAATACCTAATCAGGTGTTTGTTTCAAATGTAGTTAAATGTGTAGGAATTAAAACTTTTTCTCACATCTGGAAAACCCTGATCTCACATGTTATTCTTGTCCAAAGTGGTGGGGTTCAAAAACCTAAACCTCTTGTTGACAAAAGTCAAACTCATTTTCCTATTATCACAAATGTTGTGCCAAACCGTGGAAATATTTTTCCTTGGTCCTAGAAATGTTGTGGAGCCTCTCTGAAAAATATCATGAGTTATAAAACTTGTTTGATAATTTTTGGAGGTAAAACAAACCCTTGAACAGCCTTAATGAATTTCCTGAGAAAAATGCAGTGCATAATAACCTCTGAAAATTTTATGTAAGGTGAATCTTAATGTCACCAAGCTCCAGTTAAAATTTTATAAGTTTTGGAGTTGAATTGCTATCTCAAATGAATCCCTAAAGTCTCAGCTGTTAAAATTGAATTCAAAACTTTACACTGTTCCTTGGCCGAGCCATTTTCCTATCTGGGTTGAACCCAACCCACTCCTCACTCACCGGACCTCCTTAAACCACTAGAGGTCGAGCCGCTGGATTCATATCTAACACCACGACCTCCTCCTCTCAACCAACTCATTAGACCTCCTTCCCTTTGTGCGAGGTCATGGCCGTTGGATAAAGATCCAACCGCCACGACCTCCTCTGCTTGTCTTGTGCACCGCACCTCGCGCAATTCATCACAGCCAGACCTCCCTTGATATCTAGCGCACTGCACCTCCCGCTTCAATTGTTGTGCGCCGCTGATTAAAATCCAAGGCCCACGACCTCGCTTAGCGCATCAAACGTCTCACCTAGTCGAGGTCGTAACCGCTGGATCGATCCAACGCCGCAACCTCCCCATCTCCTCATCGCCGCCGATGAAAATCTCGCGGCCGACCTCCCATCTGTTCAAAGGTGTCTTGCCACAGGGCCAAGACCTCCGTACTAAAGTGCGTGCCTGCTGGATTAAAATCCAACCGCCATGACCTCCTTTATCATCTTGTAGCCGTTAGATTTTAATCTAACCGCCATGACCTCCTCTCTCATTGTGCAGCTTTGGCCATGACCTCCTCACTTGATCTCGTCGTTGGATTAAGATCCAATGGCCAGACCTCCCACATGTTGGGTATCGTGGCAGCTACCGTGAATAAGTCCTCCCATCGTCTCGAGCCCTTGGATGGAGATCGCATGGCTAGGACCTCCTCCCGATCTTTTAAAACTTATCAGATCAAAATCCTATCTGAGGGTCATGACCTTCCTAGTGCTTCTCATCCAACGGTTGAGAGGCATGCTCGTTCTTCTCCTAGCTCGGCGCGCAGACGCGCCATGGCAGTGAGGGGGTCAGTGGCATGTCTTGTCCAATGGCTCTGTGCCTGTGCGCATTTATTGCGTGTCGCTGCCTTCCGCCCTAGCCCATGCCCCGTCCCCGACCTACTCTGTCCCATCCATCTTGTCCAACTCCATGGACCTCCGTGGACCTCCTTGGGCTAAGCTCACCATGAGCTTAACCCGTGGTCCAGACCTCTTTTGCCCTAGCTATAAAACCCCCACTGTTGTTCTTGGCTTCTTTTACACACCATTGAGCTTGGCCTTGCTTGTGCTTGGTGAGCATCCCTCCATGACCTCCCTTTTGGCCGCCATTGTTGAAGCTTGGAGCCCTCTGTGGCATAGTGTTCCAAAGTGGCTCCTCTTCAACCTCTTGTTCACTTTGTGCTCCCTGCACCTCCCGGAGTTAACCCTAACCTCATTTGGGTTGACATTTTGAAGAGGCCCGACTTGGAGCTTGGAGGAGCTTGGAGCTTGGAGTTGGCCGTGGAGCAACCCTTCTTCCCCAACTCCGGTCCTCCACGCCCTCACCTCCTCAAGACCTCCGTGACCTCCTGTAACCCTCCTGGTAGTCCCAGATCTTGGCACCCGCGATGTATGTTGTTGCGGAGCTTTTCTTGGGCACACGCTTGAATGTCTGTTGCGGAGCTCATTATCGCTGTTTGTGTTTTGGCCGTGTGTTTTTGCGCGCCAATCTTGACTCGTCGCCGCTCAGGGCCCCCCGCCGCCGAATGGTCTGGCGTGTCAATAACACTATTGCGCTGCGTTGGTGTCTGGATGGCGCCATGAGGTCCTCATCGCCGCGACAAGCCTTGGGAGCCTCTCGGGGTTTTGTCGGACGACAATGGCACCGTGTCGTTGTCGTTAGGACAAAGATCTCCCCTTAAATGCGATCATCATTGCTTATCATTGGTAAACTCGGGTCACCTTTAATGCCTTGATTTACGCCCCTTGTTGCGCAATTAAGGCCAGGCTACCGTCTCCCGTAGCGTGCATCTCTGGGACCTCTTTGCCAAAGGGCCACCCGTGGACTTTGGCAAAGACCTCCCCAAAGACCTCCCCTCGGGGTCCTCTTTGCAAAAGACCACCCCTGGTCTTTTGTAGGACAACCCCAGACCTCCCTCCTTGAGATCTTAACTGCCGGGACCTCCTCTTGTAGATCGCAACCCTTAGGACCTCCTCGAGGTCATCTCACCGCTTATGACCTCCCGCGCTGATCTTAGCCGCTGAGGTCCTCCGGTGTAGATCTCACTGCTCAGACCTCCCTCGTTTGATCTGGACCGTCCGGTCCTCCCTCCGATGTTGTGGCCCGTTGGATGCGATATCAACCGCCACGACCTCCTCTGCTGGTGCTGTGGCGTGGCGGGGAGGACATGGACCGTTGATCCAAGATCAACGGCCCATGTTCTCTGGACTGCACAAAGCGCAGGCGTTTTCCTCCGAGGTCTTGGGCCATTTGATTTAGATCAACGGTGCACGCCCTCCCCTCTGCTTTTGGAAGTTTAGAAATTCCGGTGAGCACTTATTTGTAAACTGAAAAAGTTATGAACTTTAAAATTTCATAACTAATTCAATTTAAATCCAAATAGGGTGATTCAAATTTCTGTAGCTCTGGTTTGGACTGGGCTCTAATTTAAAATGGTTATGGGCTCAGTTCAGCTCCAGAACATGCATTTGCAAATGGTTTTCAAAACTAACTTTAAATGTTGCAATAAAAATTCAAATTAACTTGTAAAATGCATAAGTAATTCTCTAGAGCTCCTTTTTGAGTGAATCCAACTTTGTTGGCTTCCTCTGTTAGTAAACTAAATGTTAGAATAAGATTTAGACTTGTCACTATTTTCAAAAAGCTTCCTTGTGCATTTTAATTTTGTTCAAGTTCTTGTTTTTGAAAAAGTATAGAAAATGCATAATAGCTCCAAATGAGATGAACTCAATTGTGTTATTCATCTCATGAGGTGCTGGTTTTACAGAAAAATCTCAGTATCACCACCTTTCTAGAAAATGTTGCCAAATAATTAAATTAGTGAATAGTGGCGTTTGGTATTTTTAGAAATTTGAGCAGATTTGTTTTGCTCATAACTTTTGCATCGAGAATCCAAATCAATTGGTTCTTGTTGCTAAATTCCTAAAAATCATCCTCTTGCTGCTGTAGAAATTTCAGAGTATTTGGAGTTTGTTTGCTGTGCTGCCCTTGTGGTTTTTGTCGTTCTTATCGATTCTTTTCGCTTTTCGATTAGGTGCCGGCAGTGGGTTGATCCCGTGAGTGTTTCTCTGCAGCATAGTAACCAGCCACAGCAAGGCAAGCAGTTTGATTATTTCCATTATTGTCCCATTACTTTAAAGTCTATTACTTTGTTTAACTTGTATGTATGCATGCTTTTGTGTCAAAGTATTTTATCGTTTAGAGGTAGCTATTCCTATTGCATAGTTGCCCTTAAATTGTTATCCCCTGCCACAAACCATAGGGTAATAATATCACTGGTGAATTAGAGCCCGTGATTTTATTATGCTCTTTTTATCTTTCGGTGTCATGCTTAGCAATGCTTAGATAACGGTAGAAATGGGCGGTTGTTTCGACATTATGTCGATAGCCTTGATCACACAAAAATTATTATTCCATTATATTCTCCTTGTGCCTTGTTACTTTGTAAATGAATAAAAATGAAAACCAAACTGTTTGACTTGGGCACAATGGATGTTGGTGTGATCTGTTGGGTGTGAACGGAATGGTGCCTAAGTCCCTAAGGACCGAGTTACTTGGGTCACTAAGCCAAAGCTTTGCGTGCTAACCACACGAGAGGGATATGGGACCTCTTGACTAAGTACTTTGGGAGGTGTTAATTATGAGCTGGTCGGTGGGTGTGTTAAAATGTGTGTATGTGTGTGGTGTTGGGAGGAGCATTAACAGCCGGTTAGGGTCTGTCTAATGTGTCCTTATCCCGTGAGAGGCGGCTCTTAATTAGCATCATCCATTGGAAATGTCTCAGAGGACTTAGCTGCGTGCGGCATACCAAAGGAAGTGTGCTAAATCTAGTGGCTAAAAGGCGGTCTCGACGTGTGGGTACATTGGTACACCTGCGCAGGTTAAAACTATTCAATAGCCTCGCCCTAGGTTATGGACATGCTTGGTAAGGTCGCTCAAGAACTAGACTACAACATTTAATTAAAACTTGATGGGTTGGTATGAATGGATGTTCATACTATTGTTGTGGTGACTATTGGGTTAGTCACTTCCGTGTTGTTCTTGTTCTTGTTATTATTATTGTATCGTTGTTACTTCAACAATTAAAAATGCTTTGTCCAAATTGCTTTCAATCTATTACATTATTACAAATGAAAACTTGCTTTATGCTAAAATAAGTCCAAAGCCTCATCCACTAAATAAAGCTTGCATGTAGTTAAACTATAGTTCTGTTATATTACACGCCGGCCTTATGAGTACATTTTTGTACTCATTTGCTTTGCTTAATAACTTTGTTGCAGAGGAAGAAGGTGAGCCCCAAGGGCTTCACTCTTGTGAGATGTGCTTGAGTGTTTGATGACTAGCTTGGCGGTCCGGTTGGTTGCCTTGTGGGTAAAGGCACACTAATTGGCTTTTGTTTATGGCCATCTTATGGCACTTTTTGCTTCATTGCTTATTTTAGTTTTGTATTTGTTGTTTGGCCTGTTGGCCTCTCCTTTTGTAATAACTCTCTCTATATTATGTATGTCGTTTATTCTAGTTCGTGCTTGGTTCTATGTCTTGTATGAACTTGGTGCATGATTTTGTAAAGAGGTGTGTATACTGCATTTCTGGGAAGTATACATATCTCGAAGACACGGGTTATTATGTTTGTGATGCTAGGGTCAAGGGATGACTAAGTATTACAAACTTAATAAACCGGGGTCCTCACAGTTTCACTATTTGTAAAGAACAAACGATTGCACTGTTGTATTCAGAAATAACGTCTTGGTTATTACGTATGGACATTCTGAAAACGGAAATAAAATATTGTGGGGCAATCAAACTAATCAGGCAGTGGTAGCACTATAGCTGATCAGGCATCGTATATATGGCGGTATCAAAAATAGAAAGCGACACTTCCTATACAGTGACGATCCGTATTGTTAAAAACCAAAAGGACAAAACAATTTATGGTTCGTACAAGCATGCATCATATTTTAGAGAAAAGTCTATTTTACGTGAATTCTTCGAAAAGTCTTCGAAAAGTCTGGATTTCAACCCTAAACTACAAAACATGGTATAAGCCAACCTCCAACTCTCAAAACTGTTCATTTTACCCCTCTCAACCGAAACAGGGGCAGTTTTGTGTGACATGGAGCTGACGTGTCAATGGTTTTGATACGCAATATTCTTTTCGATGACATGGCAGCCACTTAGCAAATAAAACAAAAAATATATTTACAGGCCCACATGTCCTCCTCTTATTTCTTTTTCAAGACCTCATGGTTTCAGAAGTTCAGAGAGCATTCAGACAAAGCTTTTCTGAGAGCAATGGCTGTGCCAGAGCCGTCGTCAGAGAGCAATGGCTTTCAACAACAGCCCATCAGAGAGCAATGGCTGCGCCAGAGCCATCATTGGAACACGTGACGGCCGTCGACACCGCAAAGCCTCGGAGGCCTCGCGTCCTCATCGTCGCCTCTGGCAACGTCGCGGCCATCAAGTTCGGGAGCCTCTGCCGCGGCCTCGCCGAGTGGGCCGACGTCCGGGCGGTGGCGACCGGATCATCCCTGCACTTCATCGACAGGGTGTCCTTCCCGAGCGGCGTGGCCCTACTCACCGACGACGACGAGTGGTCGGCTTGGAGGAAGATCGGCGACGAGATCCTGCACATCAAGCTGCGCAAGTGGGCTGACGCCATGGTCATCGCGCTGCTCTCCGCCAACACCCTGGCCAAGGTACACATACTGAATCCCTAGTGCACTTAGCTTCTTGTAGGATTAGACATTTTCGTGGTGAGGCGAGAATTGAGATAATTTCGCCGCTCGATCGCGGCGGGTCAGGCGACAACCTCTCGACGTGCATCGATGCGTGCGTGGGACTACAGCAAGCTCGTCTACGTCGCACCGGCCATGAACACCTTCATGTGGGACAACCCCTTCATGAGGCGCCACCTCGATGTCGTCTGCGAGCTCGTCATGTCCTTGGCTATGGTGGCTTCTGCCATGGCTCCATTCCCATGAACCCTGCAAGAGTTGAGCAATGCTCCCCGCACACATAGGTCAGGCCTCATCGGCATTGTCTCAATGAGCTCGGACGCATCTTCGAGCAATCTGGCACGCCCCAGGAGGTCCACCATGCATGTGTAATGCTCCATGGATGTGGTGATCTTGTGCTCTTGAACCATCTGATCAAACGAACGGCGGCCCTCCGACACGCGCATACGTGTGGCTACACATGGAGAGAACAATGACGAAAGTGACACCGCGAGCTCAACCGTAGCTCGGCCATGTCCGCGAAAGCATCGCAAGGGCACCGTCAAGACAAACCATGCATCCCGTGAATCGCCAAAGATATCGAGTTCCAAGAAATCAGTCCTCGATCTTCATACCGTCGAACACCGTAGCGCAACAAAGAACTCTACCACATTTCGCGTGCACGTTGATGAGCCCGTTCTCGACCAGCGAGTGCCGGTCCAGCACGGCCTTGGTCGCGTGGGCATGGACCTCTCGACCCAACCGCAACGCTAGCAGCTCGGCACAAGCCATGGACTCGCCGTTCCCGTCGCACCCGCTACCGTGCACGTCTCCGAACAGCTTGAGAACCTCCAGGTGCGTCCAGCACCTCGCGTGCGCCGATAGCAGCGCCGTCCATGTCACGGCGTCGGGCTGCGCCTCGGCCACATGCGTGAACGCGTCCCTTGCAGCGTTGGGGTCGCAGCCGGTCGAGTGCACGGAGATGAGCGTGTTCCAAGAGAGGGTGGTCCGCGTCTCCAGCATTGCGTCGAACACGTGGCGGGCCTCGGTGGTGCAGCCGAGCCTGGCGTAGGCAGTGAGGAGTTGACCGGCGACGTCGGGGTGGGCGAGGAGGCCGAGGTGGAGGGCAGCGCGTGGACGGCGGAGGCGAGGCGTGGGCAGGAGGAGGCGGTGCGAAGGGCGAGGGGAAGGGTGTAGGAGTTGGGGAGTGCGGGGGAGCACGCGCGCATGAGGCGGTAGAGCGTGCGGGCGAGGTCCTGGAGGGAGCGGCAGAGGTGGATGCGGAGGAAGCAGTTCCATGGGATGGCGCTGGTGGTCGGCAGGTGGTGGCTGCTTGCTTGGTCAGCCGCCGCAATAGCGACGGAGAGGAGGCAGCGGTTGCTGGGACAAGGAGAGGCCGTGGCGTGAGGGAGACCGTGGGGAGGTGATTTGTTTGTTTGGTGGTAAAGTACGACGACATGGGTGCTAAGTGGATAAAACCGGAGTGGTTTAGGGTGAAAGAGGGTAAAGTAAATGGTTTTGAGAGTTAGAGATTAGATTATACCTGGTTTTGTAGTTTAGAATTGAAATCCATACTTTCGAAGAGTTCAAGATTGTTAAATAGACTATTTCCTATTTTAGGACAAACAAAAACTAGCGTATCTCTATTCGTAATAGGCACTGCTAGTACAGAAAATAGCATGGAAGATTTAAACATTAGGAAAACGATTAGAGACTGCTGTCACGAAACTGCAAAGTGTGCAGACAGCTGTAACGCGACAAGAAAGCACAACATACAACCTAGTGTACAGGTCGATGATAGGAACAATCAAAGCCTAATACATGGGAACTGATAAAAGCTGTTGTATCTAACAAACTGTATGTTGTATTCATACCTAGAGATCTTGCATGACGTCTTTGTAAACTATATTTTCTGTAGACGACCCACACGTACCATCCTCATTCTCGATCAAAATGGATAAGCCATCTGGTGTTGTATCGTGAGAAACAGCGACATAAAGCTATCCATGAGTGAATACAGGATTTGTAAGGTATATTCCAATCCGTTCTAATGTTTGGCCTTGGTTTTTATTGATTGTCATGGCATAGCAAATGCGAACGGGGAACTATCGTCTTTGCAAAACAAATAGCCATTTGGATTTTACTGTGTTCAAAGAGATTCGAGGAATGCAGATAGATTGGCCGGCGGTTATGCCTGTCATAATGTTGCCCTCAAGCAGACGAGTGCCTAAACGAGTGATAACTATTCTTGTTCCATTGCATAGACCTATACTTTGATTTAGATTTCTAAGAAGCATGATAGGAACACCGACCTTTAGCAAAAGGCGATGGCGAGGAAAATTTGGGACATTTATAGAGTTTAGGAATTCAAGTGGATATAAAAGCTCTATAACGACAGTTCGATCTGTAGAGCTAGAGATAGTATCACAACTTAATATCATCAACGGTTGTATTCGTGGGACATACGATTGCTCTTTCGGCTAAGTATGATAGATCCGTATAATTATTATGAAACGAAATATAGACGTTGTCCACCATAACGGTTATCTTTTCATCCTTAGTTTTCAGCAATAAATTGTTTGGTATGTCTATCCATACAGCCTGCGATTCACTTCCTTTCTTATGCGTAGGAACAATACCATTCCCCATCGCAAGAACCCATTCCGCAAAAGCACTAAGTTTGTCTCGTTTGTCTTTCAATAATGAAGGATCTGATGGTCTCATGTTGGTTCGAAGGGAGAGTAGTCTTATATATCGCCATATAGGGCTTTGTGTGAGAGAGGCAAGAACAACATCCTTTTGGGATCCACCGTCGACAATGGGTAGGACCTGGCGGAAGTCTCCACCCAGAACTATAGGCATACCTCCAAAAGGTCACATAGCCATTGCGGGTTCCACATTCGAGCGTAGGTCACAAAGAGTCCTATCCAATGCCTCAAAACATCTACGATGGCTCATGGGCACTTCGTCCCATAATATAAGCGATGTTTTCTTTATAAGATCACCAAGCATCGTTCCTCTATGGATACCACAAAGGGATCTCTCATCAATGTCGAGAGGTATATGAAAACGTGAATGTGCAGTACGACCTCCAGTCATTAGCAATGCAGCGACACCCGAAGAGGCAACCACCAATACGATCTTGCCTTCGGATCTGATTTTCGTTATTATGGCGTTCCAAAGGGATGTTTTGCCTGTACCACCATGGCCCGACATGAACAATACGCCTGGTCTTTTCGTATGGACATTCTGAATTATCCCGTTGTATATAATCAACTGTTCTTGATTAAGGCTTTCATGAAGATGTTCACATTCAGACATGATGATATCTGAAGCGTAAGACATTTCATTTGTGACAAGTCTATTTAGGTTGAATGTTAAAGGATGACAATGATGCCCCGTTAGTCGAGAATAGAGTTTGGAGTTCCAGGATTAATTTTGATCGCATATAGTTATTCGGTATAACATATGTATGATTGTTTAGCGCTCTTTTTATCCGTAAGGCTATATCGTCCACCAAATATGTCCAATACCTTTCGAAAAGAAAGTGTGGGTTTGCAACATCATAGAAAAGCAATACTGTCATGAACAAATTTCTTAAATGAAATGATGTGGATGACTCGATAGCCTCATCAAACAGAGCAAACCATTCATTGTCATCTTCGAGGAGACCACGCGCTTGGCATGCCTCTCTGAATGTATTATATAAGACGTTTTCATAACATCTTATATCCTCATAGCTTTGTGCGCCACGGACAACCATCAGGAGCATTCTAATATAGAAAAGTTCTCCTGTATTTGGATGAATGTAATATATTCTACCAAACTTTGTTCCTTGCTTTATCTTTCTCCATAACCTAGCAGCACTATCCCAGGTATATTTATTTGGGAATTTGCAATACGTGAGATTTCTGCCAGAAGGGTTTTTTTGGTTCGCAACAAACCATTCAGTGAGCGTTGTCTTCATTTGTAAGTCGTCCTGAATAAGTTCATGTAAATTAGTTTCTTCATGGTACATCATTTTATTCATGCCAGGTAAATGTATCTGAAGCTTTCAACCGATGGGGTTCGTTCATGTATGTCAAAGGAAAACAAACGCCAAAACGCCTCACAAGATGATAGATATCTACAATTGATGTAGTCTTGTATTTCATCAATGCTTTGGTCTAAGGATGTATGTGAATTAGATCCTGCTGTGTTGGTCGGCACAATGAAAGCGTGTGCTCGATAGTGGCCCTTTGTAACATATTTGAAAAGGTACTTTACCAAATTTGTTTTGTTACACCATTCCACGTTGATATGTGCCTGGTATTTTTTTTAAGTAAGGCAAGATTGTGTGGTACGATCTATCTATTATTGAGTCTAGTGTTGTTCTTGGTCACAAAATGACCATCACCTCGATGTCTATATATTGGGAAACCATATTCATCAAGTGTTGTTTCATCATGGAATGATTTAGGATATCTCTTTAAGCAAACAACATGTTTCATGAAAGGGCAGCGCCTGTCGAGATAACCACAAGGTCCGTGGACCATGAATTCCTCGACCAAAGCATATCCAAGTGGATCGATGGAAATATTTGGCAATTCAGCCGACACTAAACCATCAATGAATGTAGAAGAAGGTTCGGGATGGCCTGCTAGCCACACAAGGATGTGGACATGTGGTAGACCTCTCTTTTGAAATTCAGTGGTATACATAGCTGCGGTAAAACGAAAAATAAAGGATAGGTCAATATAGGCATAGGAAAAATAAGATGAATTGAAATCGAATGGAAATATGCGCACCAGCGTTAATAGAACCAAAAGTAGTTCCATCTTTGATATCGCTGAATAATTCACTTAGTTTCATCTTGAACACATGGCATTCCATGTCTGATCTGTCATGTGGTTGTTGTCCAGTTTTTGACCTGAGTGCATCGACGATCTCGAGCCATTTAGGATTGCACGTGAAGGTCACAAATTAATCAGGATGACCATATACATGACAAATAGCCATAGCATCGTAGAAATTCATGTTCATATAGCGACGTGAACCAGTAAAGCTTGCAGGAAGCGTTCTCTTGATGCCAATGTTCCTACCACTGGTGCAGCCATGACCAAGGGCGTCAGATATACCCTGATAAGTTTCAGTTCTTCGCGAGTCCTGATGTTCAGCGATGAATGTTAACCTTGAACATTCAACACAAGAATAGGCGTCGACTATGGCCTAGTCAGACAAACGACCACAACAAATGTATGGATTGGTTTGACCCTTCCTGTAGTGACACCAGTAGCAATTGTATTCGAGCATGCTAGCGTTCTCTTTGGCGGGAGGTAGATGGCCCTCAATCTCGATCAGTTTGAGACCAACATAGAATCCTTTGTCACCATAAGGGAACAAAAGTGGGTACTGCAACAACATTAAAGCAGGATGTAAGGGAGAGATTTGTCGCAAAGGACCCGCTAAAGCATGGACCACTATACCAAACTTGTAAGCCTCAGTGTTAAGATCACCAACTATCAATGTGGCTAGTTAAGGTGCAGTGGGAGGTATGTATTGATCACCTCTAGTTGATTCCGAACCTAAAATATGGATTGATATGTTGTTTTCTCCAAATGAGAAGACTCTTTGTCTAGTTGTTCTGAATTTTTTGACAAGTGGATTACAATGATCAAGCTTTTTTATCAAAGCATCTACAATGGATGGATTCAGGGAAGCACCTTGCTCGGAGGTATCATTGAATACGTTAAGATGGTTTTGAAGCTCATGTTCAGTGTCGTACACATAGAGTTGCGCAAACTGAGGCGTTTCACCAACAGACGGTAACATGGAACCGATACGGTGATGTACCACACCATTTATTCTAAACACATAAGGGTCGCATCCAATATTTATAGTCTTATCAACCTCTACACCAAGAGAGGGAATTGTACACTCTTATAAGACGCATAAAATTGTCCGATCCAGCGTCACCATCGAAATGGATTAAATCTTTCAATGGTTGAGGCCATGGTTTAAACAGAGGCAAAGCAAGTTTGCCTCCTCGATAGCAGGCGTTGTAGGCAACACGGCGATAGGTGAATGTGCTCTGTTGCCTGAGCCTCTCTCCATTCAAGAAAATAGTACCACAATGTACACAGGAATAGTCAGGGCCACCATAATAGGAACGACCAGAAAAAGGAAACTATAGAAACGACGACAAACAAAATTAGACCACCTAGGCTAAACCACCTTTGAATGAGAGAATTTACATGGACCCTAAAAAAACCTTTAAGAATGTCGGTGTATTCTTTGCTAAGCCAAGCAGTATCATCTAGAAAAGACATACGAGATGGAAGGCCTAGGCAAAGGATTAAAAAAACAATCAAGGAAGTAAAGCTAGGACTGCAAGAGAAAACAATGCAATGTTTTAACATGGAAATCATCACATATGACCGAAAGTTTTTTTTGGATAGGAAAACAGTGCACTTGTCTACAGTGAATGAAGCATGCGTCTGGCCAAGCGTCTTTTAGAACGATTTACCGAGGCTTCCTTGTGTGAAATATGAGGGTGTAAAGCAGGAATTTTTTTAATAATCTATTTTTTATTTGAAATTACAGAAATAATACTACTTAAATTTTTTTGCCAGAAATAATCATCAGTCACCGTACGGTTGGGCGACTTGGTATTGTTGCCCAATTGGTGTGCGACATCAGTCCCACTTGCGCAACAATAGAGCGATTGGACCGTTCAGCTCATAGTCGCTTAATGGCATGGTGACTTGGTCCTAGTCACCATACAGTGGAGCGACTAGGTCTGACGCTGGACCCAAGTCACCCAACCGTATGGTGACTTGGGGTGGATTTATAGCGCGCACGCGGCCGCGCCCGAACCATCGCCATTCGAGAGAGCGAGGCCGAGAAGAAAGAAGAGAAAGAGAGGAGAAGGAGAGGGAAAAAGAGGAAAGGAAGAAGAAGAGGAGGGAAAAAAAAGGTTTTTCGCTTCGCATCGACGACCACAATAGTGAGTTTGTAGCATTATTTTGTACAAGTGTATTTTTAAAACCATGGTATGTTGGCAAGCAACATCATGTGTAGTGACATATTGTTAGCAAATGTTTAGAGATAGCATGATTAATTAGTAACCATGGTAGGTTAGCAAGTAACATCACGTGTAGTGACATATTGTTAGCAAATGTTTAGAGATATCATGATTAATACAATTAGTTTAGAATTTCGTATGGAGGAAAAATTAGTCGGTGAAAATAAATTTAGTTGTACTATTCCGCGTGCTGCGCTAATTACGCCTGGGCTTGATGAATGATAACGTGTTACTTTTCTATTATATAAACATGTCGATAACCCGTGCATTCGCAAATGCTAGTTTATAGAATGTTAAATATATGTATTTATTTGCATAATAAAGAATTGATAACATTTACTTTATAGTTTTGGTTGGATTAAGGAATTATAAAAATACTAAGACAAAAATCACAGATACATGGTTCCAAACCCGTAGGATTCTAAAACATGTGAAATTTTGATTTTTTTTCCTGAAAGCTTCACCCATTATAAATATGCATAGTAACGATGATGTTTTAAATATTTCGCAATACATAGCAGCTGGTACAGGTGTTAACGTAATATAGCCTTTTGTAGGGAAAATTACGTGTTTACCACTTGGGTTTCATGAAATTGTATATGTATTACCACTGTGTTCGAGCAAAGTGTTTAGGTGCCACTAAGAACATACCAAATATGATTTATTTGCCATTGGAATATAATTTAAATGCTCAATTAATATTAATACTTTTAATTTCTTAATTTGTAGGTATGGCTCACGACCCTAGTGGTTCGGGCTGGCATTTCGGTCCGCTGGACCAGTTGGTCAACGCACAGCACCGCGCGAGCCGTCGTGTGTCGCATTCGGTTCATGGGGACGACGCGGCTGACTTGGGGGTGGTTCATACGCGGACACTCCGACAGGCTTGGAGACTGGACCCACGCTGGGTAGACGGATTTGTCCGCAAGCTGTGCCACTTTTTTGTATCATATGCCCACTATGTACTTACTTCTTTGTGCTTTGTAGACTGAGTTGTGCCGACCTTCTACCTCTCGCGTGGATGGTGGAGGCCACCGAAGAGGACAGCGGTCTGGTCGAGGATGACGGGGAGGTCCAGGCCGATTCGGACCACGGTCCACGCAGTAGGTCGGACCATTCTGTACTTGTCCCCCATCGAAGGTCGATTCTATTTCTATTCCAAAAAGGCGCATATGTATCGTAGGAGTACTTCGGTTTGTTGCATCGTGTACGATAATGTTTCTTATGCACATAACCAAACCCTATGCGTCGTGTTATTCCCAGCTTCATTATAAAGTCTATTTTAATTCGCAACATCAAATCTCCTCATCTTTTCACATTCGATTCTTTCATGTTATTCCCAACATCATTATAAAGACATCCAACAACATGTATCACTTCTAGGCAAGGCCTGCAAATATTGTTTGTGAATGATATATACGCTGAAGTGTCAAAGGTTATCAATCCACAAAAAGATTTTCAGTCCATATATGTATTTACGCTCAGTTAAAAGGATGATCTTATATATGGTTCACATATAGATTCTCTACTTTTAAGTTATGGATAGTTCGAGAGGGATTAACTTTCAAAAATTAGTAAAAAAGGATTAAATAATAAAAAATGGTGCCTCAAGCCAACTGTCGCCCCGTGTTATTCCCTAGCGCATCGTAATATTACTTACCTTCCTACTTACGACTCAATACTATCTCAATCGTCCTCACAAAATTCTTTAGAAATTTAGCGCAATACAACAATATACGACGATCAAAAAATGTTATTGCGAGTCTAACAAATTTCGTACCCTTGATATTCTACGAAAATAACAAACAGACCAATCAACCTTGTCACCATATTTTTATTTTTTAAAAATAACATCATACAATAAGATTTGCTAAATGTAATACATACGAAATTTAATATTTATTGTAATACAATTATTCCAATCGAATTTATTAAATATGGCAGATATTGCCTAAAATCGCCTAGGGGTTAGGCGACATAGTCAAGTCGCTCAACTAACGGGCGACACTAACGAATGTCTCTCCACCGTATAGTGACTAGGACTAAGTCGCCATGCCATTAAGTGACTTGGATCAAATCGCTTTACTGTTGCGCGAGTGGGACAGATGTCGCACATCGGTTGGGTGACTATACCAAGTCACCCAACCATATGGCAACTGGTGATTATTTCTGGCAAAAAAATTTAAGTGGTATTATTTCTGTAATTCCGAATAAAAAATAGATTATTAAAAAAATTCTGTAAAGCAGGCACTAATAGATATAAAACGATTAACCAAGTAAATAAAAGACCAAATGTAGAGGGAAACAAATAGAGAACCACTTAACGCTGGTAAAACGTAACAGGAACAGCTGCCCTGAGACGCGCGAGCAACACTTGGTGGTAGAACATCTTGGCAATAAGGAAAAACAAAAGCAATAATAAGCAGTATGTTTGGGCAACATTAAAAGCACACATATTGCACGTACATACGGTAAGGAGTCCCTCGCGAATAAAGGAAAGGTCTAAATGACAGCATCAGCGTCGACCAACCTTGGCAGGGTCACAAGGAAGAAGGCAATGATAGAGACGGAAGCAGGACCGACAATGCTGCTACTGCATTAGACAAAGGAAAATATGCCTCGTCTGACTCACTAACTGTGAGTTAGTGACACTGTGATAGTGAGTGTGAGGTGAGTAAATGAGTTCAAGTGTTCAATTGACAAGTCAAAATCTGTGATTTTGTGAATTGTTGTTGAACATTGTGTGATTCATTGTGTGAATTAGTGTTGAACATTGTGTGATTCAGTGATTATGTGATTGTGTGAAGTCAAGATGAGCAAGCAAGGCAGCAATAAGATTGGGTGGGGGGCGGGGAGCTCCAATAAGTATCTAGGTGATAACTGATAAGTCTTTACTCTTTACCATTCACATGTTGTAATCAAATGGAGTATTGAAATGTGTTTTCGTTCGTTACTTGTTTTATTTGGTAGAAATGGATTTAAATAGGTATTTTAGCAAAGTTTCGAGTCAAAGTACTAGGGCAAGCGGAACACCAGCCGCACAAGCACAATCTCAACAATTAGACCAACTCCAAGAGGTTGCACAACAACAACCACAAGAACAAGAGATTGCACAACCACGACAACCGCAACAAGTGGATGAAGGTATTAATGAATTTAACCTGGATCACATCATTATTGATCCGGGACTTCACATACCAATTGAGGATTTTCATCCCAACATTAGAGATCAAGTAAGGAGGGTTTTTTTTTATTGAAGGGTCGTACTCAACCTATTGGTCATAATTATCCTCGCAAAACATATGGAAAGAACCTTAGGGGCTTTGGTGAATCATGGTGTAAGAAGTACGATTGGTTGAAATATAGTATGGAGAAAGATGCGGCATATTGTTTTTATTGCTTTCTTTTTAAGCAACAACCTTTACATCAAGGTAGTTAGAGTCGAGATCCCGAGTCGGATCGATTTGCCTCCGGTAGGATCGAATCGTAGTATCGAATCGTAGAATCGGCGATTCTACGGATTTGTAAAAATACACATATTTAACATCTATACTATAAGTTTGTATGATTGTTATATGGTTTACCACTTGCATGTTCCTTAAAAGTAGCTAGACATACTCCAGGAATAAAAATAGCTTATCATTATCAAGCTCAAGATTGCTCATGCCATAATATAGATATTTGTACTAGCATTACCACACTGATACAATATTTTGCATGCTCCTTGTTTATTTATAGTTTCATTCTCAGAAATTAATATCAACAAATTTTGCTCTAAAACAAAATATCAGCAAAGCCTGGCCTCTAAAAAAAATTGCCCTAAGTCTCTACGAGTAGGATCGACAAAGGATATTTGGATCGACAGTCGTGGGTTCAGAGAACCGTAAGACTCTAAGAGAGATCGCGATCCTACCTACCTTGAGTAGGATCGGATCGGCAATAAGACTTGGATCGACAGGCTGTCGTGGGTTCGTAGAGTCGTAAGACTTTAAGACTTGGATCGCGATCCTAACTACCTTGCTTTACATGAACAATTTGGTCATGATGTTTTCACCAAAATAGGATATAACAATGGGTTAATTCCTTATATGCCACCGAAAGTTTGCCTCATCCCTTATATGCCACTCATTGTGTCATTGACATGTGGGCCCTGACCCCACATGTCAATGACACAATCAGGGATTTGGCCAAAATTTCAGTGGCATATAAGGAATTAATCCTATAACAATTGGAAAAATCAATACAAATCATATGGCGATCATGTTGGTGGGGTTAGTAGTGTTCACAATAATGCAAGGAAATCATGTGATGATGTTAAGAATCAAAGGTGTAGTGTGTCACATAAGGTGGTTACTTATAGCAAGGATGTAGAAATGAAATATGAAACTCGTGTGACTACATCTTTGGATTGTGCAAGTTTTCTCCTAATGCAAGGTCATTCATTTCATAGGCATAACAAATCTTCTTCGTCATTAAACAAGGGCAATTTTCTAGAGATGGTTGATTAGTACAAAGAAAGGAAGGAGAAAGTGAGGCTTGCATTTGATGAGCTATGTCCTGTAACTGCCCACATGACTTGCGCAAAGATTCAAAAGCAACTTGCAAAATGTTGTGCGCAGGAGGTCACCAACGTGATAAAGGAAGAGATTGGGGATAGTCTTTTCTCCATTCTTATTGATGAATCTTGTGATATATCTATCAAAGAGCAAATGGCCGTGATTGTGAGGTTAGTAATTGATTATTTGTTCTATCATTTTTTTTTAAATTTTCCATTGTTCTACTCAATAAATTTATCATTTATCCTGCAGGTTTGTGAACAACAAAGGAAAGGTTATGGAAAGATTTTTGGGTCTCCAACATGTTATAGAGGTAACATCAGGTGCATTGAAGAGAGCATTAGTTGGAATGCTTGGTAGGCATGGTTTACTTATTGCTAGACTACGAGGGCAGGGGTATGATGGAGCTTCAAATATGAGAGGTGAATTCAACGGCCTACAAAGGCAGATTCGTGATGAGAATTCATATGCTTTCTATATCCATTGCTTTGCTCACCAATTACAGTTGGTAATCGTTGCTGTCACAAGTAGTTGCTCTTCTATCCATGATTTCTTCGACTATGCGAATTTGATTGTGACCACCACTAGTGCATCTTGCAAGAGGAAGGATGTATTGCTTGACAAGCATCGCCAAAACATTTTGGGTAAGTTGGAGAGTGGGTAGTTTTTTTTCCGAAAGAGGGAAGCATCAAGAAACTAGCTTGGCCAAACCTGGAGATACTAGATGGAGCTCTCATTATGCAACCTTACTTCGTATTGAGTCAATGTGGGATGCAGTCAACTGTGCTATGCCTTGTGCATGAAGATGGGCGTAATCCATCTAAGACACCAGGTTTGTTGCATATAATGAAGAGCTTTAACTTTGTGTTCATTTTGAAGATGATGTTGAAAGTGTTTCATATTACAATGAGTTATCTCTTGTCTTGCAAAGGAAGGATCAAAATATTTTCCAGGCCATGTCTTTGCTTATTGATGTTAAAGCACGTTTGATCAACTTGAGGAACCATGGTTGGGAGCCATTATTTGGAGAAGTCAAAACATTTTGTGATGCAAATAAGATTCCGATACCAAATATGGATGAAGCGATACCAAGATAGGGCCGATCAAGGTGTGATGGGATAACAGTCACTCAAGACCATCATTATCGTATTGATACCTTCTTTATTGCTATTGATGCCATTACCACGAAGATGGACCATCGCTTCAATGAGGTATCTTTCGAGTTGCTTGTATGCTTTTCTTGTCTTGATCCAAGTGACTCCTTCTCTAAGTTCGATTTGGATAAGATTGCGCGACTAGCGGAGATCTATGATAAAGATTTCTCCATCGTTGATCGTGAGACTATAAAGGATCAACTTGAAACCTTCATTCTTCATGTGCGAAGAGTTGATGATTTTATTGTTTGTCAGGATCTTGGAAGTCTGGCCGTGAAGATGATCAAAACTGAAAGACATATTGTATTTTCATTGGTTTACTGTCTCATGGAGTTAGCATTGCTACTACTAGTGGCAACAGTATCGGTTGAAAGAGTCTTTTCGGCTATGAATATTATCAAGACCGATTTGCGCAATAAAATATCGAATGATTGGCTTAATAACTTGATGGTGTGCTATGTTGAACGAGAGATATTCAAAGGACTTGATCGGGATAGAATCAAGAAACGGTTTCAAGGCATGAAATCTCGTAGGATGAAAATGCCACGTTCTCCTAGACTCAATTAGTGCTTTAGTGGTGTGTATTTTGGCTTCTATTTCTTCTACATCTTTCATGATTTATTATCAATTAATTGTGACACTACTAAATACTAATCATTCTCTCTTTGATGGTTTGTTTCTTTCATGTCTTATATTTTGTTCAAACTATTTTGTTCGATGATTTGGTGGCAAATTGTTTAGTAAGCTTCATTTGTAAGGTATTTTTCTATGTCCTACCTTCATCTTCACATGTTCGCATGCGGATTGTAGTTGTTGATTCTATTTAGTGTCAAATACTCATATTACTGTGATTGCAATATAATTTGTTTATGGATCCTTTTGGTTTTGGGTAATCCTCTTCGGTCAACGTTTATGATTCTCGCCATACCTAATATTTAGTCCTAGGTCTGCCCCTGCTTGTTCACAAACAAAACGTATAATGGGAAAAGTGGAATGAGGTTCTTCTTTCCATAACCCGAATAGGGGTGACGGTGAATGAGGAAAGGTGATCGAAAGAGAAAGCAAGGAAAGAAGAAAGGATAAACAACGACCAGCTAACGCCGACAAAACAATAGGGTAAAGCGCACATGCACACAACGAACAATCAAAACGCAGACGTCATAAGTGCTTAGGAAAGGGCGTATGCACCGAAATGTATAACCCCCTTCACGAACAAAACTTATAGAGAAAAAGTTGAATAAGCTTCTTCTTTTCACATACAACAACAAAGGCAACAGATATGGACACGGACAGTACGTCGAACCTTCTGAAAGGAATAGCAATGCAGGTATCGCTGAGCCGAGACGCGAGCTCTGACCAGAATCCAACCTAAAACCTGCGTAATAAGGAACCAGAATGAAGGAGCAAGGAAAAACCAAAAGTAGAGACCTAAGCGCAATGTTTTGGAACCCCCCCCCCCAAAAAAAAAACCCCACATATACCAACAGATTTTTTATTTATGGAAATCTGTTAATGACTTTGTAGACACGGGCAAGGTGTCTAACCTTCTAAACTGAGTAGCAGTGCCATTATCGTTGGCCCGAGGCGCTTGTTCCGCTCAGAAACCTGCGAAATGACGAAAATGAATGAAGTCTAGAGGCCTAATTAAAAGGAGAGACTGGATCGGAATCTTCTGGACTCCCAAACCAAAAAAACCTCGCATACCCGACGAAAACATGAAGGCTGACCGAAACACAAAAAACAATATGAAACTGGCGGATTTGCAGAACCGAATGTTTTCGCGGAACGCAACACAAAAAAACGATGAGTAAGGCTCGGATCTAGGAACATGAATTGCGTTTTTTTAGACCTACGTATCGGAAAGGGGAAACGAACTGCAAGGATGAAACAAACACGGCCTGCAGGGGAAGCTCCTCCTCAGTTTCTCAGACGCACGACGAAGCGGCTGACAAAGCGTGAAGCAGATGAAACGAAAAGAGCAACACATCATCCCAACATACAGACGAAGCACATTCGGACCGGAAAACGCACCTGACGCATCCAACGCCAATCATCGCGCGACACAAATGCACTGAGGCCCAACCGGCAGCGCAAAGCAGAGACAGAGGGATAGGCAAAACAACGAGTAGGCAAGCGGAGCCGCGCAGTGACGACCGCGACCCACGCGAACGCAAAACGAGGCAAAGCACATAGCTCAGCAAAGCACTATTTGCCTGCGGCGATTCACGCTTGGGTGTTCCGTTTTCCTCACTAGCGATGTCTCTCTGAGAGCAGGGCGTTAGCCACGCGGGCCTGGCAGCTTTAAATGGCAAACGTCGTCTCTCCGAGTGCAGCGCGAAAGCCACGCACGCTTGAGAGCATTAAATGAAAGCTGCGTTTCACGCCAGGTCACTTCATTGAGGAGAGAGAAGCGCACGCGAAGCGGTCCACTAGCGATCAAACAGCGCATGAGCATGCGAGCCGAGGACCGCAAGGAAATCTGAGACGCATGTGGCCGCGTATGATTGGAAGAAATTCCCCACCCATAATAAGAGGGGCATGCATGGAGTTTCGAGCGTTGTAGGTGAAAATGATTTTGGATTTTGGACTGCACCCAACCTCGAATGCAAATTGGGGATTCTACCATCATATTTGCCTTAGTGTGCTTCTACTTAGCAAACACAACCTCGTATGTACGGCAACTGCCATATGTTCACAATATGGGCCTGTGCACCGTACATGTTACCATCTTAATTTTAGTAGCTAACTAAGATATGGTTTGATCGTCAACAAGCCCTTTTCCGTGGTTCATGCAGCTGCACGACACGTATGTTGGGCACCATTAAGAGCGAGATAAATATCTACTCCAACTCCAATCGACAATTGTTCAATTAGCTCGACTGCATCCAAGGGGGAGAAGAGAAAAGGTCGGTGACGACACCGACCAGTAGATGCGGAGATAACGCGACCTGCACACGTGACCGACGCCTACTGGCCTTTAAGGCGCAGCCGCACGACGCGGCGCCCCCACACGGGACGGCCGGGCTCGCCCAACCGCGGCGCGCCACGTGCCGGCCGCTGCCGACAACGCCGTCGAAGTTCACGCGGCGGCGGCGCGCATCGCCGGCCGGTGGATGCCGGTCCACCCTTTAGCCTGCCGACTTCGACGCTCCTCTCTATCTCGCGCTCTCGCACACACATTAAGGCACAGGTTGACATCACAAAACAATGCTACTACTAGTCTACTACTGTACACTTGGAGGGAGGGAAAAACACTAGGCTTCCCCCATATGTTACCTCAGTGCTGCCATGCTCTGACTGACACCCACAATCGTATCTCATGGCGGCAAAGCTCAGTTGCCCTGCTAGTTGGCACTAGCATGGCGATTTGAAATTGGGGTCACGTACAGGTGCTCGCTCAATCCCACAAAGACTATATGTTACCTGCTTGCAAGTCATCCAAACTTACTCCTCTCGTTGGTTACTATCCTGATTAGTAGGGACTTTGGATTGGTAATTTGAATTGAATTTTCGACCAATTAGTTCTCTACTGGCTCTCTTTAAAAAAAATACGATAAACTACTACTTTAACAAATAATAAAATGAAGAACAAACTGAATCGGCCTTCTCAAGAATACAATAGGCACGGCTCTGCAGCATAACGGCTGGTACAGTACTCGGGTGCACAATGCCTTTGCCCTCTTTATTCTCTTATCTTTTCCTTTTTTTAGAGTGATCTCTTCCTTGTTATCCGCTGGACCGTCCATTTCTTGGGACACCCACCGTAGGCCACGGGCCACGGCCCTCTATAAATACCGGCAATGAGGAGCCGAACAAATCACCACAACATCGCATCCCATTAGCATCTCATTGCCATTTTCCTTGAGAAGTAGCCAGAAACAACACCAAGATCATCATGTCGGGCATCATCCACAAGATCGAGGAGAAGCTCCACATGGGCGGCGGCGAGCACAAGAAGGAGGAGGAGCACAAGAAGGTCGAGGAGCACAAGAAGGAGGAGCACAAGGAGGGCATGGTGGAGAAGATCAAGGACAAGATCACCGGCGAGCACGGCGAGGGCAAGTCCGGCGAGCACAAGGAGAAGAAGGACAAGAAGAAGAAGAAGGAGAAGAAGCACGGAGAGGGCCACCACGACGGCCACAGCAGCAGCAGCAGCGACAGCGACTGAGCTCCGGCGCCGCCCGGTCCGCGGCGACGCGCTGTGCGCCGTGCTCGCATGCGTGCAGGTACGATATAGGATCACCGGCCAAGAATTTCTTTTTAGAAAGAAAAAAAGTTCTTCTTTATTTGTTTGGTTTGGTTTGTTTTGTTGTTGTCAGATCTGAAAATGTTGGTGTGTGATATGATGCCATTTTTGCTATCTTTTGCAGGTGAGACAGATGCTTGGAGGAGTACGTAGCAGGATTAGGTCCTGTGGTATATGTAATTTATGACATGTCTCATGCATGTGTGCTCATGAAAGAAAAAGAAAAGGAAAAAAAACATGGCATGGTTTGCTTTGAGATGTAATAATGGCTGCACGGTGGCTGTAATAAAAACGTCAATTATGCTGAAATTGATGTATCTGTGCTATCTCACTGTGGCGTCTCATATTTTTATGCTTTTGTTTGTGTCCTGTCTGTCTCTGGATGCATGTTGCAGTTGGATGAAGGGGATCTGCTCATCTGAATTGAGAACTCACTGCTATAATTTATTGGTCTTTTGTTCAGACATGAGACAGCTTTTGCTTCTTTACCGTGCTTCGAAAGATTTGCTTTGGCGCTTAGCATCCTTTTAGCTTAAATACGTAGGCGTTTGACGAGTGATTCGTGTAGTTCTATTGAGCAAAGATGGTATCAGTTGTCAGAAATGTCAAAAGATATATGCACTTCTGCTGATCTGAACTCTGAAGACGGCAAACTTATGCACATATTGGTTGTCAGAAAGGCACAGCACGATTAGCTAGAACTACGACACATCTAGAGATCTCTTCTGAAAGTAGTGCATTTATCTGTCAGTGTCATTGTGAGTAAAGGAAGGAAGAAACAATGCCCGCTTTAAAAGTTCAGAACACATCAAAGATAAAATCTGTAACTAATAAACATGTCGACTTCCGTCTGCAACAACGGTGGCTTCATCATAGCCGCTCAACTGGGACATCCTAATGTGTAATGTAACACACGGTCTTGCTCAGCGAAGAACAGAGAGAAGCGTAACACCAAACCATGAACTCAATTTACCTCTCTTAACTATCAACGGATATCAGGAATTCAGGATGCATGGACAGTGTCTGAATGCTTACCATGGGCATTTCCAATCAACATGTCAATACGCATATGGTGCTCTCTAGTTTAGTACTGATTTTTTTTTTCTAATGGCCAAAATTAAATTTCCTTAAGGAGAGCTCACACTGATTCACTGAATCAAAGGTGACATTTGGAGCAGCTGCTGCACACTTCAGGAATCAGGACTCCAAGGTGTGCGAAACAGCTGCAGGTAAGGAACCTGGTCAGCATGACCTACCTACCTCACACACACACCCTGTTTCTGATTCCAAATGTAACGCATACATGCATCAGCATCTTCTTTTCAACTAAGATTCCAAATGAGCTCTACAGTCTACTTCCTCCAAAGTACTAGTCTTATCCCCAACATTGGCCTTTATTCCGTTCTGACCACCAACACCAAAGGAAATCACAAGTTTTCAATTTCCTTTCTGTCTACTAAATTTAGCAGCACACACATAAACTCTTTGGCCGAAGTACACTAAATGAAGCGCCTGCCAATAACACCTCTTAAAAAAATTATATTGTAGGAAACGATGGCCCCCACCAACAGAAATAAGTAGATATATCCGATCGCAAATTCGTGTATTGCCCCCAAGAATTAATATACGGATTCGATCATATTTGAATCCGTCTAGGGTTACATGAATGCGAGTATGGTTTTGGTTCGAATTGGACCGGCTCAGGTCACGTAATTTGCTGATGTTTTGACCTACTATACGGCTTGGGGCATCTCCGATAGTCACACATCAGTCGTCGGTTAGCTTGCCACGTCCTCTCAAATCTGAGCTGGAGGAGAGAAAAGAAGTCGTCGCTTCCTCACGCAACAATCGCGGCATGCAAGCCAACGCTCGAAGGGACGACCGCGCGCTCTATTGGAGAGGAGCCGTCCGTCGCCCACACGGTGGCGCGACCACGGCGCGATGAAGACGATGACAGCCAAGCGGTGGATCCGGCGGCAACCGGCGACCGAAGAAGGTCTCGGCGGCGACGAACACGATGTCGGCAAGATAAAGATATCAGCAAGCCAGATCGACGGCGTCGAGCTCGTCGAGGGTCGCGGTGGTGACGGAGAAGGTGGCGGCGGTGATGATCATGAATTGATCATCAAGTCAAAAGAAGACCCATCATGTGTTGATGGAAGTCAAGTGAAGGATGCATCATGAGTTGATGCATATCTCAATGACCTGGACTTGAAGCGAAGATATGCGTCATCAAGCTTCAAGTGGTTGCTCAAGGCAAATGTATGACTAGCTAGAGCTAAAAATATGTTCCTAGTATTTTACTGGTCTTGTTGTTTGGTTGGAAGACCTGATTGCTAGTATAGGTTGTCGTACTATTAAGAGGGGTCTTTGACTAGTAGCTTGAGTTAATCATGTGTTGATAGCTCATTATGTTTACTCTAGCTCTCGTTAGCATGTTGCTATTATTTGCGAATGTGTTTTGCAAATAGTTGAAGCTTATGCATAATCCTTGTAGCATGTGACTTTAGTTTGCAAATGGTTTAAGTCCATGTACTTTATTTCTTATGGTATTGATTCTAAAAGTTGGCAAATGTGTTTTACAACTTGGTAAGAATCTTGCTTTTGAACCCGTGTTTGCATCACCTTGTCAATTGTCAAATGTGTTTTGCAATTGAATTTGTTTTGATGCAAACCGCCGATTTCAGAAAATCGGTTGTACCGGCGTGTTGTCTCATGCAGACAATCGCTCATGCAGACGATCGATCTTGGTGCGGTATGACCGCACATTGGTTGTTCCGATTTCCAGTTGGCGGTTCGGTTAAAACAGTAGCGGTGTTTTTCGGTTCGGAGCCTCTCCTGGAAATCGGTAGTCTCGGGTTTGTAAACAGTAGTACCGATCTACTGCTGTACCGATGCTCGTGGTGTGACGCTTTTTTTCCAAAGAGTGTCTTTTCGGCCGGGTTCAAACCCCGCGAACGGTAGTACCGTGCTCCTTGAGCTGCACGATCGGGCTCACCATGTAGTACCAGAGGTTGGTTGGCGGTCGATCACGCCGATTTGTAACGGCTTAGTTCGAGCTTCCGACATAGTCGCATCGTGTTTTGTTAGAGGTGCGGTCATACCGCTCCTGCTGATTTTTCAGCAGATTTTGTCCCAACGGCTAGTTTTTGTGTGTGGGCTATAAATACCCACCTTGGCCGTGTGAGGGGTAGTTGCTGGTGCCATTATACACTCTCTTGAGCAAAGAGCAAGCCCTCTACTCTCATTTGTGCATGTGTTGCACTTAATGAGCTTGAGAGGTAAACCCTAAGTGCATGTGTTGCCTTAGGTAGTGGATTGAGTATCCACTTGAGCTTAGACACTTGATTAGTTCAAGTGAGAGTTCTAGACTTGTTACTCTTAGTGTTTGCCGACACCTAGACGGCATGGAGGCGTCGTGCGTCGGTGATCTTCTCAAAGAAGCTTGTGAGAAGACTCGAGCGGTTTGTGAGTAGTGTGGTGCTCGCTATCTCCAGAGTGGAGGAAAGAGCAATCCTAGTGGAGCGAGGTGTTGGTTCGGTTTGGAACTGGTCCAAGTGGTTGGACTTACCTCGGAGGTGTTGGTTCAAGTTGTGGAGCCGGTCCAACGTGGTTGGGCTTACCTCAATATGGATTAGGGGAGACCGGCAAGTCTCCGATCACCACGGTAAAACATCATTATGTCAATCGTGGTTTGTTTTCTTGTGCTTTACTTATTACAATTTATATTTCTACAATTAAATTGCTTATATGCCTTTGTATGATTGCAATAGTAATTCATAGTCTTGATTGTTGGCGCACTTAGTTGAGACTAGTTGATTTAGGTTTTAATTGTGTAAAACCGTTTGATATTAGCTTCCGCATTAGAAATCGGTTTTAGCCAAAGAAGTTTTTAAAACCGCCTATTCACCCCCTCTCTGGTCGGCCTCCTCGATCTTACATTAAGTTCTTTACTATCTTCTTCAACTCCGCGGCAACGTACCTCAAAGTTTTCAGCATCCCTGCTGGTGTTTGTCTGGGTTGTCGATGGCGGCCTCCGATGCACCCAAGATGCGCTACGCCCGCCCCAACTGTAGTGACATACATAACATGTTCATTAACAAAAAGTACAAATATCGTCAATGAAATGACCAGAGGTTGTAAGTGTCATACGGTGTCGTCATGTCGCGAAGCGCTGTGATGGTCGTATGTGCGGCGGAGGCTCTCATGGTACGTCTGTGATGTCACCCGATCTGGGCACTCTGGTGGAGGAATGGTGAGTATTGCGTGCGTCCGTGGCACGTACCCCTCCAAATATGCACCGTACATATCAAGGTCGTACGGACGCGACTCATTCCAGACATCTATGTGCGCCTTGTCCGTCCATGCCGTAGTCCACTCCTCCTAGACCGGGTGCCAGTCCTAAGTATGCCCACCCACCCTCGACTACCTGCATTTCCAGAAGGATTGATGTTAGAAAAGAAGACGTAAGGACTGTAAACATTACTTGGATGAAGTTTGACTCACAGGTGTACGGCTCGCTGTAGGAGCCTGCCGTCCGAGGGGGCACGAGCTGGTACCGACCAAACTATCGCATTACGCGCTGCAGCGCGTAAGGCTCCACCATATGTGTGAACACTAGGTGGCAGGTCGTCATCCACAGTCCTCTGTCCTAGATGCATTGCAAGGACAGCTCGTGCGGCGCTACCGTGTGCAGGAAATCATGATACCATGGATATCAAATGATGTCGCTCTCGTGCAATAACTCGAACTCGTTGTGGTACAACGAGTAGCACCTCGCCGGTCTTTCGCTGGCCCAGCGCAGACGGGCAACAGTCCACTGTAAGCCCATGGTGGGCCCATCTACCTGGTCATGCGGAACGGGGTACGGGTGCGCCGCTATCTCGATGGTCGGCCGCCCAACAGGGAAGTGCTCCTAACTCCACAGCTGCAGGAGCATGTAGCAGATGGTCAGGTTGGTACTAGCGGTGCCGCGCCGCGCAGCGTCACACAACTCTCGGTATGTGACGCAAAGGACGGCTGATCCCCAGCTGTACTAAGGCATCGTCTCAGCCCCCGCGTCAACCAAAAACTCGGCGACGCGGATGAAGCTGGGGTACAAAAAATTGCCCTTTGTGGTTGGAAACAGGACCCAACCAAAGCACTGGAGAAGGTAAGCAACGAGGTACATCCAAACGACCTCGTGAGGTGCACCCTGCGGACATTCGCTGAACTGTCTCAGCTAAGCCCGGGGGCGCCATGTGCACCCTCCGGGAGAGGTTAGCCGAACCGCTGCTCTAGCCTAGCCTTCCAGTCCGCACCCGGAGGGCCCGGAACAAGCGGCCCACCCTGGATCGGGAGACCGGTCAAGAACGAGACGTCCTGCAGGGTGACCATCATCTCACCCCATCGAAAGTGGAAGGTGTGCGTCTTGGGCCTCCACCTGTCGACAAGTGCCGACAGCAAGCTAGCGTTTAGGGTGAACTGGCGTCCAACAGAGACCATCCTTGCAAGGGGCAACAAGTCTGTGTCCCGGAGGATGAGGGTGTAGCGATCATCCAGTGCCTAGCAGTCCCTCCCCGCCCGAAGCGCCAGGGGCAGAGGGGCATCCGCGTCAGCGGTGAGCCACAGCTTGCACCGGTGGTCGTCATCGTACAAGTGTTCCAGTTGCACCGTAGAGACATGGCTTGCAACACATGGAATAGAGGGAATATTAGTGAGAAGGTGGCTAATGACCATAAAAGATTGTAAATTAAATATGCTAGCTTTTTAATTGCAGGGTAGTTTCTCTGGGAGATAAGCTAGATTATGCTCATTTGTTCTTCGATGAATGCATTTCTTATTGGGAAAATTAGCTCAGTGACATCGCGTTAGAGTGTAATCGGAGGAACGACACTCCGTTCGTGACGCACTAGAAAATAACATCGCGAACACGAACAATTACACGAATGACATCGCCACTAGTTACTTCCGTTTCCAGAATTTTTTAAATATAGAAACTGAGCTAAAAAAATTATCCTTTTTTTTTGTGGAGCCTCCCGACATAATTTAATTGTTTGTGTATTTTTTTACAACTTTATACGTTCTAATTTTGTCTCCAAAATTCATTTAAGTATATTGTTTGTAGGAATTTTCTAATAAATAAAATGAGGTCCAAACATTATGAAATTATTTTTTTCAGGCTTCTTACATAGTGGACTTGATTGTGTAATTTTTCCAAAATTTTCCAAAATTAATTAATGCAATTTCATAATGTTCGCTGTGGGGACTCTAATATTTCATAATGTAAGGACATTAGAAATTACATTAATTAATTTTTTAAAAAATTCTAGAAATATTACACAATCAAGTCCACTATGTGAGGAGCTTGAAAAAAATTTCAAAATGTTTGGACCTCATTTTCTATATTAGAAAATTCCTACAAATATTATACTTAAATAAATTTTAGTGACCAAATTAAAACATATAATTTTTTAAAAAATACAAAAACAATTAAACTGTGTCAGGAGGATCCACAAAAAATTTGATAATTTTTTGAGCTCAGCTTCTATATTTAAAAAATTCTGGAAACGAAAGTAACTAGCGGCGATGTCATTCGTCTAATTTTTTGGTGTTCGCGATGTTATTTTCCGGTGCGTCACGAACGGAGTATCATTTCTCTGATTACGCTCCAACGCGATTTCACTGAGCTAATTTCCCCTTTCTTATTATTTGATTTCGCTTTACAACCAAACTAACACTACAAATTAATGTACACTACTTAATTAATTAATTACTACTAATTATTTCGTAACTAATAAACACTGTAAATAAAAAATTACGACCAAACTGCCTATGAACGACGGCGGTTAATAATGCTAAAATGTCCACAAAAATATAATCGACAGAGTAAGAGAGCGAGCGATTGTGAAATGAAATGAACGAGCGGAAGAGCGAGTGAGCGACTGCGAAATGAAATCGCGCTCGTTCGCTCTAATTTATAGTCGCTGCTTGATGGGAATCCTTATCCCGCGTGCGCTAATTAAGCCATGCATTTCGGGGACAAAGATTTAATGGATGAGACAAGTAGGTGACCGGATGACAAGTGATTGATGCTTTCGGTGGAAAAGTAAGGCAAATGGAGGGAGGGCCTCATTTAGATGTTTCGACAAATAACACATGGCACGGTTTTCTATTGATTCGTACAAACAGCACACTTATACGAAATAGCGATAAAAATTCTGAACGAATAAAATTATGAAAAATTTACACAAACAATTACACGGTGTCAGAAGGCTCCACAAAAAATTTCATAATTTTTTGAACTCATTTGCTCTATTTTAAAATTATCCTAAGTTTCAGCTAACCCTAACCCTAACCCTAATCCTAACTAACTACTAACCCTAACCACTAACCTAATCACCAACCTAATCACCCACGCTGGCGGGAAGAAGTGTCATGCGCATGGTGGTCAGGCATCATCGAGTTGACGCCCACCTTGCCCCAACAAATGACATGGATGAGACCAGGCAAGCGATCGACGTGGCGGCGAAGGCAGCAGGCGCGGCGCACAAGATGGCCACTGTGCGCCAACGGTGCTAAATGTGAAAATACGAGTTGTTCGTGATCAGATCCGCAAATACGTAACACAAAAGTCCTAGATTAGCCAAAATTTGTTGGAAATCTGAGGCAATCAATACTATAGTTCAAGTATTTGTCCAAAAACACATACTCTCTGGAACTAAAACCATAAATCGCGGACAGTCCGCTGCACAATTTCCTCGGTCCGCCACAAACTCAACTCTGCCTCTAGGTCCGCCACACGCAGACGATCCCATGGCGGACGGTCCGCGGGGCCTCGAATTACTTTTGGTCCAGCAAACCTCACAGCCAGTCCACTACTCGAATATTTTTTTTTATTTTGGCCATGACGCCACTCAATTACAAAAATGGCTCATGTGTTGTTTTATTTGCAAATCTAGCCCTACTCCCTCTCCTTCCGCGGTCGGGGAGTAGGGAAGGTGACCTTCTGCAGTCGGGGAGCGCGGAAAGAACGGCGCACGCATGGGAGGCTAGCCCAGCGGGGGACCAACGCCGTCGGTGCAGGAGGTGGGCCAACCGGCCACTTACCGCGGTGCCCGAGGGCGGGAAGGGGCCTTCCGCAGCCCCGGAGCCCATCTCCTTCCGCGGTCCTCGTTCATTCCCGTGTGAAGAATCTCCGCGCTGGTCACTTCCACGCTCACCGACCACGGAGGAGACGGAGGAGGGTTAGATTTACAAATAAAACAGCGCAGAAGCTATTTTTGTAATTGAACGGTGTCGTGGGCCAAAATAAAATAAAAATTCCCGCCGCTCAGTCAAGTACCGCGGACGGTCCGCCGTCGGCAGTACAACAATCCGAAGACCAACAAAGAACAACTCAAATCAAAATTCACAGGCCGCGGGCCGTCCGCCGGGGCACCGCGGTCAGTCCACTAACCATGAAACTGAAACCGAGGTTCTTACGATCTCACTCAGATCAGATCAAACTTCACAAACACGAACTCCAGGTTGTCAATTGTTCATCACCTCACTGAGGAACCCTTGGGGTAATCTCCACCTGGTCTTTCAACAATAGTCGGAAGACTTCCATGGCCTTTTCCGATTAACATGTCACTATGCAAATAGTGCCATCAGGTATTGCATTTTTTGTAAACGTCCGAATCCCCTCAAGGAGAAATCACAGTGAAACGTGTGAATCAAAGGTGACATTTGGAGCATCTGCTGCATATCTTGGGACTAGGATGTGTGCGACAGCTGCAGGTAAGGCCAGCATGATCTCTCTCCCACACGCTGTTTCTGATTCCAAATGTAATGAATACGTGCATCAGCATCATGCTTTCATGTGAGATCCTTAGCGACGACTGCTTATCGATTCATACACTACAGGCTCTACAGCTAACACGTAACAACGAACGTATATTTTTTCTTGGACATGACATGACTGTCTCCTAGTTAATGAAGTATTTGGTTTGATTTGTTTGTTAGATTTTTGAAGCAGCCTATCGCTTTTTTCTCAGAGAGCAGCCTGTGAGTCTGACTAACTTGTGACTGAATGCAGAAATGCTATATTGACGACAGAATAGGAGTTTTATGTTCAGTAAAACCGGGCCTTTTTAGATGAAAACCAACCAAATTTAGTTCTTCCTCCACTCAGTTCTGTTAGTACTTAGTGCAGAGTAGAGTAATCACAGCTTTTCTCCAGTTGGTTAACTCAGAGGAAGCATTGCAAGAAGTGTGAGGGATGGATCGAGAAATGGGGTGTTCGAATTACCTGAAATGCAGTTGAGGTAGCTGGACGCCTGGACATGCATACATGTAGTTTAGTAGGAAGAGTACAGCTATGATGTAGCTTAAACTGACAATACAATGATTACAGAACAGCGACGTTTATATCCAAGCACAAGTAAGTTTTTCTTTTCGCAGTTAGCTGTGATGCTCAGCATGGTACGGCTAGCACCAAGCTTCAATTAGTCCAGCAACATCTAATGGTTAACAGCTAAAAGGCATATCGTATGCATCAGTGTTCAGCAAGTACAGATATAATACGGAATGTCCATCCAGTTCACTTCAGTATGCTCCTACCACGGAACATGATAGTATCGCGATAGCGAAAGATGAGCAGAAAAGAAACGGTACTGCTAACTCCATATGTCTGAATATCAGGGCAGTTTGATCTCAACGTCATTGACTCAGTGTTGATGGTATGCAGCTTGGGGGAATCAAGCATAATTTAGTTTGCATAACCAGCATATGGCTATTTATGAAATGTGCTGGAGATCAATTCTATAACTCAAAGTCTGATATTTTTTTCTTGTTCTTGAGGTCATATTGTGGGGCCATTACCATATGATCCATATCTTAGTGGCCAATAAGATGATATCCTTATTCTTATGGACCTAGACTTCAGTTTGCTCTTTTTCTTTACTCATCTTTTGTTTAACTTGAGAGTTCCTTAGCAGTCATTCTTAAAGGTCAACTTGTAGATTGAGCTTATGTACATCAGCAAGCAGTTGTGTAATGATGTATTTAAGGTTAGTCAAAGCAACAAATCCAGTTAACATTGGATGTGCAACAATCTATCCTGAATGTTGATACCCTAAATCCTCGCAAAAGAACAATATGACAAAGTTTATTATCAGTACACAATCAACTTTACATGGATGGCTACTGGTTTTATTATTCTTTTTTATCTTCATTTGAGATACTCATGGAATACGCCCAAATGCTCAGTCAATTCAGGCTTCATCCGGACACGCTTGTGGACCAAGCCAACGTTGTCACAGCTCTGTTAAACGCGATCTTATCGGATTACCCAGTCTTCTGCAAACTGTTAAAGCGTTAAAAACTTTTCAAGGATAAAGAAAGGTACTAACCAAAAAAGGATGTGTGGACCAATTCATCAGTAACTCTGGTCTCTAATTAGGCTCACCAGAAAGAGCAAGAAACATTTCTTTACTAGGAGTATGCTATCTCAGGAGAATAAGTATTGCATCTAACAACGACAGGAGAATATTATACTTACCTTGCAGCAAAGATTAGAGATAGTACGGACGGATAAAAATGAAGTGATGAACAAGCCAATAGCTCTACCTTGTAAATGCCACAATGAGAGAAGATGCAACCAAAATAATTTATAGCACCATATTTTTCCCCCGCTCTGAATATCCGACGCTGGTGACACTAGAAAGGTCTTAGCGCTTTCAGTGAACACTAAACAATCGATGTGCGCGTAACACAAACGACAAGTGGTCGCGATCCACCTGCCCATATGGTTGGAGGGTGGTTAATATGACAAATGCAAAGTTCTCATTAAACCATTTTAGTGTCTTATACGGAAGGTTTCATAGAGATTACGAACATTTTATCATTTTGATTATTGAAGTATGAGTATATTGTCTGTCTTTCCTCGTTAGCTTAAACTTTTAGATAAACTGGTTGATGCACTATTGATGTCGTTTTCTGAGTAACAAACAAGAGCCGGAATAGTCCAACAAGTGCGTTAGCAAGGGGGAAAACTCATGAAACATCACTACTGAACTTCAAGAATTTTACTACTAGTGAGGATTTCTAAGAAAATACTATGTGCAGAAGTAGAACTCATCTTGTCTCCTGCCATTGCATAAATTAAAGATGGCTGAAATTATGAATCCCAATTCGGTCGGTAATTGGTCGGTGATCATCAAAATAAATAAGTAGCAATGTTGGCCTGGCTGCATTATAGTGACATAATTGAACTTACCTGAGTGCGACATATGAAAGAGTGACGTTTGATGTTTGTTTTTTCATAAAGTTATGTACAACAGTTTGTCTCTTAGAGTTATCTCTAAAGGCTCTAACTCATCTACAAACAGTTTTAGAGACAACATCTTTAACAATTTATCTATAAAATCAATCGTTTTCATCACAACTTCTCCCCTTATACCCTCACCGTTTGCGATGGTTTGGGTGTCAAGTTTGTCTTTTATATAATAGATGACACACACTCTCTCTCTCTCTTCACATCCTCTCACCTCCAACTAGAATTTTGAATGATATGGCAGGTAAGAGATAGCTAAGGTGATCACTATTGGAGATGCCCTAATGGGCTAACATTTTAACTGATGGTCGATGCATGAAACTAACATTAGTACTCGAGCCTGACATTCAAAGTTTCATAATTCTTTGTGATAAGCATATAGTCCAGTTACAAACCACAATATCATAAAGTTGAGTCAGGTTCGGGATTATATAGAGTATGTCTTACACGCCTTAAGTTTGTTTTCAATGAAGCGATATTGTTGGAAAAACAACGGGGGAGGGGGGATGCCCTAAATACCCATACCGAGGAGACCTACACACACGCTACACCAACTATCCTATGTTGGTTAATCTTTCCTCCGTACTGCTTAGTGTTTTATTAATTATTGGCTTCTAGGTGACCGAGCCACTCACGTTGAAGCCAAGACCGTACTACTTCTGGGCGGTTGAGCTGCTCATGTTAAAGCTAGGACTAATATGATTTCGGGTGGCCGAGCGGCTCACATTGAATCAAGCCACAAGCATTAAATACTAAGAAGTATGCAGCTTACCAGAGAGGCCAACACTTACACACAAGAGAGGGATAGCTCAGCTCTTATTGACTACCAACAAACTTGATATAACAACTCACACTCTTCTAGTGGTTACATATCTCATTACTATGACATTCTCATATGTCAATCCCTAACACCCTTCCATACTTGTAACACCCTAACCCAACATTGAGCCTGTAATGCCACTAGACTGCACTAACTACTAATTTTAACAATACAATACATCAATAACTATCATCACACTAGATTGTAAGATTTCATGACAAAGTGAATCAAATAATTATAGTGGTTGCATATGAGCCATGTGAGCTATTCCCTCTCATGCAAGATATCGTCAACGTCCACCTATAGCAACAATAGAGTAAGGGTGAGTCCACAACTCAGCAAGAAGATAATAAAACAACAATCAACAATTCAATAACCATTGTCAATATTATCATTGACATCATTCATTCATTTATCTGCATGCTCATACTCAAATAAACATAACATCTTCTTTTCATTCATACAATGCAACTCTATGTTATATGCTCATTTGTTCATTTCATCGTTTATACCGGTATAGCATGAGTGAACACCCGCGTCAGTGTTCACTCTTTCTCAAGTTCATCCTCAAAAGGACCGAGGATCTTTCCAGTCCCGTAGAGTCTCTACCAACGAGGTAGATATCATGTGGTCACCATGACCACTTCTCTTTTATGCAATGATGATGCTCATGATGCAATAATTCATTTTAAACTTGATATCTCATTAGCAATTCCATTATCAACATTCCATGACTTCATCATCAATAGTAATACCATAGACATTCTCAAGATGTGCAAATAAGTAATATAACGGCAAAAACAACATCATGGCAATGAATAATAAATAAAAACAGCAACCAAACAATTTATCACCGTTCCACTATGCACTTGTCTCTTATCCTCTAGAAGCCGGGTGGCGAGATGGTGGCAAAGTGTCCGAGGCAACACTCCCTAGACAAATAATTAAAATACGCTAAAAAAATATACCATCACAGTAACAAAATATCAAACTAATCACAATCGAATCTATAAGCAAAATCGATGTCTTTAACTTAACTTTACCGGACGCACTACCCGCTGTCCTAGTAGTAAAAGGACCATAACTCCCTCCTCTGAACTACAAACATACCGAAATATATATTTTTTTGGAAAATCCCAAAAAAATTATCTACAAAATTCTAGTTATGCAAAACCTCTGAATTTGCCATTTAGTTTTCCATTTCCAACCTTGGAGATAAAACTAGATTCTGTTAGAACAATCTACTTCACATTTTCATATCTTTTTTATATAACTTGAAAAGTAGTAAAAAATGGTAGTTCTGGAAAAAAAAATGGTAGTTCTGGAATCTACTAGGAATTATCTAGCTTATTCAAGTTACGACAATAATTAAATTATTCCATCTACTATGTGTATTTAGCCCATCTACACGACAGCTGCCATTGATGACCATTTTCTGGACAGCGACCTTCCTAAGGCCACAACTTTTCGCTCATAACTTCAAACTGAGTAATATAAACCTTATTGGAAATCTAGTGAAACTCCCCACAACTTTTACTACTACACTACTACAAAAAGGCTAATACTGGACACCTCATCACAGACAGGTGACCAAAACCATTAGTATTAAATACAATCACATACGGTCTTAGTTTATCGACCGTCTGTGTTACTGGCTGCGCTAAAAACCACATGTGATGAGTTAATTATCACAGATGGTTTGTATTAAATACCGTCTGTGAAGTATCACAGATGGTTCTGAAAAGATGGTTTTTTCCCTAAAAATCATCTGTGATACTTCACAGACAGTGTTTAATACAAACCATCTGTGATAATTAACTCATCACGGACGGTTTGTATTAAAAACTGTCTGTGATATGTTCAAAGCTTTGGCTCCCGCGCGATGTGTTCTTCGTCTCGCGCACTGACGTTACGATGCGTCTCTTCGTCTCGCGCACCAATGTTACTCCTTGTTTTATAAGAATGGTCATCGCGCACCTTGGTGAGCACGCACGATATTGAATACGTACGCTATGGTGAGCATGCGGAACATGATGGCGAGGACCAAGGTGAGAGGTCGACGATCACTGTCGCTCTTCCTCACGATGTCGTCGTCCACATCGTCGGCCTCGTGGCTTCGAGCTCTCCTCAGCCCATGGCTAACCTCTGCAGCCTATGAGCCACATACGTATTCGTTTTTTTTGTTTTTGGTAGGTCTAAAAGGAGTCAATATTCTGTTATGTTTTTGTTCAAAGTCAGTTTCTGAAGATGACTGTAGCGTATCATCCTAGTTGTCGGAAAGCTTTAGGTGTTCATTTTGGTTTCAGAGACCGATAGAGAACTTGATTGTAATTCCTCTGAAAATCTATAAAAAGGAGAAAAACCGAAAAGTCGTATCAGTTGATACGACGCAAAATAATATTGTTTTGATTTTGTTTTGTGTCCAATATCCAGTTCTAAACTAAAGGAGAAAGTCTCGGTTGTGTTTGTTCTATCTGAAATATCAGCAAATTTAGTTTCGACAGAAACATCGATTTGGCCTTTTAATTTTTCTCTTATGGAGTAATTCTTGTATTAAGATTTCTATCGTCCTGAATTTTAGTTGCAAGGCCATGTACAAGGTATTCAAGGAGCGCGCCGTGGGAAGGCGCGTGGCGCTAGAGCGGGAGGAGGCGATGAAGTGGATGGACAACAAGCGCTACCTCGACGTCGTCAACCACCTGGCCGGTGCTGACAACCCGGAGGCCTACTTCATTGTCGGCCTCGCGCTCATCCTCATGCACCAGGACATGCAGCGCGGCCTCGTGTGCCTTGACCGGGCAGCTGTCGCCGGCCACAAGGCCGCGGCCTATGTGCTCGGACTCCTCCTCTACACGACCGACGAGGCGCGCAGCGTTGGGAAGCACTACATCAGCCAGGTCGAGGGCGAGCCGGCCGACGGCGGGTGCGAGACGGCCAAGAGGACCAATCGGGAGTGCAGGCGGTGCTAGAGGCTCGTTGTGGGCGCGGTCCAGAAGGCAGCGTGGAAGAAGATGGCCAGGCCGCAGAGGTGGATGTCGTCGCTGTCGGAGGACGGCCATCGGTGCACGAGCACTAGCTGCGGTGTGACGAAAGGGTGAGACTGTAGGATTAGGCATGAGTACGCCAAGTTCTTTGCACAGATGTTGAACTACTTGTCGTAAAATTAGCGGTTTTAGCATAGTTTTAGCAAATATTCAGATATAATTCTTTACTAATATGTGAATGTGTCATATGTTCTGAATTTGTATTTATGTATGTATATCACAGATGGTTATTTATTGGAACTATCTATGATGTGTATTATCACAGACGATTATTTATTGGAACAGTCTGTGATGTGTATTTATCACAGACGGTTCTATGTTAGAACCGTTTGTGATGTATATTTATCACAAACGGTTGTACTTTAGAATCGTCTATTGTGATTCGTCCAATGGCATTTCCGTATCAGTGAAAATCTTGATATAGCAGATTGTCGGATTACAGCCTGCATTGGGAGTCTGTTACTAGGTTGGATAAATTGATTCTGATGATGTATGACTGAGGTTGGAGATTTAAAGTGTTGTGATTGCCAAGTTTTAATCTTGTGCAACTAGACTTCTGAGAGCAATAATCAATCTTCTAAATCTTAGCTTTATGCTAATTTTTATTGTGCACATATTGTGTGTGTTGAGCATATTATTCCTTTTAAATGACTTGAAGGATTCACATGCTTATATGTCAATTATATCATTTAATTGGTGCTGGAAATATGCTTTGTTCATAATTAATTTTGCAATACAAAAGAATATCACAGAAGGCAAAATTTGCTATTCCATTCCAAAACAAGACCAAATGAGTCAAAAACAACTAGAACACCTCTTCACCTGCCTCTCGCCATTCATTTCACCTTTGTCTGTATAACCGTGTTCATGTCGGTCAAGTTCTCCTCCCGTGTGTCCTAGGTACGTCCTATCATTCCATTCATGATCTCTTCTCTATAAAATCTCCAAACAGTGGCTGCTTGTGCCTTTAAAACTGGCTTCATATATATAGTTCGTAGTCCCTTGTTAGCTAACTCGAGGCCTGAATTCAGCTAGCTAGCTCGCTCCTTGGGTGTTCATCCTAAACGTGCAGGAGAAACCACGACCTATTTCATCGAACCTGACACACTAGAGTGCGTGATTTGCTTATATATATACACATTATATATATATATATATATATATATATATATAGGAAAAATACTATTTACTCTCAGGTGTAGTTACTCCCTCTCTATCTACCCTTTAATCCTCGATGAGATTCGTGCATCTTTCCAAGCTTAACGGACCTAAAAATCCCGGATAGGAGAGAGACCCAATCCAATTACTATCTGGTGTTTAATCCTAGCAAGATATTTCCAGGATTCAGATAATTAATTCTTTCCTTCTTTCCTCTTCACCGCCCCCTTTCTAGGCCTTTCCCTTTGGCCATACTACCACCTCTGCGGATTTGAGCATCCAGGCGATATGAGCATCCAAGCGATTTCATTATTCAGGTAATTGATTCTCTCCTCCTTTCCTGTTCGCCGCCCCCTTTCCAGGCATTTGCCTTTGGCCATACCACCTCTGCGATTTGAGCATCCAGATAATTTGAGCATCCAGGCGATTTGATTAAACGTGCTCCTGCCAAGATTTGGTAATTTATTCGTTGATTCTTTCCTGTTACGCAGCCCCCGTTTCAGGAATTTGCCTTTGGCCATACCACCTATGCATACAGGCTGCTTGGTCTTGCCATACCGCCTCTGCAGATGCAGTTGGTTCTCTGTAGGTATCCATCTTTGATAACTATTGGTCTTTTCTTTCATAACTATTTCAGAGAGATCTCTTTATTGAGTTCAAGGCAAGATGCAACTACTCAGATCAGAGGTATCCATCTCGATGGAGTGGTCGCCATTGGTTCTTTTTTTTGTATCAGTGGCTACCATTGTTGAGGAGGTATGTACACTGTCGTGGCCAGTGGAAATTTGCATACATACTAGTTATTTTCATACTCCATACCACTTTTGAAGTATTGATACTACCATTTTGAAATACTCGATGCCACTCTTTAATTTTTTATTGTTCTGACCCTATATCGCTACATATTTGCAGATATGACCCACATTGCATCGTATTTGCAAAAATAGACCCCATGCGAGCGCGGAATCGCCGTGTGGTCGACGTGTGTCCCATTCCGCGCTCAGCGAGCGTGGAAGGAAGCATGGCCGCGGAAAGAGGAACGCAGGCGCGGGAGGCCGGGGCCAAGCCACCTTCCGCGGTGGAGGAGCGCGGAAGGGGCCAGCACCTCATGTGGTGGCCGAGCTGAATGTTAGGGTCTTTCGCGGTGGCGCATCATGAAAGGGCTAGGGTTTCTCTCACGATTAGGGTTTTTGGTTTTTGGCGATTAGAGTTTAAGAGTTTTTCACGATTAGGGTTTTTGGCGATTAGGGTTTTGAGCGGATTGATAGCGATTAGGGTTTCGAACGGGATGGGATTAAGGTTTCCAGCAGGATGGTTAGAGTTTCCAGTGGTCTAGGATTTCGTTCCGGTTAGTGCTTTTATGAATACGAAATTTTTTCAGTAATTTCAGTTAGGGTTTCAACGGGCACTGATATTTGTAAAAAAAAACATTATTAAGAAATATGGGCACAGAGGTTTGTAAATTAGGGTTTCCTTTTCTCCAAAATTAGGGTTTCGTCGTGGTTTCAGCGCTGTTGTAGTAATTTCAAAATGTAGCAAATGAGTTTAGAAAATTACGAAACTTTTTGTAGAGCCTCCCGTCACAGTGTTGTTGCTTCAGTAATTTTTCAATTATTTAATTCATTCAGAGAAAGGATGATTGATAAGCATATCAGACGAGGTATAACCATGAGGATGTCGTCCAAACAAACTTTGTGTGTCAAACACTTGTTGTCTTTTAGAAGTGGGATAAAAAACAAGAATACTTTATGAAGCTTATACAAAATATGATTGAAGGGCCGAGAACGCCGTTATGATTATGAAGATGCCCTAAAACATGGAGTCTCTCCTCGATGAAGTCGTCTCAACGATATCGCATATAAAGGCGGGTAGTCAATGGCGATTTTATTGCTTATCTGTAATACGATTGAAGGGCCGAGAACGCCACAGATTATGAAGATGCCCTAAAACATGGAGGATTCGATGTCGGTGCGAATGGTTCTTTCTGGAATTCCACTAGAAGAGGCATACTTGCAATATAGGCTTGCTTTGATGGCTTAGCGGAGACACGGAACCTGAACTACATTAGAGTCCGCGGACAAAAGCACGTTACACGTAGTCACATGGCATGATGGTTCGGCTAATTGCTGTAGTCATCCTCACTACTACTACGATACACTGTGACACAAGCATCCGGATCATATAAGCATACATGCCTTTAGGGGATAGTAAAAAAACATGGGAGGTAAGACGGGGGACTACTACGTAATGACCGACTCATCGTGGACCGGGGCCATTTTCCTTCCTTGCTAGCTCGGCGTTGAACTTCGTCAAGATTCCCTTCCCTTGTCGCGGACCGCCCACGTTGAAATTTGGTATGTCGAAGTCATCCATGTCCCGCGATTCCATGATGTTAGTGCACCGTATAGTGAGAATCGTAAGAAGGATGTAAATTCTTCATAACTCACGTCGTGGATATGGATTACGCCGGCGATCGGATACGCCGAGGCGGCTGCTCACCAAGATGAGCCTTTCCTTGCCCTTGCCGGGACTATCCACGCCGAAATGGGTATGTCGAAGTCGCCCATGTCCCGCGATTTTATGATGTAAGTGCATCGATAGTGAAAATCGTAAGAATGATGTAAATTCTTCATAACTCACGCCGTTGATGCGATTACGCCCGGCGATCGATATGCTTTGGGCGGTGCCGAGCCGCATGAGCCTTTTCCTTGCCCTTGTCGCGGATCGCCCACGCCAGCCGGTATGTCGAAGTCGTCCATGTCCTGTGATTCTATGATGTAAGTATACAGTACAGTGAAAAACGTAATAAAGATGTAAATTCTACATAACTCACGTCGTCGATATGGATTACCCCGGGCGAGTACTGGGCTCCTTCGGTGCCTCCTCAACAAGGTCCGGTACATAAGGTCTCCACCGCATGAAATCTGCCTCGTTTGGTCTTGTCTCTGTGCAAAGTAGCCAGCCCCGTCTAGTCTTGTCATCTGCAAGCTAATACATTACCCGCTTTGTTAGCCTCCCCCTGCGGGCTATAAAATGCACGTCCCATGCTCCGAAAGTAGGACCACTCGACCCTTGAAACCGTAGGAAGAAGAACATTGTCCGTCTTAACATACGATGGCAGACGCCCAGGGACCAGTCCAACCGGGGTCGCCGAAGCCAGACCTTCCCCTAGAAAGGAGGGAGGACTTCGGCCCTAACTACCGGTTGATGCCGAACAAGCGTGCTCAACCGGTATGGCCGAAATGCAGACACGGGGAGGACGTTATCGTGCAGGTCATAGACTGCCTTATCGATGGCGGACGGCGTTTCTTCCGATGCCCATACTCTGGGGTAAATAGTTTTGTTCATATTATCGCTAATACATCCTCCATACTAACCGCCCTTGCAATGATGGCTAAATACAACTTTACTCGCCGGATCGATCCTCCCCACTTAACGATATGTTTCGATGCACGTGCATACATTGTGGAACCGAATCTTTGATTTGAAGGCGCAAATTGATGATCTCAAGGAGCAAAATGATGACCTCCGCCAACAGATGCAGCGCCAGAGGGGCAACGAGGAGGTCGTGAACATAGGAAGTTCCTATGATCCCACATGCTGTTGTGCCAACCCTAGCTGCATATGTGCGTGTCACTACAACGATGGTCAGCCACGTCCGAGGCGCCCAACTGGAGAACACTCTATGTGGGTAGCGAGAGGCACCTTCTACAATTAGACACAAAGTGAGAAGCTTGTACGCCGGTAGTCTCCTTCAGACGCACTTATGTTCAATCTCCTAAAGCATATAACTAAATGGTGGATGCGTTATTGCGTTGCCTTTTATCGAAGTTGACATGTTGCATCGATGTGTCACGTGCTTTTCGGTTATAGGCGCCGATATGCATTGAACAAACTCATTCGTAATGCAAGGATACGCTGGCGCTTGATCCATTCATGAAGGATGCGATGCATAGGTAAATAGTGGATATTATAATCTTATTACAACCGAACTTCTAATTGGTAGGAACAAGAAATAATAGTAGAACACACTAAAACTCATGGTCCCTGCCTCCGCCGCCTGCCCCGACGCTGTAGCTACTCCGAAGGGAATGTGAACCTGTCAGGGGAGTGGCGTGCCTCTCAAAAGTCATAGTGGGACTGCTGCGTGGGAGGCTGTGTGGGAGGCGGTGTCACATAGAACTCATTGTAGGGAGCCGGGTAAGACTGGAGCATATCGCCCACCCACTCATCCTGCAGAAACAACACTATGCGTTAGGGCGATGTTATGACCTTTGCAATCGTAGTCATGTTGGAAAGGATGTACCGAGAGTCGGAAGTGCGGATCGCGATCCTGGCCTTCATGTCCCCATTGGTCACCTGCACCAAGAAGTCGGTGGGCTACGTGAGTTTACCGAGCGTGTAATGGGAAGATTGAATTGGCACGCATAACAGACTGCGTGTATGTAGTCAGCGGACGATGATGCTCCGTGCAATCGGCGCCAAATAGTGCAGATGCTTGTTCGAACGATCGCGGGACCACGGGTTGCCCTCATGCTACGATGTGAATGGGAAACGCCGCGTCTGCGGCTGGGTCGGGCGAAGTCGGTCGTCGCTGCTCAAGTCCGATCCTGTGTCGGCCCCCGTGACGACGGGGGTGGTACCAGAGTGCTATCACGTCGCAAGTGATGAAAGAACAAATGGAAGTGAGATATACGTTACAAATAAGGGCATGTGCAAACAGTTAGGACAACAAATCGTAATTGACATACCGCTTGCCCGAGGCCGAGGCCGAGGCGCGTGGAGGAAGAGCAATGGTAGCTAGGTCGACTCCCAGAGTGCGACGGACGTGCAGACGGTGGTGCGGAGGGAGGTGCTGAGGGCGGTGCTAAGGGCGGTGCTGAGGGCGGTGGGGAAGGAGGTTGTTCTCGGTGTCCGTGTCGTCCTCGCCCAGCTACGTCGCTGTGCCGACCACAAGTCATGTTCCTGATTGCCACTACCGAGTCATCATAGACGCGCCTCAAGATACCTAGGAACCGAGAGGAGCCGCTAGTCCTCCCACATCAGACCCCGGCGCGCCTCGTTGATGATACTCAAGGCGGTCTAACCGCAAGGAAACCGAGAATAAGTTAGACGGTTTCCGTGCAAAAAAACTACGAAGAATATTTTATCGTCTCGTCTTGGCGTGCCACCCGATGAGTGTCAAGACTGCTTTCGTCTGGCGCCATGCGTGACCTCCGTGAGGGCCGGGCGGTGCACCAAGAAGGTCATATGTGTGTCTCGATGTCGATGGTCGTGTTTCTCGTGACGACGCCGATCGCCGCCTCTCGCCCATAGCGCCGCTTCACGGTAGCCGTGTCTCTCCGATCGCCGCTTACGCCCTTGCCTCGTTTGCTCGCAGTGAATTTGGACATTAGGCAATCGAAAAAAGAGATGCAGCCAACAGGAAAACCAAGTAACAACATACCTGTGGGCCTTCGCTGCAAGAGGTCATCCCGGAGGCGGTGGCACCTGCTGGTAAAGCCCAAACTGTCTCATGACCCGCTGTGGTGAGTACGGCTCGACCATATGGGAGAACACTAGATGGCAGGTCGTCATCCAAGATATCGTAGTCCCGATCAGACCGAGAGGACAAGTCAGACGGGCCGTAGACCATGGGAAGCATATGACCTCCACCTCATGCAGAGTCTTGAACTGGTTGTGGAACTCAGGGTAGACGCGCCTCGGCCTCTCCCTAGCCCACCCTAGCCGAGCACATGTCCAGCGAGTGCCCATTGTGGGCCCCTCAACAGGGTCGGCGGCATCTCCCGCACCGTAAAACTCGAGGGTGTGTTCGTACGGGTGCACGGTCGTGCGGAAGTACGGGCGGCCAACCCTCCCACGACCACAGCTGCAAGAGGATGTAGCATACTGCGAGGACTAGCTCCTCGCCATCTCAGACCGTGAGGCATCACACAAGCCTCGGAACGTGGCACAAAGTAACCCGGGAGCCCCAATGGAATTACGGCACCTCGTCGGGCCAGGCGTCCGCCAACGCCCAAGCAAGATGGATGTAGCTAGGGTGCACCCAATCTCCTTGAGTCGAAGGGAACATGACCCACCCAAAGAGGAATAGCAGGTACGCAAGGAAGTGTGTCCATACGACCTGCTGGGTCGTGTCTACGGGGCAGACCCTGTACCATCGTAGCCACGAATGTGGCACACCTGATATGTTCTGCGGGATCAGGTGACCGAACCTGTCAGCCATGTGCACCTTCCAGTCTGGTCGCCTGGGAGGTGGCACTACTGCATGACCCCGCAGTGGTAGTCCTGTAAGCATAGCGATGTCCTGCAGAGTAATGGTCATCTCCCCCCAATGGAAGTGGAAGGTGTGCGCCTCCGGTCTCCAACGGTCCACGAGCGCGGACAACAGTGGCGCGTCAAACTGAAACGCGTGGTCCAGGTCCAACAGGCGGGCAATGGGCAAAAGCCCGGTGTCCCGTAGCAGTGGGACGTACCACTGGTCCAAAGGCCAGTGCTCTCTGGGACTCATGAGGACAAAGCTCGGAGGGCCCCCGTCGGATAACCACACGTGGCATCGGTGTCTCCGATCCCACTATGGGTCAAGCAGCTCGTACGTGACGTCGTCTGTAGGCTGCGCCATCTCCTGAAATACGTACAAGAACAAGTTAGTGTGTAAATAAAAGAGTACGTACAAATAAGCAAAACAAAAGCGAAACATATAGCATACATACACAACAGACAAATGACAAGAATCATTCTCCGACACATTACAACATATAGAACACGATTACAATTGATGAGAGTGCGTAAGAACGCATTACAACAAACATACAATATACATAGGCAACATACATACGACAACAGCCATTGTCTGACACATTCCAACACGTACAACACAATAACGCCTAGCGCATTACAACAAACATATAGCATACATATATAGGTGATGAAACTACGGTGTGTTTTTGACCCGAACTGTTTCGGCAGTGGCTTAACGAGTGGCCAATCGCCTTGCGTAGTCTCAGATCTCGGTGCCTAGCCCATTGCCCATGATCATCCATGTCGTTACGGATACGGCGGGACTGTCGTCTTCTACGACCGACCTACTTGAGTGCGTCGTTCGGCACCCACTTCACGTGCCCAGGCCAGAGGTCCCTGTAATGCATGTCCGGCCAGACGATGAAACTTCGGCACTCCAAGTGCCGACAGTGGTGAATGTCATAGAACTCAGAGATGTATTGCGCCGAGGATCGGTGCCACGCCACAAGACGCCAGCAGATACATGGGAGCAGGCTTGTGAAGAAGCTGCGGCTTATTGCAGTCGGGACGCTTCCCCATCGACGAAAGCGGACTTATTTGTGATCACCCCTAGCATGACCCGTGAGATACTTACGCCTCGCATTTAATCTCAAACTTCTTCTGATGCCATCCATGGTCCTAGCGAAAGCAGCGAACGAGCCTTTTCGATCTTCTTATCCATGTAGGCTGCGCCACCTCTGAATACTACTTGCCTTCATCCATATGCTTCTTCGCCATCATGGCTCTGTTGACGAAGTACCCCACGGTGCAGTTCCAGCTCTCCTCAACAATTGCGGTGATCGGGAGGGATCGGACACCCTTCAAGACACTGTTGTACACCTCCGACATGTTAGTTGTCATGATTCCATACGTGCACCACCGTGTCATGCAACAGAGACCATTTTCTAAGTCGGGTGCGCGGCGAAGTTTACATTGTGTGAACTCCCCAACTCGAGGAGCCTCCCGCCCGCCTCCCTCCGCCCCGGGAATTCCTTACATGCTTGCTAGTATCCTCGCCCAACTGTCTCACACAAGGCCAAACTTCCGCCTTTGGTTCTGCATGCATAGCTTCTTAAAGGTCTTCATCAGGTCCTTGTTTCAGAACCTTGTGTGGAAGTTCGCCGCGAGATGCCTCATGCACCATCGATTCGTTAGGTCGTTCCACTAGAAGGGAGGCTGTGTCCCGTTTTGCATCGTGGTAAACGCGACAAAGAAACCAAAGATTAAGATCGGAGATGACACACACACTGGCTGGTCTTGAACCACCGCCCGCTTCACGCTTGCAAGGAACCACGACCAACTATCCGTGTTCTCGCCTCAACAATCGCGAAGGCCACAGGAGTAACTAGTCGTTCAAGGCGTATTGCTACTGGCGGTGAGGATGGTGCTCTTGTACTTGCCGATGAGGAAGGTGCCGCCCATCGATATAGCACAGACGATAGTACTTAAACCCTTCGCCGCTGGGAAGGCCTGAATACCCTATCAAGGATAAAACAACCGCCCTTCAGTAGGATGCACCGGTCCGGCTTGTCAATGTATGTCCCGGATTGACTCGTAACTGATGGAGCATTCTGGGACAAAGTCGTGAGGCCTCTTCGTATGTGCTAAACATACGCCTAGGACCTCTGCTTTGCTCGCCATACCTTGTTGTAGCCGATCGAAGCCCACCGTATTGACAACATCTCGCGAAGTAGCTTCGGCGAGCAGATACATCGGCCACGACGAGGTGGCTTATCACCCGCAATATATGAGGACGCCAGTTGCGGTGCCTCACGGTGGCTCGCAAGCTTCGCATGTGTGATCCTTCAAAGACCGTTATGCGGAAGTCCGTGGCGGCACTCTGAACCGTTGGCGCACGAACCTTGCGAAGATCCATCCACACACTTCACGCACGAGGTGTCGGTTGGACTTGTGCACCCGACACGTCCGGCCATGTTGACGGTGTATCGGCAATAACTTTCTTTGGCGGCGCTCTTGTTGGGGAAGCGCTGCCTTAAGAGCAGAGTACTTCATTGAACCCCCACTCCGCCTCCTCTGGCTGCAGTAGAACTAGGGATGTCGCTGCGATGTCGTCCAATCTAGATGAGACATAGGCAACGTCGGTGGTCACAACACCACCAAATACACCTCCTGTAGCAACTTCTTCATCATGCTCCTCTCCAGAACTAGCTGTATCCACAGCCTCCTCCTCGCTTTCAACCTACTCGGCAAGGTATTCGTGGCAGTCAATACGGGCTGCCCACCACCTTTCCATGCCTTCGTTCAGCTCGAAAGCCTTCGCACGCCTCCTCAAGTCTCCATCACCCACTACCTCGCCCACATCTCTAGCAACAGCAGCTTCGGCATCAACTCCACCAGAACCACCAAGGACGGATGATTCCGCCCCTCCACAAACCGACATACACCATCGGCCGGGCGATATTGCGTGGCGTGGTTGCACACAACCTCCATGTAGTTGGTCCATGAAGCGTCACTGCTCACCTTGATAAGTTGCCAAAAGGTCTGACCTTCACCACCCACCGAGGCATACAATGCCTCGATGTGTAACTTCTTCCTTCCGGTATCCCGATCGAACGCGGAACACACACACACCTCCTTAGCTCACATAGACTCATGTCCTTCAGGCCTGGTGCCCGAATCTGGGTCCGGTCACAATTTGACGGGTCTGCTCCGTATGGCCCATCGCATACGAGACCATCGCCATAGAACATGAACAAGTCTTGAATCGACATGTTCAGGGAAGACGGCGTTGGGTTCTACGCGCAAAACGACAAACATAAATAAATAGATACACTTGACTACATGATGTTAGTATCAAGAAACCATGTGATGTTAGTATCAAATAACATATTGGATTAATTTTGCTCCTACTAATTCGCATTTAGCTGTGTATTACATGATTCAATTATATATATGGAGTTCTAAATAAAAACACAGGACTTAAATGGGTAATCAAGTAACAAAAATTTTTAATATATTCTGCAGTTTAGCTATGTGACTTCTTCTGCTCTTGATTAACTTTCCTAAATGTATTTCATACTTCTATTTCAATAGTAAATAATATCCCACTAGGTCGAATGGTTTGCATAACTACACAATGTTATTTTATTTTTTCAAAAAACAATTCAAATAAATCGTATATTTACATGGTTTCAAAATAGAGATTTTTCGCCCCTACAAAAATTATGCTAACAACCAGATAATACACGCAGCATCAAATAACTACACCATAGTTATATGCTATCGCATTAAACCTTTCTATACATGTGTCTTAGTCTTGGTTTACCTATTTAGATTAGCTTCCACTCAGACAATACAATGCATGTGCCTACAAGCTCTACCTCTTCTATTCCACACAACATCTACTATCTATGCCATAGTTACAAACTGTCTTTTTCTACTATCTACTATATTTACGTGCTAATTAACTAACAATAATATCCACATAAACTAAACATTTACGTCAACTAAGTACAGTTACTTAACACATTCTACACAATCAAGAAGCCATTACAGTAATAAAAAATAACTACGCTACTTGCATGTGTATTTATGTAATAATGACATGACCATTAAGCTAATTATATGCTAATCAACTAGCTAAAAAAACACATGTGCATGAAAAATACCTTTTCTTGACGCTCACAAGCCAATCTACAACTTATACAATTGCGAAACCTCCAAATTCAAATTGAAAACCTCCCAAAATGCCACTCAAAATCACCTTCTTTTTCTCCTCTCCTCTCGGTCGCTCGTCGCTGCTGGAAGAAATGGAATAGCAAAGCAGATGGATTGAAAGATGCTCAGCTGCCTGCCTTCCTTTTTATCTTCACCAGCCCACGACGACGAGGCGACGTCTTGACACACGGGGCGGCAAAAGTGAGCGCACTAGGCGTGTGGCGGTGCGTGCGTTTCGCGGCGAGGGGGCCGCCATTCCATGCTCCGGCGATCGCAGAAGCGGGCGTCCTTCCGCGCTTGGCGACCGCGGAAGGTCGCCGCTCCCGCCACCTCACGTGCCAAAACTTTGGTTTTGCACTCGCCAGTGATTCCGTGACTGCAGCGTTCCTTCCGCGCTCGGCAAGCCCGGAATGGGGCACGCATCGCCCGTCCAGCGTTTTCGCTCTCGTCCGGGGTCTAGTTTTGAAAATACGGAGCAACGGGGGTTATTTATGCAATTACGTGGTGCTACAGGGTTAGATCAAAAAAAATTCGCCACTTTTCAAGTTTAGTCACTACTTTAATACACTCCATACTATTTCAAGTCTATATATCTGGTTTAATATCTCCTCTGTCACTCTGTATGTTATGGTTGGTCGTCGGCGAGGCTACATACACCAAAAGAGAGAGAAGTTTCAGGCGCCCAAGTACACAATCACAACAAGGGCCATCGTTCTCATTCGGATATACACACATTTCATATGCAGAGAGGGCTGTATCGGCTACCTCGACCACAGATGGCTGCCGCATATCAACACTAATTAGTATACACCTATCATGTTCATAATTTAGGTTTCAGATGATGTTGCCCGACAAAACATGCCATGTGTTGTGTAATAATCAAGTTCTGCTACTCAGGAAGGAAGAATTTCCATGTTGTATACCAGGATAATACTCCCTCTTGGTACGCTACACAAATCATGAATAAATACAAGAAGCCAGACCCGCTTGTGTGCATGTTTTTTCTTTTTGGGGGATAATACTCCCAGTTAGTGTAGGATAATGCCACGATGAGCTGCTATAGTTTCGACATCCAACATGTGATTATGTTGTCTAATTTTTAAGGACGGAGAATTAAAAAAAATGAGGCATACGGACAAGAGCGACGCATGTACCGATCAACATACTCCATAAAGTACATTCATACATGAAATACTCCCTTCCCAAATCCATGTACAGATGTACTAATATACTATCATAGGTGTATATACTCCCCAATTACATGTACTAACATACTTTCGAGGTATACATGCTACCTAAGTACATGTACTAAAATACTCTCTTAGGTATACATACTACCTAATTAAGTACATGTACTAAAATACTCCCTTAGGTATATATATACTACCTAAGTACATGTGCTACAATACTCCAATAGGACATTTTCTTGTTCCACCGCTGGACATTTCTCCATTTCTTCAAGGCCGGACAACGACTTCTCTATCTGTTCTTCTCGCTTAAGGACAACGACAAAAAATCAATGGAAAAAAACAACAAATCAACTATCACTGGACAGGCTATACGTCCAAGACTAATCAAGGCCAAGAATTACGGGAGCGGTTGCCAACATCAAAGCAAATTACATGTACACAGGGATTGCATATTAATGTTGATTATCTTTGCCAGATATATTATGAATTATGTTAGCGAGTTGCTAGCGACTATTATGGAGTGGTATCTGACCCAATAATTCAATCAAGCATGTGGTATCCGATGGACGATAGATACAATGGGAGTAACTACACCTATATATATGAAGTCGGTTTTAAAGGCACAAGCAGCCACTACTTCAAGATTTTATAGAGAAGAGATCATCACAGACGGTTCCTTAGGACAAACCGTCTGTGATAGTCAACTATCACACATGGTTTTGAGTTAATAACCGTCTGTGATGACTTCATGTCATTGCTGACCCATAAACTGAGACGGCTCACGCAACCGTCAGTGATGACGTTTTTGAACTGTCTGTGACAACCTTTCTGTAGTAGTGCTAGCCGAAACCCTGAATCTGAACGTAAATACCCTTAATTACCCCTGCAAGGTTCTACAACGCAGTTCGACGAACTAGGGTTTCCTAAAATCTATTCTTCCCATGATCCAAACGACCTACCATCTGAACAATGAATAATCTAGAACCAATTAAAGGCTACCAGATTGTTACCCCTGAAGGAAATTGACGATGAACACGATGCCCTTGATCTTCCCTCCTTCCTTCACATCCCTTCCTCGTGCTCTTCCTTGTCGGCACTGACAAGCAAAGACCGCCACCGATGGCAAAGAAGAAGGGAGGGCTTGGCAGTGGAGGAGCCCACCAGAAGGGCGGCAGAGGGGGTGTCGGCCAAGGGAAGGCGCTGGTAGGGGGAGCTCGACTCTAGGGGTGGCGGCAAGGAGGGGAGGTCGAAAGGGCGGCTAGGTTTGGGAGCCCCCCTGATCCCCTATAAAGGCCGGTCGTTCCCCTTGGGCCAAGAGGCCGAGGGCCGAGGGCCTAAACCCCTTTTCCCCTATCTAGGGAAAAATATGAAATTACGCTTTTAATCCTATTTAATTTCCATTCTAATTCATTTAGTCCTCCAAAGTTAAACAGGATATTACAATACTCATGGGTGGTTCATCCATGGCACACGCCAAGGGGAGGAGGGCACCCCTATTTATAGTGGTACATCGCCATTGGATGGATGACACTTGTCACCATCCTAACCCTCAACATCTAAATATCTACTATCATGAAAGTTCCAGGAAATTATATAGATATTTCATTTAAAAATATCCTAGCTCTAGATGGTTTCTAACTTTGCCATGAAAAATAGTTCTAGCCTCATCCATGGCAAATATCTAGTTCTTGTGGTTTCCCAACTATTCTAGAACTTTCACAAGTATGCATTGCAATTATTAACACTCCCCCTCAATGCATACTTGCTTCTAGGTAGGTTGATGCTAGCCTTGGATCTTCTACGCTCTGCCATTTCGGCCTTTCCTCTTCTCATGTCGTCGCGGAGGTTGCTTGCCCTTCAGCAGCTTCTTCCCATTCTTCTTTATCGACCGGATCTTTTTCACAAATTTGCTACCACCTTGTAACTGACTTTTCTTCTCCATCCTTTTTCACACTTGCCCCTTGTTACTTCTTTGTATGATGGTAACATAACTTGAGCAAGTGTAGCATTGGCATACGTGGGATCCAGCGGTCTTGATCTCCACGCTACCACCTCATATTTGTTGGCTTCCAATTGTCTTGGGCTACACTCCTTCAGTGCAACGTGACACTTACCTTGATCATTTTTTTCTTCTAGAGGCTTCTTCTCCTTAATATGCACAGGTAACTCTTTATTGGTACCACAAACCTCCATCCACGATCTTAATATGATCATCCTGATGTGGCTTCTCATCTCCAGAATATATGGGCTCCATCTCTTCTAACTTGGTATCCAAACTTAGGAGCTTCAGAGAAATCTTCATTTCTCACTTTTGTGGAGAAGCCACCTTCTGCGTCACATTCTTCTTCTTCTTCTTCTTTTCTAGATTCTTTCCGTCACACCACCAGTCGATGGATACTCACTCTCTGTCAAGTCTTCAACTAAGTAAACATCCTCTTCCATTAAAATTGCACCTTGAGCATCCCACTCTTCTTCACTAATGTATCCCTCTAGGATCACATCCCTCGCAGTAGCCACATTTCCTTGTGATCGCTTCTTTGAACTCCAACAATCTCTAGCAAGATGTCCTCTCTTGCCACAGTTGAAGCACTCATCTCTCTTTCTTCTTTCCTCTATAAGCTCCTGCTGATCTCCTCTTCCTTGTTAAGCTCCCCCTGAATAGTTGCTCTCCTTTGGGCAACACATTTCACCTCTTGTCAACTTCTCCTTCGCCTCCCCTCGGGCTCTAAGTGGACTTGACGAGAATTAAAATCTCTATATATTACTTTAATACATAATAAAAGACCATATGTCTTCGTGGTCGTAACCCCTAAGGCTAACAATCCCTGTGGTCGTAAGGATTCCAGATGTTACATAATAAGTATCCTAGTCGAATGAGGTCTTACCCAGTCCCTGACCAAATGACTGCTCGTAGAAGCAATGAACTGGCATTCAGAACTAACTCCGAGTATATTCCTTACCGTGTGATGAATGGAACACATGTTATATTTGTTCCATACCACGCGATGTTTTATGGTTCTAAGACACCGACAACAACCACCATGTGGTTGAAGTGTCTCGTAGATATTCAACCATCAAACGGTTGATGTTTCATCAATCGTCGCCTCGCTCCGACCAGTCGCGTCACTTCCAACAGGCGCCTTCTCTAGGAACAACTACCACCTCTTTGACGGTTATTTAAAGATGGAGCACAGAGGAACGAGGGGGTGATACATAAAAATGGCATCAGATTGAAGCACGGCAATCAGCATTAGATTTATGTTTCAATTCTGATTCTACAGTATAGTAAGCATTACGCTCAGTGTAATTAGGATTAGTCCACTGCTTTGTCAAGGGCACCCCCTGTAATAGCCAGCTCATAGCAATAAAGAGCAGTCATATTCTCTCCTAAGAACTCTTTACTATTTTCCTCTATTTATTTCGTAAGATCGGCGACTCGAACATTCCTCATCCACTTCCTTTGCTCCATCATCGCTCATGCAAACATGGCAGGGACTTGTGATAAGGAAAACTGGTTCGACCTGGCGGACTACTCCAACCTCGATATGGACGTATGCATCTGCGCCATGGAAGAAAATGGGATATCATCCTCTTCCTCCTCCGTCGACTCGCCAGTCGCAAAGATTAACAAAATCGACCGGATGGATGAGGATACACCGCCACCAACAATGGCGCTCTCAGAGGAACCACTTGTTCTGACTAGTTTGTTAGGTCCGAACGCCTCTGCAAGCCCGGTCGATCCGACCAGTAGAAGTGGCAATGGAAGTCCAGCGCTGCAATCAGAGAGTCCATGTACTCTTGATATTGTCATGGGCGACCAGTATTTGTTAACGGCTCTTACGTATTTTGGGGGCCAAGCGACATCTAATAAGGGTATCGATGAAGTTATCACCGATCGTAGGCCAAGTGGGCATGGTGAAACTCAGTATATGATCGGCAGTCCACCGAATCAGGCTGAGTCCACCACAAGGCCCACCAGAGGCAGTAATCTCCGATCGCTCTCCATCGTGGAGGCTCCTTATGGAAGCACTGGAAGGCTCTCCCATAGCTACGATGGGCATTCATCGGAAGATCACTATTGGCGCCCCAAAGTTAACACAATCAGAGATACCAATCCGGATGTAATACCCCAAAATTTATTTAAGAGGGAAGAAAGAATTTAGGGAAGAGAGCCAATTAGAAAATAGATTTAACAGAAGTTTAGAGGGGGATTTTTGCAAAGTCTGGACAACCTAGGCTGTGGACTCCCGGCCCGTAGCATGTTGGGCCCAAAGTGGAGGGGGCAGCCGGCCACAAGGGAGGGCCAAACCCTAGGGCGCCACCCCCTTTTTCCCCCTTGGCCGCCATCTCCCCTTTCCCCTCCCCCTTGGCAGCCACTTCCATCACATCCTGCGCCTACCTTCATCCCTATCCCGCATCTTCAGCGGCACCTCCTCCCCCTGGTGAAGCTCCTTGCTGTTGGCCAATTGGAGGAAGAAGGAGATCTCTATTGTGGTGGCCGGCCAAGAAGAAGGAAGAAGAAGGAAGGGGGAGAAGGGAAAAGGGAAGGGAGAGGGAACACGTGGTGGTTCTCACATTATTTAGCAGATTCTCCAAGGGTAACCCTCAGTCCCGTTTGATTAGTCGTGTAGTCTTGCGTTTTGGCAATGTCGGTATTAGATCGATTTCTGGCAGTCTGTAGTGCCCGGCTGTTTTAGGGTTGTTAACTCCGAATTCTGGTCTGGACATCTCCTAGAGAATTGTGAGTAGCCTCATCAGCTTTCCGTAGGATCTTGTATCAGTTCATTGGGATGAGCGGATCGTAAGTTTTGATTTTTGCAATGTCGCTGTTCAGAGGCTCTGCTAGAATTTTGGCAGCTAGTATTAACTGGTTATTAAAAATTAGCTAACAAATTATTTAGAGGATCTCACCAACATGAAAGTTATAGTTTATTTAACAAGGTTTCCATAAATCTAGAGAATGTAATTTTTGGATGTTTGTACTGAAAGTTACGTAAGTTTTAGTCTCGCTGTTCAGAACCTCTGACGAGATTTAGTAGTTTGAGTAATCTGTTTGGTATGGATAGAGGATGACAGAATCTGGGCATCTCACCAACTAGTTTTATGTGGATAATTTCATAAGCTTTCCAGAGAATCAAAGAACACCATTTTTGGGTAAATAGACGAGGAGTTACGAATTTTAGAAGAAGACTGTTCTGTTTTGGGGTAGATCGATGTTCATGGGAGTTGGTGTTTTGGGTTGCGCTAGGGAGCATAGTTAGTCGTATATTTGTTTTTAGCAATTTCTTGTCCAGAAATGTTCTCTTAGTGTGGTTTGTAAAAATATTCAGGTGGTGGTTAGATTCCGGGGGTAGCGCCCTCTTCGCGTCATCAAGCTTCACACGGTTGAGGCAAGTACAATTAGTGGTATAACAATTAAAGTGATTATTTGTGAATGTTTTTTTATGATTATGTTCTTTACTCATGAATGTCACTGTTGGTCATTACATGCTTATGTTAGATAAATGAATGGACTCATATGCATCATGTCATTATCCTTGAGGTCTCCATCATGTATTAGACGAGCTTGAGGTCCCCACACTTGAGGAGTGTGGGCTTATGGTCCCTGTGCTAGAAGGCATAGGCATGGGTATGCATCGACGGATGCATACTCCGTATTACCAGTAAATACAAAGATAAAAGAAAAGGTGCATCTGTGGCATTTGCATTGTATGAGCATATGAGCTGATTTGATATGAACAAGTGTGATGCAATGATTGTGACGAAGTTGTATATCGAATTACTGTATTAATTGTACTTTGCTGAGTCATGGACTCGCACTTGTTGTTTGTTTATATTTGTAGGTACCCCTTACGCGGACGTCATGCATGGGAGGGGCTAGTAATAAGATATGTTGCACACCACCATGAACCACTCATGAATGATTAATTTTGGACTATGAATTAATAATTGAGCAAACTGCCAAGATGATTTTTGTTGGTTATATCTTTATGCATCTGTTGCTTTGTAATAGAGTTGATTAGCGTATCATGGAAGTTTTTATGATTATGAAATAAGGTGGATGTTTGAAATATTTGAATATGTTATTGAATTTTGTTAGAACCTCTTGTATGCTTAACTGTACAAAGGAGGTTCTGCCGAAATTTAGTATAATGTCTTAGATTTTAAATTGTTACCTTGTTATTTTAGTAGCATTGCAGGCTCATGTTGGGTTGGGGTGCTACAGTTGGTATCAGAGTGGGCTGTAGGTCCGTGGTACTTGAATTATTAATCTTGACACACTATGCACAATAGGTGGGATTTGGGCTATTGCATTTCATATACGCTTTCGTTGAATATTATAGTTGTTCCTGTGATTGAGTTGATACTTGATCATTGTGCTTAACGTATGATTGTTCTTGTTTGTGGTGTTTAGCAATGGCAAGGGGTAGAGACAGTGGTTGTGGTCGGCAGGGTGCCGATCGGGGCCAAGTGACACCACCGCCCGAGGTTCAGGAATCTGTAGCTGGGGAAGGTAATTATGCGAGGTTAGAAGAAGAAGTTGCTTGATGGTTGAGATGGGAGGTTTAGGGAGCCGGGCTCAAGCAAGCATTTTCGGTAGTGCATTCTGCTCTCTTTGCCGCCTCCCTGTGGTCGCTCTATTTGTTGTTGCTATGGGGCTCCATCAATGGAACGCTTTGAGGTTGGATACCTTTGATGGGATGGGCACACCAATTGATGCTGCTAACTGGTTGCGTCATATGGAGAGGCACTTTGGAGCACTGAGGATGACATCAGAGTTGGGGGATCAGTTTGTGGCCTTCCAACTGAAGGGGCAGGCAGATATCTGGTGAGAAGGTGTCCTATTAGCTAGGACCGCTGCCCATAGACTGGCTTCTTGGGAGCTGTTTGTTGAGCAGTTCAGGAGGAAGTTTTATCCGGATTCCTTTTTGAAGAGGATGGAGGTTTCTTTAAACAATTACAAGTAGGGCAAGATGTCGGTGTCAGAATATGAAGTGGGTTTTAATAACCTAATTCGCTTCATTCCAACTGTGGCCACGAATGACGTGGAGAAGGCAAAGAGGTTTCGCAGGGGGCTCAAACCTGAGTACCGTCATGTGTTGGGGGCTTTGGAGTTGCGTGATTTTAGCTCTCTGGTAGAACAAGCCAGGGGCATGGAGATAGAGATGCAGCTCAGTGAGGAGTTACAGGGCGTGGAGGTACTGTGGTTCCTGATGGTGCTGGTAGCAGTCAAAAGCGGAGTTTTGGTGGAGGATGTGGGTCTTTTCAGAGGCCCGTTTCCAAGAAGTTCAAAGGCCCTGAGAATTCATTCAAGCCCAAGTTCTCGAAGCCACAGTCTTCAGTCACATCTCGACCGTCAGTGGGTGCACCCATGCTTCATCCGGTTCCAGGGCAAGGCATGATATGTTTCAAGTGTGGCAATGGGCATCGTGCTTCAGAGTGTTCCTGGTCTGGCCCATGTCGCCACTGTGGTCAGGAGGGCCACAAGGCGTTGGTGTGTTGGTGGAATCCCGCTAGTATCATTAAGTGGGAGCCAGTTCAAGCGCCAGCGCTAGCTACTTCTTCTCAGGGATCGGTGCAGATGCTAACAGCCACCCCTACTCTGACTTGGGTACCGCCATAGCCTTACCTACTTGCTCCTGGAGGGATCCCACAACCAGGGTACTTTTGGCCGCCTACCCCTGTGGCTCCGCTTCCAGTGGCGTCGTCTTCAGCTACTGCTGCACCACCACACCAGGGTGTTGGGGCTTCCGCCGCCCCAGCAACAGTGTCCTATTCTATGACTACTGCTGAGTCGGTAGGTCGTCCCGATGTGGTGACAGGTACGCTTCTAGTGGATTCAGTGGAAGCTTTTGTTCTTTTTGATTCAGGAGCTACATTCTCTTTTGCGTCATTAGAATTCGCTAGCAAGGCAAATTTGAGTATGCAGCAAATAGCTTAGTCAGTTTTAGTTAACTCTCCTGGGGGGATTCTTTCCAGTTCCACAGTTTGTCCTGGTTGTGTGATTTCTTTAGATGGGGAGGACTTTGTTGCTAACCTGATGGTTATGAAGATGGAACCATTTGATGTTATCTTGGGTATGGATTGGTTACATCGTTACCGTGCTGTCATCTCTTATTTCTGGAAGACAGTAACCTTGCAAGCCCCGTCTGGGCAGGAGATAGTCTTTCAGGGGAGTGCTCCATCTCACTCACTTTTTGTGCTGGCTAGTTTGTTTCCTGGTAGCCGTGCAGCAAAGAATGGGTTTCTCTTATCTCTAATGGAAAAACTGAGTTCATCCTTGATTGCAGAAAATATTCCAGCGGAGTTGCCTGGGATGCCTCCACCTCACCCATTAGAGTTCAGTATTGATTTGGTTCCGGGTGCTTGACCGGTTTCCATGACTTCATACCGTTTGGCTCATCCTTTCCAGGAGAAATTAAAGAAGCAGTTGGATGATCTAAAAGCCAAATATCTCATTCGTCCCAGTGTGTCCCCTTGGGGAGCTCCTGTTCTTTTGCAAAGAAGAAAGATGGTAGTTGGCGTATGTGTATTGACTACCGTGCCCTCAATCAGTTAACCCTTAAGAATAATAAGTATCCTCTACCTCGCATTGAAGACTTATTTGATCACTTGAGGGGTGCTAAGATATTTTCAAAGATTGACCTCCAGTCTGGATACAATCAGATTCCTGTCCGAAAAGTGGATATTGAAAAGACGACGTTCTCCACAAGGTATGGGCATTTCGAATTCAAGGTTATGTCGTTTGGACTAACGAATGCCCCTACTGCTTTTATGGAGACAATGAATAGGATATTGCACGAGTATCTAGATGATTTTGTAGTGGTTTTTATTGATGACATTTTGATCCATTCAAGGACCGAAGCAGATCATGGGCGTCATCTAAGGCTCGTATTGGAGACACTAAGAGAGAATAAGTTTTATGCTAAACTGAAAAAGTATGAGTTTGGATGTCAGAAGTGGGATTCTTAGGGCACATCATAAATGATAAGGGAATATCTGTTGACCCGGGAAAGATTTCCACAGTGGTAGAGTGGGGGAGACCAACCAGCGTCAAAGAAGTGAGGAGTTTCCTTGGTATGGCATGATATTATCGGCGGTTTGTGCAGGATTTCTCTATTATTGCGAAGCCTTTGTCCCGGCTCACGCAAAAGGATGTGAAGTTTCGGTGGGATGATAACTGTGAACGCAATTTCCATACCTTGAAAGAAAAGCTGGTGATCACTCCTATTCTTACTCTTCCTAAGCCTGGGAAGCATTTCACAGTATACTCTGATGCTTCTCGAGTTGGATTGGGTTGTGTTCTCATGCAAGAGGGTAAAGTAATAGCTTATGCATTGAGGCAACTGAAGAAGCATAAGCAGAATTACCCAACCCATGACCTAGAGTTGGCCGTAGTGGTGTTTTCCTTGAAACTCTGGAGGCATTATTTGTATGGTGAGACTTATGATGTTTTCACATATCACAAAAGTCTTAAGTACATATTCACATAAAAGGATCTGAATTTAAGGCAGCACAGGTGGCTGGAGCTGATTAAGGATTATGATATCTCAATTTAGTACCATCCTGGCAAGACAAACGTGGTTGATGATGCTCTTAGTCGCAAGGCAACTCCCGCTACCCTTGATTGCCTTGTTGCTGATTTTGACCGCATGGGGATATCTTATTGCTATGCAGACACGGCACATGTTGAGACATAGTTGATCCTTGAGTCAGACATTCCAGACCGTGTGCGGGAAGCACAGCAAAATGACTGGTTATTGCAGAGTGTCAGAAAACGTCTGGATATGGGAAAAGATGGAGATTTCAGTTTGGATGGTTCCGGTGCTTTGCGGTTTAAGGGTTGCCTTTGTGTACCACAAAAGGTAGAGGTCAAAGATGATATCTTGAGGGAGGCACATTGCATCCCGTACACTGTTCATCCGGGTGAGACAAAAATATACAGTAATCTGAAACAGAATTTCTGGTGGAAAAGGATGAAGGTGGATATCGCTAATTATGTGGCTTCTTGTGGTGTTTGTCAACAAGTGAAGGCAGAGCATAAGCATCCTGCAGGGTTGTTGCAGCCTTTGGAGGTTCCTCAATAGCCTTGTGATGCTATCTCTATGGACTTTGTGGTTGCGTTACCTCGATCGCCGTGAGGGAAGGATGCAGTTTGGGTAATAGTGGATCGTTTCAGCAAATCTACACACTGTATTCCTATCCGCACGACAAACTCAGCGAGTGATTTGGCTCCTATTTACATGCGTGAGATTGTGAGGTTACATGGTGTACCAAAGACTATTATTTCCGACAGGGACGCCAAGTTTGTCTCCAAGTTTTGGGAGAGTCTGCAGAGTGCGCTGGGCACTCAACTCTGTCTTAGTACGACATTTCACCCACAGACAGATGGATAGTCAGAGAGTACCATTCAGACTTTGGAGGACATGTTGCGGTCCTGTGTTTTGTCTTGGAAAGGTAGTTGGGAGGATGTAACATCCCAATTTTCTGAGCTTTAAAAATCCTTTGCATAGTTAGTAGGGAGAAAATTCACCATTTGGATTTATTTGACTTTAATGGAAAAGCTTAATATTGAACCTTGTGCATCAAAATAATTTAATATGATTAAAGTCAATATCAACAATGGTCCAAACTATTTTATTTGGGTTCTCTGTGCTTGGATATATTTTCTAGAATTTTTCCAAGTTCATTTGCTATTTTCTAATTGCCATTTGGATTTTCTGGTATTTTATAAAATAGAAAACCTATTTAAATCTCAGTTAATCCCTTTGGGCCTAAACCCAACCCTATCCTGTTTCAGCCCAACTCCTGTGCGGCCCAGCTCACCCGCGCGCACGCCCCATCTCTCACTGACAAGTGGGTCCCGCGTGTTAGCCTATGTTCCTTTTTCCTTCGCGCGCTCAGCTCAGTTCGCCACCGTTGGATTTTGTTTGAACGGTCATGATCGAATGGGCTGTTCGGGCGGTTCGAACATCACACTTGATCTGGATCGTCCATTTCAAATCTGATGGTTAGAACGTGTGGTCCGAACGTTCCTTTCGTTCGCGTTCGCTTAGCCTCGCTGCTAGGTGGGCCCGTGTTCGTTGTCGTCTCCGAGTCGGCTTCGTCCTCGCGAGTTCATCGCCGCTACCACCATTGAAGGACCTCAAGCTCAATCTGACAATGTCAATTTCCAATCTAAAACCTTCTAGATTTCTTTGCTAAACCTTATCTCTTGATATCCCGCACCCGTATCTAGTTTCAATCATGACCAAATCCCTTTCTATCCCCGGGATTTCCAAATTAGGTTTTGTGTTCTTCACAGACTCGATTTGGGGATTTCCTTTCTTGAGCCGCCCGGCCCCTATAAAAGGCACCCTCGGGTTCGCAATCTTGTCCTCAGCCCAAAGCCGCCATCAATTTCACCCCAAGAGCTTTTGTGCCGCCGCAATTGGAGATTTAGGTTTCGGTCACCGAAACCCTAAAACTTCGATTTCGCCGCCGTCAGTGACGCCCTGCCTCCATGGAGCACGCCATTGTGTTCCTCATCGTCTAAGCTACCTCCAGAGCCCTTCCTCATCGTCAGAGCATCGCCGAAGCTTTAATCCGACAAAACCCGAGAAGCGGCGAAAAGCTCACCGCCGGCCATCACCGTCGTCCTCTATCACCCGGAGTTGGCTCATTAGGTTCACAATAACCTGAGCTTTATCCTGGTACCCCTCACCGCCTAGTGGATCGCCACCGTTCACCAGTTGCCATTGGTTCCAGTGTGCCGCCGCGTCACCGTCGAGCCACGTCATCGCCACATCAGCCTCTGTGCTTACGTGTTGCGTGTGTGGCGCCGTGTCAGCATGCACGCGTGGCAGCCTTGCTAGCCTCGCTCCAGATTGGTTCGGTGGACTTAGTCTATCGTGAACCAAGTCGCTAACATGTGGGCACCACACATCAGTGATTTCCTTTTTATTTCTTTTCCGGTATTTTCAATTGGAAAATAATTCGGATTATTCTGAAATTAGGATTTTTTTTAGATTCAAACTTCCAAAGCCCATATCTTTTGCATCCGAACTCTGATTGAACCCATTCAAATTTCTAAATTCATATAAATTCAAGATCTATCTATCTAAGATTTTTATTTAATTTTTAGAGTTTGTTTTGCTTTTGTTATTTATTTGTTTTGTTTGTTTGCTTCGTTTGCGAGTACACATTGATACTTCGAGAACATTTGAAGAAGAAGGAGTACCCCAAGATCAAGATCAGTACCTAGACCTATTTCAAGGCAAGTCATACCTTTGATCATATTGAACCCAGTTTTCAAAAGTTACCTTGATTCAAATTATTGCAACTACTTTAAGTATTTATTTAAATGCTTTTGGGTTAGTTATTAATCCCATTGTTATATCCACCTTGTTTAATTGTTATGTCTTAATGTTTTGTCATCCTAGATTGGTTCATTTAGTTGGTATTATTGTAGCACCAACATGGGTTGGTTAGATACGATTAGATTGCATAGCCATGCCACGAGTCATCATCTCACGTGAGTTGCAATTATAAACCTAACTAAGTGATTATGGAACTATGTGATACAACTGCGTGTACTATGTGCTATTACTCGTTGATGGCATATGTTGCACTTAACCAATAGGGTGGGAAAGGATTTAGACGGAGGCAAGTGGACTGTGTATTGTTATAGTGGATCTGTGTGCATGGGCTTAAAAATCTGTGTGCATAGGGATTTGTAGTAAATTAGAAGTCTTGCCTTGGTCAATTAAGGACTTAACTTCGTGCGCCATTGAACTGGGCCTCTCGTACAACCACATACCTGATGGGATGGGCCTAACTTAGTAAGTTATGGAATCTTGACATTGCTACTCAGGTTGTAGGGTAGACTGTGTTGATTGGATGGAGGTGTGCTACCAAGTAGTTACATCACGGGGCGGTTCGCCGTGTCCCTGTCCAACGGTGTGTGTCGTACCTATCGCTGTGTATGGCTTGGTATGACGGTTTGTAAGCACACTGGGAGTATCAATGCTTGAGATGAAGTTTCTGAAACGTTTTGTTATGATTAGTGCTTACAACACTAGTTGTATCTTATGGGTAAAGTGTACAAACTCTGCGGAGTGTTAAATCAATCTATTCGAATAGTCGCATTCTCGGTCATGAACATGCTCGGGGATTTCACACGAGGGGTGGATTTTCATAAAAACCTTGGGAAGGGAGCTATGTGATTTAAGTCATATGGCTATGTGAATAACTTGTTTAGGCTATGTGTCTTTATGAAATCAAACTATTAAATTATTATTGTTATTTATTTTGCTTATGCTTTCAATCTATTATTCGTATTCAAATTGCAAAAGTTGCATTTCTGCAAAAGAACCACAGAAGCCATTCCTTTGGAATAAGCTTGCATTTATACATTGCATTTTGTGGTGTGACTTGCGAGTACGGTTGTGTACTCATGCTTGCTAAATCAAATCAACAGAAGAGGAGGAGTCATCGCCTGCTTTCGAGAAGGAGTTCGTTGAAGGTGCTTGATTGTAGAGTGTTGATCCCAGTCGGTTGCCTGTGGTGAATTGATGGGATGCCGCTGCCGTTTCTATTTCCGCTGCTATTTAATTCTCTGTCAGCCCTGCGTGGCTTAATAAGTGTAAACTCGACCATAAGGTCAAAACCCTTATTTGTTAATCAAATTACTCGTTTATGCTATTATTCGCCTTATGTGGATCGATATTCATTTATATTGAAACTATGTGCACTAGCATAATCCTGGACTAGTGCATTATACACAGAGGGTCCAGAATTGCATTTTTAGGTCCTAACAGAGGATCAGTTGCCACTGGCAGAGTTTGCTTATAACAATAGTTACCATTCTAGTATTAAAGTTGCACCATTCGAGGTTCATGAGAGTTGGTGTTTTTGGTTGTGCTAGGGAGCGTAGTTAGTCGTATATTTGTTTCTAGCAATGTCTTGTCCAGAAATGTTCTCTTAGTGTGGTTGTTAAAAATATTCAGGTGGTAGTTTGATTTCGGGGGCAACGCCCTCTTCGCGTCATCAAGCTTCACACGGTTGAGGCAAGTACAATTAGTGGTAGAACAATTAAAGTGATTGTTCATGAATGCTTGTTTTATGATTATGTTCTTTACTCATGAATGTCACCGTTGGTCGTTACATGTTTATGTTGGATAAATGAATGGACTCATATGCATCATGTCATTATCCTTGAGACTTGGCCATGTGGTGGCCAAGTATTGATTTTGAGGTCCCCGTCATGTATTAGATGGGCTTGAGGTCCCTACACTTGTGGAGTGTGGGTTTATGGTCCCTATGCTAGAAGGCACAGGCATAGGTATGCATCGACGGATGCATACTCCGTATTACCGGTAAATGCAAAGAGAGAAGAAAAGGTGCATCTGTGGCATTTGCATTGCATGAGCATATGAGCTGATTTGATATGAATAAGTGTGATGGAATGATTGCGACGAAGTTGTATATCAAAATACTGTATTAATTGTACTTTGCTGAGTCATGGACTCACATTTGCTGTTTGTTTATATTTTTAGGTACCCCTTACGCGGACGTCATGCATAGGAGGGGCTAGTAATAAGATCTGTTGCACACCACCACGAACCACTCATGAATGATTAATTTTGGACTATGAATTAATAATTGAGCAACCTGCCATGATGATTTTTATTGGTTATGTCTTTATGCCTCTGTTGCTTTGTAATAGAGTTGATTAGCGTATCATGGAAGTTTTTATGATTATTAATTAAGGTGGATGTTTGAAATATTTGAATATGTTATTGAATTTTGTTAGAACTTCTTGTATGCTTAACTGTACAAAGGTGGTTCTGCCGAAATTTAGTGTAATGTCTTAGATTTTAAATTGTTACATTGTTATTTTAGTAGTATTCTAGGTTCATGTTGGGCTGGGGTGTTACACCGGATGTCATGCACGATCCTCCATGGGTTAGCTCGCCACTACTTGCTGGTGGAGATGGTACGGGCGCTCAAGCACCAACTACTGGAGGCAACCGAGCTGATGGATGTGCATCAATTAATTCACCTGTTCCTACCCCATCGCGAGTAAGGAATCAGGCCAGGCCAACCAGAAGGTCAAGGGAAAACTCAACTCATCGGACGCTCACTGCAAGCGGGAATCCTCCATGACCTTTGGTAACGATGCAAAACCTACAACGAGTCCGGGATATCCTAAATAATCTAGACCCTACTTTAGCAGGAACTCCAGGTTATGTTGAAGGATCTAGACCCGCCATTATATGTTAATGGAGTTTTGGTGATTAATGACAAATCTAAATTGTGAGACTAACATTTCCATTGTCATACATATTGTTTAGTCTCATTTGGATATAAAGGTGAAAATCAAAGAGGTATGCTTTCAACATCATAATTCTTACATATTTAGCTGCATTCCTCAGATCCAAAATTTAGGTTGAACCCCACCAAAAGGGTTAACTTGGATATGTACATATGATCCCATTACACATTTGTGTATGCACACATTTAGGGGGAGTTCATTCTATATTTTGTGGTTTCATCAGTAATGATCCATATTCCTCTTCCATATACTTTAAGGATCCTTACTTTGAAACATATCCCTGAATATATTTAACTTGTGTAGTTAATATATTCATATGAGCATATGAGACTTGTGTAGTTCATATATGCTCATATAACCTTGAGTATATATGACTTGTGTAGTTCGTATACACTCATGTTGAGTATATATATAACTTGTGTAGTTCGTATATACTCACATCAATTTCTATTCAATTATTTGCTATTGAAGTGATTATCATCAATTACCAATTTGGGAAAGATTGTGGCATCTTGTCCCAACCATTATGAGTTAATGGTATGGTGTGGTAATTAATGATAATCATATTGTTGGAACTAACATTTTCTATGAGTTGGATGAAATAGGTTATGTTCCATGAGGTTGACAATTTGGGATGACATCATGTGTTGATGGTCATCAAGTCAAGAGCTTGGTGTAAAGGATGCATCATGTGTTGATGCGCATCAAGTTCAAGATGAAGGAAATCATCGTGTGTTGATGATATTCAAGAAGAGGAAATGATCATGTGTTGATCAAATCAAGAGAAGCTTCATCATGTGTTGATGAAGGGCAAGCAAAGGATGTCATCATGTGTTGATAAGCGTCAAGTCAAGAACCCGGAGTTGAAGCAAGGATGTGCGTCATCAAGCTTCAAGAAGATGCTAAAGGCAAAGGTATGGCTAGCTAGGGCTAAGGATGTGTTCCTAGTCTTTTATCGGTCTCGGTGTTTGGATGGGGGATCGGATTGCTAGTATAGGTCGTCGTACTATTAAGAGGGGTCTTTGACTAGTAGCTTGAGTTAGTCATGTGTTGATAGCTCATTGTGTTTGCTCTAGCTCGCCTTAACATGTTGCCAATATTTACGAATGTGTTTTGCAAATAGGTGTGGCTCATGGATATTCCTTGTAGCATGTGACTTAGTTTGCGAATGTGTTTTGCAAATGGTTTAAGTCCATGTACCTTATTCCTTGTGGTATTGATTCTAAAAGTTGGCAAATGTGTTTTGCAACTTGTTGAGAATCATGCCTTGAACTTGTGTTTACATCACGTATCAATTTGGCAAATATGTTTTGCAAAATTGAGTTGAAACGAATGCAAACTTTGCTTTCTGTTGAAAAACGGTAGTACCAGCATGTGTTACGAGGAACTACTGCTCTGCGGTATAACCGATGGTTCCTTGGCGGAACTACCACACTTGTTGAGCATGTGTTGCTCTGAGGTGGTGCGGTAGTACCGGCGTGGATATCGCGGAACTACCGTTGAGAGGTAGTACTGGCTTTGGTTGCGGTATTACCGGTGGACGTTCGGACCGTTCGAACCAAGTCCAGATCTAATGGCTTAGACATGCGGTCCGAACGGCCAATTTGATCTTCGCCGTCCACGTGTCAAGTCCATGTGTTGGACTGGTCCCGTGTGGTACGGTAGTACCGACGCTGTGTGCGCGGTACTACCGCATGTCGGTAGGTCCAGCGTTTTGGAGCGGTACGTAAATTCCAGAATGTATGTTTTTGGGTTCGCTAGGCTCTCTTTGATGGTGTGGTAGTACCGGCTCTGTGTGAGCAGTACGACCACATCCTAGATGTACCGCGTTTATGTTGGCGGTACGTATTTTTCAGAACCGATGTATTTTGGTCCTTAGCCGATTTTGTGAGCATGAGTTGCTCTCTCGGTTGAGCGGTCGTATCCCTTGATGCTTTGTCGGTATTATCGATGAGAGGAACTACAGCGTATGTGTTGGCGGTAATCGAGCCCTTTGCAGCAGCTAGTTTTATAGCCGTTCTTGCATGCTCATGTAATCTGAAGCCATTGGTTGGCGGTACTACCGATTGTCCCGTTTTTTCAGGGACTTTGCCTCCAACGGCTAGTTTGGTTGTGTAGGCTATAAATACCCACCTTGGCCGTGTGTGGAATGTTGCTGGTCGTGTGATAGTTATATCCAAGTGTTGTAGCTATGTGCTAGACACCTTTTGAGCTAAGAGCAAGCCCTCTCTACTCTTGTGTGCATGTGTTGCACTTAGTGAGTGATTGAGAGAAAACCCTAAGTGCATGTGTTGCCTTAGGTTGTGGATTCGGTATCCATAGAGCTTTGACACTTGATTGGTTCAAGTGAAAGTTGGAGATTTGTTACTCTTGGTGTTTGCCGACACCTAGACGGCGTGGTGGCGTCGTTGCGCCGGTGAGCTTTTCAAAGAAGATTGTGAGAAGACCCGGACGGTTTGTGAGTGGTGTGGTGCTCGCTATCTCCGGAGTGGAGGAAAGAGCAACCCTAGTGGAGCGATGTGTTGGTTCGGTTTGGAACTGGTCCAAGTGGTTGGACTTACCTCGGAGGCGGGTGCTCAATTCGTGGAGCCGGTCCAATTAGTTTGGGCTTGCCTCAATGTGGATTAGGGGAGACCGGCAAGTCTCCGATCACCACGGTAAAACATCGCCGTGTCAATTGTGGTTTGATCTCTCGTGTCTCACTATTGCAATTTATATTCCTTGTATTGAATTGCTTATTCATTTTGTATGAATGCTTGCCATGCTTTGTGCTATTCACCTTTGCTAGAATTGAATTGCTCAAGTCATATGCTTAATTGCTATATTCATCAATAGACTTGTATTGTTGGTGCACATAGTTGAACTAATTAATTTAGACTAAAACCGTATTGTTGTTAGTTTCCGCATAAGTAATCGGTTTTAGAATTAGAGATTTTTAGAAACGACTATTCACCCCCCTCTAGTCGGCCTCCTCGATCTTACATATGTTCAACTTGCAGGTCAGGTGTCGGAGATCCTCCAACAGACCATGCAGCGTACAGAAATGTACCGGGAGCAGAGGAATTCGCAAAGTCAAACGATGACCACATCCCAGCGTTCCTCTCTCAGCAGGGGACAACATGGTCGAGCAGTGGATCGATCAACACCAAGACCCCCCTCGTAGGTTCCGACCAGGGAATCACGAGGGAAGGCGGCTCTTCACAGCAGCCACTCCTCCTCGTCAAGAGGAACGACCACTTGATTCATACGATCTTAGACATCATCTGAACTAAGCAGGTGGTCAAAGACATTATCATAACGTCCACGATCATATTGGAACACCGGATCCTAGATACGCAAACCTATGGAACCGATCCCCGACTGACTACAATCCAGCTCCTTTTTAGAGAAGGAGCCACGACTCCATTATGGGCTGCCGAGTGTTTTTGGCATATCTCCAAGCTGTTCATTAGCTGGACAGGTTTCGACCAGCCAACATAGAGAAGTTCAATGGGACCCAGAATCCATTAGAATTTCTTCAAATTTATTCTACCGCCATCAAGGCCGCTGGTGGTAACGATAACGTGATGGCAAATTATTTTTCCACGGTCCTTGAAGGGTCTGCCCGGCCGTGGTTGCTTAATCTACCGGTCGGATCTATCTATACTTGGGAGCAGCTCTGCGATACTCTGATCGCCAACTTTTAAGGGACGTACGATCGCCCCGGAAAGGAGGATGATCTTCATCGGATAAAGCAGAAGTCCAATGAAACTCTTTGACAATATATCAAGGGATTTAGTCAGGTTCGAAATTCCGTCCCAGAGATCGTAGAATCTTCTATCATCTAAGCTTTTAAAGTAGGACTGAGGAATCACTGATTTACGGAGGATATTACAATAAATCCTCTACGAACAACCATCGAACTTTTCGACATTGCAGACAAGTACACGACCACTAGTGAAGCAGTCGAATGGTATGAAGTAATTGATCGGAAAGATAAAGATCCCCAGTCGGGTCTGGAGAAGCAACAGAAGAAAAGCAAGAAGTCACTTAAGAACAAGAAGAATCGCAAGCCCAACAACAAGGAAGTCCTCGCAATTCCAGAAAAGTTTACCAAGGGTAAGAAATATTTCATTGGTACGAACAAAGTTAAGGCTCCGACCAGTGACTTCAAGAAAACTAAGAAGTGGTGCCTACTTCACAAGGCAGCAGGGTATGATCTGCGCACCTGCTGGGCCTAGCAACATAAATTGGAGGATTACTACTCAGGTAGAGGACCCTTACCCTCCATAACAAAACTCGGAGAACCAAGCTCCAAGAAGGACAACGATGGCGACGAAGATATGGACTACCAGGAGCCGCAGCATACGGTGGATATGATCTTTAGAGGATCCTCCTCGTACAATTCGAGACATCATTTGAAGGCCGTGGAGTGGGAACTCAACCTTGCCGAGTCTCCGATCATCGTCAAGCTATCCAGGTAGTCGAAAACTGTAATCTCCTTCAGCAAAGAAGACTGCCCCATCCCGTCGACTTGACCAGGTAGGTTTTCTATCGTTGAACCTACTATTAACAATTGTAAAGTTAGTCGGGTCTTAATAGATGGAGGTAGTTCTTTAAATATTTTATTTGTGGGAGTATTGGAAGAGATACAGATCCCCAAAACAGAGGTAAAACCCGTGAAATATGCCTTCCACGGTATAGTTTCTGGTTCTACCGCTAAATCAATAGGACAGCTGTCCCTCCCAGTTACGTTTGGAAGGCCCGACAACTTCCGAATAGAGAAAATTCCATTTGATGTGGTGGCTTTCGAAACCGCATACAATGGAATCCTCGGTCGTCCGGCTTTAGCAAAATTCATGATAGCCACACACTACGGTTATTAGGGTCTAAAGATGCTAGGACCAAAAGGTGTCATTACGGTTCGAGGAGATCGAAAAATGGCTTATGCATATGATCAGAAGTCCTTAGAACTAGTCGATGAGCTTCCGACCAGGGAAACTAATCCGCCAACCATGTAGGTCAGGCACTCGAGGCCAAAGATGGTACCAAAGCCTTCCAATTAGACCAAGGAGGTACTACTCGGCAAAGGCGCTCCTCTGGAAAGCGTCAACACTCCATCTGGGTCAAGAAACGCTAATGCGTCTGCCCAAAAGGTACTGGTCGGAGTAGGACTCGACCTCAAATAGGAAGAGTTGCTCGTCTCCTTCCTCCGAGCAAATCAAGACGTATTCGCCTGATAGGCGTCCGACATGCCAGGAGTCCCCAGGGAGGTGATCAAGCACAGGCTAGCTCTCCAGCCTGACAAAAAACCGGTCAAGCAGAAACTAAGACATTTCGCACCTGATCGGAAGGAGGCAATCCAGTCGGAGATCGACAAGCTCCTCAAGGCTGAGTTTATTCGTGAAGTCGACCACTCAGAGTAGCTCGCCAACCCTGTAATGGTTAGAAAAAGCAATGGGATATGGCGAATATGTATTGACTTCACAGATCTTAATAAAGTTTGTCTGAAGGATGACTTCCCCTTCCACGCATTAATCAACTTGTAGACTCTACTTCCTTAGCCATAACTTCTTTAAGTTTGGAAATTATGGCTTTCTTAGCCATAACTTGTTCTTTAAGTTTCTCTAAATCTATCAAACATGATAAAGGGAGAAATTGGTTAACAGAAAAAAAGCCAAATGGTAAAGAAGGAGAGAAGAAGACATCAAAAGGGTACTTACTTTCTAATTCGGAGTTTTTTTTTCTCTAAGAGCTTTATTTGCTAGGTCAGCCCTTCGACCACAGCGAAATTCTCTACCAAATGCTACAAAAATAGCAAACTCCTTTAAGTATTTAAAAAAAAAGGGAAATGCTATTAAAAGTGGTCATAGAAGATTACCTGGATTGCCATATTGTTATATTCGGCAAAAATAAAGTCAGGACTCGTCGTTGCTTGACGGTCTGAAATTCTTCCCCGAGCTTCATTAAGATCTTCATATTTGAAAATTTGGAAACAATGAGGAAAGGCGACTCGAAGAGGAGAATTCCTAGCGAGGGTTAGAACCTGCTGAGATTCCTTAGGAACCACCACCTCTACAGGTGGGGTTGGAGCCACCATGGGTTCCTGAGCAGGTGCTGGCGCTACCACCTGCTTAGGGGCTGGCTTGACCTCTTTCTTTTCAAGAGCTTTCTCCTGAGGGGTGCCCTGGTCAGAATCGACCGGAATACAAGAGGATCTACAATGACAAGAAGAAAAGAAGCTCAAGACTCTAAAAACACTAGAGATAAGTACTTACATAAGTCATTCTTTCATGTATATGTACCTGGTCGTTTTCTTGGTCTTTAGTTCGAAGCGCGCTGAAGCAAAATCAGTCGCGCTCGCTTTCCTTTTCTTCTGTTCGACTAACTTCATCGGTTCTGAACCGGTAGGGCTGGTTAGACTCTTCATATCCTCTAACTGGAGGTCAAAAGAAATATTCTCAACTAGTTGATTGAGAATAAGATCCCTGACCATCTAGTCGGAGGGTGTGGATTCGTCAACCTCCAGAACAGTTACTTCAGTGGCAATTGGTAGGTCTTGAGCGACCACATTGGAGTCCATGACGACCGCCTAAATTAGCAATCAAAGTTGATTAGGTGATAAAAAAATCTTTCATCTAGAATATACATTTATGTTCGATTACCTACCTCTATAAAACCACCATCTCGGGTAGTCGTAGGAGTGGTCGGAGCATCAATCGGCTCACAACTTTCAGTGGCCTCATTGATCCTCAATCCGACTGACTGCACATCAAAAAGGATTTATGGTAAACCCATCGAAAAATATATAAATGATGAAAGGTGGTTGATATTTTTACATTCAGTCTCCCAGCCCTCTCGTTTGCGGAAACAACCGCTAAAATCCAAGGGAAATCAGCCTTCTCGCCAGGCTCTCCTGTGCAGATCATTTTGATCCGACTTCTGATCTCATCAGGAGAAAGAGTTGTAAGGATAAACAAGAGACTTTAGGATCATAAAAGTAATCAGCCGAGATAAGCAAACTAGTCAGAATCTTTTAGGACTTACCCTCCTTGGAATCTTTGGTCGCGTCGTCACGACCAATGTACCAGAGCATCGAATGAGCTCAGGCCTTCAAGGGGTTAATCCACCGCATCGAGAAATCCCTTACCACATACCAGGAGGTTAAACCCCTGACACTAAGGAGTTGGATGACTTCAACCCATCTCCCCACTTTTCCCTCCTTCTCCACGGAGGAGCGCCACTCTGGATTTTCGACCACTTTCTTACCAGTATAATAAAGGTTGTCTTTTTGAGTGACCATCATGTAGACCTAGCTTTTCTTCCATGACGATCACAAAGACTTTGAGTACATGTGAATGTACTCATCGGCCTTTCCGTCGTAGAGTCGCACGGTACACTCTCTAGGCATCCTGGTCGTCTTCCCCGACTTCGCCGTTCTGTAGTAGTACTTGAAGAGATCCAGATCTGCAGCAATCCCCAAGTACGCTTCACAGAGATAGACGAAGACACTGAGGTTGGTGATGGCATTGGGAGCAAGGTTCACTAGTTCGATTCTGTAATGCTCCAAAATCTTGGGAAGGAAGGAGTGAACTGGCAACCTGAAGCCGCATTCGATATATGTGAGGAAAACAAGAATTTCCCCATCTTCACTGCTCGGAGAATGCTCTCCGGCTACTCAAGAAATTAGGTCCTTGTCAGGAAGCAACCCGATCTTCTCCAAGCTCTCAAGTTTCTTCTCGCTCAAATCGGAAACCGACCAGTTGGTGATGAGATCCGACATGGCAGAGTTTTGGAAGAAAGGAGGTTGTAGGCAAAAGGAAGTCGGAGACAATTTTTTTCTCTCAAGAAATGAAAAGGGAAAGAAGGAGGCGTAAAAACCCTAAAGCCTTGTGCTGAAGGGAATTTATAGCCGTAATTCTTTAACTGTATCGGGGAGTTACCTAAAGTCTAACAGACACAAACCAAAGTCCAACAGACAAAAAAACCCTTCGGGTCTCAAGGCAGTTTCTCAACTTTAAAGTAAATACAGACCATCTCGTATGTCATGAGATTAAATGAGGGTCTACCGGATACAATTCCATCGGGAGAAAGTGCTCACACGACCAATTCACTTAAAGTTCGGGGGCTAGCTAGCTGACGAGGATTAAAATATCTATGTATTACTTTAATACATAATAAAAGACCATATTTCTTCGTGGTCGTAACCCCTAACGCTAACACTCATGTGGTCGTAAGGATTCCAGATGTTACATAATAAGTATCCTGATCGGATGAGGTAGTCCCCGACCAGATGACTGCTCGTAGAAGCAATGAACTGGCATTCGGAACTAACTCCGAGTATATTCCTTACCGTGTGATGAATGGAACACATGTTATATTTGTTCCATACCATGCGATGTTTCATGGTTCTAAGACACTGACAATAACCACCATGCGGTTGAATGTCTGCTAATAACCACCATGCGGTTGAATTGTCTCGCAAACATTCAACCGCCGAACGGTTGATGTTTCATCAATCGTCGCCTCGCTCCTACCAATCGCGTCACTTCCAACAGGCGTCTTCTCCAGAAATAACTTCCACCTTTTCGACTGTTATTTAAAGATGGAGCACGGAGGAACGAGGGGATGATATAGAAAAACGACATCAGATTGAAGCACGACAATCGGCATTCAATTCATGTTTCAAGTGTGATTCTACAGTACAACAAGCATTACGCTCAGTGTAATTAGGATTAGTCCACTGCCTTGTCAAGGACACCCCTTGTAATAGCCAGTTCATAGCAATAAAGAGCATTTTCATTCTCTCCCAAGAACTCTTTGCCATTTTCCTCTATTTATTTCGTAAGATCGGCGACTCGATCGTCGACAGGACTCTTCTTCCTTCTGATGAAGAGCATCTCCTATCCATCCTCTTCCTCCAAGGTGATTTTGGGGATTTCCTTGACTAATGTCTCCTAATTAGCCAACAAATTATCCAACTCCACCAATAATGGATGTGTCGGCCATCCTCTCACTACAGCCATAAACTCATTGTACTCAGGTCTTAGGCTATAGATGATAATCCTCTTCATTCTTGCCTGCTAAGCTTCTCCTTAGAGAAGCTGAGATATCTCACATCAAATATTCTTTATCTTTGTAAAGTACCGATTGATACTCAAAGTGCCTTGTGAGATACATGCGACCTCATTCTCTAGGAGCTGGAGTCGCGCACCGTTCTTCTTTGAAAATAGCTTCACCATTGTCTCCCAAGCCGCCTTCGGTATCTCTGTGTCTCGGATGTGCTCCACTAGATCCTCCTCGATCGTCGTCTTCAACACAAACATAGCCTTGTCTGCCTTGATGTGACACTTCCGCAAGGCTTCTGCATAAAGGGAGACCAATAGCCATAGTTGGGCTATTGAGCCTCTTCATTCTTCTAATTGCGCTCGCGATATTTGTCATCTCAACTGACACCCAACGTCAACTTCGCTTGTTCCCATACCAGCGATCTTCACAGTCCCAGACTGTGACCTCCAGCAGAATCTCCCCTTAGCACCTCTCGGTGCCACACCGAGCAATGTAAGTGCCCTGTGCTGAGCAATGTAAGTGCCATGTGCTTACCAAAAGACTGCACCGGCCAATGTAAGTGCCCAGCAATTACCCAAAACTCTTTTCGCTACTGACGGTCCTAGACCGCCTACTCTAATACCACTTGTTGAAAAACGAGGGAGGAGGAACGACCTAAATACCCACATTAAGGATACCTACACACATGCTACATCAACTATCCTAGGTTGGTTAGGCTTTCCTTCGTACTACTTAGTGCTTTATTAATTATAGGCTTTCGAATGGTTGAGCATCTCACGTTGAAGCCAAGACCGTCCAACTTCTGGGCGTCTAAGCCACTCACGTTAAAGCTAGGACTAATGTGATTCCAGGCGACTGAGCCGCTCACATTGAATCACAGCCCACAAGTACTAAGGACTAAGAAGTATGCGGCTTACCGGGTAAACCAACACTTACACACAAGGGAGGGGTAGCTCAGCTCTTATTGACTACTAACAAACTTGATACAACTCACACTCTTCTAGTAGCTACCTATCTCACTACTATGACATTCTCATATGGTCATCCCTAACACCCTTTCATACTCATACGTCATAGGTGGTTCATCTATGGCACACACCAAATGGGGAGGAGGGCACCCCTATTTATAGTGGTGCATAACCATTAGATGGATGACACTTGTCATCATCCTAACCCTCAATATCTAAATATCTACTATCATGAAACTTCTAGGAAAGTATCTATATATTTCATCTAAAAATATCCTAGCCCTAGATGATTCCTAACTTTGCCATGAAAAATAGTTCTAGCTTCATCCATGACAAATATCTAGTTCTTGTGATTTCCCAACTATTCTAGAACTTTCACAGGTTTGTATTGCAATTCTTAGCAGATATGAAACTCAAGATCATGTCATAGAGAGATTTATGGTTTAGTTTTGCCCTTGATTGTGCCTCCTTATGCATTTCGTCATGCCAAACCAAATATGCTCATCTTGAGAAAATAGTTTCTGAGAAGGCCATTATTATCCTTTTCAAGCTGTCTTACCCACAGGAAAGGGCCAGTGTTAGAATGAATTCAGGGACAGGCAGCCTGGAGCATGAACATCTCCCAGTATATAAAGAAGTTATTTCACAGTAAAATTATTCCTAAGAAAGGATATCCATTGGTCCATTTGAAGCATTCGGATGATGTCAGTTGTAGTCAAGTCTCTTCGAGCATGCTGTAAGTAGCTAAACGGCAGGCTCAAAGCGAACATTCTAAATCAACAAAATATGTCATAGCTTTACTCACATAAACTAAACTGTTCTTGCTGTCAAAATACCACCTACTACTGACTACAAACTGTACAAAAGAATTTTGGTAATTCTACCATCCAATCATCTCTGCTTCTTGCTGTCAAAATACCACCTACTACTAACTACAAACTGTACAAAAGAATTTTGGTAATTCTACCATCCAATCATCTCTGCTTTGTTGATATCATTAGTTTATCGCCTACAATGACGAGCGACAGCGATGGGCAAGGCCACCGGGAAGTTGCCGCCGCTTAACTCCATCCTCGTCTCCATTGCCCTGTGGAATAAATTCCACCATCCGACGCCAAACCCCCCATTAAACAATCTCAGGCTGCCACCATATAGAAAAAGCCTCCTTGTTCTTCACACCCATCATGTGGCACACCTCCACGCCGCGCCGGCCATGCCCTGGTTAGTACATAAGAACCCTTCACTACTCCCACTCCTCTTGATGGCTTCTTCTTTCCACCATTAGCTCAACCAAAAACTCACCATCACTGTACTAGACTAGTACTCCACACCAGAACAGATAAAGGTTGCACCTTTTGTGTAAGAGTGGATCAAGAAGGGAGAGGAGGAGATGGATAGGTTGGTGATACCGGAGCCGACCAACGAGGTGGTGGTGCGGGTGGAGCCGGGGAGGCCGGCGAGGGGGGAGCTGACGCTGCGGAACGCGATGCACACTATGCCGGTGGCGTTCAGGCTGCAGCCCGCGGTGAGGGGGCGCTTCGCGGTGCGGCCGCACACGGGTATCCTGGCGCCGCTCGCCGCGGTGACCGTGGAGGTTGTGTACCTGGCCTCGGCGGCGCCGGAGGGGCCCGGCGGGGGAAGCAGCCGTGGGGAGGACGCGTTCCTGCTGCACAGCGTGGTGGCGCCCGGCGCGGCGGTGAGGGAGCCCGTGACGGCGCTGGACTCTGTGAACCCGGAGTGGTTCTCGGCGAGGAGGAAGCAGGTGTTCGTGGACAGCGGCATCAGGGCGTGCTTCGTGGGCGCGGCTGTGGCGGCGCGTCTGGTCGCGGCCGGCGCGGTCGAGGCGCTGAGGGAGGTGCTCGACCGCAGCGAGGCCAAGTGGCGTGCCGCGGACGCCGCAGACGAATCAGGGCGCACGCTGCTCGACCTCGCCGTCGGCCTCGGCCGCGCTGACATCGTGCAGGTGCTCCTTGAGTACGGCGCCGACGCCGACAAGCCGAGCCGCGGCCGGACGCCCCTCGAGACAGCCGCGGCGTCCGACGAGTGCCTCATCACCGAGATCCTCCTAGCCAACGGTGCGACGCCCGCCGGCTCCAACGCTCTCCACGTGGCGGCAGCCGCCGGCCACAACAACGTTTTGAAGCTGCTTCTTGGAAAGCCCGCGTCCGCTTCTCCGGCATCCTTCTCCTCCGCTTCCTTCTCTTGTTCCTTCACATCCATTGACGCAGCGGGGAGGGACGGCAAGACTCCTCTGCGGTTGGCGGCGGAGGCGGGGCGGCGAGACGCCGTGAAGGCGCTCCTCGCGGCTGGCGCGAGGGCCGACGCGAGGTGCGGCACAGATGGTGGCACCGCCCTCCACGCCGCGGCGAGGCGCGGGGACGAGGTGGTCGCGCGTCTCATCCTGGCGCACGGCGCGGCCGGCACTGCCGCGGTGCGCGATGCGGCGGGGAAGACGGCCTTCGAGATCGCCGCCGAGGAGGGCCACGCGGGCCGGATCATGGACTCCCTGGGCCTCGGCGAGGCGATCCTGGCCGCCGCGCGCAAAGGCGAGGCCCGGGCCGTCCGGCGCGCGGCCGACGGCGGCGCGTCCGTGGAGGGGCGGGACTCGCACGGGTGGACGCCGCTGATGCGCGCGGCCTTCAAAGGGCGGGCCGACACAGTGTGCGACCTCATCGACCGCGGCGCCGACGTCGAGGCTGCCGACGCCGAGGGCTACACGGCGCTGCACTGCGCCGTGGAGGCGCGGCGCGCCGACGTGGTGGACATCCTCCTGAAGAGCGGCGCGAACGCGAAGGCCACGACGGCGAAGGGGAGAACCGCCGCGGAGGCCGCGGCCGCCGCAGGCAAGGCCAAGGTAGTGCGGCTGCTCGATAAGGCAGCCGGGGCGGGGGGCAATGAGGGCGGCAAGAAGGCGGTGGCGAAGACGGGGAGCATGGACAGGAGGCGGAGGGGGAGGAAGGGGAGCAGCGGCGCCATACGGTTTGGTGGCGGGAAGGAGGGGTTTGAAACTGCAGCGGTTACAGTGGGGTGGTCGCACTAGTGTTAACTACAACTTGAGAAGCGCCGCTAAAATGGTTAAGATTGGGAGGGATTGGTTGGGATTTGTGATTATTTTAGGATGAGATGGCAATTGAATTTGTTTTGAAGGATCTAATGTATTATGTATTTTACATAAATTTAGCACGGTGTTATACATTTTGTAAAAATGGATTTGCTCGATACTAGTTGTTCAAAGGTTTTTTAGTCCGTTTTCCCGAAATGGTGATATGGGTGTATAATCAAGGGTAAGAGTTAACCAGACATAGCCTTATGAAAATTGTACAAGGACAATTTGAGTTTAATAAATTTGCCCTCATCAAACAAATGGCTTGCCTTGCCTTGCTAGCAAGAAAGCTTGGTTGCCTACAAGCTACACCCTTGAAATTCCAGCTATTTGGTTGCCTTACGAGATACTACTATGAGCAATCTATCTATAGGCACATAAAAATTTCAGCTATTGCGGAGGACAACGACAATATTAATCCAGCAATCCCTCCTCGTTGCCGACGAACACCAGGCCCAAAACCTTTTCTACTCGACTCATTCGAAGCTCCTAGAAAGTTATACGGGAAACATAGCGGGAAGTGATGCGCCAACGAGATCCAATTTTTTTTTTTCTCTTTAGGTTTGGGTTAAGATGTTCTCCTGATAACACCAGCAATTGAGTTGTTTTTTTCCTTTTTTTTTCTACCCTCTTGTCTATTCAATGATAGTGTCCTAGTTTTTTTTTTCAAGAAATGAAGCTTCAATCTGTATACTAAATTAGCCTATGATGCCTTCGAAATTCTACATGTCGATTCCCACCAGCCACATGTTGGATGGCTTATTTGTGTGAATTTTTTACTATGATTTTCTAGAAATTTGAACCCGTAACATGTGGTTTGTTAGCCTTAAATTGATTGCACTAACTCGTAGTTCCCACCATATAAAAAAAAACTATTTCACTACCGTTGCAATGCACAACCTAATTCTAGCATATTGCAATCTGCTTGCCATGGTAGATCTGCATCGGTATCTTGTTAAATCCTGAGCAAGCTTTATTTAAAAAACAAAGTCTGTATTTTTAGATATCCCAAAACGAATTGAAGTACTAAAAACACAGTTCAGCAAACTCCTTGTTTTGCAAAATAAAGTAATAAAAAAGGGAAAGAGAGGAGCACTATTTTGGGCCTTTTTGACCGTCCGCTGATCTATTCTGTTGCACGTCAAAGTACAGGGAATCGCGGTGGGCCATGGAACAAAGCCACGAACCTCCTCAGCCCCACCCCCACCCAGGCAGGGGAAGGAAGGAGAAGGAGTGCAAACAAACCCTAGCTAGACGGACCCCCTCTCTCCCTCTGTCTGATCCAGTGCGCCCGGTCAAACCCCAAACCGCCCCGGCCGGTCACGCCCCCTGCTCCACTTCCCCACCCTTGCCCCACCCCCACCGCCCCCTCCTCCTCCTCACACCTCGCCGGAGCACCGCCCCCTCGCCGCCGCCGCCTCCCTCCTTCTCCCTCCCCCGCACCCTCCGGGTGTTCCCCCTCCCTCCTCGCGCTCTCGCGCTGTGTGCGGCTCGATCGCGGCTGCTCCTCCCTCCCCGCTCAAGCGGCAAAGAACCGACTGTGGGGGATCGCTGGTTGGTGGGTGTTCGTCTCCTGGGCGGAGATAGTGATGCCTCTGGCTTGAGAGCTTGATCTTGGGGGACCGCGTGGGGGGCGAGGAAGGCGCTGCCGCTGCCGCCTTTGGGCGTTCTTGGTGGCGCTGCTGCGGCGCGGGGGCTATGGAGAGAGGGGTGGTGGGGAGCGACCAGGGGACGCCCGACAGCGAAATGGGCGACGGGGACAACGACAGCGTTGACTACGCCGCCGAGATGGAGCTGGACGCCGGGAACGGCTCGGCCGGGGCGGCGGCGGCGTACGCCGCGCGCGCCGGCGCGTACGACGGCGTCGACCCGTTCGAGGGCATGGAGTTCGACGACGAGGAGGACGCCTGGACCTTCTACAATGTGTACGCCCACCGCGTGGGCTTCAGCACCAGGATTAGCGTCATGCACCGCTCGCGCCGGGACGGCTCCATCATGTCGCGCCAGTTCGTCTGCGCCAAGGAGGGCTTCCGCACCTACCGCGGCAAGAACGAGGGTGTTGCCGCCAGCGCCGGTGGCGAGGATAGTGGGAGGGGCCGGCGAACGCGGGCCGTCACGAGGGTTGGGTGCAAGGCCATGATCCGGGTGAAGAAGCAGGACAACGGCCAGTGGGCGGTAACCAAGCTGGAGACTGCACATAACCATCCTCTGGTCCCTCCGAACCAGGCGCATTGCCTGCGCCCGCACAAGCCATTGTCGGAGTGTGGGAAGCAGCGCGCCTTTGGGGGTCATCGAAATGGCGGTATGCTTCTTGCGATTGAGCCTCCGCCACCACCTCTTACACCACCTGTTCCTCAGACCAGCGTAGCAGCTGTAGCTCAAGTGGTTCCCCAGTATATTGGGGATGGTATCGGAAATGGTGCTCGAGTAGTTCTGGATTATGTCAAACGCATGCAAGCTGAAGACCCAGCGTTCTTTTATGCCATGCAGTTTGTCGAGGGGCATCCAGTAGGAAATGTCTTTTGGGCTGATGCGAGAGCAAGGATGGCGTACAAAGACTTTGGGGATGCCATTTTCTTGGATGACTACTGCAAAAGAAGCAAGTACGAACTACCGCTTGTCGCTTTTGCTGGAATCAATCACCATTGCCAGCCAGTCCTATTTGGTTGTGCGATCATTGGGGATAACTCTGAAGCATCATTTGCTTGGTTGTTTGAGACACTTCTCTTGGCAATGTCTGGTCAAAACCCTGCCTCTCTTACCACGGAGCATGATGGCGTCATACAATCAGCTGTCCGTAAGGTTCTTCCTCAAACTAGGCACCGATTCTGCAGGTTGCACATCTTGAATGAAGCCCAGAATAAGCTATCACATTTATTGAAAGCATTTCCATCCTTTCATGAGGAGCTTGCCAATTGTGTCAACATGTCTGAGACAATTAATGAGTTTGAAACAAATTGGAAGGCATTAATTTCTAAGGTTGGCTCTGGAAACAGCGAATGGCTTGATTCAATGTACAATTGCCGGCAGCAATGGGTCCCAGTATACTTGAGGGATACATTCTTTGGGGATGAGTCATCAAAGCAGGAGTGTACAAGCAGGAGTTTGTTTTTTCAAGGTTACATCAGTGCCAAAACTGATTCACAGTCATTCATTCAGCAGTATGAAAAAGCTCTTGACTGTTGTTATGAGAAGGAGGTGAAGGAAGAATTTGAAACAAAGTATTCGCTTCCAGATATCAAGACATCATCTCCTATTGAGAAGCAAGGAGCGGACTTATACACAAGGTCAATGTTTTTGAAATTCCAACAGGAATTGATTGATGCCTCCATTTCCACTCTGGAAATGGTAAAGGAGGATGGCAAGACTTGCTTATATAAAGTGGCCAAATGTGACGGAAGTGAGAAGCGTCGTATAGTTGAATTCAATTCTTTTGAAAGTTCCGCAAAATGTAGCTGTCGGATGTTTGAATATTTTGGTATCGTCTGTAGGCATATACTTACTGTCTTTGGTGCACAAGGTGTATCTACACTTCCTTCTCGGTACATTGTAAGAAGATGGACCAAAAGTGCCACAGATAGAAGCTCGGACAAGAAAATTGATGAAGTTAGCAGAGTTAATGATCCCAAGGAGGAGCAAAGAAGCAGTGTTGAAGATGGTGAGCAATCTCAGACATGGCGTTACAACAGTTTGTGTCGTGAAGCACTTAGGTATGCTGAAGAAGGAGCATCATCTATAGAGGTTTATGTTGTAGCAATGCAGGCTCTTCAAGAGGCTGCTAACAAGGTCAATATGGCCAAGAGAGGTATTGGACAAGTAGCACCATTGGCAGTGATGCCAATTGCAGCCCAACCACCAGAAAGTTTTGGAAAAATCCAGGATAGCTTTAATCGGCAAAAGAAGAGAAAAAGGAATTCAAACAACTCAAGAGAGAATTCCACGCCAAATCAACTTATGTATACGCAACCGCCTGTTAATTTTATGTTTGTTGCTCCTGGTACATCAAGTGGTTCACAAGGTCCTAGTCAGCTAGTTGCTGCAGGTCCTGTTTCTTTGTGTACACAATATGGGCAAACATCTGGTGCAAATCACTCAATCGATGGCAACACCGCACCTGCCTCTGCAGCTGTTGACAAGTTTTCTGGATTGTTAGACCGAGATGCATCAGCATCAGCACCTTCTTCAGGAAATGTCGTGCAAGGAGGAGAAACTAAATCTTCAGGGGTTGCTTCACGTATTAAAGAGGTCATTTACTATACTGACTACCAGAAATATCATATTCTGCATATCTTAAATGTTGTATTCAATTCCGTGCTTATAGTAAACAAGGAATTATAACTTAAATATATACTTCCTCTGTTTAGGGAGAGACTCTTGTTCTTTTATAAGGCATATTCTGCATTTTTCGTTACGAATATAACCATATCTTCCTACATTGCCTTTTCCTTGTTTAATGTATGTGCCATTGTATGTGGTCATTAGTCACTTTGTTCATTAGCCATTTAGACTAAAAGGTCTTTGGTAGGTGAACAAAGTTAATAGGGTATGGCAGTCATCTTGTGCATTTTCTTAATATGTGTACATAAGTCTACAAAATCATTTATAAAGAATGGAGGGAGTAATAGAATGTACAAGAATCACAAAACTTCTCCAACTTCTTGTGAACATTGGATAGGAAGTTTAAGAAGAACAGGGGATGGGAGGGTGATGAGGTTATCCTTTGTCTGTTATCAGAACAAACAACAAAATGCCCTTTATCTGATTCTTTGCGTGTAGGCCTCTTTTCATACTTGGATTATTAAGAACATCCATTTCATTGTTTTTGTTTTATGTTTGCATTGTGGCCAACCAACTTGAAATTTTGGAAAGACCAGCAGGATGTTGATCTAGGTTCTTGGTCTGAATATCTTGAACTATAAATTCTTGCTGGCAATATTATGGTGACCGATATAAAAAAATGATCAGTAATGCTGTTTACCATCAATCATAGTAAGCTACGCATTCTCCTGTTTCTCACCCCACCACCATCCTTGTTTTTGTTCTGTTTTCCTTTTTTTTCACTTCCGAATGAACACTACATAATATCGTTTCTTTATTTTTCTCATCTGAGGCTGCTTGATTGAACATATCATTGTGGAAGATGACTCATGTTGCTGTTCTCTTTCACTTCCAAGAGAATACCGTACAAGTTCTTTTTACAGTTATCTAAACTGGCTGCTTGACTGGATATTAGCATTTTTGGGAATAATTTCAGATTTTTTTTTCATTTGCATGTAGTACGTGCACAGTGCTGCGCCCAGCCCAGGCATTAAATATGTACCCAAAAATCAGTGTTTCCTTGTGAACTAAAGTTCAATTAATTATACGTTCTTCATTTGGCTCATAAACATTAAATTCCTAATGATAATTTTTCCTGCACTGTTTGCTCAGTTGACTGGTATCAATGGTTTCAATGCAAATTTTGGTACTTGACATTTATAATTGTAGGAGATCTACTGCATTAGAAAATACAACTAACTAAAATCAGTTCAACTACTTTATTTATACTTGACTATTGTCCAAACTAAAATCAGTTTAACTGCTTTGTTTATACTTTAGTGAGTATTGTCGAGAGAGGCATAAATACCTCATTAGATTGTCCTTTTATTGTTCAACACTCCAGCAGATAGCTAAAGAAAAATCAAGTGATTATTGTCAGCTACAAAACATTATTAAAATATTCATTATAGTTTATTTTTAATTTTTGTATACAAATACAATTGCTGCTTTTGTTGCTTAAGAGCAAGGATCCAAAAGCCGGTATTGGACCAAATCCCGCCGGGTGGCCGGGAAAAAAAACCGGCCGGTAACCGGATTTCCCGGAAAAAAAAAACGATTGAATTTCTCTTGAATTCGCTTGAAAACCGGCCGAATTTCGAAAATTGAAATTTGAATTTTCAAAACCCGGAAAAACCGGCCGGGATTTTCCTTCCCGGACCCCGGCCGGTAACTGGTAACCGGCGGTTACCGACCGGGTTTTTTTTTCCCTGCTTAAGAGTATTGGCTGTCTAATATAATGAAGCTTCAGCTGAAGCATGACTACTTATTGGAAGACTGGGCTTCAATATAGTAGCTTCTTGTGTAAGTAAACTGGTTTGAATGGAGATCTGAAGTTCTGAACATGTTCAGATTTGGGCTATAAATATTGTAAAGAAGATTGTATTATTCAATCATACCATTTTGCTTAATGATAATCTCACATTATCGCTTGATGGCCAACATTTCATAATTTTGTTCCTGGTGCGAATACTAAATTTTGTGTGAAGTTTGATTGGATGGTGTAAAACAAGGAAATTTGGTATGTGTCAAGAGTAGGATTGACAGTGAGAGAGAACCAAGGGTTTAGATCATTTAGTATGCATTTAGTGTGCAAGGGTTAGTATGTGAAGTAATTCCCTATTGATTTATAATGCTGTAAGCCTGTAACTTTCTCAAAGTTGCTCTGAGTGGCTCATTAATAGGACATTGATAAACTTGACTTTTTTGCCTGATAATCTTTTATCTATAATATAGCAAGCTATTAAAAAAACCTGGGAAAATAGGATCATTGTGGTCAATCTAGTTAAATTAGGAGCTGGGGGGGTGTTTTGGTAATATGCCAGTGTATATTACTGATGTTTTGGTTATGTCATATTTGCTTGGTAATCATTTTGTATCTATTTACATATCCCCCAAATGGCCAAATGTGCTATCGTATTTGGGAATTATGGAGTTCTTTACCATTTTAAGTGATATACCATTTTAAGAGATGTATATGATTACTTTAGTATACATTTCCCCTTAGTAGTAACTTAGCAAGCCAAATCTTATGTTTTTAGTCTGACAGCTGCAAACCGATGGTAGGTGAGGATTAAGATCCCAAAAGGGCTTACATGTCAGAAATGCTGCATGCCATTTATCCCTGTTGAAATATCTCTCTTTTCTTCCTTTTTCTTTAAAGGAACTTCAAATGGTTTACTTAAGCCCATAATCTGTCAATTTATTTGCCTGTGATGTCATCAATTGAGCCCTTTGTCTTAAATGGTTGTTATCTGTAACTCTGTTTTCTTGATGTCTAATCTGGTATTGTGTGGTGTGCTCTGTTAACAGTTGTATGGGTCTATTTCGGTTATGTCATGCAACGACTTCTATATTTTTAGTCCTCTGTCAGAGGAAAGTGTTTTGCCTTTATATATAAGAACTGAACACTGCAGTATGGTGGCCAGTTACAATTAGTTTGAGAGACATCATCAACACCCCTCTTATAAACCCTGGTGTGTTGCTTAGTTTAGCTGCTATTGTAGCTTCTGGTTAACTTGGATTCGCTTACTATATTTACAGAATGTTTTCCATTTCAATTGTCACGCCTCTTCCTACGCTAGCTTCAAGGTTCTGACCATAATAAATCCTGATGAAATATGCAGAGTCATGAACTGTCCCAAGCTAACGGCAACAAGGGAAGCAGTGGAAATACAGTAAATTATACTGCCTCACCGCAGCTTGTGACAGTTCCTATTGGATTGTGCCTGCCTTCCATGGATAGCTCCAAGATATCTGCAGGTATATGTTGCCATGATTTTACTGTGCTATGCAAATCTATAAATTGTTCCAAACATCCCATCGCAGTTCTGTTTATACATGTTATGATTTGTACCAGTGTCATAAATAATCCTTGCTGTTAAATTGTTGTGACGGATATGTGTTTGTTTCATTGTGGCATGCTGGTAATTTGACTGCTTAAATGTTATTACTTATCTATGAAACTTTTATTCCTTTTACTAACACGGTCATTTTGACCTTACTGTTGATGCAGCTGGGATGAATTCTGCAAATTCCGACGGCTTGATTAGTAATGGCAATTCATCATTTGGTCTTTGCCAATCTCAATCTTCTGCACAAGTGCCTGCTGCACATTCACAGACAAGAACACTTGCAGAGAATATTGATTCTCAGGCACACCCTGAGGGTTCTTCTATTAGGGCTGCAGCCATTGCAGCTGGTGCACGCATTGCGTCTCCATCTGATGCAGCTTCAATCATAAAAGCAGCACAGTCGAAAGGTGCTATCCGCATTAGGCCTGGGGAAAGCCTCCCAAATTACCTGAAACCATTAGCCCCAAAACCGCTCTCCTCATTACCACCAGTGAATATACCCAGTTCTGTGCATGCTTCCTCTGGCCATATGCAGCCCGGACAGCGCAGCTTTGGTGATTCCGCGGCAGCCAAGGATGCAATTTTCGGTTCCACAGATGGCAGTGATGATGATGAGTACGATGATGATGATGATACTGATGATGACGACGATGAGGGGCTAACCGCCGACGATGTGGAACAAGAATAATCTTGAGATCGACAGCTGTTGAGCTGTCTTTGTACTAACCTCTCCTAATGGCTTCTGAGGCCCTGATCTTTAACCACCTTTTCACCTATGGATCTCTTAGAGCATAGCTGTATACATGTTTATAGCTGTATTTAAGGTCCCAACTACTGCCTCCAAGAGCCCAGAAGTCTTCTTTTTTCTTGAGCATGTCTAGTAGTCCCTTTTGTTAACCTAATCATAAACATTGAGCTTTCTTAAGCTTGCTTTTGATTGGCTCTTGCTGTGGTTTGGTCAAATGGTCAGCTCACATGTGTAGCTCTGTACAGCATGAGTTGTTTGCTGGTGAACTGCTTCAACAGCTCGAAGTTTTGCACTCCCTTTTTTTTATTCTCCTTGGAAAGAGATTTGTTAGACTTGAGCTCACAACCCCTTATCTTGGAATCGTGATTGGTTCGGTTCGTTGGGAAAAAGATTCTTCGATCAAGATATGTCCTTCCGGCTTGTGAAGTTGACAAAAATCATTTCGATAGCAGCATCGAAGCAGAAACATTTCATTTCCTCAACAGCTGGTTGCTGATGCTTTTGCTGACGGTGCTGTGCATCATTCAGATCCACGAGCTGCTTCAGAATCAAGGCCTTTTCTGAATTCTTAGACATGCTGGAACTCTTGTCCCTGAAAGAACAAAAAGGTTTACCATGCTGGTAGTGTAGTACACATATGAAGGAACATGCAAGCTGACAAAAGAAGGGTGCAATGGCAGGGTAGACTACTGATATTAATGTCATTGACAAATTGGAGCTACCGTGAAGCGTGATTGCAACCTTAAACGATGCCACCAACCCCCGGAGGTAGGAGCACCTAACATGGATCTTTTTTTCTCCTCCATGGTGGGACCCAAAGTCTGCAAGTGGGGCACATCATACCACGCGTGCCCCAGCACCCAGAGAAACCTCTCAAAAATAGAGGGAAATGGTAGTCCTAGTCCTGGTCCATGGTTAAAGAAAACTCTTGCATGGAGTGTGTGTTTTGAGTGTGATGGAAGCCAAATTGGAGAAAAGTAGCTAAAAGTGAGCTATCATGGTTAGTGAGGCAGGAGCTACTCCACTTGGGACGGTTGGGATGCTGGGGGTGCACATCTATTAAATTTCAAATGTCATTACCATCTAATCAGGATTCCATAGAAACACTTTAATCCCCACCACTCCTACAACTCCACGTTATTTGGATGGAGTTATTATTCTTTGCACTAACCACAGTTTTGTAATCGACAATTGTTCATCAGTCACAGATGTCAGCGAGCTGTAAATTTGGGTTTTGGAGCCGTGGAAAAAGAACCAAGTGTTCTTCAACTTGCTTATATTTGATCTGCAACCATTTGTACTCTGAGTGGATGTGTGAATAATATTCGGAGTACTTGCGTGCATATATCACCTATTAAAAATACTCCCTCCGTTTTTTTTATTTGACGTTTTTGACTTTTCACGGTCTCCAAGATGCGACTTTGACCGTTACTTTTTTATAACTTTATATTAAAGCATACCAATAAAATTATAATATTATGAAAGTATTTTTAACGACAAATCTAATGGTATAGTTTTCATGTAGTCAATCCATATAGTTTTAAACATATTGGTTGCCTAACTTTGGAAAGTTTGACCGCATAGATTCTAGGGTGTCAAATAAAAAAGAATGGAGGGAGTAATCAATAACTAATATCTATTTGCTGCTCGCTGCTCTCTCTGGTTCACGAAAATAAGTCGTTTTAGATATCGACACGGTCCTTAAAATGCAACATTGACTACTAATTACTATTGTAATATATTTGTAAAGCCCAATAAAATTATAATATTATGAAAGTACTTTTCGAGACGAATCTAAACATATGATTTTTCATGTATCTAATCTAAATATTTTAAAAAATACCGATAAGCAAAAGTTTTTAAAGTTTGACTACACGTATTCCAAAATGACTTGCTTCTGCAAACCGGAGGGAGTATAAACTTTGACTAGTTGTTTTCCATTATTTGAAGAGTAAATAAGCAATTGACGAAATAAAGGTGAATATAGAGATTGTTAGGCATATAGTACCAAAATTTCACCTTGAGCTCTTACTGCAGCACATTCCTCCTCCGGGAGCATGGAATAAATAACGAACAGAACTAGCAGTAATGAACAGGTCTTCTTTAAAAAGAGGTCTCATTAAGGTTGCCACTATCTTGTCACCAACCCCGTTGGTCCTGTCAAGATGTATTTCCACCATTTTGCGGAAACTGGTCCTCTGCATTGAAGAAAAAAATACAGATGATCTATAGTCACTAGTATTAGGACATTATCTCCATCAAACGATCTAAAATGAACGATTTGAATCGAGCGCTACAGCACCAAGGGGAGAGTAAAATCGCTACCGTCGGATCCTCTACCTCACTTCACTAAATGCGCGTACTAAGTGTTTGCATTAATTTTCTATCATTTGGATTCAATGTGAATGGTCCAAATTTTATGGAGTATTGTAGCATGGTGTTGTAGTTGTTCTTTTTTATAGATTGGGACTGTAGCATCTATAGTAGCTCAATTCTAGCCAACCAAACTTTGGTCAAATAGTCCAAAGTGCTTCTATTGCAGGGTATTGTAGCCCCCTTTTTCCCTTGTTTGTTTTCCTTTTTTTTTCAGCTTCTAAGTTGTCAATGCATCCAGCGTCAAGAAACCTCAAGATCACCGTCATCTTCTCCGACGAGGCTCCTTCAGCTAGAAGAATCCAGGGATATATATCTTGTAATTTTGTTATTTTCTAGGGTTCTTCTTGTAAAATGATGGTAGATGTATGTCGAGACCCGAATATGCAAATCTAGGCCCTCTGTGTATGCTGCACTAGCCCAGGATCACATTAGTGTACACAGTGTCAACATCGATGAACATCATTCCATACACAACGAATATAAGGATAAACGTACTAAGTTTGATAAATAAATAATTGTTGTGACCACATGATCGAGTTTATATTTATTCAGTCACGCAGGGCTTTAGCACTAAAAAAAATAACAGCATTGGAACCTGTAACATCCCTATTTTCTGGGCTTTTTGAAATTTTGAAACACTTTTTTTAAAATTAACCATTTGGTTTTATTAATTTGCCAAAGCTTAATTTGTAATTTAGAATTTTAAAAGCAATTTAATTTGAATTAATTAAAGTTCAATTAATTTAAGTTGGTTTAATTGAGTTTTCTGGATCTTAATTGGATTTAAAAATCAAAAGTATTATTTTAAGCCCTTTTCTTGGTTTTGTTGGATTTTAAAATTGGTTTTTCCTTTTGCCCTAAGTTGAAAATAATTATTTGCAAAAACTAAAAGCAAGAGTTAAGTTGAAAATATTTTTATTAAGTTCTAAATGATTCAAGGGATTTCTGTACAATTTTCTTGAATTTTTGGATGGCTTTAGCTATTTTCTAAAAATGCTTTTCTATTTCTGGTATTTTCTTTATTCAAAAATCCTTAAAAATCTTCCTATTCACCTTGGGCCGAATCTCTTCGGCCCATTTCCTGTTCATCTGTGCGCCCGGTAGCGTTGGCTGCATTCGTGTGCCTGACCGCTTCCTTCGATCGGACACCGTCCGATCAAGATCGGACATACGCCATCCCGTCGTTTTCTGTTTCCGCCCGCCTGCCGCCAGTGGGCCATACTGTCGACCACTCGCCGCATTGCTCATCGTCTTCTTCGAGCCGTTGGGCGCCCATGCCGCGCGGCGTCAACGCCCGCGTGTTTCGCGCCGGTCACCCGTCGCCGCCCCGTCCCATCTCTGTCGCATCGCGTCAATATTGAACCCATTTTAGAAAAAGTATATTGTTTGATATAAACATGCATTGCTAATTTTATAATAAATGGTTTCAGAAATAGTTAATTACCTAATTGCCATTATGCCTCCTTGATAAATTGTGATTGACATGTATCCTTGAATGACATAACTCCTTGGACACCATAGGATGGTTAATTATTAGTTAGACATTATTGTACTACCAATATGGGTATCGTATTATGCTTAGCCAATGCTTTAGTTATACGATAGATTCTTGATCGCACACTCAAAGAATGTTTGAATTTGACTAAAGGAAATATGGAACTGTGGCGAAGCCACTATTAATAAAAGATGTTGTGCCATGACTAGGGTGGTCATTTGGCCGCGTTGAATGAAAATGATTTATGCTCGGACGAGTGAGCGGTGGAAAAGGTGGGTGCAGTAAAGCACATTTGGAATGTGGAAATGTCTCGTCTAAGCAGCCAACTAAGGACTTAACCTTGAACCATCGATCTAGGCCATATCGTACAACCACATGTCTAGACTGGGATAGACCTGGCCAACTAATTAGCAATGTTTTGAGTCGATTCTGTCTTGGATGATTATGGCTCAAGAGGGGGCTAGTTTGGCGAAACTTTAGCGGGCAGAATTGAGTCAAAAACAGAACTTTTTAAAGGCCTTGTCACGTGCTCTAGACTGCTTACCTACGGTAGTGAGCAGTGGTATCGACGGATGCCAAACAAACTAGAGAATTCGTGTCTTATGGGTAAAGCTGTACAACCTCTGCAGAGTGTAACACTATTCGAATAGTCATATCCCCGGTTATGGACATGTCTGGTGATTTCATGCAAGAGGTAGATTTTCTTGAAATGTTGGAATGGGTTGGATGGATCTGAGTAGTTGTTGGTTGATGGTTGGGAAGTGAACAGGGTGTTCACTATTTTTTTCAAAGAAACTTGATTAATTATGTATTAATCTTTTAAATTATGCTTTTCAATCTAATTACTGTATTTACTGTCAATACTGCTTTCTACAAAATAACCATAAAGCTATCCTTGTCAAGCCTCGTATAAATACTATTTGCATACATTTCCCTATGACTTGCTGAGTACATTCAAAGTACTCACGGCTTTATGCCATCTGGTTGATCACAGATCGTTACCACTAGACGTGCAGAGCAGCGGAAGAAGTGTCGGAGCAGCCTGGTCCGACGAAGAGCGCGTCGATGTACTGGTCGTAGTCGATCGTCCAGCGTCTTCGTTGGTTGATCGTCTCCTCCAGCACCTCTGCAGTTCCTTGCGAAGATCGCGGATCGTCCTTAAGCGCAACAACGTAGAAGCGCCTCTATGGTATCCACACGCCCAGGAAGGAACAACCGTGACGCCCGATGTGCTAGCACCAAATCGCACGGGAGGCTCTCAAGAAGATGACGGCTAGGGTTTGGTAGGGCAACTCACGTCCAACTCCTCCTCCCCAACAGCCTCATGCATCTCCTTATATAGTGCCCATGATGGATCCTATCCAAACACGCTTCTGAATCGTATTCATCTTGGTTTGTTCCAACCTGTTAAGTGTGTGACCCGTTAGGTTCATGTGTAGTTCGGTTGTGACTGAAACCTTTTCCTACCACGAGTCGATAGCGGTTCCTAGCAGACATAACGATTCCGAATACACACAAATTATATCGGACGAACCTTGATGTAATATGATCTACGACCAGGTCCTCATCACTTACGACCAGGTCCTATCTCTATACGACCAGTTCGTATTTGATCACGACCAACTCGTAACTCCTTACGACTTGGTTTTCGACCACTCTGTGATTCCGACCAGTCTACGACTTGCTTGTATCTCCATACGACCAGTCCGTAACTGGTCGAACTAAGTGACCTACTCATGTATTCTCCCTTTGCCTCACGATATCTGGTTGAACTCCAGGTGAGATGTTGTGTCATCCATGACTGTTCAATACTTTCTCGATCGAGTATCGGATAACCTTATGTGGTCGAACTTTTCGACCACTAGTGGCATGGCCATGCACTTTCTTTATCCGACCACTTCGAGGGGCCCAGAGATATCTCTCTGTTATGTTAGGAGGGCAAATCCCATATCCGACCAGTCACATCCTCTGCATGTTCATAGCATACCCAAAGCTACCTTTATAACTACCCGATTCTGACGGCGTTTGGCAACCCCTAAGAGTGCTATTACACATGTAGGAAACCATGCCGATCTCGGGTCTAAGGATTATACATCATCATTGCTTGAGACCAACTAACGACACATAGAATCATAACAATCTCAATAGTGTCTCAAGGTGGGTCTTATCCAACACCATGTTCTCTAACACGTGTCCACATTATTGATTCGATATCCCTATATCCATGACCGGTGAAACATGGTCATCAATCAATATATGTGCTAGTCGTAGAGTCACTAGTGTTCCGACCAGTGATTTTCGACCAGGGATATTTTTAGAACGACATCATCATAAGTTAAAAAGAGCTTCACCAACAAGTCACATACTCGTTAATCTTCATGACTGATGATTCATTCAAGGAACAAGATAACATATTATCAAATATTGTGAACATAATGAAATATAATCATCTCTATGATTGCCTCTAGGGCATATTTCCAACAGGTGTATGGTTTCAAGCCTATTACGCCACTTGATTTGCTGCCGCTTTCAAGTCAACAACGAACAAATATGGAGGCGTTAAAGAGAGCTGAATATGCGAAGAAATTACACATCAAGGTGAAAAAAGAAATTGAGTGCAAAGCAAAGTACTATGTTGACAAAGCGAACAAGAAAAGAAAGAAGATGAATTTTTAGCCGGGCGATTTAGTTTGGTTACACTACCACAAGGATCGCTTTCCGGATCGACGCAAATCAAAGTTGCTGCCATGGGGAGATGGACCTTTCAGAGTGCTTGAGCGGATTAATGATAATGCATACAAAATCGAGCTTCCGGATGATGACTATGGCGTGAACTCGACATTCAACGTTGCTGATTTATCGCCGTTCTTTGGTGCTGATGATCTAGCGTCGAGGACGACGCCTTTTCAAGAGGGGGAGGATGATGAGGGCATCCCCACGACGCTTTCTTCTCCTCTACCTAATGCTCAGGATATACGCATCGAATTGCCGATTGGACCAATTACAAGAGCACGTGCCAAGAGCCTACAAGATGGGGTGAACTTACTCCTTAATGAATATGTTATTAATTTTAATGAGAATTTTATACTACCTAAAAATAGTGTTTTGATTGTGCTCAGGTTTGAAGATTCAACGATAGAAGGAGAAGTTTGCATGCACAAAGATAAGCTGTTGCATGCACGTGAAAGAAATGTGATCAAGGAGGATTCGATTTTTGGTAAAACACAAAGACAAGCTCCTGGATTAAAGCCAACCGTGAGGAACCAAATCATGCCAAATCACATGGAGATACATGCCATTCGAGAAGAACCAAAAATAAGAAAGGTCTTGCGTGCCTTAGTTAGCCGCACCAAATAGGTTGGTTGTATCCTGTTTTCTAGGAAACTATCAATGGCAACCGAATAGGATATGAATTCTATGTCCTATTTTTAGGAAACTCTCTTTGGAAATCGAATAGACTAGGAAATAGAATTCCTGTGCATCTTAGGTGGGATAGGCGTACATGGTTTTGGGTCTCCCGAGACCTTTTTAAGGATTGATCCATACCTTTTGTAAGAGGGACCACTTTTATCAAAGAATTGAAACAAAGCTATTTTGCTTGTTCTTTCGTTCCAGAGTTCATGTGAGGATTTCTGAGAGAGAATTATGCAATCTGTTGTTATTCTAGAAATCGAGGTCAAGTTTGCTTTTCCACTGGGAATTGAGGGCTTGGTGATCTCCGCTTGTGGTCTAGCGGCGATCATCCCGGTGCGTGTTGGCGAATATCCATAGAGCTGCAAGGCCGTGCACTGGCGCGTGATGTACAGCTAAGTGTTGTTCGTCGTCAAGCACTATTTATCCATGGTTTTACTCGAGAAGATCGGGCCACCCCGTATCAATATTTGTTGGCTTTCAAAACGCACTATCCATTATTAACATACTTCATTTAATGTATTTTCCATTTTAACTTTGTTCCTCATAATTTTTGTATCAACTTGGATTGCACATGATATTTAAATGTATATTTGCTAGCTCATCTCATTATAACTTTGTCCCACTACCGCCCCTCCATTTTTGTCATGCGTATATGTATAGTTGGCAGAAATGTAAGGCTGCTTTTAGCCATACAATTCGAATGCATGGCGCATTGGTGGACTACATGAGGTTAATTACTCATTGCTTCCAAAAATAACCATGTGAACCTTGATCCTAAAGAAGTTTAATTGGCATATCAGTTCTTCATTCTGTAGAAATGTTTATGTTTTGTAAATGAGTGTTGTGAACAATTCTCGTCTTGTGTATGAAGAAATGATAACTGTTTCACGTCACCCGGTGAACCTAGGTTCTACTTGGGATTTTTATAGCTCTTTGAGTTTGATTTACACTTCTTAAGAAAACATTTAACAAAGAACGAGATACATTCTCACTCATCCCTATACCATCAAATTATTGTCACTCGCTATAGGTCCACCGTCCATGGATGCTAAGCTACTTTAGTTTGTAGTGTAGCCCTGGAACGCTCAATATATTTTAGCAACATATCTACATTAACTCATTACCCTGTATATTTAGAACCATGCTATGAATGGCAAATGAACGAAAAACAGTAGCGTGGAAAAACATAGGACACCTTCGTACCCCCGTGTTGTTTTCCTCTCGAGACGAGGATGAATCTGTTTCACTCCATTTCACCGTGACATATAACAAATTTTGGTATACGATTCGTCATTTGCAATGAACATTGGATCTTTCCATATAACTTCACTTGTAGAGGTGAACATAAACACTTCAAAATGGAAATGGATCCTCTGCATTACTGTTTTCAATATAGATATTCACCATCCAATCAAAAGCGAAGGTTAAGATCAATCGCTAAAATATTTTGCCACAGTGTTTTCGCTACATTAAAATCACCGCAGAAATGTCTAAATTGAAGCATTGTTCACATAACGTGAATCACTGTTTACACAGTGTTCTCTGTATTTACTATAGATGATCCTATCGCTCCGTGGCCCCTCAGAGCATGTACAATAGGCTTATATTAGCCGTCTATAGTTACTGCCACGTAGGATTTTTGCTGACGTGGATGAAAGAGAATGAAGAGAGAGAAAGATGATATCTACAATCCTGTAGTCGACTATAGCATTAGAAACAAGAAAAACATTAAAAGATTGTGTATTCTATAAAGACAACTAAAAAGACATCAATTATCTGTACCATTATATAAGCTACCTTTAGTGTTATCTACATATAATAAGAAGAGCTAACAACAGCTGTGTGTACTATTATACATACCCTCGACGTAAGCCGCACCAACAAATTACAGATCAAGTTTTTTATAAAAAATATATTTATACATATTAACAGATCAGATCTCACCAGATCCCACCCGCACGCCTACCTACCGCTCGAGAGCCGTTTATAAATAAACCCCCCAAACCCCCCGAATTCCCTCGTGCTCATCACCACCTCGCCTCTTGTCCTCCTCTCCCTCCTAATCTCCCGGCGCCACTCCCCCGCTCCACGCTCCAAGGGTAAGCGCCTCTCCACCGCTCCCTCGCGCTATATAATCCCACGCCATTTTCCCGCCTAGCTAGATCTACTACACTGCGCGTGCAGGTGAGTCGTTTACTCCGGCCAATTTCGTGTTCTTGGATCGCCGGATCCATGCTCATTGCGCCTCCCTTGTTGGGATTGGAGCGTTGTGGCGTGGTGCGGGGTACTGGGATTAGTATTCTTAGTCCGGGAACGGTTGGTTTCTTGGGCTGTTCTTGTCGTTAGGATCATCGGATTACGTTCGGTATGATGATGTTGTTGTGGTGTCCATCGTAATCGTTTCGTTGTAGTGGGAGGGGGTGGTTGGATCTAGGTTGGTGTTTGGATGCGATTTGGAGTGGAGTAGCTGCTCAGATCCGAACTTTTGGTTGCACAAATTAGATATGAGACTGATACGAATGGTTGGGTCCCTGGTGTCTGCCTGATGTCTCGCATTAGATCTGTTTTTACGTTTTGGCAGATTATACGTATAGGTTCTCAGATTTTATTTTAGTTGGGTTAACATTGGTTGTGTATCTGTAAGAAAATACTAGTTTTATATTGCTCAATTTGTTTCATGTAGTTCTAATCCTTAGATTTATTCCATATGACATGTTTCATGGAGCCAATTATGTTTTAGCCGTAAATTTTACGTTTAATCTATCACTATCCTACTTGTTAGACATTTTGATTCGAGCTATCCGTTGTTCCGAATGTTATTTGTAGTCTGATGCCTACATGTCTGAGAGGGACCGTACTTTCCTTCCGACCAGTTTTAGCTCTCCTGTACCCACACCCTGGGAAGGCTAGGTTGGATCCTAAATGGAGGACTTTAGTGCATATAACCTGCCTCCATGGTACGGTTAAGCATTTCCAGTTTAAAGAAACATCCTTGCTTAGCCAGAGGTATTTCTTTATACCGAAGCCTAATCTTACAGGAGGAACCCATGCAGTAGGAATAAAGTGTATGGCATAACAGAAAATAAAGAAGTTGGATTACTGATTTTGTGAAATATATCGGGATAGTTTTGGGTTATTTGGCAGCTAAGTTAGAGACAAATATTTAGTTATCTATTTTATCTATCCAAAATATTTTGGAAAGGTTCTTAATGTTGTAATCAAATTGATAAATTTGTCTCTGTTCTTGTGAATCAAGTTGATTTTATTTTTTTCACTAGTATAGAAGGATGGCGTCCCACATTGTTGGATACCCTCGCATGGGCCCCAAGAGGGAGCTCAAGTTTGCCTTGGAGTCTTTCTGGGATGGGAAGAGCAGCGCTGAGGAGTTGGAGAAGGTTGCCACCGACCTCAGGGCTAGCATCTGGAAGCAAATGTCAGAGGCTGGGATTAAGTACATTCCCAGCAACACCTTCTCGTACTATGACCAGGTCCTTGACACAACAGCCATGCTTGGTGCTGTCCCAGAACGTTACTCTTGGACTGGCGGTGAGATTGGTTTCAGCACCTACTTCTCAATGGCCAGGGGAAATGCCAGTGTCCCTGCTATGGAGATGACCAAGTGGTTTGACACCAACTAGTAAGTCGATTTGCATCTCTCTAATGCTTATCAGAGGCGAATTTTTTTTAGTATTCATCGAACATTTTTGCTTACTGGCGGTATTACATTTTTCAGCCACTTCATTGTCCCTGAACTGGGCCCAACCACCAAGTTCTCCTATGCTTCACACAAGGCTGTCTCTGAATACAAGGAGGCAAAGGCGGTATGTTGCTATAACCACAACATTGTCTCAGCCATCTGTAATTCAATTCAGTTATCTCCTTTCCGTAGTGTAGTTTGTGCACCTATATGATTTAGTAGTAGAAAAAAATGTTCTGAACCATCTTATTTATGTGCTAGCTATCTGACTATGATATTGTTAGTTTAACATGTCTCCCTTTGTTAATTAAATTACAAGGTCTCCTTTGTTGGCTTGATGTTCTTGGGTTAGCAAAGAGCCTTTAATGCACGCATTTGGAACTAGTGTATCATCATCTCTTGGTTGACTGTGCTTATACAAATTGCAAGTAAATGGTAACTAGTTGATTTTTAGAGCCATATTTGAAATTGAAAATGGAATTAGTTCTGAAATAAACACATTTTGCTCACACGGATTGCATTCTAACCATATATCAAACTCAGTAGTTCAGTTCAAGGCCCTTAAATTGGAATGTTTTGCCTTTCTTTTTCCTTATTTTCTGAAACCACCTTTGCAATAATAATATTGTGAGTTTTCAATGGAATAGACTATGACGAATCTATTTGATGTCTATATGTCATCAGTTGGGATGTTTCGATGCTGTCTTGAATGGACCCCACATGAAACTGTTATGTTATTCCGTGTTGCATAACGGTAGTGATACACTGATACACTAGGACACCTGTTCTCTGTTCTCTGTTGGTGATGTACACCCTGAAAAGGAAGTGCCATGATAGTTTCTTCTAAGAAAATTAGGCCTGTCTGTTTATATGTTGTTGCCTTTCATGCAGCTTGGCGTTGATACTGTCCCGGTGCTTATTGGACCAGTCTCATACTTACTGCTTTCTAAGCCTGCCAAGGGTGTGGTCAAATCATTCTCACTTCTTTCACTTCTTGGTAGCATTCTTCCCATCTACAAGTAAGCATCTATTCAAGCAGCTAACTTTTTTTTCTTCTTTCCCTTACCTTCAATCCTCAGTTCATGATGTCATATATTATAAATTGCAGGGAGGTTGTGGCTGAGCTGAAGGCAGCTGGTGCTTCATGGATTCAGTTTGATGAGCCCACCCTTGTTTTGGACCTTGATGCTCACCAACTGGCCGCATTCTCTTTGGCATATGCTGAACTTGAGTCAGCACTCTCTGGATTGAATGTGCTTGTTGAGACATACTTTGCTGATGTTCCTGCAGAATCCTACAAGTATGTTTTCTAGTGCTAATGCATCCTCTTCACCATTCTCTTTTCAAATTCTTTTGCTGAGAAAACAAAACACTCATTCTTTTGCAAACACAGGACTCTCACATCCTTGAGCGGTGTGACTGCCTATGGTTTTGATCTTGTCCGTGGAACTAAGACACTTGATCTTGTCAAGAGTGCTGGTTTCCCATCTGGAAAGTACCTCTTTGCTGGTGCTGTAGATGGACGGAACATTTGGGCTGATGATCTTGCTGCATCTCTCAGCACTCTTCAGTCTCTTGAAGCTGTTGCTGGCAAGGGTAAGCATTATAGCATATAATTGTTATTTTTCTGTTTTCCATTCTTGTTGCATTCTGTTTTAATAATTGTGCTACTTTCAGACAAGCTTGTGGTGTCCACCTCCTGCTCGCTGATGCACACCGCTGTTGATCTTGTAAACGAGACTAAGCTCGATAGCGAGATTAAGTCATGGCTTGCATTTGCTGCCCAGAAGGTGGTTGAGGTGAATGCCCTTGCCAAAGCTTTGGCTGGTCAAAAGGACGAGGTATGATATTCAGTTTTACCCCTCATTCTCCTGAGACTTTTAACTATAGCTGGGTGTTTCTTTGGACCTCTTTAGTTATGACTAAATTAACTTTGCTGACTTGTTAATATTTAACACTATCAACTACAGGCTTACTTTGCAGCCAATGCTGCTGCTCAGGCCTCAAGGAGGTCATCACCCAGAGTGACAAACGAGGAAGTCCAGAAGGCTGTAAGTGCATTGAGCTTCATTCATATAGACAGATGTTAACAGTAAATACATTCCAATTCTTAACCGGAAGTGCATTTCTTACAGGCGGCTGCTTTGAAGGGCTCTGACCACCGCCGTGCTACCAATGTTTCTACTAGATTGGACGCTCAGCAGAAGAAGCTCAACCTTCCTGTCCTTCCCACAACCACAATTGGTTCATTCCCTCAGACTATGGACCTCAGGAGGGTCCGCCGTGAGTACAAGGCGAAGAAGTGAGTGTCTCCACAGGTACTTTTCTTGTAATATTTGTCTGCATTTCTTATTAAAAATTTGTGTTGGCGCAGGATCTCTGAGGAGGAGTACGTCAATGCCATCAAGGAAGAAATTAGCAAGGTTGTTAAGATCCAAGAGGAGCTTGACATTGATGTGCTTGTGCATGGAGAGCCTGAGGTGAGCATTATTGAACTAATACTGTTTATCATACTCATCTATGTTCTGTCAGAGGTCATGAAAAATATGAAGCTATGTTTGTCTACGGATCATTGTAACAGATATATGTTTTAGCATATTGATATTTTGTTTTCTGCAGATGAATTGTTTACTAATTTTTGTAGCATAATTTCTCTGTATTTTCAGAGAAATGACATGGTTGAGTACTTCGGTGAGCAATTATCTGGTTTTGCGTTTACTGCCAACGGATGGGTGCAATCTTATGGATCACGTTGTGTGAAGCCACCCATTATCTATGGTGATGTCAGCCGCCCGAACCCCATGACAGTCTTCTGGTCCAAGATGGCCCAGAGCATGACCTCTCGCCCAATGAAGGGAATGCTGACTGGTCCTGTCACAATCCTCAACTGGTCTTTTGTCAGGAACGACCAGCCAAGGTTGTTACTGCTCTCTAGCTGCTTAAATATGTTTACTTAGTTCCATACACCATTTTGATCCTTCATGTGGAGGTGTTTTAACTGCTTATTGGTGTACAGGTTCGAGACATGCTACCAGATAGCTCTTGCAATTAAAAAGGAGGTTGAGGATTTGGAAGCTGGTGGTATTCAGGTTTGTATCTTCTGCTTTCTTTTTCTAGTTCTCGTTTCATCAATAAGTCCTTGTGCAAGTGCAACAATAATGTTTTTTGGTTCTTTGCAGGTGATCCAGATCGATGAGGCCGCGCTAAGAGAGGGTCTGCCACTGCGCAAGGCAGAGCATGCTTTCTACTTGAACTGGGCTGTCCACTCATTCAGAATTACCAACTGCGGAGTCCAGGACACCACTCAGGTAGTCTTCTTGAAATGTTATGAGATATCTTGAAATCTTTCTTAGCATCACTCCTGATGGGCCTCTTTTTTTTTCTTGGGCAGATCCACACTCACATGTGCTACTCCAACTTCAATGATATCATCCACTCCATCATTGACATGGATGCTGATGTGATCACCATTGAGAACTCCCGGTCTGATGAGAAGCTCCTGTCCGTCTTCCGCGAGGGTGTCAAGTACGGAGCTGGCATCGGCCCTGGTGTCTATGACATCCACTCTCCCAGGATCCCCTCCACCGAGGAGATTGCCGACCGCATCAACAAGATGCTTGCCGTGCTTGACACTAACATCCTTTGGGTGAACCCCGACTGCGGTCTCAAGACCCGCAAGTACACGGAGGTGAAGCCTGCTCTAACCAACATGGTTTCCGCCACCAAGCTCATCCGCACCCAGCTTGCCAGCGCGAAGTGAGTGTCTGATTGATAGTACCTACCCCTTTGTTTGTTGAAAGTTGAAACACAGATCCAACAGAGCCATTTGTTTTTGAAATAATTTGGGTCTTACGTGCCCCTGGTCTTCGGTTAGGTTAGTCTTGGTACGGTACACTGTTATCTGTATTCTAAGTTTGGTGGGGTTTTGAGGCTGTTGTGTGGGGCATATGTGTTTTTGGTTATAAAGAATTGAAATACGCAGTTGTCGATCTGCATCTACCACTATCCACGTTCTTATGTTTCAGATTAGAGTGTATTAATATCTGAGCAGAGACAGCTTATATGTTATGGTGTGTTATATTGATACTCCTCAATGAGCTCTTGTGCAAACTAGTCCCCATCTGACAATTGTTATGCACCGGATACATTTACAGTTTGACACATACAACTTTCACACATGCTTCACAGCAACAATACATACAGGACACAGGCTCAAACACCAACCAATGCAAGGATGAGAACAAAGCTAAGAACATGCAGGTGTCAAATCTTGTTACACCATCTCTTGCTCTTGCCCTCGCCGTCATCTTTTTTGACAGAATTTGCATCACCACCACCGTCAGTCGTGGGTACATCTTGTGTGGCAATCTCCTCCTGTCTCTTTTCCTCCTCCAGTTCCATCTTCCTCTCTTCAGTCCTGTCCTTCTCTGCATCTTTCTGGGCACTCCATAGGCTGCCAGTGCTACTACTTGAGCCGTCTGCACTGCCTGTTCCCCCTTTCTGCTCTCCTTGAGGTTGAGAGCTCCCAGGCTGTTTTTCTTCCTGCTTGTCCATGGATGACGACGACAGTGATCCCTTGGGCAGGATGACATAGAGCAGGGCGCCCGGATGGCGCCAGCGTCGCAGCTCCTTGGGACCGGAAACACCTTGAGGAAGCGCGCCCACCGGGCGCCGTTGACCTGGCTCTCGCCGGTGACCTTCAGGGTCCTGCTGGTGTTGTAGAGCACCTTCAAGGCTTCAACTCCTCCTTCCTGAACCCTGAAACAAGCCGGCTCCTCAGAAGACACAGGTCACAAGCTAGCAGTGCAACACTAAATTCTACTGCAGTGAGTTATGAGATGCATTACAGTAGCCCTAGTACCTGACACATCGCCGACGAGGGTGTCAGCGTCTTCCGTGCGTGCCCACTCACACCGCGGGTCGACGGCCGTGTACACGCTGCTCCTACCTACATGATATATACAAGGTACTGTTCTATTCCTTGGACTCTTTTCAGAAAGAAGATTGATTAGGACAGTGTCGTAACAAAAGGGCCAGACAGTAAAAGAGGGGGACCCCTAGTACACTCGGAATGTTCGAAGGGTCCTCAAAGAGGGGACTGATTGTCAGAAAAAAAATATAGTGTATTAAGATGTATTGTGTATTGCTCTGAAAAACCTTTGGATATTACATGAGGGTAGATGTCTATTTATAGACAAAATGGTAGGATACATGAGATTACATAAGCACCCCTACAAAAGTACTACTAGTGTAGGGACTGCAGGGTCCTTTTCTACCCCTATGCTTAGCTTCTGGTCCAGCTGTCTCTTTTCTTTCCTCCGGCTGGATCTCCTCCGAATACTCTTTGAGCCTTCTTCGGTTGCTACTTCAAAAGACCCTCCGTGGGCTTTGGGTCACCCCAAGGGTACCTCCTGTACCCCTCGGGACCTTCGGGTCACCCTAGAGGTACCTCCTGTACCCCTCGGGACACCCTTCGGAGGCTTCGGGTCATCCTCGGGGTATCTCCTGTACCCCTCGGGACACCCTTCGGAGGTTTCGGGTCACCTTTGGGGTACCTCCTGTACCCCTCGGGAGACCCTTCGGAAGCTTCGGTTCACCCTCGGGTACCTTCTGTACCCCTCGGGAGACCTTTCGGAGGCTTCCTTCGTTGACCATTCGCAGGCTTCGGGCTACCTTCAAGGCATTTGCTGTAGCCTCAGCACTATTTCGCCAGGTTGATGGGGCCGGTGGGCTGCCTCTACGACAAGCCCCTCATGGTCGATGCCTTGCTTCATCAGGGCTGAAACCGCGCCTTCGCCCGAAGGGTCCAGGCACACCGTCCCTTTCAGCCTGGCGAAGTGATTTGTTTCTTTCGAGGGATTTGTCTCGCCGGCGGTTGGGTGGTGTGCGCCGCTTTTGCATTGATGAGGGTTGTTTCGGCATCTCTTGGGGTTCTGTACGCTGTTTTTACCATGATGGCGTCCGTTTGGGAGGGCGTGCGCAGTGGGTGGCCGTTGAGTACTCATAGGATTGACACGTGTCCGTGTTGTATTGGCTGTTGGCGCTTCGATTTGCGTGCTATTTTGTCCGTTGTTCCTTTGTGGCTATAAATATGCATTCCATTCCACTTGGTGTCGTTATCAGTTCACATTGCTCTCTTGTGATATTGGTTTCTTTCTTCGCTGCGTTGCTGTGAGGTGCGAGGGTTCTTTATGTGGTGTTCGGGTATGGCGAGGCGTGGCCGAGATACTGCGGGTGAGCCGGAGTACACTAGTAATTTGGGGAGGTCTACTGTTAGTAGGCTTTTTCTTGAGACGCTTGTTAGCGAGGGCAAGCTTGAGAATATAACGAAAGTCCGGGCTCCTGGGTCTGAGACGGCTCCACAACCTCATGATGATGAAGCCGTTGTTTTTGTTGCGTTTTTGGATGCAGGGCTTCGGATTCCTTGTGTCGATCTAGTCTCTGAGGTGTTGCGATTATGCGGGTGGAGCTTTGAATCGACGCCAAATTCTATTGTTAAATTTGGCGTCTTTGAGTGGATGTTGAGGTCTGCTGGTGTTGTTGCCGAGGAGGGTGAGGGTCGCCTCTTCGCTTATCTTCATGATGGGCGCTGCCAGCCGAAGAAGAAGAACTCTAGCGAGACGCTCAACTTTGGCAGTGTAAATTTTCAACCGAAGGTGCGCTGCGCCGCGTATGTTCCTACTCCAGCGGCTTGCAATCGTTGGGATACAGACTGGACGCGGAAGTGGTTTTATCACACTAGTCCAGCAGAGGATGGTCTTCGCTCCGAGGGCAAGCTGATTCAGTTGGTTGCTACCTCGGAGATTGTGCTGAGCTCCCAGGAGGAGGCCCTTCTTCACCTTTTTCTTGATATGACTAAGCATCTTTCTACCCGAGATTTGGTGGAGGAGTTTTATGCTTTCGGGATTTAGCTGTTGGCCAAAGAGTGGAAGCTGGAACTCGGGGCTTCGGATATGGGGATCCTGTCTTTGAGTGTGGAGGGCTGCAAAGGTATAATTTCGTTTGTGTTTGTTTTGTTTGTTTCAGTTTGGTGGTTGTTTTAATAAGAACATGGTTATTTTGCTAGTTTTGCCTATTTCCGAAGCGGCGCGCGTTGCGGAGGTTCTTCTCGGCCCATATACAGGTGAGTAGCATTCGAGGCGTCACCTGGTTGTGAGGGACCACCGCCTGAACCGCGCTTACAATGCATCGGTTAATTTGCCTGAGCGAGTCGACCTCGACGCCGGGAACAAAAAACGTTCTCGCGTGCCTGAGGTTGAGCTCGGGGGACCAATTGCTGTGAAACCTCTTTGTGCGGTTCCCGCTTGTGATGGCGGTGGTCCTTCGCGCAATTTGGAGGCTGCTGAGGAGAGGCCTGTTAAGAAGGTTGTTCAAGACCCTTTCGAGGTGCGTGCTGAAGTGTCTAGTAGCGCCTCTTCGAATAATGGGATCGCTTCGCATGCGGAGGTTGTTGGAACCGCCGTTGCTAGTTGTACCGTATCGTAGGTGCAGAAAGCGATCGGTACTATTCGCTATCCGCGCTTGGATGCGACGGAGTCTTCTGGTGGTGGACTTCGGTCGCGCGGGGATGGAGGGAACGTCGAAGTCCCTGGTGATGCGCCTGCCTCACCTGAGGTGAATGTTGGTGAGTAATATTTCCTTATTTAATTCTAACTCTGCGCTTGTTTGCTGCTACTCAAGCTTTTGGTTGTTCAGTTTCAAGCGAGGATGGTGGCAATGGGGAGATTGAAGAGGCTTCGGAAGGTCGCGGGGTGACGGCTTCTGATCCAAACCTTGCGGTTGTGCGCGCGACGTTCGTTGTTGGCGTGGTGAAATTGGGCTGACTGCGCCTTGGCGATTTCGAGGATTCTAATGGTGTGCATTGCTATGAGCAAGGCGGTTCTTGATTTCTTCGCGCCTTCATTTGTGCTGGGGATTTTTGAGGACACTCCGATGAAGGACATGTTTGCCGGTATTGAGACCAATGCTGCAAGGGTAAGGCTTGTTACTACGCGTATTTGATATCCCTTTGTTTTTTTGTTGTTTTTTTTGTGTGTAACATTTTGATTTGCGCGCAGACTTTGATGCTGTCTCGAGCCCTCAAGCTTGATGTCTCCCAGGCGTACGGGGGTATTCAGAAAAGGGTCAATGAGGAGCATGCTCGGAACGAGGTGTTGAACTTCGAGCGGGAGACCCTTCTTGAGAGAATTAAGGGTTTGGAGGCGAAGGTTTCGGAGGTGGAGTAGGAGCGTGCTACACTTCGAAGCGAAGTGGCAGATGCGAACAAGGAGCGCACTGCCCTTCAGGAGGAAGTGAAGGTTTTGCGAGCTGTCCGTGCTTCTCTTGAAGAGGATATCAAATATGAGAAGCAGCTATCAATCGCTATTAGTCAGTCTGCTTGGGAATGCATGGAGGCTCAGGAGGGTGCTCTGGTGGAGCTGGGTGCCATTACTTCAGAGAGGAGCCACCGCCCGGCCGAGATGCATATTACCATGGAGCGCCTTCGACGTGGTTGCGAAGCTTGCGTGCCTGCTGCTCGTGCTTATGGTGACCACTGTGCGAGGGTTACTTGGTTGGCGACCCTTGCGACCCTTGACAAGGCAGGGTGTGCTCACCTAGACGGGGTTGCCACTGGCTCCGTTCCCGTGGCTACGGTGGAGGAGGTTGTTGTTGCGCATCCCTGGATTCGGAAGGCGAGCAGAGTCCTGCAGCGGGACTTTTGGATGAAGCGCGGAAATGAAGCTGCCGAGGGGTCATTCCGAATTGCCCAGGGCTGTCAAGAGAAGGGGAAAACTGTGGAGGTTCCCGAAGCTAGCAAGCGGGGGTCCACCCACGGAGATAAGGTGTGAACCCCCCGCTTGCTATTTAGAGTGAGGATTTGGATATTTTGTAGTTGGTGTGCTCCGTTTTTGTTTGTTGTTTATCGGAGCCGCCTTTTTCTTTTCTGCGGAGGTTGGTCTCTTTTTGTGTAACGACCTCTGTTCTTTAAATGAGAAATCTTCGACCGTGATTTGTTATTACTGATTGTAGTTGGTTTGATTGCTGTCTTAAAATTGAGCTTCGCATTGTACGCAGGTTGAACGATGTTTGTTTAAGCGTGCAGCGCAACGGGGTCCTTGGCCGCCTTTGGGTCATAGGATAAAAAGTGCTGTTGCTACGCGTGCTTCGAAATATGAACGAACTCTTGTATCAAAGTGGCCTTTGCGTGTTTGCTACCGGGGCGTGATATGCCACGGTGCTAAGTGGCAACGTTGGAAGAAGGCTAACCCTGACGGCTCAATGAGAGCGTTCTTCGGTTCACAGACGGAAGGTCTGCGAGGCTCAGAAGAGATCCGGCTTCGGGAGCGCAGGGTACGTGCAGTGTTCGACTTGCGGACCTTCTCGGTCCCAGGCCTCCGTGGAGGCTTCGAGCAGCTCGTCCACCACACCCGAGGACGTGGCTACGGAGAGGGAGTACGCGGGTTTGCTGGCTATTCATGCCTCGGATGAGGAGCTTCTGGAATGGGCTACACGCCGAGAGGAGTGGGACTTTGTCCCTTAGAGGTGTATCATGGTCGTGCTGTGTTGTGTGGTTTGTAACGAGTAATGGCTTGTACTGTTGATGTGAGTTGAGGTCTACTGTACTATTTCGTAGATCGCTTTTTCGAGCGACCCCATGTATGTGTGTACCTGTTATGCAGAGTGTAATAAAAGAAGCATGGCGTGATTGTCCTCGTATACTATTGTTTGTCATGGCGCCATGTCTTTTAAGACAGGGCTTCGGGGAGCCCTGCCTTTTTTGCGTGGGGGAGGCGAAGCCTCGCGCCGTCCCCCATACTTTTTTAGATAGGGCTTCGGGGAGCCCTAACTCTTTTTTTTTACAAGGGGGAGGTGAAGTCTCGCGCCGTCCCCCATACTTTTTTAGATAGGGCTTCGGGGAGCCCTAACTCTTTTTAGGGGGAGAGCCTCGCGCTGCCCCTATACTTTTTAGATAGGGCTCAGGGAGCCCTAACTTTTTTTATGAGGGGAGGCGAAGCCTCGCACCGCCCCCATACTTTTTAGATGGGGCTCAGGAGCCCTAACTTTTTTTACGAGGGAGGTGAAGCCTCGCACCGCCCCCATACTTTTTAAATAGGGCTCAGGGAGCCATAACTCTTTTTTATGAGGGGGAGAAGCCTGGGTGCCGCTTCCCATACTTTTTAGATGGGGCTCGTGAGCCCTAACTTTTTGGTGTGTGAGCCTCGCACGGCCCCACATACTTTTTTTTTACATAGGGCTCAGGGAGCCCTAACTTCTTTTTTTTACGAGGGGAAGGCGAAGCCTTGCACCGTCTCCTATACTTTTTTTAGATAGGGCTCCGGAGAGCCCTAACTTTTTTTTTCTTGAAGCCTCACTGCCCCCATACTTTTTTAGATAGGGCTCCGGGGAGCTCTAACTCTTTTTTTTACGAGGGGGAGGTGAAGCCTCGCGCCGTCCCCCATACTTTTTTAGGTAGGGCTCCGGGGAGTCATAACTCTTTTTTACTGAGGGGAGGCGAAGCCTGTGAGCCCCCATACTTTTTTTAGATAGGGCTCCGAGGAGCACTAACTCTTTTTTTACGAGGGGGAGGCGAAGCCTCGCGCCGTCCCCCATACTTTTTTAGATAGGGCTCCGGGGAGCCTTGACTTTTTTTTTGTCATGGTGAGGGCGACGCTGTCCCCCCCGGTGCGCTTTGGTCTACGGACCAGACCGCACCGGGGTTCGCATTGCGCGTCGTCGTCAGGGCGATCGTTGTTGCTGATGGAATTATGGTGCACCGGGGCCTTCTGTGCACCGGGGCCGTAGGCCATGCGCGATGTCTTTGTTTATACACTCGTGCCTGCGGAAGGCATCGGTGTGCACCGAGGCCGAAGGCCATGCGCAGTGTCTTTGTTTATACACTCGTGCCTGCGGGAGGTATCGATGTGCATCGGGGCCGAAGGCCATGCACGGTGTCTTTGTTTATACACTCGTGCCTGTGGAAGGCATCAGTGTGCACCAGGGCCTAAGGCCATGCGCGGTGTCTTTGTTTATACACTCGTGCCTACGGAAGGCATCGGTGTGCACTGGGGCCGAAGACCATGCGTGGTGTCTTTGTTTATACACTCGTGCCTACGGGAGGCATCGGTGTGCACCGGGGCCTAAGGCCATGCGCGGTGTCTTTGTTTATACACTCGTGCCTGCAGAAGGCATCGGTGTGCACCGGGGCATAAGGCCATGCGCGGTGTCTTTGTTTATACACTCGTGCCTGCGGAAGGCATCGGTGTGCACCGGGGCCGAAGGCCATGCGCGGTGTCTTTGTTTATACACTCGTGCCTGCGGGAGGCATCGGTGTGCACCGGGGCTAAGGCTATGCGTGGTGTCTTTGTTTATACACTGTAGTTTCTTGATGCTTTTTCATTGAAAAAGAGCAAAAATGTGCAACAAGTTACAGCTTGCTTTGTACATGCTCGCTCCGCTTATAGCGGTAGTAGGCCTATTCGCGGGATGCAGCCGGTTTTACAATGCTAGGGATAGTACTTGCGAAGGGTCTTCGCGTTCCAGGTGTGGCCCAATTGTTCTCCTTCTAGTGTAGCGATGCGGAATGTACCAGCGCGGGTATTGCTAGTGATGATGTAGGGTTCTTCCTATTTGGTCTCTAGCTTGCCCACAGCTGTGGGGTTTGCGATTCGCTTTAGGACCATATCACCTGGTGCCAAGGGGCGGATCTTGACTCTCCGGTTGTATGCGCGGGCTACTCCGTCGCCATACTTGGACATGGTTGTGATTGCTTAAACTCGGTGCTCTTCGAGGAGATCGAGGGAGGTGTGCCTCTCTGCCGGGTTTGGTTCGGATATTGCTCGAAGAGACTTTGCAGTGAATTATGCAGGGATCATGGCTTCGTCACCGAAGATGAGTTTGAACGGTGAGAAGCCCGTGGCCCTTGTTGGGGATGTGCGGATTGCCCACAGGGCTTTCTGGAGTTCTTCTGGCCGTACTCCCTTTGGGAGTCCGACAAGGCACTTCTTTAGGCCTTCTAGCAGATTCCCGTTGGCGCGCTCGACTGCTCCGTTAGCCTCAGGGTGCCCTACTGATGCGAAGCATAGTGTGATGCCTAGGTTTTGGCCGAATGCTCGAAAGGCGAATGAGTCGAACTGGGTCTCGTTGTTTGTGACGATGTCGCGCGGTACCCCGTACAGGCAAATTATGGTTCTCCAAATGAACCGCTGGGCTGTCGCCGAAGTGATTTTTGTGACCGGCTCTGCTTTGACCCATCTTGAGAAATATTCGGTGGCAACAAATGCGAAGCGCAAGCTACCCCTTGCAGTGGTATATGGTCCGATGACATCAAGTCCCCATCTCGCGAAGGGCCACACTGGTGGCAGAGGCTGGAGCGGGAGAGAAGGGGCCTTGGGTTGCTTGTTGGCCCATTGGCACTCTTGGCAGTGCTGAACGAGGTCTTGGGCGTCTCAGAGCGCTGTGGGCCAGTAGAATCCTTGGCGAAATGCTTTGCCAACGATGCTTTGAGGTGCTTGATGTGTGCCACATAGTCCTTCGTGGATCTGTTTAAGGAAGACTTGGCCTTCTTCCCGAGATAGGCATCGTAAGTAAAGCATGAGCCGCCCTTGTAAAGCTGTCCGCCTAGGATATGTAGTTTTTGGCTCTGTGCCGGAGGCGCTTTGCTTCAGCTTCATCTTCTGGTTCTTCTCCAGTGAGGTATGTGATGATAACATCTCGCCAGTCGGCCTCCGCCACTTGGAGCACGCTGCGTGACACCGTATGTGCTCCGGGCGGAGCCCTTGTGCCAAGTGAGCCTTGTACATCGGGCGTACCCCATGTTCTTGGTATGACCCTTGTGCTTCCGAAAGCGCAAGAAGGTTTCATCAGTACCTCGTGAAAGACATCTAGCGAAGGGTGTTGGCCGGAGCTAGCCATCTTTGCCAGTCTGTCTGCTTCTTCGTTGTTGCTTCGAGGTATGGCTTGGACTGTCAGGCCGAGGAAGTAGGTTGATGCTTTGCGGACCGCGGTGAGATAACTTGCCATTTCTAGATCTCTAGCGTTGAACGATTTGTCAAAGTGACCCGCTACTAGTTTGGAGTCGCTTTTGATGAGTATCCGCCTTGCTCCCAGCGCCCTCGCCTTGTGGAGGCCTAATAGCAGCGCCTCGTACTCGGAGGCATTGTTTGTTGTTGGAAAAGCGAGGCGGGCTGAGTGGGCTACGGTGTGCCCGTCCGGGGCGACCAAAATGGCTGCCGCTCTGGCTCCAGCGCAGCACCATGATCGGTCAATGTACATTGTCCACGGGTTTTCGACGTGAGTGAGGATGTGGTCTCCGCTATTTGGTGTCCACTCAGCAACAAAGTCTGCTAGAGCTTGTGATTTAATGGCTGTCCTGGCGAGCTCGGCGGCCACTTTCCTACTCGTCCCGTGGCGTCTTTACTTCGCAGCAACAAAGCCAGGGGGTAGGAAGTGGGGACGATGATGCCGTGCGCCAGGAAGTAGTGGTGGAGCTTCCGCGAGGCCATGAGCAAGGCGTACGCAAGCTTTTCGAGCTCTGTGTATCGGGTTTTTGCACCTTGGAGTGCTTCGGAGACATAATAGACTAGGCGCTGGCCATTGTCTTCTTGGATAAGGACCGCGCTTACTGCTGATGATGAGGCAGCGAGGTAAAGCAGGAGATCTGCTCCTTGCTTCGGGCAGGTAAGGCTTGGCAGCTGGGTCAAGTACTGTTTGAGTTCTTCAAATGCACGCTGGTAGTCTTCGGTCCACCGGAACGGCTCCGTTCTGCGGAGTGTCTTGAAGAATGGATGGGATTTCTCTGCCGAGCGGGAAAGAAAACGGCTAAGGGCTGCCAGCCGACCTATAAGTTTTTGTACTTCGCGGGCATTGTGAGGTTGCTTCATCTCCTGGACGGCCCTTATCTTTTTGGGGTTGGCTTCGATGCCCCTCTCGGATACTAGAAATCCGAGAAGTTTTCCTGCCTTAACGCCGAAGGCACACTTCTTTGGGTTGAGCTTGATTCCATCCTTGCGAAGTTTTGCGAAGGTTTCTTGGAGGTCCTTCGTGTGTTCATCTGCCAACCCACTTTTGACCACTATATCATCAACATAAGCTTCTACGTTGCGACCAAGCTGTCTAGCTAGGACTCTGGAAATGAGACGGGTGAAGGTCGCACCCGCATTCTTGAGCCCGAAGGGCATGCGGGTATAGCAATATGTGCCTACGGGGGTGATGAATGCTGTTTTCGGTTCGTCTTCTTTGGCCATGAGTATCTGGTGGTATCTAGAGTAGGCATCGAGGAAACTCATCAACTCACAGCCCGAAGTGGCATCGACTAGCTGGTCAATGTGTGGCAGGGGAAAATCATCTTTGGGCCATGCTTTGTTGAGCTCCGTGTAATCGACGCACATGCGCCATTTGCCTTCTTTTTGGATGAGGACAGGGTTGCTGAGCCACTCCGTGTATTTGATTTCACGAATGACCCCGACGTTTAACAACTTGTTGATTTGTTTCTTCGCTGCTTCCAATCTTTCGGCAGACATGCGTCGCAGTTTTTGCTTCTTGGGTGGTGCATCACTTCGGAGGGCTAAGCAGTGCTCAATTGTTGCTCTTGCTATGCCGGAGATGTCTTCGGGGACCCAAGCGAAGACGTCCTTGTTACTACGAAGCACCTTGAGTATGGCGTTGTGCGTTTCTGTTGGCAACTGGGCTCCCAGGGAGACTGTCCTGTCCGAGGAGTCATCATCTAAGGGGACTCTCCAGAGCTCGCCATGGGGCTTTAGCTTTGGTGCCCACTTTGTCGAAGGGCTGGTTGGCTACTCGTTGCTTTCTTGCTCGACAGTGTGGACATGTCGGGCTGGTGACAGTAACTGGAGCTCGATTTGTCTTGCTAGGTCTTGATTTCCTCGCACGGTAATGACGCCTTCTAGTGCGGGAATTTTCATACATAGATAGTTGTGGTGTGCAATGGCTTCGAAGGAGTTCAATGCTGCTCTACCAAGGATGACGTTGTATTGGTACTGCATTTGGACAACATCGAATGTGACGGCCTCGGTTACGGTTGTCGACCATCGCAAAGGTGACATTGAGGGTGTCGGCCTAAGGTCATTCTGTGCTTCCTCAAAGCCTATCAATGGAATGCCCGGGGGTGACAAGCGATCCCGAGGGATCATCATTTTGTCAAAGGCGTCCACGAAGAGGAGGTCCGCGGAGCTTCCTCCATCCACGAGGACGCGCTTGACCTCGAAATCTGCTATGTTAGAGGAAATGACGAGGGGATCTTGATGCGGAAAAATAAACTCCTTGAGCGTCTTCCGGGCCGAAATAAATTGGGATTTCGGAGTATGGTGGGTGGCTGGATGTAGGGAACGCCGCGAGGTGGTGAATCTGTCGAGCGTATGCTCGGCGCTGCCGTTTTGATGGTACTCCGAGCGAAGACCCTCCAGTGATCATATTGATGATCCTATGGTGGTGCTCGGGGTGGTTTCCTTCTATAGGAGTCTTGGTGGTGGGGCGGGGAGTCGATTGTCGCTTCCTCCTTTATTATTGGGCTCCGATGGCTGCTGCTTGCGGCGCACGTAATTCTGCATGGCTGCAATTGTACGACATTCATTGGTGATATGCGTGCCTTCGCCATGAAGGTCGCAAAAGGGTGCAGGTCTTCCGGAGCGGTTGTCCAGTTGGCGCCCGAAATTTCGCCCGCGTCCTCGCCCACGGCCTCGGCCCTAGTGACCTCCGCGTCGCCCTCCTTCGGGGTTTGGCGCGCCATCCATGTGGTAGACTCCCTTACCCTTTTGTCGGAAGTCATTGCTTCGTGGCTTGGCAGATGTCCCGGCTGAGGTGGTGGCAGACGTTTCTTTTGAGGGTGCTAGGCCTGGAGCGGTGGTGAGCGTTCCTCTGCGAACACTGTCTTCCTCCGCCTGGGCGTACTCTTCCATCTTGTCGAAGAGCTCTGTCACCGTGTGGACGAGTTTGCGCGCTAGTCTCTCCGAGAGGGGTCCCTTCCGAAGCCCGCAGGTGGCGGCATTTATGACGGTGGTTTCGTTGACGCCTTTTACCTGGCACTTGACCTTTGCGAACTTTTTGAAAAAACTACGGAGGGATTCATTTGGTGCCTGTTTTATTGCGAAAAGATGCCCCGCATCCTTGGGTTCCGTGTAGTTTTCTTGAAAGTTATTTCTGATGAGGTCTCGCAACTGCTCCCATGCGTAGATGGAGTGTAGGGGGGTGGTGAAGAACCATGTCAGCGCTACGCCCCTAAGAGCGAGGGTGACGCTCTTCGCTTTTGTAGTGTTATCGCCTCCGGCGGCTTCCACCGCAGTTTCATAAACCCGGAGGAATTTCGAAGGGTCGGTGCATCCTTGGAATGGTGTGACCTCCGGCATCTTGAACCCTTGCGGCCAGTGGGCGGTCTCCAGCCCTACGCTCAGCGGAGAGTTGGGATCCCCCCGAAGCAATGGGGCCGGAGGCTCGGGAATTGTCTCCGCTGTGACGATTGGCTCGGGCAGTAGCGGAGTTACGAGGGCTGAGGTCGGCGGGTGTCGGAGGGTTGCCATCTCACGACGAAGATCTGCCAACTCTTGTTGCAATGCTACAAACGACTCTTGACTAGCGCCCGCTTCTACGGCGGGCTGGCCTGCTCTTTGTGTGGAGTTGTTCTTTTCCTCCTCCGCCTGCGGGGCGAGGGGTGCCTCTGCTACGGAGGTTCTAGTTCGCTTTGCCCTCAGGGTGTTGGGTGTTCTTGTTGTGGCAATCTCTTCCGGCCGAGGTTTTGGACTTGGTTTTCTTCCGTGGTGCCATGCTTGAGCTAGGAGTTGGTACTTCGTGACTTTCCTGCCGATCCCCACGGACGGCGCTAACCGTCGTAGCAAAAGGGCCCGACAGTAAAAGAGGGGGGACCCCTAGTACACTCGGAATGTTCGAAGGGTCCTCAAAGAGGGGACTGATTGTCAGGAAAAAAGTAGTGTATTAAGATGTATTGTGTATTGCTCTGAAAAACCTTGGATATTACATGGGGGTGGATGTCTATTTATAGACAAAATGGCAGTATACATGAGATTACATAAGCACCCCTACAAAAGGCTACTAGTGTAGGGACTGCAGGGTCCTTTCCTACCCCTATGCTTAGCTTCTGGTCCAGCTGTCTCTTTTCTTTCCTCCGGCCGGATCTCTTCCGAATACTCTTTGAGCCTTCTTCGGTTGCTACTTCAAAAGACCCTTCGTGGGCTTCGGGTCACCCTAGGGGTACCTCCTGTACCCCTCGGGACACCCTTCGGAGGTTTCGGATCACCTTCGGGGTACCTCCTGTACCCTTCGGGACACCCTTCGGAGGCTTCGGGTCACCCTCGGGTACTTCCTGTACCCCTCAGGAGACTCTTCGGAGACTTCCTTCGTTGACCCTTCGTAGGCTTCGGGCTACCTTTAAGGCATTTACTGTAGACTCGGCACTGTTTCGCCAGGTTGATGGGACCGATAGGCTGCCTCTACGACAGACAGCAATGGGGGGTATATATGGAGCATTATGGTAGATAACAGTATATTTGGTTCTTAGCAGCAGATTGGTTTTACCTCCTAGATGAGCTATACGGTGATGGTTGTTGCTACACAGGCCTCTCTTTTCTTCTGCTGGTCTCAGATATTTTGCTTCAGCTCCAAGCTGTACTGCTACGCTGGAAATGCTATGCAGTATGCAGGCAGAGCAAGGATGCAGAAACTTGTTAATAGGAAGATCATTCTTGTACTTTACCATGTATTATGTATACGTACATATAAGGTATACCTCCCCTGAACCAGACACTGGCGGACATTTTCATACGGCCGCTCGCATTAGTGTAAAATACAACTGTAAAATTAAACTGGTTCCTCTTTGGCTCTTTGCTATCAGAAAATTTCTGGCAAACCAACAATTGGTAGTCCAATCGGTTTGAAGCCGATGTTGTCTCTGTTAGAAAGATTATGTTTGATTATCTTGCCTAGCGAAACATCTGGATAGCAAATGCATAAAAAACACATGTGACTGTTTGTTAGAACGATCGTTTGGTTTTCATTGATAACACGGACATGCATTAAAGCATTGTCTCCACTGCACGATCCAAAATGAATGGTCTAAATCAAGCGCTATATATAGCACCAAAGGATACAACAAAACTGCACCTCAGTTTGGTTCGTCTCTTTAAAAAAGAACAATCAAAATTGGTCCATATTTTTTTTAAAAAAAAACATGTCTCATTATTAGTCGGTTATCAAAATTTTTATTGAGGAAACATGATGCTTTTAAGTCAAATATGATGTGGTTTTATGTGCCATCTGTACAAAAGCCAAAATCTTTGTACAATACAAATAAAGTTGACTTGATGGTTTGGAAAGTCCTTGTGTTGCCCTTATTCATTCTCCCAACTCCACACGAAATATGAACACAAGAACAAACATATCACATACATGAAGCATGAGGATTCAGGGTATTCCTGTTCCTTTTCATCTCTACTTCATTTTAAAACGAAATTGCAGTATGAACACAAGGGCACTACAACTTTCCCTGATTTTGTTCACTATTTATGCTGCAATCTAGTTCATGTCTGGAGGTGATCTACTTGACAATTGACTTACTACTACATGGAGTATATCATTTCAACGCCACAGCTAGCTAGTACTCCCTCCCTCTCTCTAAACATATCAGTGTTAAATTTTTGAAACTTTGTCAATTAATATATGTAAAATTGTATATTGACTGACTGACTACATCTAAATAATGTCATTGAGTTTGTTTTACAGAATGCTTCCATATTATGTATTTTTATTTGTCTTTTAGCATATTATTAATAAAAACCATAGTCAAAGTTATGTATCGAAGAGACGAAGACTATGAAAAGTAAAAAAACAACTTACTGCCTGTAGTGACTACAGGAAGTCGTTTTGGACATTGACATGATTTTTAAAATACAAATTTGACCACTTATTTCTATTGTAATATATTTATAAAATAATAATAATATTATAATATTATGAAAGTATTTTCAAGACAAATGTACACATATACAAATATTTGTATGTGTCCAATCTAAATATTCAAAAAGTTATTGATAGTCAAAGTTTATAATGTTTGACTCACAATAAGCCAAAAGGACTTTGGAGGCAGTATATTTGTGGTGGGAGTGGTTAATATGGTTAAAAGGAGAAGGAATAGGAGAATTTGTTGTAACATCCCAAAATTCATATTTGTAAAAATGAGGGATTTTTAAAAGTTTTTGTATAAAGTCTATTGCCGTTCGGTTGCCTGCATCTTTGAGATTTGCTTGAGGATATCTTGCATCTTTTCTGCTCTCATGATTTCATCTACCATCATGTCGATTTGTCTTTTCTCAAGTATTTCTAGTTTTCTTTCTCCTCCCCGGACCTCCTTGAGCTAATGTATTGATCAGCCTTGGGGTCTGATCTGACCCAACTTGTTTTCCTTGGACCCCTCCCCTGTTCCTCCGACCAGCAAAATCACAACATGGAGCTGTCCATCGGCCATTAATAGCCATCACCTAGGATGTCACTCATTGCACGGTGTCCCCACGCCCACAATAGCCCACAACCACTCCGACCACTCCCCCTGGTCTGGTTGTGCGTATATATATATGATTGCTCAAGTCCTTGTGGCCTCCTTATTGCTCTTCTTCACCATTCTAGTGCTAACTTCATTCTCCTTTCTCCTCCAAGTGAACTTGAGCTCCAAAACAAGCTCAAGCGCTCTTCTCTGTCGAGCGCCACCCCGTCGTAGCCTTTACCATTGACGCCCGGTGGATACTCCAAGACCTCGCTGGCGGACCATCTATCTACTCTTAGGGAGCATCCTTGAAGACCGAAGTGTTGGAAATATGCCCTAGAGGCAATCATAGAGGGCGCCATCATAGAGATGATTATATTTCATTATGTTCACAATATTTGATAATATGTTATCTTGTTCCTTGAATGAATCATCAGTTATGAAGATTAACGAGTATGTGACTTGTTGGTGAAGCTCTTTTAACTTATGATGATGTCGTTCTAAAAGGTATCCCTGGTGGAAAGTCACTGGTCGGAACACTAGTGACTCTACGACCAGCACATGTATTGATTAATGACCATGTTTTACCAGTCATAGATATAGAGATAACGAATCGATAATGTGAACACATGTTAGAGAACATGGTGTTGGATAAGACCCACCTTGAGATACTATTGAGATTGTTATGATTCTATGTGTTATTAGTTGGTCTCAAGCAATGATGATGTATGATCCTTAGACCTGAGATCAGAATGGTTTCCTACATGTGTAATAGCACTCTTAGGGGTTGCCAAACGCTACTCGTAACTGTGTAGTTATAAAGGTAGCTTTCGGGTATGCTATAAAACATGCAAAGGGATGTGACTGGTCGGATATGGGATTTGCCCCTCCTAACATAACAGGAGAGATATCTCTGGGCCCTTCAAAGTGGTCGGATAAAGAAAGTACATGGCCATGCCACTGGTGGTCGAAGAGTTCGACCACATAAGGTTATCTGATACTCGATCGAGAAAGTATTGAACAGTCCATGGATGACACAACATCTCACCTAGAGTTCAACCAGATATCATGAGGCAAAGGGAGAATACATGAGTAGGTCGCTTAGTTCGACCAGTTATGGACTAGTCGAACGTAATCATAGAGTGGTCGAAACCAAGTCGTAAGGAGTTACGAGCTGGTTGTGACCAAATACAAACTGGTCGTATAGAGATAGGACACAGTAAGTAAGTGATGAGGACACAGTCGTAGATCATATTGCATTAAGGTTCGTCCGGTATAATTTGTGTGTATTCGGAATCGTTATGTCTGCTAGGAGCAGCTCGACTCGTGGTGGGAAGGGTTTAGAGTCACAACCGAACTACGCATGAACCTAACGGGTCACACACTTAACAGGTTGGAACAAACCAGTACGGATACGATTCGTAAAGCGTGTTCGAATAGGATCCGTTACGGGCACTATATAAGGAGATGCATGAGGCTATTGGAAGAGAGAGAGGAGTTGATGTGAGTTGCTCTCCCGAAACCCTAGCCGCCATCTTCTTGAGAGCCTTGCCGTGCGACTTGGTGCTAGTACACCGGCGTACGGTTGTTCCTTCCCTGGACGTGTAGATACCACAGAGGCGCTTCTACGTTGTTGCGCTTGAGGGCGATCCGCGATCTTCGCAAGTAGCTGCGAGAGTCTTTGGAGAGCGATCGACTTCGCGAGGATTTGGATGATCGACTCGACCCTTTGCATCAACGTGCTTGGCGTTGGACGATCGACTCGACGATTACATCGCCGCGCTCTTCGTCGGACGGTACGCTCGGCGCTTCTTCCATTGCTTTCTGCGCGTCTAGTGGTAACGATCTGTGATCATCTTCTTACTTGGCTTCCTGGTTTACGCGGTAAAATTTTTGAATTGTTGCTATCGTAGCCTACCCGTATCCCTTCATGAAGACCACCCTCTTTTCCTCAAGATACGTGCAGCACGAAGCTTCTTCCCTTGTCGTGATCCACCATCGCCATTGCGGCACCAGCTAACCATTTCCCAGCTCCGTACTGGTAAGTTCCTAGTGGATGGAAACTCTTCATAATTCGAGTCACCTTATTCTTTCTTGGATGTTCATTTGGTCCTTCTGTTGTTTTTTTTCACTGGGGCATCCTATTGTGACAATGCAATCTAGCATTTGTTTCTTTTGGTCACCGTTGTGTAATCAATTCCTTCTCTCGATCGACTACGCACGGTTAACACCCCCACGACCTCTTTCCCTGCACAGACCTCCCAGTTTACCAAGACCACCCTCGCAGTAGCAACCACCCATTTTACAAAGACCACCCTCGAGTCGTAACACTTTCACGACCTCCCTTGGTCGTAGCGTCTCCCGCGACCTCCCAGTAGCATATCCATTTCCCTGAATTCTCAAATAAACAAGAACATTTTGTTTTGATGAGAGTTCAAAGATTATTTGGAAATCCTATACGGGACCTCCCTTGGCATTCATCTTGATCGTCGGGACCTCCCTTGCGTTCATCTTGACCATCGAATCCAACCATGGTTCCATCGTGACCGTCGGGACCTCCCTTGGCATTCATCTTGATCATCGGGACCTCCCTTGCATTCATCTTGACAATCGAGACCTCTCTTGGTTCCATCGTGACCATCGGGACCTCCCTTGGCGTTCATCTTGACCGTCGGGACCTCCCTTGCGTTCATCATAACCATCAGGATCTCCTTTGGTACAATCGTGACCATCAGGACCTCCTTTGGTTCCATCTTGACCGTTGGGACCTCCTTGGCGTTCATCTTGACCGTCAGGACTTCCCTTGCGTTTATTGTAACCGTCTGAATCTCCTTTGCATTCATTTTGACCACCGGGACCTCCTTGGCATTCATCTTGACCGCCAGGACCTCCCTTGCATTCATCATAACCGCCAGGATCTCTTTTGGTTCAATCTTGACTGTCAGGACCTTCTCTGGTTCTAACCTGACCGTCGAGACCTCCCCCCCCCCGCCTAGATCTAAGGGCTCAGACCTTACCTCGCTTAAATCTAAGGGCTCAGAACTTACCTCGCTTAAATCTAAGGGCTCAGACCTCCCTTGGTTTAGATCCAACGTTCCAGACCTCCTCTCGTTTGGATCTAACGGTCCAAACCTTCCTTCGTTGAGATCGAATGGTACAGACCTCCTTTCGTTTGGATTTAACGGTCCAGACCTCCTTCTGTTTGGATCTAACGGTCCAGACCTCCCTTCATTTAGATCTAACGATCCAGGCATCCCTTCGTTTAGATCTAATGATCCAGACCTTTCCTCGAGTGGATCTAACGATCCAGACCTCCCCTTGATTGGATCTAATGGTCCAGACCTCCCCTCGAATGGATCTAACGATCGGGACCTTTCCTCGAGTGGACCTAATGATCCAGACCTCCCCTTGATTGGGTCTAATGGTCCAGACCTCTCCTCGATTGGATCTAACAATCGGGACCTCTCCTCGAGTGGATCTAACGGTCCAGACCTCCCCTCGATTGGATATAACGATCGGGACCTCTCCTCGAGTGGATCTAACGATCCAGACCTCCCCTTGATTGGATCTAACGGACCAAACTTTCCCTCGATGTGATCTAACAATCCAGACCTCCCCTCGATTGGATCTAACGATCCAGACCTTCCCTCGAGTGGCTCTAACGATCCAGACCTCCCATCGATTTGACCTAACGATCCAGACCTCCCCTCGCTTGGATCTAAGGGTCCAGATCTCTACTCTTTTAGATCTAAGGTCCCATATCACCTTTCCTTTAGATCAAAGGGTCCAGACCACCTCTCATTGGATCTAAGGGTCCAGACCTCTTCTCGTTTTGATCTAAGCGTTCAGATCTCTCCTTGATTAGATCTGAGGGTTCAGACCTCCCTCTCGTTAGATCTCTCTGTTTGTCTTTTTACGAAAGACCACCCTCTTGAACTTTTTATAAAGACCACCCTCATAGTTCACGACCTTTCCTTAGTCCTAGCACTCTCACGACCTCCCTAACTCGGTGATTCGGGACCTCCTCGGCTCTGATGATTTGAGGATCTCCCTAGTATAGTGATTTGGGACCTCCAGCAGCTCTGTGATTTGGGACCTCCCAAGTCATAGTGCTTCCACAACCTCCTGGTCGTATCCCTCTTGAAACAAAATGGTTTCCACGACCACTACAGACCCGATAACCACTGGGTTTTTAACTGTGCTGGTCTCACGTTTCTAATCCACGATTTTGCATGATTTGGAGTTCTTTTGCATATTTGAATACGATTTAAGTTGGAATATGTGCTTATTTGCGTTTTCGGTTGTTTTGCGATTATAGAAGCCAAAGCAACCGAGGAATCGATCGTCGACCAGGATCCTGAACAGCAGCACTCTGAACATCCTTTGACCATGTTGCAGTTACCGTTTGCAAATTATGCTTCTTTAAATTTATGAAACTGCATTGCTATGTTATATCAAACTAAATTGGTTTAGATCATAGTTAATGCCTTAACAAATACCTGTGTATAAACTTCCTACCCTTGAACTTGGACACTATCCTTTGTCACCCTAGACTTATTAGATTACATACTAGCTGATAGGTCTCTATCTAAGTGTCATGCTTAACCTTGCTTAGATACATTATTATGTGGTCATTAAGTTGCCCAACCTCAATCCTTAAAAACTTTAGAAAATGATTTGGGCAGCAAGGCTGGGAGCCTAGCTGGTATGTTGAGGTAAATGGTTATTTTCAAAACAAACTAAACTTGAAAATTGTTTATCGACCAGGGCGGTTGGAAGGAATGGCTAGTGCCTGGGGCACGAGAAGAGGATGGTATGTGGATGTACCGCCTTAGTCAAGTAAGGACCGAATTTTGTGATGACCTCTCATGCAACAACAGTGCAACCACAAGTCTAAAATGGGTATGACCTAGCCAACTAATTTGCTCGCCTCGACGTGGCCTCACCATTGGAGGAATGTGGCGTGGGTAAAGGGGAAAGGGAGCCACAGAGAAACCACATGGCGCAAGAGGGGGCCTCCTGGAAGTGCTTGGCACCGGGCGGTGGAAACCTTAGCGGGTGGGGTTGCGACGAGGAATGGGCATTGTAAAGGCCTTGTGGTAATCTCCCCTTGATTCGCATGTCCAAGGAAATGTGTGAATGTATCAAGGCGATTACCTCTTGTGGGTAAAGTTTGCGAACTCTGCAGAGTAAGAAAACTATCATGATAGCCGGGCTCACGGTCAAGAGCGGTGCTGAGAACTTGCTGGATATAGTCTTCATCTTTAAAAAACCATTTGTGATTAAAAGGGAAGGCTAGGGTGGGACCCTAGGGATTTGAAAAAGGCTTGGTCGGGGACTAGTAGTAAATATGGGATAACCCGAGTGTAGGACGTGGGACCTCCACTAGTACTTTACAAATGAAAACTCAGTTCTGAAAACTGATTTGTTAAATTGCTAAGTCATAGGATTTACTACTACTCATCTATTTCAAACCTGGCTTTGTGCAAATAAAAGAACTCTAAAGCTTCCCTGGAATAGCCTTGCATCTATAAGAAATGCATCGTCGGTTGGCTCGCGAGTACGGTTGTGTACTCAGGCTCTGCCAATACATTTTTTCAGACCTGAATGATCAAGACCCCTACCAGTATTTCACGGAGGATGAACCAGACAGTGGTGAAGATAATGAAGCTTAGGCCAGGACCCCCAGTCGCTTGCCTGTTGTCAAAGTGAATGGATCCACTATGCTGTATTTTGTTTCCATACCGTTTTACTTCCGCACTCTGGCTTCTTTAAAACTCACACCTAAGTGGTGCTTTTTTAAACAATTGGCCGCACAGCCAGATAATTATGTAATATATTATGGGCTTGCACTGTTTATATCAAGTATTGCTCGTATTGGGTAAGGTTTACAATTAGTTTGTGCCTAATTGCAAGACAGATGTCTTACGACCACCCCTAGGTAGTCTAAGACCACTATCCGATGCCTCACGACCACCCTTAGATGCTCTAAGACCTCCACTAGATGTCTCACGACCACCCCTAGGTAGTCTAAGACCACTATCCGATGCCTCATGACCAACCTTAGATGCTCTAAGACCTCCACCAGATGTGTCAGAACCACCCCTAGATGGTTTAAGACCACAACTAGATGCCTCACGACCACCCCTGCGTGGTCTAGGACCACTACCAGGAGACCCACGACCACCCCTATATGGTCTAAAGATTACTTCCGGATGTCTCAGGACATCCTATACTCTCTTGGTCGCACCTTAGGACCTCCTCCTCCGGACATCCTTAGGACCTCTTGTACTCCTTTTGGGCGTATCTTTAGGACCTCCTCAAGACCTCCCCAGAGCATCTCTATTGAGCTCATCAGGACCTCCCTCGAACGTCTCTACAGTATTCCTCAGGACCTCCCTTGATCACCTTAAGACCCCCACAGGACCTTCTTAGGTTCACTCAAGACCTCCCTGGGATCACTATAAAACCATACTAGGACCTCTTAAGACTCTTCTAAATTGCTATTTTGACCAAATATGGCTGCGTCTACGAACCAACACATGTGTTCGCGTGGAGCTTCTGTAGGTAAACGCTTGAGCCAACGTGGTACTCTGTGTGTGTCAGCTACTGATCCAGGGAATGACATAGTATACACAGGAGATCCCAAACTCCAAAATTGGGGTATGATAGACTTGGTGTCAGAGCCCACGACTGTAGGGTATCGGCCTTGGCTAGCTGGATGATAGGAAGCTAGGATTATACACTAAAGAGCAGTTTAGCAGCCCTACAAAATTATGTATATGTATTTTCTGGCTGTTCTTTTCTCGCAGTTTTGTGAAAACCAACCCTGGTTTGAATGCATTTCTTCTGATTTTTACCAATTGGTTTCAATTGTGCTGTTTTGTACTGGGTAGACTTGTGATGACTACGTCTTTGTCATCACTTTGAGTTGACGCGTACTACTCTCTAAAGAGTTTTCATTAACAGATGTCTCCAAGGAGATCAGCAGCGGGTCGTGGTCGTGGTCGCGGACGTGGCCCAGCAGCAGCAGCAGCACCCCCCCACCACCTGAGCATCCCACACTAGCTCGAGTGATGGCACAACAAGCTCAAGTGTTGGCGCAACAAACCCAATTGCTGCAAGCAATGGCCCTTTGATCGACAAGCTAGATTTGCCCGACCCCGAGTCGAGCTTCTTTGAATTCATCGCGCAAGCCTCTGCTTTCTCTAGTCTTGTTGAACCATTGGAAGCTGAGGATTGGCTTCGCACTATGGAGAAAAAGTTGACGCTAGCTCGTTGCCGAGAGGAAGACAAGGTGGTGTATGCAACACACCAACTCTCGGGACCAGCTGCTGACTGGTGGGACAACTACCTGGCCGCCAGAGTCGAAGAAGAACCTGCGACTGACGACGAGGGAGTTGCAGCAGAAGTGGGATGGGCTGAGTTCTAGGAAGCTTTTAGGAGCAATTTCATTCCCTCCAGTGTCATGCGCATGAAGAGGAATGAGTTCAGGACCTTGAAGCAAGGCAAGCTTTCAGTCACTGAGTACCTTACTCGGTTCAATTAGCTGGCTCGTTATGCACAGAATGATATTGCAGAAGAGGAAGAAGATCGGCAGCTTTAAGAAGAATTGCGTGATGGTCTGAGAGTGCAGTTGATAGTTCACGATTTCCATGACTTCCAACAACTGGTCAACAAGGCATTGCTCCTAGAAAATGAACGTAAGACATTCGAAGCCACTCGCAAGAGGAAGATGGGCACTTCACGGGGGTCGTCATTTAGTGCTCAATCATCCTCTCGACCGGTCACTCTACCCCGGTCCTTAGTTCCAACCAATCGGCCCGGTGGTGCCCATATGCCACCCCAGTCCGATCAAGCCAATCTCAACGAGCGATCCACGACTGCTTAGGCGGTTGTGCTTCAATTGCAATGAACACGGGCACTTTGCCATAGCATCCATGCAAGACCATCACCCTGTCAAGTTTAACTTGGGAGTACTCGGCAAGAGTGCCGCCCACCACAGGTATCGCGACAAGAGGAGGATCTTCAACGGATCGGCGCCGGTAGCGTGGCGAGGGTGAACCATGTCACGGCGAGGAGGCCTGAGGAGGCCCGGGGGGTTACGATGGTGCGTTCTCCATGAACTCCTCGCTTTGCATGTGTTCTCTTTGATTCGGAGCATCGCATTCTTTTATTTCCATAAATTTGTGGACCGTTGGCGATTGCCCACTTTTATTCTCAAGAGACCTTTGGAGCTTAGCTCACAGGGGACTACTATGGTAAAAGCGGTAAGCCACAGGGTAGAAATCTTGTTTGAGGGAATATTGTTTCCAGCAAACTTGATGTGTTAGAAGCCCAGACCCTGGACGTCATCTTGGGGATGGATTGGCTAGCCAGGTACCAAGGGGTGATAGATTGCACCAATAGAACCGTAAGCCTTACCAAAGGACCTGGCCTGGTGGTCATAGTCAAGATGGACCACCCCTTCTAATGGAAGAGGGCAGTCTGCTATGCCTTGGGTGTTCCATTAGAGGGGATGCCAGTGGTACAGGACTACCCGGACGTCTTCCCGGAAGAATTGCTAGGAGGACCACCCGATCGCGACATAGAGTTCATCATAGAGCTATTATCTGGGACAACACCTATATCCAAGAGACCCTACAGGATGCTGGCAAATGAAATCGAGGAGCTGAAGAAGCAAATTCGAGAGTTACAGGACAATGGGTTTGTTAGACCGAGCTCATCTCCATGGGGATCTCCCGTGCTGTTCGTGAAGAAGAAGGATGGCAACATGAGGATGTGTGTAGATTATCGGTCTCTGAATGAAGTGACTATCAAGAATAAATACCAATTGCCCAGAATTGATGACCTGTTCGATCAGCTCAAGGGGGCAACCAAGTTTTCCATTATAGATCTACGTTCGGGGTATCACCAATTAAAGATTAGGGCTGAAGACATCCCCAAAACAGCCTTTTCTACCCGCTATGGCCTTTATGAGTTCACTGTTATGCTATTTGGGCTAACCAATGCTCTAGCCTATTTCATGAACCTGATGAACAAAGTGTTCATGGAATACTTGGATAGATTTGTAGTGGTGTTTATTGATGACATATTGATCTACTCCAAGGATGCCGAAGAGCACACACAACATCTGAGAGTGGTACTAGATACCCTCAGGGAGCACCAATTATATGCTAAGTACAATAAGTGCGAGTTCTGGCTATCCGATGTTAGTTTTCTGGGTCATGTCATATCTGCCAATGGAGTGGTCATGGATCAAACCAAGGTGGAAGCTATCCTTGAGTGGCAACCACCTACCTCAGTGACTGAGGTTCGGAGTTTCCTCGGATTGGCGGGATACTACTGTCGATTCATTGAGGGATTCTCCAAAATTGCCCGACCTCTCACCCAGCTATTGAAGAAAGAAAGGAAATTTGAATGTACCGAAGGGTGTGAGAAGATTTTCCAAGCATTAAAAACTCACTTGACCTCTGCCCCGGTTTTGGTCCTCCCTGATATCCATAAGAACTTTGAGGTATATTGTGATGCCTCTCGTCAAGGACTAGGAAGTGTGCTGACACAAGACAAGAAGGTGATAGCTATGCATCTCGACAACTTCGACCACATGAAGAGAACTACCCTACTCATGACCTAGAGTTGGCATCAGTGGTGCATGCACTGAAGATATGGCGACACTACCTTATTGAAAAACATTGCAACATATACACGGATCATAAGAGCCTCAAGTACATCTTCACCCAACCAGATCTCAACCTAAGGCAGCGAAGATGGCTGGAACTCATCAAAGACTATGATTTGAACCTTCACTATCACCCAGGCAAGACCAATGTGGTGGCTGATAGGGGTGGAAATTGGTAAAGGATAATCCGTTTTATCCGATATTCGTATCCGGGAAAACGCAAATGTGGTAAGTAAAATCCGCATTGAATAGTATTCATATCCGTATTTGGTGTTATTTGTATCCGTATTGATTGTTATTCGTATTAGGAAAAAATGGATAGTATTAAATATCCGTATTGATGTTATTAAATGTCAGGAAAAAAACCGGATAGTATCAGGAAAAACAAATACTATCAGGGAAAAGCGAATCTGAATACTATCATTTTTGTCGAATCTGAATCTGAATACTATTTGTTCTCTGAGATTTATGCATAAAAGTTGTAGGATATTAGCATTCGACGAATTGAGTACATATTGATTAATTAAGTATTACCGTTCGACATTAGATTAAATATTAAATATTCGAGAATATTGAATTCGTATTAAATATTCGTTTTAAAAATAGAGATTCGTATTCGTATCCGTATTCGTTTTAAAAATAGGGATTCGTATTCGTATTCGGGACTATTCGATTCGTATTCGATCCGTTTCCACCCCTAGTGGCTGATGCACTAAGCAGGAAGTCCTATTGCAACCACATTGGGACTCATAAGTGGCCGCCTTCCCTAACTGAAGAACTTGAGAAGCTCAATCTAGAAATAGCGCCACAAGGGAGTCTCTCTGCCTTGGGAGTCCATCCAACCTTGGAAGAAAGAATCAAAGCTGCTCAAGCAGGGAACTCAGGCACAGCAAGGCTCCAACAACTTATGGAGTAAGGGAAGGCCTCTAAGATGACGAAGGATGATCAGGGCATCCTACATTATGGAAAGCGCATCTTTGTGCCCCATCAACCGGATTTGAAAGAGTTGATCCTCAAGGAGGCCCATGAGTCAGCATACTCAATTCATCCAGGTGGCACCAAGATGTACAATGATTTGAAGCAACAATACTGGTGGCCACGAATGAAGAGGGACATTGCAGAATACGTAGCGCGCTGCGATGTGTGCCAACGGATCAAGGCCGAACATCAAAGCCTGCTGGTCTACTATAGCCTCTACAAGTACCTGAGTGGAAATGGGAAGAGATCAGCATGGACTTCATCACTGGTCTGCCCAAGACCAGGTCAGGGTGTGATTCGGTGTGGGTCATAGTTGATAGGTTGACTAAGACTACCCATTTCATATCAGTCAAGACCACCTACAAAGGTGATAAGCTAGCAGAGCTGTACATGTCCCGGATAGTCAGTTTGCATGGTGTGCCCAAGCGAATTGTCTCCGATAGGGGTTCACAGTTCACCTCCCATTTCTAGGACAACCTCCATAAAGCCTTGGGCACTTACGGCCTTGACCTGACATATCATCCTCGGGCCAGATGGTGAGGCGAAAAGGTGAACCAAGTCCTTGAAGACATGCTCAGAGCTTGTGCAATAGAGTTTGCTGCTGACTGGGAGAAGTGTTTGCCATATGCTGAATTTGCCTACAATAATAGCTACCAGTCTAGCCTGAAGATGTCCCCCCTTTGAATCCCTTTATGGAAGACAATGCCGAACACCTCTCTTGTGGTGGGAAAATGGGAAGGGTACCACTTGGACAGATTGCCTAAAAGAAGCGAAGACAAAGTCGCCTCATACGAGATCGACTCTTGGCGGCACAATCAAAACGGAAAACTCAGCAGTATGCGTAAATGCGTAGGAAGTTGGAATTTAACATAGGAGACTTTGTCTACCTAAAGGTCTCCCCTCTCAAGGGAACCAGAAGGTTCAAGGTCAAAGGAAAGTTGGCACCAAGATATATAGGGCCATATCAGATCGTTGCCAGGATAGGAAAGGAGGCTTATCGGTTTGGGTGCGAAACAATGTCAGAGCATACACAATGTGTTCTGCGTATCACAGCTCAAGAAATGCCTCCGTGTGGCTGAAGAACAAGCTCGAGTGGAGGACATTGAACTGGGCAAAGATTTGGCGTATCTTGAGCATCGATGAAATCTTAGAGTGGTGAGAAGCGGACAAGGAACTGGGTCTACCGCTTGTGCAAGGTCAGATGGAGCAACCACACAGATGGCGAAGCCACCTAGGAGCGTGAAGACCTGTTGAAAGCCGAATACCCCCAGCTGTTCGATAACTGACAGGGACCAGAAAGACCTCCCTCGACCAGTCCCCTGGTCGAAGGACCTTCCACGACCAGTGCCTGGTCGTCGGACCTCTCTTACGACCAATCCTTGACCAGTGTTGTCTGAAGCTTTGTCGGCCATGTCTACTAGGGAAATTGTAACCTTGACCCAATCTCGGGGTCGACATTCTCGTAAGGGGGGCAGGGTTTGTAACAGCCCAAAATTCATAATTGTAAAAATAAGGGATTTTTAAAACTTTTTGCATAAAATCTATTGACGTTCGGTTGCCTGCATCTTTGAGATTTGCTCGAGGACATCTTGCATCTTTTCTGCTGTCATGATTTCATCTACCATCCTGTCGATTTGTCTTTTCTCAAGTCTTTCTAGTTTTCTTCCTCCTCCCCGGACCTCCTTGGGCTAATGTATTGATTAGCCTTGGGGTCTGATCCGACCCAACCTATTTTCCTTGACCCTCCTGTTCCTCAGGCCAGCAAAATCTGGCGTGGGTGTCCATCGGCCATTAATAGCCATCACCTAGGATGTCACTCCTTTGCACGGTGTCCCCGCCCACAATAGCCCACAACCACTCCGACCACACCCCAGATGCGGTTGTGCGTATATATATATGATTGCTCAAGTCCTTGTGGCCTCCTTATTGCTCTTCTTCACCATTCCAGTGCTAACCTCATTCTCATTTCTCCTCCAAGTGAACTTGAGCTCCAAAACAAGCTCAAGCGCTCGTCTCTGTCGAGCGCCACCCCATCGCAGCCTTTACCATTGATGCTCGGTGGATACTCCAAGACCTCCCTGGCGGACCATCTATCTACTCCTAGTGAGCATCCTTGAAGACTGAAGACCACCCTCTTTTCCTGAAGACACGTGCAGCACGAAGCTTCTTCCCTTGTCGTGATCCACCATCGCCATTGCGGCACCAGCTAACCATTTCCCAGTTCTGTACTGGTAAGTTCCTAGTGGACATAAACTCTTCATAATTCGAGTCGCCTTATTCTCTCTTGGATGTTCATTTGGTCCTTCTTTTGTTTTTTTTCGCTGGGGCATCCTATTGCGACAATGCAATCTAGCATTGTTTCTTTTGGTCACCGTTGTGTAACCAATTCCTTCTCTCGATCGACTACGCATGGTTAACACCCCCACGACCTCTTTCCCTGCACAAACCTCCCAGTTTACCAAGACCACCCTCGCAATCGCAACCACCAATTTTACAAAGACCACCCTCTAGTCGTAACACTTTCACGACCTCTCTTGGTCGTGGCGTCTCCCGCGACCTCCCAGTAGCATCTCTATTTCCCTAAATTCTCACATAAACAGCAACATTTTGTTTTGATGAGAGTTCAAAGCTTATTTGGAAATCCTATACGGGACCTCCCTTGGCGTTCATCTTGACCGTCGGGACCTCCCTTGCATCCATCTTGGCCATCGAAACCTCCCTTGGTTCCATCGTGACCGTCGGGACCTCCCTTGGCATTCATCTTGATCGTCGGGACCTCTCTTGCATTCATCTTGACCATCGAGACCTCCCTTTGTTTCATCGTGACCATCGGGACCTCCCTTGGCGTTCATCTTGACCGGCAGGACCTCCCTTGCGTTCATCATAACCGTCAGGATCTCCTTTGGTACAATCGTGACCGTCAGGACCTCCTTTGGTTCCATCTTGACTGTTGGGACCTCCTTGGCGTTCATCTTGACCGTCAGGACTTCCCTTGCGTTTATCGTAACCGTCTGAATCTCCTTTGCATTCATCTTGACCACCGGGACCTCCTTGGCGTTCATCTTGACATTCAGGACCTCCCTTGCATTCATCATAACCGTCAGGATCTCTTTTGGTTCAATCTTGACTGTCAGGACCTTCTCTGGTTCTAACCTGACCGTCGAGACCTCCTCCCTCCCGGCTTAGATCTAAGGGCTCAGACCTTACCTTGCTTAAATCTAAGGGCTCAGGCCTCCCTTGGTTTAGATCTAACGTTCCAGACCTCCTCTTGTTTGGATCTAACGGTCCAAACCTTCCTTGATCTAACGATCCAGACCTCCCCTTAATTGGATCTAATGGACCAAACTTTCCCTCGAAGGGATCTAACGATCCAGACCTTCCCTCGAGTGGATCTACCAATCCAGACCTCCCCTTGATTGGATCTAACGATCCAGACCTTCCCTCGAGTGGATCTAACGATCCAGACCTCCCCTCGATTTGACCTAACGATCCAGACCTCCCATCGCTTGGATCTAAGGGTCCAGATCTCTACTCTTTTAGATCTAAGGTCCCAGATCACCTTTCCTTTAGATCAAAGGGTCCAGACCTCCTCTCATTGGATCTAAGGGTCCAGACCTCATATCGTTTTGATCTAACCGTTTAGATCTCTCCTCGATTAGATCTGAGGGTTCAAACCTCCCTCTCGTTAGATCTCTCTGTTTGTCTTTTTACAAAAGACCACCCTCTTGAACTTTTTATCAAGACCACCCTCATAGTCCACGACCTTTCCTTAGTCCTAGCACTCTCACGACCTCCACGACTCTGATGATTCGGGACCTCCCAGCTCTGATGATTTGAGGATGTCCCTGATGCAGTGATTTGGGACCTCTCACGCCTCTGATGATTTGGGACCTCCCAAGTCATAGTGCTTCCCCGACCTCTCGGTCGTATCCCTCTTGAAACAAAATGGTTTCCACGACCACCATAGACCGATAACCCTTTGGGTTTTAAGCATGTCTTTGGTCTCCGTTTCTAATCACGATTTTGCATGATTTGGAGTTCTTTTGCATATTTGAATACGATTTAAGTTGGAATATGTGCTTATTTGCGTTTTCGGTTGTTTTGCGATTATAGAAGCCAAAGCAACCGAGGAACCGATCGTCGACCAGGATCTTGAACAACAGCACTCTAAACAAGGCGAGTCAATCGTTTGACCATGTTGCACCTACCTTTTGCAAATTATGCTGCTTTAAAATTATGAAATTGCATTGCTATGTTATATCAAATAAATTGGTCTAGATCATAGGTAATGCCTTAACAAATACTTATGTATAAACTTCCTACCCTTGAATTTGGACACTATCCTTTGTCACCCTAGACTTACTGGATTACATACTAGCTGATAGGTCTGTATCTAAGTGTCATGCTTAACCTTGCTTAGATACATTATTATGTGGGCATTAAGTTACCCAACCTCAATCCTTAAAAACTTTAGAAAATGATTTGGGCAGCAAGGCTAGGAGCCTGGCTGGTATGTTGAGGTAAATGGTTATTTTCAAAACAAACTAAACTTGAAAATTGTTTATCGACCGGGGCGGTTGGAAGGAATGGCTGGTGCCTAGGGCACGAGAAGAGGATGGTATGTGGATGGACCGCCCTGATCAAGTAAGGACCGAATCTTGTGATGACCTCTCATGCAACAACAGTGTAACCACAAGTCTAAAATGTGTACGACCTGGCCAACTAATTTGCTCGCCTCGGCGTGGCCTCACCATTGGAGGAATGTGGCGTGGGTAAAGGGGAAAGGAAGCCACGGAGAAACCACATGGCGCAAGAGGGCCTCTGGAAGTGCTTGGCCTTTGGCGGTGGAAACCTTAGCGGGTGGGGTTGCGACGAGAATGAGCATTATAAAAGGCCTTGTGGTAATCTCCCTTGATTAGCATGTCCAAGGAAATATGTGAATGTATCAAAGCGATTACCTCTTGTGGGTAAAGTGTGCGAACTCTGCGAGTAAGAAAACTATCATGATAGCGGGCTCCTTTGTCAAGGCGGTCTTTGAGAACTTCTTTGGATATAGTTTTCATCTTTACAAAACCATTTGTGATTCAAAGGGAAGGTGGGGTGGGACCCCAAGATTTGAAAAAGGCACAGTGGGGACTAGTGGTAAATCTGGGATAACTTAGAGTGTAGGAGGTGGGACCTCCACTAGTACTTTACAAATGGCTTCGATTCTGAAGGCGATTTGTTAAATTGCTAAGTCATAGGATTTACTACTACTCATCTATTTCAAACACGGCTTTGTGCAAATAAAAGAACTCTAAAGCTTCCTTGAATAGCCTTGCATCTATAAGAAGCGCATTGTGGGTTGGCTCATGATGCGGTTGTGTACTCAGGCTCTGCCAATATATTCTTTTCAGTCCCGAATGATTAGGACCCCTACCAGTACTTCACGGAGGATGAACCAGATGGTGGTGAAGATAATGAAGCTTAGGCTGGGTCCCCCAGTCGCTTGCCTGTGGACAAAGTGAATGGATCCACTATGCTGTATTTTGTTTCCATACCGTTTTACTTCCGCACTCTGGCTTCTATAAAACTCACGCCTAAGTGGCGCTTTTGTAAACAATTGGCCGCACGGCCAGATAATTATGTAATATATTATGGGCTTGCACTGTTCATATCAAGTATTGCTTGTATTGGGTAAGGTTCACAATCAGTTTGTGCCTAGTTGCAAGACAGATGTCTTACGACCACCCCTAGATAGTCTAAGACCACTATCCGGTGCCTCACGACCACCCTTAGATGCTCTAAGACCTCTACTAGATGTCTCACGACCACCCCTAGGTAGTCTAAGACCACTATCCGATGCCTCACGACCACCCTTAGATGCTCTAAGACCTCCACCAGATGTCTCACGACCACTCCTCGATGGTTTAAGACCACAACTAGATGCCTGACGACCACCTCTGTGTGGTCTAGGACCACTAACAGGAGACCCACGACCACCCCTATATGGTCTAAAGATTACTTCCGGATGTCTCAGGACATCCTGTACTCTCTTGGTCGCACCTCAGGACCTCCTCCTCTGGACATCCTTAGGACCTCCTGTACTCCTTTCGGGCGTATCTTTAGGACCTCCTCAAGACCTCCCCAGAGCATCTCTATTGAGCTCATCAGGACCTCCCTCGAATGTCTTTACAGTATTCCTCAGGACCTCCCTCGATCACCTAAAGACCCCCACAGGACCTTCTCAGGGTCACTCAAGACCTCCCTGGGATCACTATAAAACCGTACTAGGACCTCTTAAGACTCTTCTAAATTGCTATTTCGACCAAATATGGCCGCGTCTACGGACCAACACATGTGTCCGCGTGGAGCTTCTGTAGGTAAACGCTTGAGCCAACGTGGTATTCTGTGTGTGTCAGCTACTGATCCAGGGAATGACACGGTATACACAGGAGATCCCAAACTCCAAAATTGGGGTCTGACATTTGCACACCGAAATTCTGAAAGATGGAATTGACAAGAGTAGGCATAATTGGCAGAGTATGTGTACTCATCATCTTATTTCATCAAATTGATCAACCAAAGCAAAGAACATATGTCTTTTTAAGTTGTGACAGCACATGATTAACAAACCACGCATATATACTCTTTCCCTTTGTATGCATATATATACTTGAACCATTCACTTGCGTGTACTCACATCTCGTCACTGTAGCTCCCGGCTCCCGGCTCGCCATGGCCGTGGTCACCGCCGGCGGTGGCGTTCCTCAAGGTGTGCCACACGTAGACGGTGATCCCGATGAGCACCACCACCGCCACCGCCACGTTCATCAGCAGCCCGCGGCTTGCCGAGATCGGCCTCCTCTGCTGCGTCGTCTCCATCTTCCCCGTCATCCCCTCCTCCTCCTCCTTGGCCTTCTTCTCCTTCTCCTCCGTCATCTTCCTGTCTTCCTCCATCTTCCCTCTCGCCTCCATCTCCATGCTCTTCTCCTCTTCCACCACCGCCGGCGGCTTCTTGATCATCCCCTCTCCCCTCGGTTTCGGGACGTCGGCCGGCCCGGGCTTCGTGGTTGCAGCACCTCCATTGTTCTTCTTATGGGTTTCCACATCCGGAGCTGGCGCTGGCACGGGAGGCGGCATCGACGGCCTGCGATCGGTGACGGGCTTCTGGGAAGGAGCAGGAGTCAGCGTCCCCTGTACCGTGGGCCGCTCGAGCGCTCTAGGCGGCGGCGACGTCCTTGCAAGCTCAGGAGGCACCAGCGGTGGCTTCTGGGACGGCGCCGTCAGCGGCCTCCTGGGCTCGGGCTGAGGTGGCGCCGGCGCCGGCGCCGGCGCCGGCGCTGGCATCGGCGGCGGCACCGGGGAGGCCTGCGGCGAGGGACTCTTCTTGGGGAGCGTGATGGTGAGCGTCTCGTTCTCGAACTTGGCGCGGATGCCGTCGACGTTGCAGTCGGCGGGGAGCTGGAAGTCCTTCTGGAAGCGGCTCCACTTGTTGCCGGCCACCGGACGCTCGCCGCTCGTCCGCAGGTGGCCGTGGCTGTCCACCAGCACCCGTATCTCCTCCTTCTTGAACCCTGCGACCCATCCATCGTTCGACATACATACGCATGCATCTCATCAGTCAGTCAGCCTGTATGCATGCATTCATGGACGTGAATTGCAGAGGAATTAAGGTAGCTTTGTTGCTTGCCTGGGAGGATGATCTTGACGGCGTCGGCCTCGGCGGCGCGGGTCCACTCGACGGCGGCGTCGTACTCCTCAATGGTGCGGTTGATGCCCCTCGCGTCCATGGGTGCGGCTTCTTGAGAGCTAAATGGGATGCGACAAAACGAATGAATGTGTTGTTGGAATGCCTGTGCTGCCGCTGGCGATGGTGTTGATGTCGATGGCCTTCTGCGGTGTAGATGTATATGTATATGTAGTCATAGGAAGGCTCAGGTGACATAGGAGGGGAGAAGAATAGATTCTTGGATGGATCGGACTTAGCCTGCTGGACAAGTGATCGATCCGATCGCCGGCTGCATTTTCCTCTTCCTGTGCTTCTGGGTCAGGGTAATCAAGTATTCCTTGCTTGGTTCTGGCCTTTGGACCTGGAAAATCCATGTGGATTTGCAGGAGTTGTTGGTCCATGGCTCAAGAGAAGCATATTAGTTGGAGTGGGATAGGTGTTAGTACAATGCATGGTCAACTTTTTTTTACTAATAATAATGGGTCCACCCTAGGGGTGCAAGTGGGGCGGGCTAGCCCGCTAAGCCGCTAGCCCGCCCCGCAAAATCAGCCCATTAAGTGATGCCCACCAGCCCGCCAGACGCTCGCCTAGAAACTTGGCCCGTACCGCTTGCCCGCTGGGTCAGCCGCGCCCGCTGCAGTCCTCGGCTCGCCCCAAGTTCGCCCCTCGCCCCAAGCTCGCCCCTCGCCTCCGCGATGGATGCTCACCACCACGCCGCCCACTTCTTGAGTCCTCCGCATCCACTTCCGTGGGGGAAGTGAGCCGCATGATCCGCGTGGAAGGAGGTGGCGGCGGCGATTCATGATGTCTGTGCGGCAATGGTGTGGGTGAAGTGGAGCCCACGGAGATCAGCGGAAGGAGGCGGGCGGAGGTAGTTCAGCGGCATCTTGGCGTGCCGTGGGGAAGTGGGCCGCGGAGATCCGCGACCCCAAGCTGGGGAAGCTTCCTCGGCTCGTGGTGGTCTTCTTCGTCGCCGACCGGGAGATGGATGACGAGATAGGGAAGCCGGCGACGCGGAAGAGGCCAACGAATCCGGGGAGTTGAGTCGAGGAAGCGCCGGATGCGGGGGAGACACCGGGCCCGTCAGATCTGGTCGTCGCGGCTTAGATCTAGTCTTGGCGGTCCCGGTTGCGTTCGCCCCGGGCGCCTCTCGTCCGTCGGAGCCAAGGGAGACACCAGAGCCAAATCCAACCGCCATGGAGCTAGCCATTGCATTGCCGGCCACCGCGCCACTTGTCCAACCGCCGGAGGCAAGGGAACCGAGTGCAGCCGGGCGGCGCCTGTGGTGGAAAAAGAGGGCGCCATTTCTTGAGAGGAGGTGAGCAGCATATGCAAAATTTTGTAATCTGAGATGAGATTCTAATAATAAGCAAAAGCTGGTTGTATCATGTATTAGTACTAAGCATAAGCTAGCTGGCGCCTGGCGGGTTCTTTGCGGTTCCTTGCGGGCAGTTACTAAGGCATGGTGGGTTGCATTTGCTGGCCCGCAGCAGCCGCAAAAAACTTGGCAGCCAGTGTGGGTGGGCGCGGGCTGTCCGCGGCCCACCCCACTTGCACCCCTAGTCCACCCTAAGTCTAGGAATTAGAAAACTAGGAAGGGCGTCGTTCTGAACAGCGTTAGACGCCTCTGCGGAACCACAAGCCCAACCTTTGTTCGCCGCTTCTGCTGGTTCGGCTCTGACAAAGCAAATAGCCAACACCTAAACGTTGTTACGTTGGCCTTCGACCACTGGACATGCGTGACGTTCGACACTTGACGTTTTCCCTACCTCTGTTCGCCGCTTCTCTTATGCTGCTGTCTGCTACTCCTTGTCAGTTGCCCCTGATCCGAGAGGTAACGGCAACATATCAGACGCTTCTCACGCGATGCGATGATTTTGATTGATGTTTTTTTTTAAAATAATATTATTTTAAAAGATAATTACAAAAATAAATAGTCGTTGCTATGTTGTTGGGCCAACTCCCTGTCGCTAGTTCAATTGGCGACATGAATATATTTTCCCTATAAAAGACCCTTAAAACCCTAAAATTCGGCACAAGACTCACTTTTATTCAGAAAAAAGAGGAGGGAAGGGAGAGGAGTAGAGAGCAGGAGAGAAGCTAACAAAGCGCTGCCCGTCCGGCTGCCCACCTGTCAGGTAATTTTTTTTAACCGAATAGATTACATAGTTTTAGATGCATGGTTATGTAGTGCAGTATATTATACATAATACTTTTCGGTGGGTAGTCTAGTTTTAGATATGTCAAATATGTCGGACGTAACCAATTTTATAATTTACTACGGTGAGCGGACTATTCTGGACAGTCCCGAGGGGATTGATTTGCATTATTTCCAATCGACGACCGTGCCCCTGCCAAGAGTAGAGGGGCATACATGGAGTGCTGTGATGCGGTAGTTGTTTCACCCATTCCAAGGGGGCTGTGATGTGTATGATCTGAGATTGAATTGCCTTGCCCCTTGTTGTAGGTGTAAAAACCAAACACGAGTGAGGGGGTGGACGTCGGCCGTCTGAAGGGACGTCGTCCATGAGGGTAAAAATGACCACGAGTTTATATAGGTTAGAGGTCGAGAGGACCTCCTACTCTGTCGGTGAGCCAACGGGGGGTTACCTCCGGAGAGGGAGCCCCCGAGGGCTCACCAATTTGAATAGGTTGCTTTATTGCTCAAGAGAGCCATCCCTTTGAAAGGAGGGATACATGGGGTATTTATAGGCTCTTGGGCCTGTACAAATGACCAAAATACCCCTTGGGGGATAGCTACACTATGAGTACAAGTGAGGGTATTATAGTCTTTCATGAGTATAAGCGCATTTTTGTGATTTGTATCATTAATATTACGCAAGGCGGGCCCCATTAGCGTGATGGATGAATTATTCTTACAACACTAGCCCCCCCTGCCCCTTGGTGTTTTAGGGGAAACGTCAAAGGGGGCAGTCTCGAATTGTGCCTTTTATGTAGAGGTTGATATTTCAAAAAGTCTGGTGGTTCGAATGGTAGTTGCATTCGTGAGCGAGGTTCCCTGGTCTTGTGGGCGTCATAAAAATGCGGTGTATCGCTTTGGAGGCACAAGGAGCTCGGAGGCAGCGAGGTGGGCTGCAGGCGGCCTTGATATACTGATAGCATCCTATCTTTGCCATCGCCATACATAAAAGCATGTCGAAATCGATTACGACACGATAGCTAACGCAGCTGACAAAGCTCATGCCTTGCGTGCGCTTGGTCCAGGGATCAAATTCAACTCTGTCTCCACCTTTCTTTAAGACATGGGTCCCACCTTCCTTTTTTCCATGTGAGCTTTACGGCTGAGTCTTCATGTGAATATTTTAATGCAAGGGAGGCATGCTTAGGAGCCATGTTGTGGGAATCCAAGGCAAGGCAAGTTCCGATTTTTCCTTTCTTTCTCTCAGTTCTTCTCTTCTTTCTCCGTTTTATTCTTCTTCCATGGAGCCTGCACTCCACCGAAAACTCCCCATGGCGCCTGTTCCTCCCAGCGCCGCCCTGGCTCCCTGCACGCCTAGCTCGGCCCTTCCTGGGGCCGCCGCCGCCGGCGTCTCCCTATGTCGCATCCGGCTCCCTCTCGGCTCTCCATGGCGGTCCGGCCTTTCTGCGGCCGTGCGCATGTCTCCGGTCTGCTCGGGCCTCCTGCGCCTGGCCGTCGGCTTGGATCGGTCCTGGCCACCTCACCTCGGCGGCTCTCGGCTCGGTGGCGACTAGTCAGCCTCTGACCACTCGCATGCGCCGTGCAGCTCCCTCTAGTGGCCCGGCGCCTCCGGTCCTTGTGAGCGCTCTGCGGCTGCCGCTGAGCAACCGTCTCCGCGCCGTGGAGGTCGGTGTCGCCCTGCTCGACCTCATAGCCGACCGAGTCGGCATGGTGGACAAGGTCCATGAGTCGCCGTGAGGAGTTGGGCGCGTCCATGGCAAGCCAGCGACGCGAGGCGCGTGTGGCGTGGCGGCAGCGGTTGTTCGGTGGGAACACGGTGTTGGCGGCGTGGGCGTCACATGGAGGTCCGGCAACTTCGGTAGCGCGCGGCGGTGGCGTGTCGCGAAGCGGCAACCGCGGAAGCGCGTGTGGCGGTTATACTGCTGGCGGCCCGCGGAGGTGGCAGCGAGGGCAGCGAGGACGATGGCGGCGGGTGGGCGTCTTTGCTCGGAGCGCTAGCCCGATGGTAGCCGCGCGAGCGGCGTGGAAGCGGCCAGCAAAGGCGCGGCGGCGCGAAGGGAGGCGTCTTTGCCGGGTGTCTTGTGGCCGTGGCAGCGTCCATGGAAATCTTGATGACGGTGGTCGGTGTTAAGGCTGGCACGTGTGACATGTTCCCATTCTGTTTGGCGTTACCGCCACTTGTTTAATGAAATGTACATTGCCACAGATTTTTTCTTATGTATGATCGGTGATCGCGAATGTGTTTTCCTCATGTGTATCGTGCGGTTTGTTAGCTTGTATTTGCTTGTTGTTGGTGAGGGCATGTGAGGACCTCGGCGCAAGAATGCGTCGCGAGAGTTTTGCAAGGCCTCGGGCACGAGGTTTCTGAGTCCTCGGTAGCGAGGTTTCTTGAGGCCTCGGGCACGAGGTTTTCTGAGCCTCGGGCATGAGGGTTCTGCGAAGGCCTCGGGCATGAGGTTCCATGAGGCCTCGGGCACGAGGTTTCTGAAGTCCTCGGGCGCGAGGTTTCTGAGCCTCGGTAGCGAGGGTTTCTGAAGTCCTCGGGCGAGGGTTTCTGAGCCTCGGGCACGAGGTTTCTTGAGCCTCGATCGCGAGGTTTGCGAAGGCCTCGATCGCGAGGGCACGCGGAGCAGCGGGTGCCGAGGCCACAGCGTGGTCTTGAGTCATACAGGCGTGCATGATGTCCTTCATGTCGAATCTATCGGCAAGATGTTATATTCCATGTTTCTTTGCCAAGCGGCGTGAGGGCCTTGTGAAGCCTGAGAGTCTTGAGGGCTTGAGCATGAGGGCATCTTAATGGCGGCGACGTCGGCAAAGGCAGTGGACCCTTAAGCGGTTACGAAGTTGTGTGAAGGTGCCCAAAGGTGGGGCTCGTGGTGGGGCTCGTGTAGGCGAGGTGGTAGGATTACTCAACACTAGCCCCCCCCCTTAGGTGCACAAGGGCGCTGAGGGCAAGAAGAATCCGAGGTCTTGTATCCTGTTGTGAATATATTTGGCCAAAGACTTGGCCATATTCGGCTTGTGAGGAATGTAGGCGCTCGAGGTTTTGCCAAATTCGACTCGGTCGGTCACGAGGCCACGAGAGGAGGAATATGTGTAAGGCACCCATGACTTAGCCAATTTTGGCTTGGTAGATGCGTGGGTGCCCAAAGACTTATGCTTATTTTGTACTCCATATCGTGTTAGTGCTCACGTGAGGCGGTACTAAATTGGCGCTTCTCGTTGGCCCTTCGTGTGGGGTGGTTTTGTTGCTCCATCCACGAAGATGAAATCTTGAATCTTGAGGCACCCACCGAGGCACAACCCTCGGCGGGGGTGCATCGAGCAAGCTTTGTCTTGAGCAAAGTCATGGGCCTTAAGACCGGCCCACGAAGCCTGACCTTCTAGGCGAGGCGCGATGGCCTTGGCTTTGTGTAAACGAAGTCGTGGGCCTTGAAACCGTCGAGCGAGGCATAGCCTTTAGGTGGGCGGGTGCGTCGAAGTGAAGCCTATGTGGCGAAATTCTTGAATCAAGGCAGCCCCGAGAGAAGCATAGCCGAGGCCAGTGATGCGTCGAGCGAAGCATAAGTGGCGAAGTCTTAGGCGTGAGGCCGCCGAGCCGAGGCATAGCCGAGACGGCGGTGCATCGAGCGAAGCCTATGTAGATGAAGTCTTAGGCAGCGAGGCCGCCGAGGCGGGGCATAACCGAGGCGGTGGTGTGTCCAGCGAGGCCTAAGTGGCGAAGTCTTGGACACGAGGCCGTCGAGCGAGGCATAGCCGAGGCGGTGGTGCGTCGAGCGAAGCCTATGTGGCGAAGTCTTAGGCCTTGAGCCGCCGAGCCAAGGCATAGCCGAGGCCAGCCAGTCGTCAGCGGAGCCTATGTGGCGAAGTCTTGGATCTTGAGCCAGCGAGCGAGGCATAGCCGAGGCCCGGCAGTGCGTCGGAGTGAAGCCTAAGTAAGCGAAGTATTGGACCTTGAGGCCGCCGAGCGAGCATAGCCGAGGCCGGCGGTGTGTCGAAGTGAAGCCTAAGCGGCGAAGTCATAGGCCGAGGCAGCCGAGGCAAGCATAGCCTTGAGGTCGGCGGTGCGTCAGCAAGCCTATGTAAGCGAAGTCTTGGGCCTTGAGCCGCCCGAGCCGAGGCATAACCGAGGGCGGCGGTCGTCGAGTGAAAGCCTAAGCGAGCAAAGTCTTGGGCCTTGAGGCCCGGCCGAGGCATAGCCGAGGCCGGTGCATCGGCGGAGCTTATGTGGCGAAGTCTTAGGCGCGAGGCCGCGCCGGCCGAGGCATAGCCGAGGCCGGTGCGTCGAAGGAAGCCTAGCGGCGAAATCTTGGGCCTTGAGCCGCCGAGCCGAGGCATAGCATTGAGGCGGCGGTGCGTCGGAGTGAAGCCTAAGTGGCGAAGTCTTTGACAGCGAGGCCATAGAGCCGAGCATAACCTTCAAGGCGGTGGTGCGTCGAAGTGAAGCCTAAGCGGCGAAGTCATAGAAGCGAGGAGCCGAGCCGAGGCATAGCCGAGGCGGCCGTGCATGCATCAGAAAGCCTATGTGGCGAAGTCTTGGGCCGAGCCGCCGAGCCGAGGCATAAGCCGAGGTGGCGGTGCGTCGAGCGAAGCCTATGTGGCGAAATCTTGGGCCGCGAGGCGCCGAGCCGAGGCATAACCTTCGGGCGGCGGTCGTCGTGGCAGAAGCCTATGGCGACGAAGTCTTGGGCCGAGGCTGCTGAGAGCGAGGCATAACCGAGGCGGTGGTGCGTCGGCGAAGCCTATGTAAGGCGAAGTCTTGGGCCGCGAGCCGCCGAGCCGAGGCATATCCTTTGAGGCGGTGGTGCGTCGAGCCGAAGCCTATGTGGCGAAGTCTTGAGGCGAGGAGCCAGAGCGAGGCATATCCTTGAGGCGGCGGTGCGTCGGCGAAGCCTAAGTAGGCGAAGTCTTGGGCCTTGAGCCGAGCCGAGGCATAGCCTTGAGGCGGTGAGGCGTCGAGCGAAGCCTATGTGGCGAAGTCTTGGGCCTTGAGCAGCCGAGCCGAGGCATAGCCTTCGAGGCGGTGGTGCGTCGAGCGAAGTCTAAGTAGGCGAAGTCTTGGGCCGAGGCAGCGAGGTGAGGCATAGCCTTGAGGCAGTGAGGCGTCAAGCGAAGCCTATGTGGCGAAGTCTTGGACACGGCCGCCGAGCCGAGGCATAGCCTTCAAGGCGGCCGGTGCGTCAGCGAAGCCTAAGTGGCGAAGTCTTGGGCCAGAGACAGCCGAGCCGAGGCATAGCCGAGGCCGGCGGTGCGTCGAGCGAAGCCTAAGTAAGGCGAGTTGTCCTCCTCTTGCTCCGTGGCTTGATGAGAGTTGTCGAAGTAGAACTCCTCAGAATGGTCGTAGTTCGAGCTAGAAACGTTGCAGTGATAGGTAGATAACACGAGCGTCTCTGCGGGAAAAAGAGAATGATCAACACTTATTTCTTGTAGCAAGATAATAGTCATTTGACATGAGCATTGATCAAAGTGTTGCCGAGGGACTAGTAGAGTCCCATCACTTTCGATACTAAGATCTCCGAGGTGATAGCCTTATGCGAGTATGATGGTCCTTGATCAATATTTGGGCCAAGTCGGCGGTACATGATTCGAGTGCCAATGAGGTGAGTCATGGACATATCAAAGGGTGTACGAGACTAAGTCGTGGGGCACCGAATGGCCCATAGGGGTGGTAGCCCCAGTGGACTTGGAGGCACCCATGAGGCTAACTCATGTGTATATTGAAGGTGTGCCCACAACACTAAATCATAGGCACATCGGAGGCGTCCACGAGACTAAGTCGTGGGGCACCGAATGGCCACTAGGGATGGTAGCCCCCCAGTGGACTTGGAGGTGCCCATGAGGCTAACTCATGGGCACCTTAGACGTGTGCCCCTGACAGTAAGTCACGGGCACATCTGTCTGAATCACGAGGCTAAGTGGTAGGGAGCCTTTGAATAGCCTTGGGGATGGTAGCCCCAGGTGGACTTGGAGAGTGCCCATGAGGCTAACTCATGGGCACCTTAGATGTGTGCCCTGACGGTGAAGTCACGGGCACCGGTGCATACGAGGCTAAGTCGTGGGGCACTTAGAACTATGAGAACAATGAAGCCCTTTTACCCGTATGTGGGTTTTTTGTTATGATCGGGAATGCATGAGAGTGGTTAACCCTTGCGAATCAATGAAGCTAGGTGTGCGGGGACCAGTGGTTCGGCGTGTGGCACAGGTCTAAGGTGGGCCGAGTCCTCGGTACATCCATCAACTTGTGCTGGAACAAAGTTGTCGCTCATGCCCTAGGTCTAGTAGGACACGAGCCGCCATGGTGAGGCGGCGGGCCAAGCCACCATAGACTTTTGTTAGGGAGACGCGGAGGTCGTACACCCTCGCACCACGAGGTGGTCACTCATGCCCTAGGACGATGGGACCACGAACCGCCATGGTGGGGCGGCGGACGCCCAAGCCACTATGGACTTTTGTTAGGGGAGACCGCGGAGGTCATACACCCTACACACCACGAGGGTGGTCGCTCATGCCCTAGGGCGATGGGACCACGAACCGCCATGGTGGAGGCGGCGGACGCCCAAGCCACTATGGACTTTTGTTAGGGGAGGCTGCGGAGGTCGTCGCCCTCGCACCACGAGGTGGTCGCTCATGCCCTAGGGCGATGGGACCACGAGCCACCATGGTGGAGGTGTGGACGCTCAAGCCACCATGGACTTTTGTTAGGGAGACCGTGAGGTCGTGCGCCCTATGCACTGCGGGGTGAAATCCCTTGGAGAAAGTGTCTTGAGAGCCCATCTGAGATTTATATGTCGGGATTGTCCCCCCTAGCAGTAGCGCGTTAGAGGCGAGCCTCATGCGAGCCTTCATCGCTCATGCGCATGAGCGTCATGCGTCCAGGGTGATGGTTGGCCTCGAGAATCCTTAGCCTTGGCTGCGAGGTGCCTTGAGCGCTCGCTCATGGATGGGCCTTGCATCGACTACGCACAAGGGAGGAGGATGCGCATGGGGTCCCGGGGCATGTGGGGCGTTGCCATCCCGGGTGGATAGCTCGATCTCCGATGAGGGTGCTCATTTGAGGGCTCCTTCAAAAGCGGATGGGTCGATCCACGAGATGATTGCCCTCTGGAGCTGGAGGAGGTTTCGTAGACTTAGAGTATTTTTTGGTAGGAGACATAGCCTTTCATCGATTAGCTACGTCCTCACGGTCGGCGCCAATGTTGTAGGTGTAAAAACCAAACACGAGTGAGGGGGTGGACGTCGGCCGTTTGAAGGGCCGTCGTCCACGAGGTAAAAATGACATGAGGATTTATCTGAGGTTCGGGGTCAGAGAGGACCTCCTACTCTGTCGGTGAGCCAGGGGGTTACCTCAGGAGAGGAGCCAGGGCTCACTGTTTGAATAGGTTGCTTTATTGCTCAAGAGAGCCATCCCTTTGAAAGGAGGGATACATGGGGTATTTCTAGGCTCTTGGGCCTGTACAAATGACCAAAATACCCCTTGGGGGATAGCTACACTATGAGTACAAGTGAGGGGTATTATAGTCTTTCATGAGTATAACTGCATTTCTGTGATCTGTATGCGAGTCTTCTGCAAGGCGGGCCCCATTAGCGTGATGGATGAATTATTCTTACAACACCCCTTGAACAGCACAACCCACATATTGAGAGTTAGTGTAGCTTAAGGGAACAAGGTCATGGTAGTCATATGTACGTATGGCGAGAGAGGGAGGGTGGGATTTGGTCCTTCTGGCTCAGGCATATGCCAAGCCCACTCCTGCATCCGTGGCTGAACAAGAAGGGGCGGTGATGCCGAAGAAGAATATATGACCCAGTTTTAATGAGCGATAATAAAATGCTTTTCATAGCATTTACGGTCATTTTGAAACACAGGCATTTTATTTACAATTTAAAACCTCCATTTTTCATCTCACATCTTAACCTTGTTTTGAAACTTCTAAAGAAAATGCAAGTCTATGCTTGTGTTGAGACCAGGGAAGTATTTTATCCAACACTAGAGCTTTTCGGTCTTTCATATCGTTATCAAGCCCTAGAGCTTTTCTGTTCAACTTCCAAGTCCAGGTAGTTACTTGTTTAATCCTAGTAGCTTAAGCATAGGACTCTTTGCTTAATGTATCTTTAGATCGACCTTTGCTAGCAAATCTTTCCTCTGTTTTTGTTGTTGTTGTCGGTCAGACTGACAAGACCAGTGGCAAAACCCTAACTGTTAATCCCTGTTAGTTATTTCTATTGTAGGTTAATTTAGAGTTTTATCTTTACTAAAAATAGTTTTAGTTAAGCCAAAAATCTCTTTGCCTGATGTGCTCGCATTCGGCAAATTCCTTTCTAGACTGTTCTGTTGTCGGTGTTTCAGAACAGAACAATGGGTTAGTTTTAGCCTTTAACTTTTGTCAATTAGTGTAAGCAGGTGTTAGAGTAGATTATTATCCTTACTATCAATAGTTATATCTTAAGCATTTTGTTAATATGCACATCAATACTTTGATCATACATCTGTTTAGCATTTAGTCTTCTGGAAGTTCTTCTTTGTTTATTTGGTTTTTACTCTTTTAGATCCTCTTTTTTCTGATGTGAGTGAATCTATTTACGAGGCTCGAAGCGCACAAGTGACCTATTATTATCATGGCAAGCATCCTCTTTGCACCATGTTGATCCGATTTTAGTACTTTAGAATTTTGCAAGTATGGTAATCTTTGTTGCATGCTATTTTCTAAATTATTTGTGAATTGTGAGTAGTTAGTTACATCCCACTGCTTGTGGCTTATCCTGAATTGATTTCATACACTTATGCTTAAGATAGGATCTTTGTTACGGTACTTTTGTTCTATAGTTTTTGTAGCAATGCAAAGTCGATGTACGTTAGTGATAGACAAGCTTATCTTGTCAATCGAGGAAGCGCCTTTCAACTATCATTTTGAACTTTTGTTGGTTTGGGTAAAACTGAATTTGTGTTTGTCTTTTAATTTACGTTGATAAATGTTGGTTTAGATCTGGACAAGTGGATCACAGTGATGGTGCCTTCGTGCGAGATTGGAGTAATGTGATAGTCTTGTCCGGATCGATGGGGTGAACTTTGACCCTTTAATTCCAATACCTTGCGTACTTCCACACACGGTGTATGGGCGCTGTTTGGTTAAGTAAGGGGTTGGTGATATTGAGTTGAGGAACTGGTGGTGTGAGTTCATTTGTAAAGTTTACGTGTTCGTAGGGTGCCGAGTTCAATTCTATAATGTGCAGGGAGCACTATTTTATTTTTGTTCATTGACTCAGTATTTCCGACATAACTTGCGTGCCCGGTTGGTTAGTAGGCGGTATAACCTACACTAAGCGGGATTACGTCGCGCATGGGTGATGCAACTCAATATCATCAGCTTGCTGAAAAATACCAAATCTTAGTTTACCTGGCCGGCATACCAAAGGAAGTGTGTCATCGTTCGGAGGCATCCGAAGTCTTACGGGCTAACTAAGTCGTGTGGGTAAAGTTGTACACCTCTGCAGAGTTAAAACTATTCGAATAGCGATGTCCACGGTTACGGACAACACTGGAGTTGTTGGATAATGTATAGACCTTGTTTTGAAAATTTTGGGTTATTGGGTTCGGCATGATGGGTATTCATGCTTGTTGTTGGTCAAAGTGGGGAGTCACTTTGATCTTGTTTTGCTTGTTGTTATCAATTCTGTTATACTTACTGTTGTTTTAGTCCAAATCTGTTTATAATCTGGCTTTGACAAAAATAAGTAAGTGTAGGATTGAAACTCAGCTTTATGCAAAACTATTGACATTACAACCATCATGTTGTCAGCCTTATGCATGTATTCTCTAATCCTTTGTTTAGGATCTGGTAAACACATTCTTTTAGTAGTTTTGTGTAAGTCTTGCGAGTACCTTTTGTACTCAAGTTCTTTAACCACTTGTTGCAGGTGAGGACGGATGCTTGTATGAAATGCCTGTTAGCGCCGATCAGGGCGACGCTAACGAGTGAAGCTATTTCTATCCTCCACTCAGTTGCCTTGGGTTCGATGGGGCACACTTGGTGGCTTTGCTGTTTATAAATTTTGTTTTCCGCTGCAAACTCTTATGTTGGTTAATGCTGATCGGTTGCTTCTGTCAAACCGAATCAGCCTTGTAAAGTTTTGTAATGTATATTTGTATCTGTATGCCTTGTATGACTGTGTAATGTTGTTGAGGATATATGTGCAATAGTATTTGATCTTGGGAACTATTGTAGAACATATATCCGGGAACCTGGCATTGTGTATATTCCTTGTTGAAGATTATATTTTCGGGTATAATTATCTGACTTGGAATATGCCCAATCCCAGGGGTCCTCACAAAGAAGTCGGTGACTCCAGCCACAGTGTGACGCACACAATCGCTGAAGCTCCCAGAGTTGCTGATGCTATCAACGAAGACCCTGCGGAAGTAGCTCTTTCAGTCAGGCAGGCTAGTGGGCTTGCTGACGAGGGTGATGAGCTGGAAGCCATAGTGCAAAGGATGGATCATGAATCCCGGGACTACAATGCATTTTTAGGAGATGAAGGATCCGATGACGAGGATGATGTGGACCAGTAGGCGGTTCCATCCGAGTGGAACACATACCAATTCGAGAACCTCGTTGTCAACGAAGGCTCCAGTGTGCCGTGGGAGTACGACCAGAGCGAGGTTAGGCAACGAGCTATGTACAAATGCAAGGAGGCCGTGCAGGAGGCGGTCAAATTCTGGGCCTTGTTGGTGTGACGCACATTCACAATCGTCAAGTCTAACCCAAGATTCTACGATGTGAAGTGCAGCATAGAGGGATGCCCTTGGCGAGTGCATGCGTTTCAGCCTAAGTGGGACACCTATTGGAAATGCTCTATAGTGGTTCCTCACACATGTGTCGTCGCTGAGTTAGTGCAGTCCCACCGGAACCTATCATCAGGCTTCATCGCCGCTGCTTGGACTTGAAGAACTTGCGTGTGTCCCTGCACCAACAGAGGGGCGGCATCTCCCCCTCGGGCGGGTGTTGCGGCGAATGCTCGATTGGAATGTTTCGACAGGGGTTGCTGCTACGGGGGGGCATCATTGCAGGGAGGTGCCCTCTTGGCACGCTCCCTTTGTTTGTTCTAGGCCATAGCACTCCTTACGAGTTCGCGAATCTCGTCTCATTGGTTCTCCATCTGAGCGAGATTGTGTTGAAGTGTTGATGTAGGAGAACCCACCGTGGAATGGGTAGTACTTATATGCTGAGCCGGCCCTGCGTATGTGGCTGAATTATAATTCGGTTGAAAGAAATTCACGTCCGTGAGGCAACGGCCCTGTGGAAGAATCGTGTGGTAGCGTTGCGTCACGTCGCTATGCAAATCTAACTCGTTGGGTCACATCGCTATGCAAAGCTAACTTGTTGGGTCACGTCGCTACATAAAGCTGCCTCGTCTTGTCAGTTTGAAAAGGTCGCGTGGCGGAGTGTGGTCTTGTCACTCTGGAAAGTAAGCATCGCAATGTGTTGTCATATCGGTTTGTAAAGGTGGCGTAGGGGATTCAAGGCATAGAAAGAGAGCGGTGTGGGGTGTCCCGATGCAGACTCCCTCACGTGGTGGCGGTGTGCACGCAAAAAAGAGATGTCAAAACACGAGACTAGCATAATAATATTTGTACAGAAATTAATATTTACATAGCATGACTAATATTTAGAGGAACAAATATCTACTGGCGGCCTCTCTTAGGGTGTACCCCACGTGTCACCCCTGGCCTTGCCCGATGTTGGTGCGAGTACGTCAAAGGATCAGGCTACCGACGTACCCGACCGACGCGAGTAGCCGGAGGTGGTGTCACGAGGGGGGGGGTCCTGCATCGGTTGGGTCGGTCCCGGCGCACCGTGAAGGTGAGAAGCCCCCATAGAGACCTGCGTGCCACACTGGTCTAAGTAGTAGTCCCCAGAGCGTGCCTCGTCGTGCGACAAGTCCACCTCGTCCCAAAGCAGTGTACAACCTGTGAAACATTACGTTACGTATGTAATCCTGGCGAAAACCACGAAATAAGACGTTACACAAGCAAGCAAGGTAGTCATATCTGGTGGCATGAAGTCAAATGTCGATGACTACGTGTACTCCTACCCCATGTACCGGTGGAACTCGGGACTTGCAAGAGAAGATTGTCATTAGTAACTAGTAGGGCTTGAAATAAAGAAGCGGAAGTGAATGTCTCATGCTCACCTGCAAACTGTCCCGACGTACTCCTACCACGGTGCCACGAGGACCCGCCCGCCACGATCGAGGGAGGAGCCCGTGGTCGTGAACCACTATGGCTGACCCCTCATCCACGCACTGGTGGGTCCACTGGTTCCCTCGGCGTGCAACCAGTCGCGATCTGGATCCCTCGCCTTGCCCTCTCTGCAATCTGCTGTAGGACCCCTCTGGTGTCCCCCCGAGTGTCCTCCGCTGCACGGAGGCTGCCAACTCGAGGACCTCCCAGTGTAGATCCGTCTGTACACGTAATCAACAAGTTGGAAACCGAAATCTTGCAAATTAAATATGAAGTACGGACCGTTCAATACGTACAGAGTGGTGGAATGCGGAGTCCGGCTACGCAGGGTACGTGTCGAACGTCGTAGCCTCATGTCGTGGTGGTTCGTCCATGACCCGGACACAGCGAAGCCTCGTCCAACTGGTGTACCACTCAATGTACTCCGCGTGCTCCTCGGGGTTGTAGTCAGCACGTCGCGGTAGGCGCTGAGCCAGCCCTCATCCCAAGGGAACATCCGATCTGCCCAGGAGGTAGTAGCAGGTACTCCCTTCCTAGTGTACCTATGGACGGCATGACAATTATTTGGTCGGTACGTAATGCAGATTGTACAAAAGAAGTAAAGAGTGAACTTACCCATAAACGTGGGCCGATACCCATTGCCCCCAGGGGGCTGGGACCTCCTATCGCAAATCGAACTGGTGCAAGACTCACTGCACCTGGTACTCCTCCACTAAGACTTCGTGCACCAATGAGCTCCGCGTGTACCAGTACACGTAGTCTCGTGTGCACAGGCTCGACAGTCCTTTTTTACTATTTTAAAATGTGTCATGCAATTTTCCTAGTTCAAAATGAATTTCTGGCATTAACAATATATTTACCGCACACAAATGGGGAGCTAAATAAAGCTGGGATTTCTTTGATTACATTGTACCTACTCTACTTAGCTACTCTGGATTTTTTTTACAATTTTAAAATGTCATGCAATTTCCCTAGTTCAAAATGAATTTCCAGCCTTAACAATATATTTACCACACACAAGTGGGGAGCTAAATAAAGCTAGGATTACTTTGATTACGTTGTACCTACCCTACTTAGCTACTCCAGTTTTTTTTTTACAATTTTAAAATGTGTCATGCAATTTTCCTAGTTCAAAATGAATTTCCGGCATTAACAATATATTTACTGCACACAAATAGGGAGCTAAATAAAGCTGGGATTACTCTTATTATGCTCTACCTACCCTACTTAGCTACTCTACAATTTTTTATAGATTTGTAATAGGCTTCTTCCTGTTTCTGCAGATTTATTCTAAATCGTTCGAATGTTGGAACATTCATAACATGTGCACGATGAACAAGACTAACACAGCTCAAATGATGTACTACATAATTTGACTACAATTATCTAACGTGCTTAATTCTATGTCGCTATTTTTGTTTGCTAACCTACTCTACAAGGTTTTGACATAACGTACAAAGTTGCAAAAAATGTACCTACAAGATGGCCGACCGGATCTGATGCTCCGTCTCTCTCTCCTTTGCGATGAACTAGCAGAGCTTCGCTACTTTCCTTCTCTCCCTCTCCTCCTCTCTTCTATTTTTTTTCTAGAATTAAAATGATATTTGGATTGATTTTTTGCAGTTTATATAGATGGATCCCTATCGTCAGTTGAACTGGCGACAATAACACTGTCCACTCCCTGTCGCCAGTTTAATTGGCGACAGAAAATTGGACCGACAACAGGGAGTTAACAGGGCCCCTGTCGCTGTCGCCAGTTGAACTCTTTTGTAATTTTGGGGGCGACTATTTATTTTTGTAATTTTCTTTTAAAATAATATTATTTTTAAAAATTCTTTGATTGATGCCCTCTTTTTCTACTCAAGTTGCCCTCGTCTTTACTATAATCTAGTATAGAGAAATTACTTGAACCTTGTTGGAATAGAAACCTGGAATCGAACTTAAGTCTAAACTAAAAGCGTCTGTCGAAAAACTAATGAATGCCCCGAGCGACAAAACCTTCGATCGAATTGACGAAATCATATTAGAACACACGAGAGATTTTATTTTGCGCCACAAATACTGCCTGCGACTTTTTCCGTTTTTCTCCTTCTTGTATCTACGAACAAAGAATTACAATCAGAATATGGTTCTAGTTGCTTTCGGTTCGGATCTTCTAGACAATGTCCTTTCTGAAAACAACATGATCAGCTACAGTTAACCGACGAAACAAAATAGAGTTCTAACTCTAAACTTGCGCAAACCAAATTGGATTGCCTGACACTTTAGCAATCCATTACAACTCAAAACAGAAAAGAAAACTAAGTTGAACGACAAGATTAAACCCAACAAATCACCCCCTAAACTTGTTGGTTTGACTTTACCTACTTGATGCCCAATTTCTATCTCATTTCAGTAAACTTGATGTGACCAAGCACTTTATTCAGAATATCAGCTGCTTGATCGTCAGTGCTGGTATAATCCACAACAATCTTGCCATTCTCAACACATTCTCGAATAAAATGATATCTAGTGTCGATGTGTTTGCTTCGATCATAGTGGATTGGATTTTTATATAGCATAATGGCTGATTTGTTGTTCACCATCTGACTAAATTTATCTGGTTCTTGATTCTTGAAATCACCAAGTAATCGGCTTAGCCAAACTCCTTGACACGTAGTAGTAGTAGTTGCTGCGATGTATTCTGCTTCACAAGAGGATAATGCGACAATCTTCTGCTTCTGTGATGACCAAGTTATCAGGCTCGCCCCGAGAAAGAAGATTGTCCCGCTGGTACTTTTGCGATCATCTATATCTCCTGCCAGATCACTATCACAATAACCCACAAGTTTCGACTCCGTGTCTTCAACTCTAACATAAGAACAACCAAATCCTTTTGTACCATTCACATACCTTAGAATATGTTTCACTACCGCCATATGTTCAGTAGTAGGTGCCTCCATGTATCGACTTACAATTCCTACTGAATATGCTATGTCTGGTCTCGTGTTCACTAAATATCGTAAGGTTCCAATGATGCTACGATATTCAGTCTCGTTTACAGGAGAGCCACCACCCTTCTTGCTCAATTTCAACCTGTTTTCCATTGGAGTATGACATGGATTACAGTTAAGCATACCTGACGAAGCTAGTAACTTGGCAGCATATCCAGTTTGGCACATTGTGATTCTTCTAGCTTCTTGTTCCACTTCAATACCTAAATAGTAGCTCAAGAGTCCAAGATCACTCATGTAGAACATCTTCTTCATCTAATTTTTGAACTTGGTTATACCATTGACGTTTGATCCAGAGATGATCAAGTCATGAACATATAAACCAACCAAAAGAACCATGTTCCCTTGAATCCTCTTGTACATAGCATGTTCCACTTTGCTTCTCTCAAAGCCAAGTGATACCAAAGACTAATCAAGTTTAAAATTCCATGCTCTGGGTGCTTGTCGAAGCACATATACAGCTTTCTTGAGTCTTAACACCTTCTCCTCTCTACCTTTGTTGATATATCCAGGAGGTTGTTGCACAAATACTTCTTCGGCTAATTCCCCATTTAGAAAAGCTGACTTGACATCCATATGATGAACTTGCCAACCACTGTGAACAGCCATAGCAATGAGCACTCTTATGGTCTTTAGCCTAGCCACAGGTGCAAAAACTTCTTCAAAATCAATTCCTTGGCATTGTGCATACCCTTTTTCCACTAACCGAACTTTGTGTTTGATAATATTCCCTTTACTGTCTTTCTTGATTTTGAATACCCACTTCAATCCGATGGATTTTCGGTCAGCTAGCAGACCCACAACTTCCCAAGTTTGATTGTCATAGATAGACTTCATCTCCTCCTCCATTGCAAGTCTCCAGCATCTCTCCTTTGTTGCTACCTTGTAGCTGGTGGATTCTTCCAAAGCTAGTAAGCAAAGCCCTGAGTATTGCATCTCAACTGGATCAGTAGTATCATACATGTCTTTCAAATCTCGTAACCACAACGGTCCTTCTAACGAGGAATCACTATCCTGTGCTACCGTCGATGAGACGTTGGGTGCTAAAAATATCTACGACTGAGGAGTTCTGGGACTGTCAGTTTGTGGACTCAGAGGCTCAGGACTATTTCCTGTTGTTTTTATGGTTCCATGATTCGACACTTCACCAGTTTCAGTTTCAAGATATATACTAAAGGTGTTTTCATTACTCACCAAAGCATCTTTGTGTACTCGATCAACATTCCAATCCCACCGCTTTTCTTCTTCAAAGATTACATCTCTGCTGACATGTAATTTCTTTGACATAGGGTCATAGCACCAGTAAGCTTTTGATCCTGGTTCATAGCCAATTAGAACCATCGGTGTGCTTCGATGTCTTAGGGTCATAGCACCGGCAAGCTTTTGATCCTGGTTCATAGCCAATTAGAACCATCGGTGTGCTTCGATCATCTAGCTTCTTTAGGTGTGGATGCACCATCCTGACATGAGCAAGACAACCGAAAGTATGCAAGTGTTGAACACTCGGTTTCTTCTTGTACCATGCTTCATAGGGTGTACTGTCGACTAGACTTTTTGTAGGTGATTGATTCAACAAGTACACTGTCGTCATGACTGCTTCTCCCCAGAATGTAGCTGGGACATTCATGCTTTTGAGTAAGTTGCGAGCCATTGACACTACGGTTTGATTTTGCCTTTCCACCGCTCCATTTTGCTACGGTGAATACGGTGCTATGAGAAATCTCTTCAGACCCTGACCATCACTATATTCCTCAAAGTCTTTCGAAGTGAATTCTCCTCCTTGATCAAACCAGAAAGCTTTTAATTAACAAGCTGCTTCTACTTCTGCTTTAACTTTGATCTTCTTGAATGCACTCAAAGTTTGATCTTCTGTTTTTCAGAAGTATCACCCACATGTACCTAGTACAATCATCAATCACCAGTAAGAAGTTACTGTTAACTACCGATGTGGATGGTGTGATTGGCCCACACAAGTCTCCATGAACAAGCTCAAGAGGATTTTTTTGATCTGTACATAGAGTGTTGTGGAAAAGACTTTCTGCATTGCTTTCCAACCAAACATCCCTCACATAGTTGCTCTATGTGTTCTATGTGGGGCAGACCTTCTACCATCCCCTTTCGAGACAAATTTTGTAGTGTCTGAAAGTTTAGATGACCATACCGTGTGTGCCAACGCCAAGTAGTGCTTGATCCCTTCGCTAGCAAGCATATCGGAGCTGTCGGTTGTACGTTTAGAAGATGCAAATGATTTCTAGAAAGTCGCACTTTGGCCAACATTTTCCTTTCACGATCGAAGATAGTTAAGATCCCATCTTTGATGATGACTTTGCATCCAGTCTCGTCGAGTTGCCTGCGACTCAAGATATTATTCTGGAGTTGAGGTATGTAATATACTTCAGTGAGTGCCTTATGCTCCTGGTTCTTGCATTTGAAGATCATGGTCCCTTTGTCACGAATATCAACTACAAAGCCATCATCGAACTTTACATTACCTCCCACCGACTCATTGAGTTCAGCAAACACTCCCCTGGTGCCTGTCATGTGATTGCTTGCTCATGTAGTGAGATACCAATTGCAATCAACTTTTTCTATGTCAGTGTTAAGTTCTGGCCATACCTGTTTTTCATTCAGCATCACCTTCGTTGACAGATCACCGTTTGTTTGCTAAATTTCACAAGTTTCAGCCATTAACAGTGCTGGCTCCTCATCAGCTTACTTCAGAGTGAAATTCATGTGTTCCCTCTTCGACAGTCGACATTATGAGGCGTAATGACCAAATTCATCATAGTTAAAACATTTGATCTTTGTTTTGTTGGTTTTATTGTATGGCTTCTTGTCGGTGTCATCACCTCGTCCACCGCTGTGCCCATGACTGCGCCCACGACCTCCATCATGTCGGCCATGTTTCTTAGTGCCTCTATTAGAGCTCTCGCTGCTCCTCTTGTCTTTGATAGCCAAAGACTTCCACTGCGCACGAGTGAGCATCAACTGCTCCTTTTCTTTCTCAACCTTCTCAGTGCATCTCCCTTTCATGGTTTCTTCAAAGACTCTCAGGCGTCAAATTGCTTCTATCAGGGACATAGTAGACATGTCTCCCCATTGTTCGATTGTGCTGACAATTTTAAGAAACTTGTCTGGAACTGCACTGAAAAGCTTTTCAACGACAATACTTTCTTTTATCTTTGTGCTGAGGGAATGAATCTCACTGACCAAAGTAGTGAGTTTCTGTGAGAACTCAACAATGCTCTCAGTGTCTTCCATGATCAACCGATCAAGACTTCTTTTCAATATTTGCACTCTTGCTTTTTTTTACCCGATCTTCTCCAATGCGAATCTCTCTGATGGCTTCCCAAGCTTCCCTTGCCATTTGGTTCTCTACGATTGCCATATCACCACATCCGGCACAGCCTGAGAAATCATGGCAGAGCATCCTGATCTTTCTCCTCCTCGACCAGTGCTTCACCCTCGATTGCCGCCGATACGCCAAGTGAGCGCAAGATGATCCTCATCTTTACTGCCCATTGCCCGTAATTGGTGTCATTCAATATCGGATACTGAATTGGCACGACTCCACCCCTTGCTAGTGTTCTCACCGGCGACGTTGTCTCGATGCTGGTTGTTGCTGGTTTCAACGGCAACTCCTTCTTTGGTGACCTTTCACCTGACATCATCTTCTTCGATCGAGGCTCTGATACCAAATCTTGGAACAGAAACCCGAAATCGAACTTAAGTCTGAACTGAAAGCATCTGTCGAAAAATTGACGAACGCCCTAAGTGACAAAACCTTCGATGGAATCAACGAAATCACATAAGAACACACGAGATGATTTATTTTGTGCCGCAAATACTACCAACAATTTTTTTGTTTTTCTCCTTCTTTTATCTACAAACAAAGAATTACAATCAGAATATGATTCTAATTGTTTTCGGTTCGGAACTTCCAGACAGAGTCCTTTTCGGTAACAACCTGATCAGCTACAGTTAACTGACAAAACAAAACATAGTTCTAACTCTGAACTTGCGCAAACCAAATTGGATTGCCTGACACTTTAGCAATCCATTACAACTCAAAACAGAAAAGAAAACTAAGTTGAACGTTAAGGTTAAGCCCAACAAACCTAATATGCCACCGAGAAGTTTTTCATTAGCTACTACACTGAATCATTGGAACATGGAAATTAATTGTTCCCTGCATTACTTATCCATTTTTTTTTGTTAAGGAAACACGATGCGCATATATATGGAGGCATGGATTAGTTTAAGATCTTCGAAAGCTTGTGTCGCTGACTTGAATTGAAGTTTCTTAATTATTCTTGCATATGTCAAAGGCGAAATCCAATATGGAGCTTCTGGTGCTGAGTACAATGTTCCTGCCAAAATCACTTTTTCGGCATTAGAGACTCGCCACGTTCGAAGATGCCAAGAATGAGATTTATCGAGGACTGTTTTATGATCTTGGGACATACCCCTTTTTCCATTACTAGAACGGGAAAATAGTTTTTACAAGAGTAGGACAGATATATTGTTCTACACTAGCATCAGACTACTACCCCCTCCTACTGAAACTCAAGCAAAAGAAAGATAGTAAACAACTCCCACTAGTAGTATATATGAAGCTCCTTATTGCACCTAGAATTGCTGTCCTCTCCGCGTTTCACAGGGGATTTATCCCACTTGCGCAGGGATAGTTGTCCCTGGGTTTTTCTTCATGTAGCGTTGCTTTCGTGTGTTGTTTCGCATGTTGGGTTATCGCTAGCCAACACCTATCCTCCCTTCTCCTTCTATCATTCTTTCCACCCGTATCGAACCCTCCCGACTCCTCCCGTCCTTTTCCTCTCCCTTCCCCTCCGTCCACTCCCTCCCCGTCGCTGCTCCTCTTCCTAGCGCCGTCGCTCCTCCCCGGCGCCTGCGACGCCCCTTCTCCCCTTAGCCCGCGCCGCTCCCTCCTCCCCGCCGCCCTCGCCACCACCGCTGCACCCAGCTCGCTCCTATCCTGCTCTCTTCCTCTCTCTCTCCCACGCCACCGCTCCACTAGCCGGTCGTACTCGCATCCTCCCCGTCTCCTCCCCTGTTGCCCCCGCCCTAGCTGCTCCCTCTTGCCTTTCACCACCATACATGCTATACCATCCATCACCAGCTGCGGTAGAAGCAAATGAAATGAAGGACATTTCAGTAGACAACTCTTGGTACACCCAACCGTAGGCAAGAGCCAGAGCAGGGGGTTACGAGAAGGGAAGGGAGAAGAAGAAGAAGCCACAGTGCTTCTTCCACGAGTAGCTGTTCTTTGGATCTGAGGGATGGTGGCTTCGACTGGTGGCCTGTGGTTCTAGGTAGGGATGGTATTGGCTGGCCCGTTCGCCATGGGTTTTCTTGGGCGGTTTTGGGGGTGGAGGAATGGGATTTTTAGGGGGTTTCTTGGTGGGGTTTTTTTGGGGAGATTTGGGATGAGCACGCGAGATTGGGAGGCGGGCGCGGGTTCGATTTAGGGAGCGGTGCGGAATTCGGGAATGTTGTTTTGCTTGTTTGTGCTGTCACGCCCGTTTCTTGGTTCTTGAGGTGGGGGTTTCTTGATTTGTTTCTTTTGATGTGGCCATTTCCTCTCTTCTCTTTGAAGGTTGCTGGTGTTTTTAGAATAGATCCATTTTTCTTGTTCTGATTTTTGGTAGCTGCTCTCACGCTTTCCTAGTTATTTTGCTAATCTTGGCAAGAACGTTATCTAGGACATGGTTTCTGCAAATTTGCCTTTAAAAGGTTCTTGTTTTGATTGTATCGAAGGCTTAAATTTCGCAAGTCATTGCTATTCTCTCGGTCATCCTGTTGCAGATGGCAGTCTGCCCTGCTCATGCGGATTCGATCTTTGTTTGTCTCCATCCCCTTCCTTTTGCTGGTAACCAGTCCTCCCATCTGTTGTCGCCCTTCTTTCATAGGTAATTAGTTGGAATATATCCAAAATAATGGTTCATGTTTAGATTTTTGTGAATAGTTTGCTGCAACTTGATATTATGGAACCTGGCTAGATGAACATGTTTTGCTGTAGAACTATGTTACACCACAATCTATATGAAATCCCTATTCACTTTGAGGCTTAAAATAGTGTGTTTGTAGTCCGTTGTACAAGATGATAATGTCTTGGTGCTCTTAAAAAGTTGTAACATCCCAAATTTCTGAGTTTTAAAACCTTTTGAGTAGTTAGTCCTTAGAAAAATTTACCAAAATTTATTTGGATTTAATCAAGTTTAAATAAGACTTTCAAATGTTAAAACAATTTAATGTGACGAATATGAACATCAATTAATTCCAAAACTATTTTATTTAAGTTCCTTGTGCTTGGAAATGTTTTCTAGATTTTTTTTGTAATTTTTTCGACTTCATTTGCTATTTTAATTTGCCATTTGGATTTTTTGGTATTTCTAAATTAGAAATGCTATTTAAAATATCAGAAATCCTTTTGGCTCAAATCCTATTCCCCGGCCTAACCATGTTCCTCAAACCCAGCCCAACCACTAGCCCATTTCCTTTTCTGACCGCTTCTCTCCCGCCGTCACTTTTGACCCATTTTATCGATCGCACACGTGGCGTGTGCGATGCTAACTCATTATAGCCTTTGTCGCTGACTTGTGGGCCTGTCTTGATTACTGTTTATCATCTCCGTCCCGTGCACGCCCTGGACTTCGCCACCATGTCGCACTCGGACTCTCCCATAGCCCCGCTACTAGGCCTCCTAATGGTTTGGTTTCTAATGGGTTTAATGGTTTGGGTTGTCTTGTGGGTTGGCTTTAGATGGGTGGGAGTGGGTTGATGAGGCTAATGGTTTGGGTTGGGTTGGGTTTATTAGAAAAGTGGGTTGGTTTGGTTTGGATTGGGTTCAAAAGTTTTGGTTTGACAGTGGGTTCAACCCATGGTTTGACAGTGGGTTCAACCCGTGGTGGGGAGGAAAAAATTATCTGAAGATGAGATGCATCTACTATGTACAATTTTTTCGTCATACTAGTAATTTCAAAAGCGTGATCCAAAAGCTCTGTCCCAATTGCAAGAATTCTGTCTATGCATGGTGCATGCTGACAATCAGTTATACGGAATTGGCCTTAGTGCCTTATGTTGAGCATATAATTTATGTAGCAAACTTCTAACATGGTATATACAGGGTGCATGGCTGTACATACACACGATACTTAGCTTACAGAGTATATATGCTGGTAATCGGCCACTACAAAATGACCCAGACCATTCAACCCACAGGACCTTGGGGCCATGGCACATTCCACAAACGGTCTGACCCTTGGCCCGCGGGAGAGGCTCTGGGTCACATGGGGCAGGTCCGGTTCGGACCAAACCAGACCAGTTGCACCCCTAGATATGATCAGCACTAGCTTTATACGCTGAATTAGTGTTGTATGGTGTCAATGAATACATGTGAGAGTGGTGGGTTGGGATGGGTTGAAATGGGTTGTGAAAATGGGTTGAACCCATATTAGGGAAATGGTTTGGTTTGGTTTGGGTTGAAGTGTCATGTGGGTTGGGTTGGTCTGGGTCTTAAGGGATGATTAGTGGTTTGGATTGGTTTGAGATAATGCAAGTTGTTACTGTGGTATGGATTTGGTGTGGGTTGGGTTGTAGACCATTACCAGGCCTACCTGCTACTACAGGCTATAAAAGCCATCGACGTGCGTGTCAAACCGATCGCCTTAGACTCCGCCACAATTTCCCTAAAGCCCAAAGCCCTAGATCGCCGTCACTTCGTCGGATTTGAAGGTCTAAACCTAGCTCTGCCACTTCGGTGTTTCGTCGATTCCGTCGCCGCCGGTGAGCTCCTATCGTCATCGTCTACACCGCTGGGTTCGCCTTGAAGTGTTCTACCTGGTGCACACAATCTTGTTGCTGGAAGATCGTCGTAGCACCACCGCACCGTCGAAGCCCTCGCCGCTGCTCTGCTTTTCCATCGCCACTGTGTTCCAGTCGCTGCCAATTGGGTTTCATGCGCCACCCATTAACATCACCCGACTCCCAGGAACCTAATGCGTTGTCCAACACTTCGCAGCGCAACACCAGAGCACCCTACCGTCGTTTAGCCGTCAACCCGAGCCACCGCCTTCGGCTTCGTCATCGTTCAACGCTTTGTTGCCCTCCATCGCCACATCAGAGCCGCTAGATGGATTCACCCAAGCACCAGCATGCCAGCGATGTCCATCTTTCGCCGCCATTTGCCATTGCCGTCGTCAAGCCGTAGCAACCGTCGATCTTGTTGACATGGTCGCCTACATGCTAGTCCAGTCACCGCCACGTGTGTGCCACGTGCGTCGCATCAGCACCCGCCCAGCCAAATCCCAGATCCAATCCTACGTGGGCTTAGTCCATGGTAAACCCAGCCTCTACCATGTGGGTCCCACATGTCAGTCCACTATTCCATAGACCAGTGAGTTGTAGACCCGTGCGCTAGAGTTGTGGACTTGGTCCATAGACCAAGGGTCTCACATGCCAGCCTCTGTTTCTTATTTTTTGGATTTTCTTTTAATTCTGAAATCATTGCTGACGTCATGCTAATGCAATATTTGGGATTTCTTTTAGAAAGAAAATTCGAAATAGTAATATCTTTTTCTTAAATTTAAATCTTTCGAGAGCCCGTTCTTCCTCATACGAACTCCGATTGAACCCATTCAAGTTTCTAAATTCATCTAAATTCAAGCTACACCTTACTGAGATTTTTATTTAATTTTTTGGAGTTTATTTATTGCTCTATTTTGTATTTATTTGATTTTCTCTTTCGTTTGCGAGTAGACGTTGATACTTTAGGAGCTTTTGAGGAAGGAGGAGTTGATCAAGCTCAAGACCAATACCAAGACTTGTTTCAAGGAAAGTTGTACCTTTGACCTTGTTGAACCTAGTTTTCCAAAATTACTTTGATTCAAAATATTGCATTTTACTTTTAGTATTTATTTAAATTTTTTGGGATTAACTATTCACCCATTTGATTATATCCACTTTGCTTATTGTATTACCATGATGTTTATCACGCTAGCTTGGTTAATTATTAGTTAGTATTATCATAGCACCAACGTGGGTTGGTTAGATACAAATAGTCTGCTTAGCCATGCAACAGGTTATTGATATCATTTTGTGATGCAAGATATAAACTTGACTAAGTGATTATGGAACATGTTATGAAAAGACAGTGTGTTCTATGTTGTTACTCATTGATGGTATGTGATGCACTTAACCAATAGGGTGGGAAAAAGATTTAGACTGAGGCGAGTGGAAATGATTGGTGGTATGAGGGACTTGCGATTGAAAATGTGAAGTTTGGTTTCTAGTAGAACTTTGGTAGTCTCGCCTTGGTCAATTAAGGACTCAACTTTGTGCGCCATTGAACTGAGCCACAACTGTACAACCACTCGACTGGAGTGGGATGGGCCTAACTTAGTAAGTTGTGGAATTTTGACATTGACTACTCAGGTAGTAGGTTTAGTAATGGGTGGAGGTGTGGATAATTTTGAAGGTCACATCTATGGACGGTTCACCATCTCTAGGTCCAACAATTTGTGTTGGACCAGCGAGTGAGGTTGGGGTCGACTGTATGCACATCGGGAGAGTCGATTATTGAGATGAAACTTCCGAAAGGTTTTGTTATGATTGGTGCTAGCTACATTGGTTATATCTTGTGGGTAAAGTGTACAACCTCTGTATAGTGTTAATCAATCTATTCAAATAGCCGCGTCCACGGTCATGGACATGCTCGGGGATTTCACACGAGGGGTAGATTTTCATAAAATAATTGGTAAGGGACAGCTGTGTGGGAAAACTTATGTAGTTGTATGAAAGAAACTGATTAGGTTATGAGAGCTTTGTGAAAATACTTGTTAACTTATTGTTGTTATTTGTTTTAAATTACGCTTTCAATCTATTATTTGTATTCAATTGCAAATGCTGCTTTATTGAAAAAGAACCATAGAAGTCATTTCCTTTGGAATAAGCCATCATCTATAATTGCATTCTGTTGTACGACTTGTTGAGTACTCGGAGTACTCATTATTATTGCAATCATTTAGCTAAAGTGGAGGAATCTTCACCTGCTTTTGAGGAGGAGCTATACGAGGATGGTGATCGCTAGATCTTAATCCCAGTCGGTTGCCTGCGGCAAGTTGATGGGTTTTCGCTAAAGTTGCTTTCGTTCCGCTGCCGTCTCTTTATTTAGTGTCAGCCCTGCGTGGCTTAATAAATATAAACTCGACTATAAGGTCACAACTGCTATTTATTAATCAAATTAGTTGTTTATTCTTATATTCGTCTTGTGTAGAATGGTATCTATCTATGTTGACACTGTGTGCACTAGCGTAATCCTGGACTAGTGCATTATACAAAGACGGTCTAGATTTGCATATTTGGGTCCCGACAAAAGTGGAAGTGATCTTGAATTTTAGGATACCGTTTGCTGTTAATAGTATGACATGACTACGGTTGAATAAAACTTGGTTTCCTACAAATGGCTTCAGCATAGGCATTGTCGTATTTCAGGATTTTCAGTTTCGTAAAAACAACCTTCCAAGATGCAGTTTGCAAACTATATATGCTTTTCCAGATTAAACACATGTTAAGGAATATTTTTAAAATTGCATATTGTGGAGAGTTGAAATTGGTTTGTTCCTTTTGTCAACAAGAATTCTGGTGGTATTATTGATAAATGGTTTTTCATATGAAATTGATGTGACACTTGTGACTTGTTAGAGATGGAGCTTTGTTCAGAAAGATGAAATAATATATATGCCGATAACAAATAGTGAGAATAATACTTGGATAGTTAATTACATGTGAAAACCCTAGACATTCAACAAGCCATGATGGAATAGTTCATGAGAATGAGTGAAATTATCTAGATAAAAGTTGGATAATTGTTCAGGCAGATACAATAAAAAGCTCTTGCTGTACAATGATTGTACGGAGTTCACAAGAGGTTGTTGAAATGGAGCGATAGCCTTCTTATTCTATCTCGGTAGCTCCAATGATTCCGACTAAGGCTTAGTTGACCATCATTGTCTGAGTTGTAACCTGCAAGATTGAGGTCTCTATTTCTGTAGTTCTAATCCTACTCCCTTTGCACAAAATTTCCGCGTATGTTGAATTCTACTCTAGACTGCTTGATTCTTGTTGGATTTGAGGTAAGCATCTAACCTTTAAAATGCATATTCTCAGGTGAAAGGTCTCCACAATCATGTGGACATCGGATACAAAACCCTTGACAAGTGACTTGAAGCGTTCGAAGGCCAGAAGAACACTGAGGCTTCTCGGGATGTGGACACGACATCTGATTAGTTTGTTCATTATGAGGCATGATGTGTAACTTCCATTGTGGTTTGAAATTTCTATTAAGAAAAATGGCTCCCCAAAAAAAGGTGCTAATGGACTTGGTTTCCATTATTTTTCTATTATGACATGCTTTACATAGATTTAGTGGATGAGGTTAGAGTTATGTGTTCGTACTCACTAAACTAAGTAACTAACTGGTATTGTCGCTCAATATTCCCACATATTAAGAATGTAGTTTGGAAGCCTTAAAAAATATGCTCGGCAATTGTTATTTCTGCTTGGTTGCAAAACTGGAAATTTCTCATTAAGTTTTGCATTGCAGTCTGCTTGTGCTTATGGTGCAAACATGATCATGTTGTGTTCACTCCAAACTTCAAAAGAATTCCGCATCACTTTACTTGAAGAAGTTGATGTCTCTGGTTTGGAGAGGTGTGTCCTTGAACCTTTCTCATCGATATGGTTTTCTGGTTCTAGGACATAGCATACTGTGTTGACATTTTCTGACTGTCCTCCTACGATCTAGGTGTTAGAAAACATATAAGGTAGTGATTAAGTTTGCTGCAAGAGCTGATCTTCAACGTTTTGGGCATTTCCTAGCTGGAAGGTAGGCAGAGGCACCTCAAGAGACCTTGCAAGTTCTTGATACTGTCCTACATCAGCTGTCACTGAATGTTGGTAAAGCTCTCTCTCTCTCTCTCTCTCTCTCTCTCATGAATGTTTGTATGGTACTAACTAACTGGGGCATTATAGTTCCTAGGCACCATGGTCTAAAATAGGGAGTTTCTCTAAGGCATGTATGTATGTAATAAATTGTGAAACCATGGAGTTAGCAATAAAAATGCACAATCTTGTTCTTCTGGCCATAACATTTATACCTAAACCCTTCTAATAAATATGCAATGAGGCTGATGTCGATTGCTGAGTCAGTGTTTGACACTTCCTGTTAGCAGCACATTTCCAATCTTAGCAAAGCTGGAGTTTGATTATTTTCCATGGCTTATGATTATGTCATAAAGGGCCTAATAGCTAACTCATAAACATGATTCTTTTTACTTGATAATGGTTATTCTCAATAATGATATTATCTTCAAGATGTTTAAAAAATGATACGTAAATGCATTTTCAGCTAGCTACCTAGCGTCATTAGTCATAGCTTAAGGCTTTCGTGCAATTTTGAAGCTGGTAGAAAGCATTCACAATTTCACATGATTCTGTTACTTTGAACTTTCTGATAGCGATGTATCTTCGTGTTGCTTAATCGATTATCAGTATTTCATACTTCTTGAACACTCCTTCCCTCTATATGTCTCCATCCCCTTCTGTTTGGTGGTGACGAATGCCCCCATATGTTGTTGCCCTTGTTTGAGAAGTAGTTAGTTGGAATATACCCAAAATAACGGTTTATGTCACTTTAGCTTGGTGTGCATCATGTGTCATCTTGGTGTCCAAATGACTCCATATCTATCTGCATTAGCCAAAAAAAAAGTTGTACGTGTAATATTTTTTCTTTTTCTGAATTATTAAGTCCAAATGTGCATATGCATACATTCTTGCCGCGATTTGTCCCCTATAGATTCATTCTGCTGTATTGGTAATAGAGAACGTTTGTCCTATGTAAACTCATAATGCCATCATTTTTTAATTATATGACAATATCATTCTAGAATATGGTAATGGCAGCTGGCTGTGTCATACTAGTCAGCGTTGTATTTTTCTATATTTTGGTTAAGATTTTTGAATTCTGCACATATTTGGGTAATATAGTCGTAGGTATCTGACTTTCCTATTTCACATAAAAATATTTGTTTTCGCTTCCACAATTACTATTGTGCTATTTAGGACGCTTGACACATGCGTTCTTCATATCATATAGGATTTCTGCGAACTTAATTCTTTTTGTATAGTTCAAAACAACCTCACCGGCGTGGCGTAGCGTGCGCTTTCATCCTAGTTACTTTTACAGAGCCAGGTAAATGAAACATTTTAACTTCAGTACGATGACAGACACCCTTTCTTATCTCCTTACTTGTTGTCCATCAGGCTCCTTGACCTCATACAACTGAAGGAATGATGTCACTATGGCTGCTTGCTCCACTCGTAAAGCTACTTGGAATAACTATTGAGCGCCTGTCAGCATCCAAATTTTTTTGAAATAATATTATTTTTAAAAAAATTGCAAGAATAAATAGTCGGTTTTTTTTTTACAAAACTAGGTTGCTGTCATCATTTCAAATTGCGACAGTAGCCTGGGTAGTGGCGATAGGAGCCTTGGCAACAGGTCCCTGTCGCTATTTCAACTGGCGACAGGGATCCTAAATTTTTTAATAATAAAATTTTGGAAAACCGTCATTTCAAATGGCGACAGGGATCCTGCAAGTCCTTATCACCATTCCAAATGGCGACACAATCTACCCTATAAAAGACCCCAAAATTCTAGCATAACACACTTTTATTTAGAAAAAGAGAAAGAGGGGAGGGAAGGGAGAGGAGCAGAGAGGAGTAGAGGGGGAGAAGCTAGCGAAGCACTGCCCGTCCGGTCGCCCACCTTTTAGGTAATTTTTTTTTAACCGAATGGATTACATTGTTTTAGATGTACGGTTACGTAGTGTAGTATATTGTACATAATTCTTTTCAGTGGGTAGTTTAGTTTTAGATATGTGGTTAATCATGAAAATCTTGTTTACGGTGCAGTACATCAAATATGTCGGACGCTACCAACTTCAAAATTTACTACGGTTAGGGGACTATTCTTGAGGGTCCCGAGGGGATTGATTTGTATTATTTCCAATTGGAGACCGTGACCCTAACAAGATCAGAGCAGCGTACATGGAGCGTTGTGATGTGATGGTTATTCCACACATTCAATTTGGACCATACTGTGTATGATCTTGGATTGAGTTGCTTTGACAACCCACCACAGGGCACACATTGGGAGTTAGTGCAGCTCAAGGGAACAAGGTCATGACAATCATATATACGCAAGGCAAGGGAGGAACGGTGGGATTTGGTCCTTCTGGCTCAGGCATATTCTAAACCTACTCTTGCATCGATGGCTGAACAACAAGGGGGTGGTGATGCTGAAGAACTCGGGGACTCCAGCCATAGCGTAGTGCACACAATGGCTGAAGGTCTGGGAGTTGCTGATCCTATCGATGAAGACCCTGTGGAAGGAGCTCCTTCAGTCAGCCAAGCTAGTGGGCTTGCTGACGAGGGTGAGGAGCTGGAAGCCCTAGTGCAAAGGATGAATATCAAAGACCACGACTACATGGCATTGTTAGAAGATGAAGGATCTAACGATGAGGATGCTATAGACTAGCAGTTAACGAAGGCTCTCGTGTACCATGGGTGTACGACTAGAGCGAGGTCAGGCAAGGAGCTATGTATAAATGATAGGAGGCCGTACAGAAGACGGTCAAATTCTAGGCCTTGTCGGTGCGGTGTACATTCACAATCGTCAAGTCTAACCCAAGATGCTACGACGTGAAGTGCGACATATAGGGATACCCTTGGTGAGTGCACATATTTCAGCCACCTACTAGAAATGCTCTATAGTGGTCCCTCACACATGTGTCGTCGCTGAGTCAGTGCATTCACATAGGAACCTGTCATCAGGATTCATCGTGAACCTCATGTACAGTGAGATCATGGATAATCTAGATTTTGAGCCACAGTCCATCATTCGGACGATTGAGACAGGGTTCTAGTACATAATCAGCTATGCCATGGCGTGGAGGGCAAAACAGAAGGCATTCAAATTAAGGTTTGGTACATTCGAGGACTCGTACCACAACCAGCCTGGGCTAATTTGAGTCATACAAGACAGGAATCTTGTCACTCATATCGACATTCAAGATTCCACGCATCCGAAGTGGGGGCAATAAGAGGGTACTGAAGCGAGCATTCTTCACCTTTGGTCCATACATCAATGCATTCCGGCACTACTGTCCAATCTTGTGCATACTGACTACAATAGCGACGGACAGAAACAATCAAGCTCTTCCTGTGGCATTCGCACACAGACAGCTGGTTGTGGTTCTTGAGGAATTTGAGGATTTCTGTTGTACAGGACCATCCTAACATATACGTCAAACATGATCGGCATGTGGGCCTGGTGAGTGTAATAACTCAGCTACAACAAGGAGAGAACGAACCACTTCTATGGGTGGATCTGCAGAGTAGGTGGTGCATGAGGCACTTGGGTGCAAACTTCTACAAGCAGTTCCACAACAAGAACTTGATAAACCTATTCAAGTGGCTGTGCAACCAGAACCAGCATAGAAAGTTTGAAGCACTCTGGAAGATTCTAGATGAGTGGATCCAGACGCACAGAAGGGAGGCAGCGAAAAAGGCTACTACAAGTGTTGACCAGGCCCCCGAAGCATTGCCACAACTACCCACAGATGGTCCTAGTGTGGCAAGGAAGACGGGGGCACAGGTGAAATGCTTCTCAGACTATATTGAGCACGAGCCTAAGGAGAAGTGGTCATCGCTACATGATAGGGGTGGTGCTCGATATGGTGTCATGGTAACTAATCTAGCCGAGGTGTATAATTGGGTCATGCGCGGCGCAAGATGCCTCCCTTTGGTTGGTATTGTGGAGGCAATTCTCTGCGGTACCACAAATTACTTTGTTGGCATAAGCAACAACACGTCACTCGCCATGGCAAATGAAAGAGTACTCTACTCCGCCATGATCACCAGGTACATGGAGGAGAAGAGCAAGAAGGGTGAGATGCAATGGCCATTCAAGATGGGCACAAGGGAGCTTCGCTTCAAGATACTGTGCAGAGATAAAGGACACTGCGGGACGAACCGCGAAAGGATCCCGCACGAGTGCACGCTACGTCATGCTAGTTATGTATGCACTTGCAACAAGTCTCTTCTTATACATAGGCACTGCTCCCATGTCATGGCCGCATGTTCGATGGTGGCACAGCATCCCGGCCAGTACCTCTCTGACTATTTCAACAAGGAAGAGGTGATGCGAACCTAGAGTGCAGAGATGTATGGTTACGACGTGGTTGGCCATTTCACTGCCCATCCGACCTGGGAGTAACTTATCTGGGCCCTGGGCACTGATGGCTAAAGGGAAAGGTTGGTCGGTGACAGGTACGGCGCATCAAGAACGACATGGATGAAGCGAAAGCTGGGCGTTGTACAAAGAGGTGCTCCATTTGCAGGGAGTCTGGGCACACCTTCAAGAAATGTCCTATGAGAAATCCATAGGACGAAGGAGATATCGGCAGTCCGGACGTCGCCGTAGGGACCTCATCCGATCGCCCCACTCGAGACGGTCCACATGGCAGACGTTGAGGTCACGGTCACGGAAAAGGTTCGTCCTGTTGAAATATGTGGTGCCCAATGCTTTGTAATATCATTTTGATTTGTCGAAAAATTAGGTGATGATGTTGTGGTGAATGGTTTGTAATGTCAGTGTGATTTGTTCGCAAAATATGTGACGACGTTGCGCTGAATGTTATGTAATGTCATTGTGATTTGTCGACAAAAGATGTTATGGCATTGTGCTGAATGTTATGTAATATCAGTGTGATTGGTCGAGAAAAGATGTTATGACATCGTGCTGAATGTTTTGTAATGTCATTGTGATTTATCCACAAAATATGTGCTCGAAAATAGTCAATAAAAAAGCAATGCAAAGGTCCATGTCGACATTTGGAGTGGCGACTTTGTCACCATTTCAACTAGCAATAGGGACCTCTCTGTATTGTTGAAGCCCCTGTCGCCACTGCCCAGGCTACTGCCGCCATTTGGAATGGCAACAATAGCCTAGTTTTGTAAAAAAAAATCGACTATTTATTTTTGTAATTTTTTTTAAAAATAATATTATTTTAAAAAATCCATAGGCCTCAAGTTAGGGCTAGCCAAATAGACGGCCCGATACGGGCACGATGCGGCCCTACCCATCGTGGCCCGGCTAATAGGTGGGCAAGGCTGCTTCGACCACGTGCTAGGGAGGCAGACCGTGCATGACCCAATAATTCGCTTGCGTCTTTGTCTTGGGCTACCAAGCACATTTAGCCTGATGGGCCGTTTTGGCCCACTTAGCCCGTTAGGCTCAAATAAATAAAATTAAAATTAAAAAATGTGTAGAATTCAGAAATAGATATGAAAATTGTAAACAATAAGAAAAATATATTGAAAATATAATAAAGAGCTTTATTAATGTTCAAATGGCTTTCTCATTAAAACATTTGCCAAATAAAAACTCAACATAAGAAAACCTTGGCAAAGGAAAAAGAGTACAACCTATAGCTCTATATACATCATTATTGTACGTGTCGTTGTCTAGGTACAGATTTTTGAACACCTCCGACAACTCTGGATTTTCCACAGAGTGTTGTGTTCGTGAATCAACTTGTTCCTAGTCCTTCACAGATAGAAGTATCTCTACCATCTCACTTGTGAAACTTGTTCTTCTCTCCTCCAATATTCTTCCAAAAAGACTGAAAGCAGACTCGGAGAAAACCGTCAAGACAGGAACAGTTAACACATCACATGCAAGTATGGATAGCACGGGATATGTTAACTTATAGGCTTGCCACAATTGCAAAATTTCGAAGCCTTCTGAGTTGAAATTCACCGTATCACTGTCTAGATAGGTGGATAGTTTCCCACTCCTTGGGGGTTCTTGGCTGAGCAGGCGACGCTATAGAAGAAGAAGACCTAGACCTGGAGGAAGAGCCACCGATGATCTTGCCCCACATATTTGTCTTGCTACTTGAGACGGGGGCTATTGGAGGTTGTTGTGAGCGGACTCCCCGGAACTTATTTTCGTACCTTTGGTAAATCTCGTGTAACAGAAAACGAACTTCTACAAAATAGTTAGTATAGTCTAGCCCTGTAGCATCACTAAGAAGATCAAGTACACTACCAAATGCTTCAATTTTAGCTATAGGATCTAAAACAAATGCAAATGCATATATGTAAGGGAATTCTATCCAATATTTAAGGTATTTACTTTTCATAGCAACAATAGCCTCTCGTAAAACTAAGTAATTTTCATACATTTTCAATTGAGTAGCAATCTGTAAAATACTATGCACAATGATAGGAGATCTTGGATAGTGGACAACGGACAAAGCAATAGTGGCCTCATAAAATTTTTCTAAAAACTGTAGTATCTTCTTAGCAACGAACCAATGTTGCTTAGTCAATAGTATACTACCGTCAGTGCTCTGATAGTGCGTTTGAATAAAAAACAAAAAAATTGCTCTTATACGGTAAAAGACTCTTAAGCATCAGGTAAGTAGAGTTTCATCTTATCGGCATGTCCAAACCGAACTTTATTCGATGTACACCCGTCGCCCTGCAAAAGTTCTTATATGCTGCTATCCTTACGTTAGAATTATTCAAGAAAGAAATCGCATCGCGAAAAGCTTTAATATACGGACTCAACCTCTTCAAACCATATTTGACTATAAGGTTAATAATATGACAAGCGCGTCGTTGATGTAGCAAGAAGGAATTAGCATATGTACTCAACACTGTAGTAAGAATATCCATGGTCCTAGAGTTCGAAGCGGCATTGTTTAAAGTAATTGATAATATTTTGTCTATAGGACCAAAATCTTCCATGACTTTGATAATACAGTCCGCAATATTCTTGCCCGTGTGCTACATCAATTAATTTCAAACCTATAATCCTTTTCTCTATTACCCAGTCATCATTAACATAATGGGCAACTACACTAAGAAAATCCTCTCTACCCCGACCACTCCATATGTCCGAGGTCAGGGCAACCAAAAATGTGCACACACTAAATAGTTCCTTTATTTTATTACTGTGTTTATTGTAGTATTTTACTAGATCCCTAGTTGTTGTTTGTCTAGAAACGGCAGAAAATCTAGGATTATGTGCGGTCCTCATGTAATTTTGCAAAGCAGCAAACTCCCCAAAGCCTAATGGTAAATCCGTAGAAGCAATTAAACGACAGAGAGATTGATAGGCTATCTCAGGATCGTAGTACTGCAGCTGCATCTGCCTCATCACCAGTTCTTGATTGGCTCGATTTCTTGTAGCATGTTTAAGTAAGTGCCCCATTCCACCTGTAGACCTCGCAGACAATTCATTGCGATAAATTTTGCAAATAGCATATGGTAACTGATGTTCCTGTGTGTCTGACTTAGTTATCTTGTCGAAATTCTCCCACACTACCGATGTAGACGGTCTCGATCTCTTTGCTTCGGTGGTCGCCGACGTAGTGCTGTCGTGGAGCGTGATGATGGAACCATGCCTTGCCCTTTCGGTTGGCTTGACGCAGCCGCAACCGCCTCCATAGACGCAACTTTCTCCAGTGAAAGTTCGTAATCAACAAGAGCAAAACTGTCGTAACTGTCCATAACGAAAATTGAAAAATCAAAACTAACACTATTATTACTTTCATCTAAGTATAACAAGTACTAACAATAAAAGTATGCAAAAAATAGTATTATACCTCTTTTCCTGGCTTGTTGCCGAAAAATTAATTTTCTAAAATTTGGCAAAGTTTTTTTGAATTTTGCCAAATTATCTCACAATGAATTTGAATTTGCACACCAGAATTTGAAAGAGAGATTGAGGAATGGATGGGTGCTGAATGAAGGGGGGTGTATGATGGCTATTTATAGAAAAAATTTGGGATCTTTTGATTTTTTTTCTTTTTTTTGCTATTTTTAAAGACCCAAACGGTCAAAAATGGCAAAAAAAAAACGGCCACAAACACCAACAGCCGGATTTTAGTCGAGCAATGCCCATGAGCCCACACTTGTGCCTAGCTTAGCGCCCGTTACTGGCACCCCTGCCATTGCCCGCCTCCTCTTTTCCTCTGCCCGATTGCCCAATGGCCAGTGCCCACTACGGCACTACCACTACCGAGTGCGGCACGACCGCACGCCCTCCTACCTCGATGCCGGCGCCGCCCTCCATGCTGGCACCTTCCCCTCCCAGCCTTCTCCCTCCATGCCAACACCGCCGCCTCCCTGCCTTCTCTTTCCTCCGCACCGGCACCGCCCAGCCATCCTCCTCCCTTTTTTCCCTCTGCTCCGGCCACCGGTGCCACCTCGCCTTTCTTTCCTCATCCTCCCAGCACCCTCCCGGCCTTGTCCTCCCTTCGCGCCGGCCGCCAGCGCCGCCTCGCCCTGACCGCCCTCCTCTTCCTTCCTTGCTTCTTCCTCCACGCTGGCGCCGCCCCGCCCTCCTCTCCTCCTGGCTCGACTCATTGGCTATCTCCCTCGGCTGGTCGGTCCCTCCGCACGTGTAACGACCCGACCTGGGGCACCCGAGAGGTCCTTCAAGACCTCCTGGAAAGTCCACTAAGACCTCCCAGGAAGTCCCACAGGATCACTCGGGAGGACCACCAGGACCACCCAGGAGGTTCAGCAGGACCACCTGGAGGTCTGGAGTCCTAACCCGAGGAGGTCTTGAGACCTAAGACCTCCCCAAGCGCCACGACCAATACCCGAGGGAGGTCGTGGGACTTGGAAAAGTCTCAAGCCCTCTGTGATCTGAACCAGTCCCAAGGATCAATGGCTAGTTCGCACATCATACACAAGTGGCAACAAACATCAACGTAAACTTTATTAACAACAAAAGAGTTGATTACAAGGTTTTGGCTTACAGGCCAGCAAAACAAAATACACAGCGGGCAAACGGTTCAATCCATCCAATACACCACAGGCAATTGGCTGGAGGGTGTTGCCTAGTTGATCTGGTCCTCCTCATCATCAAAGAAGTCATCTCTTGCTCAATAATCAAATCAAGCAAGTATGAGCACAACAACCGTGCTCGCAAGCTACACCCATCAAATAACAGAATGATATGCATACATGGATATCTCAAAGGAAGTCTTATAAGGTTGTCTTTGCATAAAGCCAAGTTTTATTTAAATACAACTACTAAGTTCCAAGGCAGCTAACAATAATTAAAATTCATTTTCTAAATTTTAGTTTTTAGTTGGATAACATTCATCAACAAGTGGTAAAGGATACCCTCCTGTCACAAGGCTCCCTGCCCAAATCCATTGGATAGAGATCCAAAACCATTTGACAAACCATTTTGAAACAAAACTGAGATCTAACTTCGAGTGGCTTTGCTAGCATGTCCATGACCGTGGACATCTATTCAAATAGATTGACACCCTACAGAGGTGTACAGCTTTACCCACATGAGATAATCCACTTATACTGTCCGCTTACACACTTCCGAAGGTGTGCGACTAAAGGGTTACCACAAGGCTTTTACAATGCTCCATTCCACTGTAGCCCTTCCTCGATAAGGTTTCGCCTCCTTTGGATAGAAACCCGCAGGATCTGGGCCCCCTCTTGCGCCATGTAGGACTTACATAGTCATAACATGACAACCCACCGCATCAGAAGGAACAGCTACGATGGAACGTTACAAATTAATTGGCCAGGTCCTACCCACTCAAGACAAGTGGTTGCACCGGGTGGCTAGCAAGATGCGGCTCTCAGACCGGTCCTTAACTGACCTAGGCGACCACCACGAACCCTGGGCCTCAACCTTTACCCAGGTTGAACCCGTGTATAAACATGCACCAGCCAACAAACCAATTCGCCCAAGTCTAAATCCATTTTCCTTTTCTTTGCTTTTCAAACACAATTACAAATCTCCATGACAACCCAATGTCATGGCTCAGCTTTTTAAACATTTAGACAACATTGGTCATTTGGCAGTAAAACATCCCAAAAACAAGATTTTGGTCTAAGCATGTCTAAGCATACATTTTTCAAGAGGTCCTGGTTCACACTGTTGCATCAACCAGGTTTTTATCTAGGGTGACAACAGATTTGAATCAATGTCAATATGGACCTTACAAAGGATTTAGGTATAGCTATGAATTTAAAGACAGATATTGAAATAGTTGAGTAAAAATAGGCATGCAGTAATATTTGAAACAAACATAAGTAATTTGAAGTAATGGGTGCAACATGGTCAATGGTGTAACTTGCCTTGCTCAAAGGCTTGAGTGTCTTCTTCTTCCTCAAAGAACTCGGGCTCTTCGGTGACTTCACAATCTACACATAAGAAAAAAATAGAGCAACTCAAATAAAGCTCAAGTAAGATCCAAATGAACTCCAATGAAACACCAAAATAAAACCAACAGAGGAACTTCAACGGTTGGAGGAGGTCCAAGGGCTGCTCAAGAAGAACCAACAGCTTGAGAGGAGGTCTAAGTGCTGGTCGGAAGAGCAAGATAATTGGAAATGAGGAAAAAGGTAAAGATGAAGGGCGGCTCAAGCTTATTTAGCCAAAGCTGCTGGGAGTTCCAAAGGGCTCCCACACTCAAGCGTAGGTGAAGGAGGAGACAGGAGCAGGTGAAGGAGGGGACAAAAGAAAGAACGGATGCTGCAAAAAGTGGTAGCATTTAATGCGACACAAACGGCATTAAATGCACTAAGACTTTTGTGGCCCTAGAGATACGGTCGGGTGAAAAGAAAATGAGCGTGATTGACAAATGGGACCAGTCAACGCTCAGCTGGGAGGTCCTGCGGAGACCTGGAGGAGGTCCTGTAGAGGTCAAGAGTGTCCTGCCCTGCAAGGGGTGGTCTTTGCAAAAAAAAGCCAGAGGTCGTGACCACCGGGGTAGTCTTGACTGGAGGGTGGTCTTTGCAAAAAAACCACAGGGATGTCTCGACCAAAGGAGGTCACGACAAACGATGAAAGAGAGGAGGTTGCGGCCCCAAGGGGAGGTCGCGACAAAACGACAAAAAGAGGAGGTCGTGGCCTCAAAGGGGAGGTCGTGACTAAACGACTAAGAGAGGAGGTCGCGGCCTCAAAGGGAGGTCGCGACCAGGAGGGTGGTCCTGGCAAAAGACCAAGAGGGTCATCTTCGCAAAAGACCACGGGGAGGTGGTCCTTGTAGAAAGACCAAAGAGATGGTCTTTGCATGAAGACCACAAGGGCGAGGAGGTCTTGGGGTAAGGAGGATTCGCGCGGCGAGGCAGGGGCCGTCCGATAGCGATCGGATGGTTCAAACTGAGCGCGCCCGTGCAAAGAGAGAGAAGGGTTTGACAGGTGGTGAGGTCCAAGGGAGGATGAGGAGGTCTGGACCAAAGAAGAGGTCCGGACGGTTCAGATGATCTCAAGGGAGGTCTTGATGGTTAAAATGAGATCAAAGGAGACCTCAACGGCCAAGATGAACTCGAAGGAGGTTTTGACGACTAGGATAGACCCGAGGGGGATCTCGACGGTCAAGACCAACAAAGGGGAGGTCTCAACGGTCAAGATGGAACCAAAGGAGATCTCAACGGTCAAGACCAACACAGGGGAGGTATCAACGGTCAAGATGGAACCAAAGGAGATCTCGACGGTCAAGACCAACACAGGGGAGGTCTCAACGATCAAGATGGAACCACAGGAGATCTCGACTGTCAAGACCAACACAAGGGAGGTCTCGACGGTCAAAATAGAACCAAAGGAGATCTCGACGGTCAAGACTAACACAAGGGAGGTCTCGACGGTCAAGATGGAACCAAAGGAGATCTCGACGGTCAAGACCAATACAAAGGAGGTCTCGACGGTCAAGATGGAACCAAGGGGAGGTCTAGAAGGGCATGGGGAGGTAAGAAGGTTAAACAAGAGAGTTCTAGAGGAGAGGAATTCAACCTGAGTTTGAATTTCAGAATTCAAGAATGTTTGAAGCACAAACCCGAGTTAGAACGTCTCGGGGGTGGTCGTGACCCTAGAGGAGGTTAAAACCAAAGAGATGGTCTGAACGGGGAGGGAGGTCCGAACCTCACGGGAGGTCTGGACCCTCAGATCTAGACAAGGGGAGGTCTGGACCCTCGGATCCAGACAGAGAGAGGTCGAGCCAGGCCAAAGGAGAGCACGGAGCGAACAAAGGCAAAGGAGAACTCCAACAACTCGAAAAGAAGCCGAATTGATTTAGTTGAAGTTCGAGTTAGTCCTTTAAAGCTCTTTTGAAATCTCAAGTTAAGCTTTGAATTCTCAACAAAACCAAATGGTTCTTTTTATTTTAAAAATTTTCAAAAAGATTCGGAAAAACAGGGTGTTACAGCATGCATGCCACGTGGGTCATGCTAGGCTAGTGTCGTACCGGGCATGACCGTTCTATCGTTAAATCTGCCGTCTACAGCCAGCCTATCGTCTTTAGGGTGGTGGTCCGGACTATCGCATTCATCTTGTGTTAGCTTGGTTCATAAACAGTGCAGCTAAACCGTGTTTAGACCGAACCAAGAGTGCCATCTGGCAGCTCTACCTGAGGGCAGAGGATAGGCGGGTTCTACCGCTTCCGCCTATCCGCAACCCCAAGGGCCAAGGTCCCAGCCCCCTGATTTCTTCTCTAAGCCTTCGGCATACGAAACGCATCCATGGCGGCGGCGGCCCCGACGAGAGTGGAGGTGCTGTCCCTCTTCCGGTCCCTCCTCCGCACGGCAAGGAAGTTCTCCGACTACAACATCCGCGAGTACACGCGCCGCCGCGCGGCGGACGCCTTCCGCGAGAACCGCGCCCTCCCCGACGCGCCGGCCGCGGCGGCGGCGTTCGCGGACGGGAAGAAGAAGCTGGAGGTGGCGAAGCGGCAGGCTGTGGTGTACTCGCTGTACGCACCCAAGGCAAAGAGCATCATGGAGATGAAGCTGCAGTGATCGGCGAGAGAGAGGTTTCACGCCCGTGCTCTCCTCCTCCTTTCCCTTTTCGGATTTGTGCTCTGTTATGTGGTAGGGTTATGGAGATTTGATGCAATTAGAAATGATCTGATATAGTGTTTGCTGGATAATTGCCATGACATGGTTGCTTTGTGTTCAATAAATTAGTGAATTTCACGATCATGATCTCTTATGTTTCACGCATCAATTACCTGCAAAGCAATATGCTTGCGGCTTCGCAATTATCGCACAACCTCAGTCCGGTACTCTGCGACCGGCCCTGGCTTTGTCTGTGACTTCTTGCTAGCACGCTGCACGCTGCACGCTATTGATGCTGAGCACAGTGCCGAATCGATAATGTTGCATTGGAATCAATTGCAGCACTCGTCAACTGTTCGATGAAATGCTGCAGTGACACATCCTCAATCACAGAAGCAAAACCAGACTAGTAAATTGCTTGTGGTTTGCGCTGTTTGCTTTTGTGTGAGAAGTAGAATAGATTGCTTATGTACTGACTGCCGAATTTCAGAGCCCTTAGACCAGAAGCTGCCTTAGCCCTTAGGTAACATGGCGGGCTCAAGCAACGTCTCCTGAGATAATTGTTTCTGTGTCAGTACGGCAAGTAGATGCCACCAGGCAGCGGCAGAATCATGCTTCCTTGCCGCAACAACAACTTGGAGTCTAGGAGGTAGCCATTGATGTAGAGAGGCCATGGTATTCTTGTAGCACTGTATCTCCGTATCTCGGTCTTGGCCTTCCTGCCTCGACTTCAAAGCACGCAGCAGGACACTGTGCCTTATTGTGGCTAGCACAGAGAAAACGCCATTGCTGCCTGCACTCCATTCACATGGGCTGGCGCTATTCCTTGTTTCTACTTCCATGTCTTGTTCATCCGAGTGTGTTTTTGTCAGATCATGTTTGAACATCTTTGATTTTCTTACTAACCTCATCAGATAAGTGTATCATGTTGCAAGTGACCATACTTTCTTGGTGTTTCTGCCAGTGAATTAAGAAATCTTCTGAACTTTCGTTTTGGTAACAAATGCCCACATAACATTAAAGATATTTCACATAATCATGGCCAACCATTAGTCAAGAGGTTGGATAATGCAGCAGTAAGTCGGTGTTAGACAGTTAGAGCAGTATAGAGAAACACGGTCAAGGTCATTGAGGCCTGAAGGGTGGTGATGCAGCAGTGAACTGGTGATCATGACTGTTAGAGCAGTGTAGAGAAACATGGTCAAGATGACGAAGGGTGGTGATGCAGCAGTGAACTGGTGACCATTACTGCGTGAAGCAATATGGTTTGATTGGAACTGTAGGAGGTAATGCACCTATGTGCAGCTCTGTGATCCAAATAGTCGAAGCATAGTATATTTGAGGAAACGAAATGGCAATGTGCTGTAGTGCTGGTGCCTGGTAGTGCCTGGTGAGTGGTGACTGGCGGTTGGTCATGGGAGATATATGAAATATATAGTCGACTTGACTTTGTTTTTTGAGACGATACAGTTAATTAACCAATTGGACATCGTTTGTTAGTTTGTACTTTACACGTTTCGCATGTGTGTATTCATAACTAGGTAATTTTGGAATTTACACATGGGTATTGCCCCCACCCAAATTGTTGCATTTTGAGCCGGACACAGGGAAGTTCATCTTCTTGTGCGCACCGAAGCTGTCACCACCTTCGGTTTCAGCAGCCCACCACGCGAGCCATCAGAGTTGGAAATGCCACACACATTCTCATCGCTGCTCTCCAATCTGAAGGCGTTCGTCCTGTGTGAGGGAGGATGGTCATCGTCCGACGCTGAACTGTCATCCATACCGTCCTGGCACGACGTTCCCTGGTCGAGCTCCTGATGGTGTGGAACGCTGTCGTGGCCGTCCTCAGTCGCTTCTGGGAGCTCGGAGAAGTACAGCAGGATATTGTTCTCGGCGGCAATCTCTTTGGTCACCTTCTTCAGCTCCATGTTTGTTGCGTCGCCGGACAACTTCCACACCAGCTGCAATGGCAACACAAACCAACCCTGTAAACTGCAGCCATCCCTCTTCCCAATGAGTCGTGCCAGAAATGAATAAGCCCCGGTTCTAATTACCATGGGATCGACGATGCCGGTGCCCTCCTTGGCCGTGGCGGTAAAGTCTTTGCCGAACTTGTCTGCGAGGATGGTGCGTGCGAACAGCAGCTCCGGCAGGTCGCCGCAACACCCGGCGGCAAACATGAGCCCGGCGGCTCCTTTATCCCATCGTCGCATTCCCTGCACACCAAACAGAATAGTCATGCAGCCATAAAGGTAAAGGAGACGAGGAGCCAGAACCAAAGATGCGAACAAGATCAGGTCAGGTGTGAAGAAGAGACGTGCTGGGGCTTATCAACTGCGTAACCTGCTCCATGAGCCGCTTGCAGTAGAGCTCAATGATGTTGAACGCCTCCAGCATGTTGTCCTCCTGTATGACCTGCTCTGCCTGCGCGGTGAAAGACGCTAGCATTAGCATGCCTGCGTTGCAGAATGTGACGTCTCATTCAATCTGTGCTTAGAGATCATTGGTACGTACGCGGTGGAGGGCACGGTCGACGTGCCCGAGGGCGAGGAGCTGGCCGACATCACCGCAGGCAATGGACTTGCGAGCGATGCGCGGCCGGCGCGTGACTCAAGTACAATGCAAAAACAACAAAAAATTCGGAATAACAAATAAAATAAAATTAGCAAATTGATTTTGATACAAATTTCTAAATAAAATAACTAGATAAACATAATTAGGAAAAATAATTAAAAAAAATCGTAATTGGATTAGTCTACCAATTCCAACAAACAATAACTAGAAATCAGAATAAAAACTAAAATAAAATTAGCAAATTGATTTTGATACGAATTCCAAAGTAAAATCACTAATAACTGTAGTTTTGAATATTTGTTTAAAAACAATCAACAATTGGATTATTATACTAATTCAACAAAAATAATTGAAATATGAGATAAAAAATAAAAGAAAATGTGCAATTTGATTTCCATACAATTCCAAGATAAAATACATAAATAAATAAATTCAAAACAAAAAAATTAAATTATCAGTTTGATAAATAAATATAATTTGGAATAAAAATTAAAAAAAGCAATTGGATTAGTATACAAATTCCAACAAAAAGAATAGGATTTCAGGAAAAATAACAATTTGATTTTGATACAAATTCCAAAGTAAAATCCCTAAATAACTAAAATTAGGATTAAAAATAAAATTAGCAAATTGATTTTGATACTAATTCATAAGTAAATTCCTAAATAAATATAATTCGAATAATTTTTTAAAAAGAATTAGTATACTAATTCCAACAAAAATACCAGATTCAAGAATTAAAAATAAAATAAAATAATATAAGAAATTTGATTTCAATAATCAAAACGAATTCCAAAATAAAATCCCTAATAAGCGTAATTCGAATAATTTTTATAAATAAATGAGCAATAGGATTAGTACACTAATTCCAACAAGAAATAATTGAAATTTGGGATAAAAAATTACAATTTGATTTCCATATGAATTCCAAAGTAAAATATTTAAATAAATAAAATTACGAACAAAAATAAAATAACATTATTAATTTTATTTCCATATGAATTCCTAAGTAAAATCCTAAATAAATATAACCCGAATAAAAATTAAACAAAAATCGCAATTGGATTGTTATATGAATTTCAACAAAAATGATTGATATTTGGAATAAAAAACAAATTAAAATTGGCAATTGATTTTGATACTTAATTCCAAATTAAAATACATAAATAACTATAATTCAACATAAAAATTTAATTAAAAGTAACATTTGGATTAGTATATGAATCCCAACAAAAAATAATTTAAATTAGGGACAAAAATAAAAGAAAATTTGAAATTCTATTTCCATATGAATTCCAAAGTAAAATCCCTGAATAACTAAAATTTCTAATAAATTAAGTATAAGTTATAATGAGGATACCACGAATGGTGTCGGAGGAAATCACGAAAGAATGCAATGATATCAATCTGTCCTACAAGAAGACATTGATCCTCAAGGAAGCGAAGAGCTGAGGCAGCGGTGACAAAGATGAGAACAATTCCATGCTGCTCATCTTAGCCGTTCAACGAGGACAATGTCATGATGCTCGTTGGAGCCGCTGAAGAGAAATGCCAGAGTCGAATGAGCCAAGTGTTGTGACGACAAGTGGTGAGCATCAGCGTTGTTGAAGAAGTCGGTAGCCAAAGAAGCTCGATGATACGGAAGCCCTAGCAGAGAGGAGATGAAGTTTTGCATTGAAGACGATCTATCGACGATATGGAGTTATCGCGTAGCTAGGAGTGTGCCATCGTTGGCGAGAAGATTCTCCATATAGTTAGACAGCGACTAAAGCAGACATACCAGCATCAGTGAAGATGAGAGGTCATGGTGGTTAGTAAGGAAGCCACATCATTGAGTTGGACAACATCGAAAAGGAGCGACCAACATGGTAGAAGAAGACACCGATCGCGTATAACATCGTGCATGTGTATATACATGCATGCATCCATACGAATAGAAGCACGAGCGTACAGAAAGAGAAGAGCAAAGAGCTCGGAGTAGAGATGACACAACAGTAAAAAAAAATAGGCTTGAGGCCATAGAGAGAGTGCGGCGGGTGTCCCTGGCAGGGATTGGTGACATTTGCACATGTATGCGTGTTGATGTCATAACGGTCAACATTAAGCAATAATTGGAGAGAAGTAGAAGATAACTATGTGGTACAGTATTGCATTGGAAGGGGTAACAGCTGAGAGATATCGATCAAGAATTGGGCTTGATGTTGGAGGTTGTAGCAGAAAAGCTGTGGTAGAGAGAAGAGATAGAAGACACACGGTTCAGTGGGGCAACCGACACGAGGGAAGATAAGTTCAAGGTAAGTCGCTCATGATGCATCGTGTATACGTGGGCAAGGTACTCTAATACCATGTAAACTAATAAGATAATTTGCTACACACATAATCAACGTATTGCTTGATATTAACAGAGGTACATGTGCATGCAATCATTTTGGAAAAGTGTAACCAAAGGAGAAAAAATAGGGGCATGTAGCTACATGATGTATACATGATGGAGAGTGGTTAATTTATTATGCTCAAGATTTTCTTCCATCAAAGCTCATACATCAATTATGTTTTTCAAGTTGTATTTTTCTTCAAGCTTCTATTGTCATTCCAAATGTTTATGATATCTTAAAAATCTAAATAGCTACAAGACATGTAAATATATTCTCAAGCATCTAAGTTATATCATTTGACATTACAAACTTTAAAACAAATCTAGCCACACAAATGCACGGACCACCCTGCTAGTTTATTAATGCTCAAAGCAGGCTTTATTGCGCATTTTCCAGATAGCCAAACATATAGCCGCAGGACCAACAGTGTATATTTTCTCCCCCTTGAGCAAGTAGCAGTAGGCCCAGCTAAGATATTGCCACAATGAGTTGGGACGACAATTAGCCCCCAAGCAAATGCCAACAATCCCCAAATCGATTTTGCAACCACACATTCAAAGAACAAGGGTTCAAGAGTTTCATTTTGACAAAAAAATAATAAGATGGGTTGCCATGCCACTTTCTCTTAATCATATTATCTTCCGTGGGGATAGCATTTCTAAACAGAAGCCATAAGAAGATTTTGACTTTAAAGGGGACTTTGGCTTTCCGGATACAGAACCAGTATGAGCATGCCAAATAATATGAGAGGTGCTTGTACATGGACTGAACTATCGGTTGTACAGAAAACCTTCCAAGTTTCATTATCATTTCTAAAAATTAGTATACAAAATGCATCCCATGGTTTGAGCTTAATAATATCACAACTTGAATGTGTACAAACAATAGTTTCGAAAATTCATTCTCGGTTCTTCTCTCCCGCCGTTCTTGCTCAATAACTCCAAAGATTTCAATCCCTCTTTTCCAGCACAAACCGAAGAACCTTGAAAAGAGATGCTACCGTTGTCTCTCATATTCCCACTTCATTGCCTATTGTAGAGACCCTTTGATTTGCTGGCTTTGTAGGGGCAATGGCCACCTAAAAAAATTGTCATTTTGCTCTCCTTCCTGTTAGCCAAGCCAGGTCTACAGACTCTTCTACAGCCGCAACCATGGAGCCCAATGTGCTAGGTCATCCCACCTCGGTAGATGTCCACTGTCCACCAGCTAGAGACCTCAATTCTCTTGTTTCTGCTGTCTCTGTTGAACCAGCTTCCCCTGCTGTCATCCCGTGGTTGCGCCGCATCTTTTGTAGATACCTTGGCAACCCACAAGTGTGCTTTGCGGCTGGTGGGATTGGTCATACTTTTGTAGTCTTCCTCCATCCAGAGGACTAGGAACACTCCTGCCATAGTAGCCCATTACGAGCTGACAGTCATGTAGTTAACATCTTCCTTCACAATCAAGGTGATAATGCCTTCTCTTTTTACTACCAGTTCCTGGTCTGTCTCACCCTGGAGAAGTTCCCTTTGGAACTTGGGGATAGGCGGGGTGTGGCTTCGAGTGTCTCTGGTTTTGCTAGCCTCGTCAATATTGATCATGCCTGCCTTCGTGGACATGATTTTGTCGCAATCTTTGTCATGGTCAAGGTAGAGTCTCTAGATCACATTCCTCATCACCTGGCCTTCCACAAGCCGGATGAATCAGGTGCCCTTGCTGATGTTTATATTAACGAGGTCTGGGATATTGATAGCCCCTCTTTCACTCCCTCACCGCCTCCTAGACCAAGACACCCATCGCCACCCTTCAGACGCCATTCTAGCTGAGCACACTCCCTTTTAAGTAGCCAAACTCAAACACAAAATCAGAATACCCTGGGTTCTCCTAGAGTCCCAAGCACTCGCTTTGCCCCAAGCTCACAAAATTTCAGAGCTGCTCCTGAATATTCGGCCTCCCTATCTCGTATGGGTGATCGTGCTAAACGATCCTTGCACCAGAATGTAAACCCAAATCACTATGACCTCTTGGCCTTCCTAGCACACTCCAACAAAGTAGTAATTCCAAGCTCCTTTGGTCATACCCCCACGCCACGGTCACCTTTGAGGGAGGAGCTTTCCACATTTGTTTAGAGCTGAGCCCCTGCCGTATTATCGAAACCTAGATTCTGGTCTCCCAAGTTAACGGTTTAGATGAACCATCCTTCCCTTGCTTTAACATCAGCTCAGGATCCATCTCTAGAGAAAGCTGCCGCTCACTTCTTTTCAGTATGCTTCCAGCCTCTGTTGACGGTCCGGTGTTACCGCTTCTTCCTGCGGTAGATTACTGCTACAAAATCAAACCAGTCGTCCCCATATCAACTCTGGCAGTAGAAGTGACTCCACTCTCACTTTCTCCGCTTTCCCATACCCCAACACTCACACTGTTGGACGACTTCGCAGCTACACTACAGCGACAACAACCTCTCTACCTCCCATCAGCTCCTGTGTGTACCATGCCTCCATCCTTGCAGCCTGTCATCTCAGGTCATGTACCGTCCCTTCCAGTGTGCAGCCCAGTAGCAGTAGTACCTTTAGAATCACCCCGCTGTGTCCATATGAAATTGCCACCTACCACTATTCATCGTCTGACAACAATTGTTCCGTTGGAACCATGTGTCCTCAACACTGCTGCTATCACCCCCAGCGCCACCAAACTACTGTAGCTTCTACCTCCAAGTGACAATGGCAAAGAGGGGATTCCTGACCTCAACGAACCCCCAGTATACATCCTGGACTCTGTGTTGGACCCGGGATTAACACCCCAAATCCTCTGTGTATTTCTGAACTAGTCCCATGATCAGTAGCTAGTTCACACAGTAAACAGATATGGTAACATCCATAAATCATATAATTATATTAATAATTAACAACAGAGTTGATTACAAGAAAGGCTTACAAGCCAACAATAAATAACACAGCGGAAGACGAAGAAGATGTAGTAGAGTCCAGTTAATCTGCCACAGGCAATCGACTGGGGTAGCGGCCTAGTCGTCGAGATCCACACCGGTAGCAAAGTCCTTCTCTGCAATTTATTTGCATGAAGCAAGGATGAGCACAACTTCCGTGCTCGCAAGTTACACCCAATAACAGAGTTAATGCATGCATGGATATAACAAAGGAAGGCTTATTGGTTAAATTTGCATAAAACAATGTTTTCTTTAAATACATGTACTAAGTTCCAAAGCAGTTATTCTATAACTAAAGTTCATTTTATAAATTCTCAATTTTATAGTCAGATAACATTCACACGTGAATGGTGAAGGATACCCTCTTATCACATGGCTTCCTGCCCAATTTCCCATTTGGATATAAATCCAAAATCATTTGACAAAGTCTTTTGAAAACAAAAATCAAAGTATAACTTTGAGTGGCTTTGCTAGTATGTCCATGACCGTGGGCACGGCTATTCGAATAGTTTTACACTCTGCAGAGGTTGTACAGATTTACCCACATGACACGACTTCTCTAGTTTGTCCGGCATATATCTATGCCACCGCTCACTACCTTAGGTAAGCGGTCTAGAGAACGTGCTAAGGCCTTTACAATGCCCCATTCTACCACAGTCCCCCCTCGCTAAGGTTTCGCCCCCTTTGGATAGAAATCCGTAGGGTACGGGCCCCATCTTGCGCCAGGTGGGACTAATATAGGTCATAACATGACTACCCACCGCATCTGAAATGAACGACCACGGTGAAACATTGTAAATTAGTTGGCCAGGTCTTGCCCATACTCTGGACATGTGGTAGTACGATGTGGCTTAGCAAAGAAACGCTCAGGGCCGGTCCTTAACTGACTTGGGCGACTTTTCATAAAAACCCATAGGCCTCAACCTTGACCAGGTTGAGCCCGTGCATCGACATGCACCATCCAAACAACCATTTCATCCAAGTACAAACCATCATTTTATTTTATTTTTCAAAGTCATTTATAAACTTCCATAACACACCAATGCCATGGATACAATTTAAACCATAATAGATTTTTGGCTGAAATTCCCCCAAATCCAACATTTTTTAGTCTAAGCATCACTAAGCATATTATTTTCAAATGGTCCTAGTTCATACTATCGTATCAACTAGGTTTTATCTAGGGTGACAATATGTTTGATTCCAATATCAACTTTGGCCATACAAAGGATTTAGGCATATCTATAAATTTAAATTACTGAATAAAAATAAACATGTAGTAATAATTTAAAACCGAATTTAAATAATTTAAAATAATGGGTGAAATTATGGTCAAAGATGTAACTTGCCTTGCTCAAATAGTTGCTCTCAAACGGCGTTGAAATCTGACTCTCCGAAGTCGTCGAAATCTATACGCGAAAATAAACCAAATTCAAACAAAATTCAAATGAAGACTCAAATAAACTCCAAATTAAATAATTTTGGTTTAGTTAGCTAGATCTTGAATTTATATGAATTTAGAAATTTGAATCGATGAAATCAGAATTTGTATGAAGGAGAATGAACCCCGGGAAGTTTCAAAATTTCATGAAATGATGAATTAGGGTTTTTCAGAATTTTGAAGTATTTTTCCGAAGGAAATCCGAATAATGACATCAGCGCCCGGTTTTCATTGACAGGTGGGCCCGGGTCCATGGTGGACCAGGTGCGCGAAAGGTATGCTACTTTGCCACGTTAGCGCCACATGGCAGCCACACACGCAAATATGCCGAGGTGGCGATGACGTGGGCACGCCACATTGTGCCGGCGGGTGGTGGTGCACGGAGACCGAAGGTCCGGCAAATGATGGTGCGGTTGCCGGTGGTGAGGTGCCGAGGAGAAGGAGGGTATGACAGGGAGCACTTCTACCTGACGTGGGTGGCTGGAGCTGGACAAAGGCGACCGGCGGCGAAGAAGAAGCGGAGGTGCGCATGGCTTGACGGCGTCATGGGTGGTCCGGTGGGGCTCCAGTGGGGAAAACGTGTGCACCAGGCGGAACGCGGTGCGGCGAATCCGATGGGGTAGAAGAGGTCGTCGGAGCCCCTTCGTTGGTGAAGAAATCGACGATGGAGTGAGTAGCGGCCGGCGGCGAGAGAACTTAGATTCCGGCGAGAGGAGGGGAGGAAAGGGGAAGGGACTTGCGGGGATGGATGGAGGGAGAGACGGGGCACCTCGTGGTCCTATTTATAGCGTGGAGATCGTGCGCGGGGAGGCGTGGCGGCGATTCAGGCCAAGACAAAGTAATCCCAAGGAGAGAGGGGAGAAAGGGAGGAGTGGGGGCGGTAGAGGTCGTGGGCTTGATCACAAGACGTCTGCATGAGAAGTGGGTGCTTGGCGGCGCTATGAGCTTTCAAGTGGCGCTAATGGCGGCGACTCGGACGCATCCGCGCGAGGAAGAAAGCGGGGAAGGAGGTGGCTCTGGCAGGTGGGTCCGAGCAAAGCGAGAGAGAGGAGGAGAATGACTAAAGGGGCCGAGGCGCCGAGAGAGAGGAGATTCAAGTAAGCAAAGAAAAGGGCTTTTTAAAAGATTTTTCAATTAAAACAATCCTAGTAATTCATTTAGGTTTTACAAAATAGCAAATAAAATCCAAAAATTATGGAAAAATTCACAAAAATTCCCTTATTTATTTTGGACTTAATAAAATATTTCCAACATATAATTGGCAATAGTTTTTGCACATAATTTATTTTGGGCTTTAAAATAATTAAGGAAAAGCTTTTAAAATTCCGAAAACTCTAGAAATTAATTAAATTATTATTTTTCAACTTAAATAAAATATAACTTCAAAGACTTCAAATACATTTTTTATTTTTAAAACTTCAAAAATTCAAATAAAGCAATCAAACTCTTTCAAATTTTAGAAAATCTAATAAAATAATAACTTTATTTATTTTTATTTTGGTAATGTAACTTTGGGATGTTACACTCCGGAAAGTCCAAAAGTGACGCTGTGCAGGTTTATGTCAGGAGAAGCCCGAGAATTCAGAAAGCTTATGACGGTGTCCACATCAACTATATAGACCGAGCCAGCCGTCGGATTGCTGCTACGGCTTCGTCTTCATCGGGCGGTTCTACCTCATCATGTAGCCTCAGTCGGCGACGCGGAAGACCCAAGACAAGAAAGATTGAAGCTATCGCTCCAATGCCAATTAAAATGAAGCCAAAATCAACTCCCAAGTCCAAGATCAGAGAACTGGTAGAGCTCTGTGGCATTAAGGTTGCAGACACTTTTAGGGAGGCAACTCTTTTGGACCCCTTGGCACATCCAGACGCTTATGCTTCCACTCATGTCTGATTTCACTTTGATGCACCTGGCCCGACTCAGACTTCAGTTGTGTTGTCTCTTAGCTTTGTGCTTTTGTCTGTAACCCCCATGGTCAACCTTTATGCTTCTGTCTACTTGTCATTCTCCTGGTCGAACTGGCTTACCGTAGTCCCTCTTCGACCACTAGTCTCTTTTATCCGCAGCTTGTACCTCTGGCTTTGTAGCATCTGTTGTCGGCTTTGGGTAGCTCGGTTCTATCAAGCTTTGTTAGCTGTCTTCTTTTGCTTCGTTTTTCTGTCTCTTTCTTTTCTGTTTCTGTTGGACAACCTGACTTTACTTTCGGTGAAAGCTATTGCTTGAACTTGGGCTGGGATTGGTTCCGATGAATCCTTAGGAGCAGACAAAACCCCTCCAAATAAAGGTGCTATCTTGGAATGTCCGTGGCTTAGGGGATGATGAGAAAAACAACTTTAGTTTTTCAGACTTTGCTAAATCTGCAACCAAACATTGTCTGCCTTCAAGAAACCAAACTCACAAGCCTTGACCCTTTCAAAGCCCGTAGACTACTACCTTCAAACTTAAGAATTTGCCACTGCCACCCATCCATTCAGTCCTCTGGCGGTATCATCAGAGCTTGGTGTGCTGCTAAGCTCGACGCCTCTTTCCTACATGCGGATAACTCTTCTCTTTCCATGAGATTCCAATCAAGAAATGACAATCTGAATTTTAGTATCACAAATGTATATGCCCCTTTCGAGGATCAGAGCCGGCAACCTTTCTTTGACTCATTGTCAAACCTACATCCTAGCATTCCAGGAGCTTGGATGGTGCTTGGTGACTTCAATATTTATAGATATGCCCATGAGAAGAACAATGGCCAATTAAACCGAACTGGTATGAACATTTTCAACAATTGGATCCGAGAGCAAGGACTCATCGATATAGACATCTCTAATAAGAAATACACTTGGTCTAATAAGAGAAGGCTCCTGACACTGATTAAGTTGGATAGAATCCTTGTTGACACAGAATGGAGCCAGATGTTTCAAGGAATTTCAGCCAAAGCTGGGATGGCAATCACCTCAGACCACAGCCCTATCATTGCTGAATTGTCTACAAACATTCCCCATTCCAATATTTTCAGATTCGAGAACTACTGGCTATCTATCCCTGATTTTCAAAACCTGGTAACGCAAAGCTGGTCAAGAGGCACTAGAAACTTAGCCAGTATCTCGGTTGTGAACCAAAAATTGAGGAGACTTCGTGAAAAGATCAGAGCTTGGCACATGCCAAAACATAGCTTGCCCGATTTGATTAGAAACAACAATTATACTTCACAGTACCTAGACAACATTGAGGAATGGAGGCCCCTAACTGCCATAGAATACATTTTCAGGAAAAATGTTCGTGAAAATATAAAGAGGATAGGGAAGCTCTCAGCTTTAAAATGAAGACAGCGGGCAAAGATCAAATGGTGTAAGATTGGTGATGAGAACACACATTTCTTCCACGTCGCTTCAACGATCAACTGACGGAAAAATAGTATAAAGGTTCTAATTGACAATGGGATTGAACACTTTGACACGGTGTCAAAATTGCATATTGCTACTAAACACTTCAAAGGATCTTTCAGCACTGCAATCCATTGGTTAGCCAATATTAATATCACAAATCTTTACCCTGAGGAACAACAAAGCCTGCACTCCTTATCAGAGGACTTCGGTTGGGAAGAAATTTTAATCACAATAACGCATTCACCGAATAATAGAAGCCCTGGGCTGGACGGTTTTACAAATGAATTCTTTAAAAAGTTCAGCATGACTTTGAAACCAGACTTGTTACAACTTTTCAAAGATTTTTGGACAACACGGCTTGACCTTACAGGAGTAAATACATCTTATATCACACTGATTCCAAAATTGGAGATGCCAACAGACATTAAAGACTTCAGGCCAATCTCGCTCCTGCATAGCATACCAAAGCTGATCAGTAAAGTCTTGGCTTTGAGATTAAAACCAAAAATCTCAGGACTAATAGATCAAATGCAGTCAGGTTTTATTACCAAGAGGTCAATAGCTGAAAATTGCCTATTAGCATCTGAATTGGTTCAACGCGCCGTAAAGAGGAAAAAACTGATGTTAATACTCAAACTGGACTTCCACAAAGCGTTTGATACAGTTAACTGGGAGTGCCTTCTATACGTCCTGCAGCAATGAGGCTTTGACAATAGATGGACCATTTGGATATGCAACATCCTATCAACCAACAAAGCACACATTCTTATCAACGGCATAGTAGGCGAAGAAATTCAATACAAACGAGGTGTACGCCAAGGAGACCCCCTATCCTCGTACCTTTTCATTCTAGTAGCTGATGTTCTACAAAGATTAATAAGGTGTGCTACGAACAATGGCATAATCTCACACCCATTAGACATACAAGGATATTCCCCAGTCTTATAGTACGCAGATGACACACTCATTTTATTGAAAGGTACAGTGCAACAAGTGTCGTTTTAAAGGAGCTCCTAGACACATTCTCTTGTTTTTCAGGCTTAAAGATAAATTATCAGAAGAGCACACTTATACCAATTCATATGTCAAATGAAGACGCAAATGCGACGGCGACAGATTTACAATTTCCCATCAGCTCTTTACCATGTAACTATCTAGGTCTTCCTCTGGCTACGAACAGAATCCACCACAGTCTGCTGCAACCGATCACCAACAAAGTGGATAGGAGGCTGGCTGGATGGATTCCAAGCCTTCTGTCTTGGGAGGGGGGAGTGACAATGATAAACGCTGTGCTTTCCGTTATACCAACATACTATATGAGTTGCCTCAAGTGGCCAGATCGTAGCATTGACACCATTAATAAGATTCGGAGAACTTTCATTTGGCGTGGAGGAAAGGAAACACATGGAGGTCATTGTCTTGTTGCATGGACGACAGTTATTTTGTCAAAAGAACAAGGACTAGGACTAAGAGACCTCAGACTTCACAACAAAGTATTGCTCATGAATTTTACGGCAAAACTATTGTCTAATCATACGGATCCGTGCTTCCAATGGATAAGAATGCGCTACATAAACAATAACATACTGACACAATCTCGCCCTAGAGACACGGCAGCTTGGAAAACAATTTCGGCAGTAATATAGACGACAGTTCAACTCACAAAAGTGATAATTGGTAATGGAGATAATACTATGTTCTGGAAGGATAACTGGACGACAATGGGCAGCTTTCAAGTTAGTTTACCCACCCTATTCACTTTTGAGACTCACCCAGATTGCTCGTTCCGTTCACAGTTCAGAGACAACAATTGGGTGATATCACTACAACTAGTACTTTCGCAACAAGTCGCTTCGTATCACCGCATAATCGTGGTGCTTTTCTATCTACCCAACAACTGCAATCGGATATTTTAGATCAGAGAGTGGCTATATCAACCATGACTGCTCCAACTACCTCGACTTTCTACAAAACATTGCCATTTCACGGTTTAAGATGGTCAGCAATGGACTACGCTTGGAATCGATCAATACCACATAGCTGCAGAGTATTCCTATGGCTAGCTTTCAGAGGATGGCTAAACACCAGAGACAATATGACAGCAAAATGTTGGACGCAAGACCCACATTGTGATCTTTGTCCTGCAATAGAAACGATTGATCACATTATTTTGCGTTGTAAGCTTGCTGACAATTGTGGATATCATGGGGATATGCCCATGATCTTAGGATGATGAAACAATTGGCAATGTTGCTTTTGGTTTGAAGTTTCAATCGTTTTCGTCAAAGTTACTGAATCTGTCAGGTCTCAAGCGGTCAGACCGGTTTTTGTGTGGCGGTCGATCGGCCAGGTCTTCTTGATCGATCGCCAATCCGGCGATCGGACCGCCGTGACTTAAGTGGAAATCGTTCACCCTGCGGTCGACCGCCGTAACGGCGTCCGACCGGTTTATGTGTCAATGATGATATTAGTTATGGACCGACTTTGGGATAGGTCATATCCTTGTTTGATATTGCATATGTGTTGCATATTGCATGTTTTGCTAACGTGGGTCAAGTTGTGAAGAACTTGTTCCTGATTCGTGTTTGCTTGTCTATTGCTATGCGGTGGCTTGGAGGTCAACGACGGTCAATTCGGCGAGGAGGATCGACTAAGCTTGGAGAGCCGAGGTCCGTAACGATCATGGATGCCGGGAGGTCAAGTGACTCAAGCATGGCGCAGAATGGATGAAGGTGACCGAACCGCAGTCGGCGCGATTGGTTGGATCTGCGGTCGGGGTCGATGCAAGTGTTAAGGTGGTCCGGTGGGAACCGGATGGGAGAGACTTGCCGACACGATGAGAGCCGTTGGATCAACCTACACGTGGCGAAGCATGGATGTGTTTTATTAGCTTTGGACTCGGTCTCACGAAAAGACCGAGAAGGGGTATTTTGGTAATTTCACCAACACCGCCTTGGTGACCTAGTGCCAACCAGCGGTGCAAGACGGCAAGGCCAAGAAGTGGATTAGGTCAAGAAAAGTGAAGACGACGCTTTGAGATGCGTGTGTGTGACCCGCTTGTATTGGGCCTTAACGGAGCCCATTAGGGTTAAGTCTTCTAGAAGCTAAGCCTCCCATATAAATAGAGATGGGGCTGTTCTCAGTAGTAATTGAAGCACTTCATGGTAAACCCTAGTTTGTCTTAGGGCTTAGGAGAAAGAGAAGAGGCTTAGGGTTCTAGGGAGATGTGTTGAGTTGTGTGCTCATGGATTGAGCTTTGTCCTTCATGGATGGAGTGGCTGTAACCAGCATCAAATCGTGAATCAATCTATGGGTGTTTGTTCAAAGATGAGTCTTCATGTGCTTTCCCTTCTCTTTTGATGATTTTGGGTGCTTCCTTGATCCTGTGGTTTTTGGTTTGTTTCGTGCCCTCTTTTACCTTGTTGTGATGTGTGGGAATACATCTAGGATCATCCAGATCATCAATCCCCCACGAGCAAGATTTGGATCAAGTTTTTGGTTTTTGCCCGGTTTTGAACCCTCCTTCGGTAAAAATAGAAAAAGGTCAAAACTTTGACGTGGATCTACTCAATCTCCACTTGGAATAGGTTCCTAATATCCTTAGGAAGGTGTGTTCCAAATTTCGTGAAGTTTGGCCTTACAGATCAAAAGTTAGACCGATTTTCGTTTCAGTTTTTCAAGCTGATTGTGCTGATTTTCTTGTTCATAAATCACGGGCGGTCTCGATCACAAAATCATGGTCGACCGCTAGGCAAAAGATTGCACCGCCAATTTGAGAGGTCGACCGCCCAACACTTTGAGATTTGGATTTTTGGTAATTTTGGGTGTTTTGCGTCGGGTTTTGATTGATTCAATATAAGTCTTCCAATCGTGCTTGATTATTGATCTTCATAGCTTTTATAGTGATTTATGATTAAAACCTCTATGTATTATTTTAAATGCATAAAGGACCATACGTCTTCATGGTCGTAACCCTAAGACTAACGACCTCCCCGGTCGTTAGTATTCCAGATGTTACTTATCGGGTACTCGGCCTGATGAGGCTTTGTGCCTAATCCCGACCGTGATAACCGCCGTAAAAATTACCGAACCGGTATTTCTTATCGTATGATGAATGGAACACGTATATACATTTCAAACCATGCGATGGTACAACCCCGAGACACCGACTATTAACCACCCTACGGTTAAGCTTTTCACAGTAACCGCAAGGAAGTTAGCACGCTGTTAATCGCTTCCACCGCTCCGACCGGTCGTAACGTTTCACCAGGGACGTCTTCTCCAGGAGTAACTGCCACCTCTTCGGAAGTTATTTAAAGGTGAAGCGCAGAAGACGAAGGGACGGACACAGAGAGACAACAAGATCAAGACCAACAAAGACAAGAACAACGCAGTTCAATGTAATATACTGAAGCCTAAGCGGTGGAATTAGATGTTAGATAATCGACTTAGACTCATATTCTAAGTCCGACACCGATTAGACATTCCCCATTCAAGTGTAATTCAGGGTAGTACTTAGCCACATCTTGTAAAACCCAGTTCATATCAATAAAGAGCGACCCCATTCCATTCCAGGATATTCCACGTCATTTTCCTCGCTCATTTTCATAAGATCGGTGACTTGATCGTCGACAATAGCTATTGGAGTGAAGTTAGTATTGAATTCAATTAAGGTGAAAAAGTGTTCGTGCTCCTATTCACCCCCCTTCTAGTCGCCTTTCCGGTCCTACAATTGGTATCAGAGCCCGGTTAGCTCTTCTCATAGATCTTAACCGGTCTTTGGAGCCATGGCGATCGACAAGTATTCACCAAACCACGTGTTCGATGGAGTTGATTTTGCTTATCGAAGGCACGCATGCATGCCTACATCGAGGCTCAAGGGCACGCTTATTTGGCTTAAGGTCAAAAATCCATATGTCGTGCCACCAATGACGATGTGATCATTCCGGATGTTGAGGCTAATAGCAAGGCTCGGAACTTTCTCGATCCAAGGCCTTAGTCGATCTCGAGTTTGAGCGTGGCTCATTTGAGGTCTCGCTCATGAGATCTGGAGGACCCTTTGTGACTACCACGAGGGCTCTATCTGCGATCAAGGAAGTGAGACAGTAACCACTCAAGAAAGAATACTCAAAGATCGAGCAAAGGCCCGTGAGTCTTTAGATGAGCCGTGGGGAGGTTCTCCAAGATTCTTCATGACCTTCAATTTGTTGATCTTGTTTTCACCGAGTCTGAGAACACACGCCACTTTTGGGTGCTCTTGATGTGAAGGTCCGGGGATGAAGATCACATCCATCAATGACAACACACTGTCATGAGTGAGCTTACCATGGATAAGCTCTACTCGAGGTTGAAGACGCATGAAATTGACTTTATCTCGCATCTCCCCAAGACAGAGTCGATGGCTTTGGTGGTCGACCCATCTAAGGGTAGCTCGACTGATTCCTTTGACTTTGGCTCATCTGGCTTTTCTTTATCAGCTTTACATTCTTTGAGCGATGAGCAGCTAGAGAAGCTACCTGAGGATGATTTAGCCCTCCTATCCACCAAATTCTCGAGAGTTTACAACAAAGTGAGGAACAGGAGGAGAGGTGGCCCTGCCACTTGTTTCGAGTGTGGTGAGCCTAACCACATTCGCTCCAAGTGCCCCAAGTCAAGGGCAAGGAGGAGAAGGACTCTCGGAGGCGCCATCAAGCCAAAGACAAGAAAGGCAAGAATCCAAACTATCGCAAGTTAAATCACCAAGTTCTTGCCGCCTCGAGAGTGTGAACATGAGCGATGTGGACTCGGAGACGGAGGACGGCGGCGATGACTCTCATAGCAAGAAGAAGGCCCAGACTTCACCAAGATGTGCTTCATGGCTAGCGACATACCATGACGCCGACTCCTCCAACGCATTTATTTACCTTTTGGCGATCCCGATGAGGTACATCCTTCACTTACTAGTATGAAACGTGTTTTAGCCTATGCTGAAAAGAAAATGTATAAGCAAGAAAAAATGATTAGGAAACAGGATGCCATGATTGATGAGTTGAACTTAGAGGTTGATAGGCTCAAATCCATTAATCCTGCTGATGATTGTGATTCTTGCTCTAGCTTGCTTAATGAACTAGCAAATCTGAAATCTGCTCATTCCTCTATTGCTAGTCAACTGAAAGATGCTTTTGATGAACTAGAAACTCTCAAGTCTAGTCCTGCTTGTATGAATGCCATTGCTTTAGATGTGACTACTGTTGATGCTATTCCATTATCTTTCTCAAAGCGTGCTTTGCTTGAATCAAAATTGATAGTGCTACAAAAGAATTGATGAAATTTGATGCTAGTCACACATGCTCTCATTGTGAGAAAAATAAGATTAAAATGAAGGAGATGTCTGAAATGATTCTTTACTCTAAAAGCGCTTCATGTGAAAACGTGTTAAACTCACACTTGAGAATGATGCTTTAAACAAGACACTAGAAGAAAAGGCTAAAATTGAACAATCCATGTCCATGATTTGCTTCCAAGAGAGTTGTTGATTCTCGATTCTTGTACTCTTTGTATTGAACTTGGGCATAATGTAGATAAGATACAAGAAGCTTTTAGAGTTAAGTTCAAAGAGCAGCTTGGATAAGATTAGGATAACTATTGTGTGTCTTGTGAGGCTTTGAAAGCCGAGGTAGCTCACTATAAGGAAATGTCCGATAGGGCTAGCAAGTCAAATAAGTGTGCTTCTTGTTATGAACTAGCCATACAAAATGACTATCTCAAAGGGACTCTTGAGAGATTTGTTGGTGGGAGGAAGAAACTCAACATGATTCTAGACAAATCTAAGGTGAGTGTGAATAATAGTGGCCTAGGTTTTGATTCCTAGAGCATTCCAAGAATCATCCACCTAAGGTTGTTAGAGCTGCTGAGAGTGGCCTGCTTGAGGTAGAACCCTCTAAGCCATCCAAGATAGTCTTCAAATCACTTTGGTTTTGCCCAAACCACTTCTAGCAAGATATGTGCTTCTACTTCATCAGTCGACCCTCAAAAGGTCAAGTACCATTGCACCTTCTCGCAAGAAGAATGGCCACATTGTTGAGTTCTCGCTCAGAGAGCCAAGATTGAGAGGAAGGATAGGATGAGTGCTTTGAGGACCATTAGAGGAGTTTCTTCACCGCTATAGTCTCTAGAGCCAAACAGCCTGTTTTTCCTGCTAGACATAGGCCTGAGTTCGTAGATGACTTCTTTGACTCCTTTGGTGGCTCTAGGCAGCTGATTCGGTTTAGGACATCGTGAGGAGAGACCACAGGTAGCATCTAGACAGGGGGAGTACCGACCTTTTGGTAGGTCGATTCGAAGAGGTCTAGGTGGTTCTCGTGTGCATTCTTATGATTTTGCTCCTAACCATTTTACTGATGCTTCTTCTGTTTTGCCTAAGCATCGTGGTGACTCATAATGGATTCCCAAGTCTTTTATCACTAACCCCAAGATCGAGGCACGATGTTTCTGCTCGTGTTTTGTAGATCCGCTCGTGCGAGGAAGGAGGACATATGGCTTGTTGACTCCTTTGTTCTTACACATGACCGGAGATTCTAGATGGTTCTCCCCTCACACGCAGCATTCGCAATGAATTGATCACATTTGGGGATGCTTCTCGGGACCGTGATGACTAAGGGCACAAGGGCGCCCACAACAAGTTCATGCTCAAGGACGCCGCTTTGGTAAGTAAGCTGAGGTATAATCTGCTTTTTGTTTCTCAGCTACTTGATGAGGGTCTAGAGGTGAGATTTAAGAGTGGTGAGTGCAGGGTTTTAGATTCCTCTAGTGAGCTTGTTTTTGAGATCTCTAGGTTTGAGAGGATCTTCTGTGCTGATTTCCGTGTCTCTTCTACTTCTAGCCCTAGGTGTCTTGTAGCTTCTGACTCCCATGATTTAGTGTTGTGGCATCGTAGGCTTGGTCACATAGGCTTCGACCACTTGACTAGAGTCAGTAGCAAGGATTTGATTAGAGGTTTGCCTAGGCTGAAGGCTGTTAGAGACCTTGTGTGCACACCCTGTAGACATGGTAAGATAGTTTCTGCTTCTCATCCACCTCTTACCTTAGTGATGACTGATGGATCTGGTCAGCTCTTGCACTTAGACACTGTTGGTCCTTCCAGAGTTCAGTCAGCTGGTGGGAAATGGTATGTGCTTGTGATTGTGGATGATTTCTCCAAGTATTATTGGGTTTATTTTCTGGTTTCTAAGGACGAGGCATTTGGCTTCTTTAGAGAGTTGGTCCTTAGACTTGCTGTTGAGCTTCCTAGAGCTTTGAGAGCCATTAGGAGTGACAATGGGACAGAATTCAAGAATTCTTCCTTTACCACTTTCTGCACTGATAAGGGAATTGAGCACCAGTTTTCTTCACCTAGAGTTCCCCAGCAGAATGGTGTTGTAGAGAGAAAGAATAGGACCCTTGTAGAGATGGCCAGGACCATGCTAGATGAGCATTCCACACCTAGGAGGTTTTGGGCTGAGGCGATCTCTACTACTTGCTATATCTCTAATAGGGTTTTCTTGAGATCTGTAATTGGTAAGACTTCTTATGAGCTCAGATTTGGTCATAAGCCCAAAGTTTCTCATTTCAAGATTTTTGGTTGTAAGTACTTCATTCTTAAACATGACAACCTTGATAAATTTGAATCTAGATGTTCTGATGGCATATTTCTTGGATATCCTGCTCATTCTCGTGGCTATCGTGTATTTAATTTTGACACTAACAAAGTTGTTGAGACTTGCGAAGTCACTTTTGATGAGGCTAGTCTTGGTACTAGACCCGATGCTGCAGGTACACAGGTTTCTTCTGAGAGCATCTTCGTCGATGATGACTCTGAGGATGAGGACCCAATCCATCCTCAAGTCCCTTCTGACATGGTTGGAGAGCCTGCTTCTACTACACCAATTTCAGATGAGCAGCCTCTTCCTACCTTCACCGACGATCAGAGTGGCTCTGATCCTACCTCCACAGCTCGTGAGGTAGATGCCACTTCGCACTGTGCTCCTCTTCACATTCAAAGGATCAAGATCCACCGAGCAGATGATTGGGATCTACATGAGCGAGTCACTCGCCTAGGTTCATTTCTCCCGATTCTCATGCACATTCTCGCTTTTGTTGCTTCTTTTGAACCCCGAGATGTCACCCATGCTCTTTTCGATGCCTCTTGGGTCAATGCCATGCATGAAGAACTTAAAATTTTGAAAGAAACAAAGTCTGACCTTAGTTGAACCTCCACCTAATCATAATGTAATTGGAACAAAATGGGTTTTCAAAAATAAGCAAAGTGAAGATGGGTTGGTAGTACATAATAAGGCTAGACTTGTAGCACAAGGGTATTCCTGTGTAGAGGGCTTAGACTTTGAGGAGACCTTTGCTCTGTAGCTAGATTAGAAGTCATTCGCATTTTGCTAGCATTTATGCATCCAAGTGCTTCAAGCTATTTCAAATGGATGTCAAAAGTGCTTTCTTGAATGGTTTCATAGAAGAAGAGGTCTTTGTCAAGCAACCACCTGGTTTTGAAAATCCCAAGTTCCCAAACCATGTTTTTAAACTCTCCAAAGCCTTGTATGGATTGAAGCAAGCCCCTAGAGCTTGGTATGATAGGCTTAAGAGTTTTCTGCTTAAAAATGATTTCAAAATGGGATTGGTTGATAAAACCTTGTTCACTCTCAGGCATGGCAATGACTTTTTGTTGGTTCAGATTTATGTGGATGACATTATTTTCGGTGGTTCCTCTCATGCTTTGGTGTCTAGATTTTCAGATTCTATGAGCAGGGAGTTCGAGATGAGTATGATGGGCGAATTGACCTTCTTTCTTGGTCTTCAAGTCAAGCAACTGAAAGAAGGCACCTTCATTCATCAAAGTAAGTACACAAAGGACCTTCTTCGACGCTTCGACATGGGAAGCAGTAGACCAATGTCTACTCCCATTGCCACGACCATTGTGCTGGACCCTGATGAGGATGGAGAGCCCGTGGACCAGAAGGAGTACCACAGCATGATCGGCTCCCTCCTCTACCTCACAACGTCGAGGCCGACATACATTTGTGTGTCTGTGGCGCCGATTTCGAGCTTCCTCGAGCTTCTCATCGTCAAGTAAAAGTCCGATATTCGTGTACCTTCGTGACACTCTTGACTTTGGACTTTGGTATTCTTCTTCTTCGCTCTCTCCATTCGCGCCTTTTCTCGATCTTGATTTTCTTTGGGTGTAGAGTGGATAGGAAGAGTATACAGGACTTGTCATTTCTTAGGCACATCTCTTATCTCTTGGTCATCTAGGAAACAAATCCTCGTTGCTGTGATACCCATCGCCGAGGCCGAGTATGTAGTCAGCAGCCCGAGAGTTGCTCTCGTGTTCTCTCGGATCTTGTCTACTCTGCGGGACTATGGGTTCTCTAGGACTAAGCACATTGATGTTAGATATCATTTCCTTAGAGACCATGTTGAGAAGGGTGATGTTGTGCTTCACTTTGTAGAGTCCGAGCAAAGAAGTTGCGGATATTTTCAAGAAAGCTCTTGATTCTTCTCGCTTTGCTTCTTTATGGGAGAGTTGGGGGTTATTAGTTCTCTTGGCCTGCTTTGAGGGGGAGTTTGCTCTTTTTGCATTCATTTGTATCGTAATGCATTTTACCATTCAACACCTTGCATTGTAATATAATCTTGTGGAGCTTTGATTATTATCCTTGTATGACTTGAATTCATACTTTATACCTTGCCATGTCCTGTGCTAGTCTGCTAGAATTCTTTTATGGCTTTTTATGTATAGCTTAGCTTTTGCCATGCTAGCTTTATTATCTGTGAGAAAATTGAATCAAAACATGACTTGTTGGATCTTGTGACTAGTTTTGCTTTAGTGATCCTTTCATGATTCATGCCATGTCATATAGGCTTAATTGAGTCTTGAACTTATTCTGAGTTTCAAATCGAGCTATGATAATTCTTAAGTCAAGCAAATAAAAAATGAGTTTTTTTGTGTGCGAAAAAACTGATCTCACCAATTCTTTCTCATGAGACGGCTTGCCATTGCACTAGGCTTGAGATCTAGCACAATGCTAAGAAAACAAATTGGCAATTGGTTGAAGCTTAGGAGGCAGTTGTGGATGGCACCCAGTCTAGGACTTGCTTTACTAAGATAAAACCAATCATTTTCAGCAAAGTGCTTAAAGTGCTAAATTCTAAATGCTTGACCATTTGATTCAAAACTGAACTCAAAATGCTCAAAATTGACTCAATTTCTAGTTTCTGGTCTCCATTTTGCTTATAGACATGGCCTGACTCATTTTTGGATACCTATAGTTAAATTATGATCTTGAGCACCTTGTCATGCCTTCAATTCATTTAATCTCATATTATTGCTATTTTGGCCTTAGCTTTGCTGTACATGTTTTTGCCATGATTGAACCTAGCTTCTTCACATAATATGGCTTGGTGTAATACTTGTACAGTCTTCATGGATAATCTTCATAGCTCCTTTTGCTCAAAGTTAAAAACAAAACAAAACAAAAAAAAACTGAAAAAAATGAAAAATTACAAAATTGCAGCCATTCCATTACATTCATGTTCTATCTTCTTCCATGCACCTTGATGAATTCATTGTCAAAGGGGGAGAAAGATTTGTGAAAATGTTGTTTTTGAGAGCTTTTTGGAGTCGTGAAAATGTTGTTTTGAGAGCTTTTTGGAGTCATAGGGAGAAAATGAAATTTTCTTGATCTTTGGTGATCATAGTGAGTGGGAACATCTCAATTGCATTCTTTTGGTCTTATTGCCTTTTCTGAATTTGAATTGCAATTCTTGAAGACTCACAACGATCAAAGGTCAAATAGAACAATTGTTCTTTCATATGGACCTAAGTGAGATTTTTGGCTATTCTTTGGAAATTGAAGCCTTTGTGCTTTCTTTTACCTTATCTCACTTGCTTATGCTATTCTGAAGCCAACTTGGTCATTTCCATTGCTTTCTCTTGCTAATGGACTAAGTTGTGCCTTTGTGCGAAAACGTCGGGTACTTTACCTTTCAAAACCCAAAACCATATTTTCTGAGAGATTGCCAATGTGTTCATCAAGGGGGAGATTGTGGATATCATGGGGATATGCCCATGATCTTAGGATGATGAAACAATTGTCAATGTTGCTTTTGGTTTGAAGTTTCAATTGTTTTCGTCAAAGTTACTGAATCTGTCAGGTCTCAAGCGGTCAGACCGGTTTCTGTGTGGCGGTCGACCGTGTTGTCTTCTTGTCGATCGCCAATCCGGCGGTCGACCGCCGTGACTTAGTGGAAATCGTTCGGCCCTGTATGGTCTCGACCGCCGTAACGGCGGTCCGACCGGGTTTATGTGCTGAATGATGATATTAGTTATGGATTGATTTTGGGATAGGTCATATCCTTGTTTGATATTGTATATGTGTTGCATATTGCATGTTTTGGCTAACGTGGGTCAAGTTGTGAAGAACTTGTTCCGGATTCGTGTTTGCTTGTCTATTCTTTGTCAGTGGCTTGAGGTCAACGACGGTCAATCGGCGAGGAGGATCGGGACTAAGCTTGGAGAGCCGAGGTCCGTAACGATCATGGATGCGGGTGAGGTCAAGTGACTCAAGCATGGCGCAGAATGGATGAAGGTGACCGAAGCAGGCGGTTCGGCGATCGTTGGATCTGCGGTGTGGGTCGGTGCAAGTGTTAAGGTGGTCCGTGGGAACCGGACGGGAGAGACTTGCCGACACGATGAGAGCATTGGATCAACCTACACGGGCGAAGCATGGATGTATTTTATGCAGTTTGACTCGGTCTTGGAAAAGATCGAGAAGGGTATTTTGGTAATTTCACCAAATACCACCTTGGTGACCTAGTGCCAACCATGTGCAAGGCGGACTACAAGGCCAAGAAGTGGATTAGGTCAAGAAAAGTGAAGACGACGCTTTGAGATGCATGCGTGTGTGACCCGTTTGTATTGGGCCTTAACGGGAGCCCATTAGGGCTAAGTCTTCTAGAAGCTAAGCCTCCCATATAAATAGAGATGGGGCTGTTCTCAGCAGTAATTAAAGCACTTCATGGTAAACCCTAGTTTGTCTTAGGGCTTAGGAGAAAGAGAAGAGGCTTAGGGTTCTAAGGAGATGTGTTGAGTTGTGTGCTCATGGATTGAGCTTTGTCCTCCATGGATGGAGTGGCTGTAACCAGCATCAAATCGTGAATCAATCTATGGGTGTTTGTTCAAAGATGAGTCTTCATATGCTTTCCCTTCTCTTTTGATGATTTTGGGTGCTTCCTTGATCCTGTGGTTTTTGGTTTGTTTCAGGCTCTCTTTTACCTTCTTTGTGCTGTGTGGGAATACATCTAGGATCATCTAGATCATCAATCCCCACGAGCAAGATTTGGATCAAGTTTTTGGTTTTTGCCCTGCTTTGAACCCTCCTTCGTAGAACAGAAAAAGGTCAAAACTTTGACGTGGATCTACTCAATCTCCACTTGGAATAGGTTCCTAATATCCTTAGGAAGGTGTGTTCCAAATTTCGTGAAGTTTGACCTTACGGATCAAAAGTTAGACCGATTTTCGTTTCGATTTTTCAGCCGACAGCTGATTTTCTTGTTCATCGTCGGGCGGTCTCGATCCAAAATCGCTGGTCTGACCGCTAGGCAAAAGAGTCAGACCACCAATTTGAGAGGTCAGACCGCCAATTTGAGAGGTCAGACCACCCAACACTTTGAGATTTGGGTTTTTGGTAATTTTGGGTGTTTTGCGTCGGGGTTTTGATTGGATTCAATACAAGTCTTCTACTGTGCTTGATTATTGATCTTCATAGCTTTTATAGCTTTTGGAGTGAAGTTAGTATTGAATTCAATTAAGGTGAAAAAATGTTCGTGCTCCTATTCACTCCTCCTCTAATCGTCTTTCCGGTCCTACAACAATGTATAGAGTAAATTAGGGCTTACAAGAGAAGCGAATTCATCACACAACATACTACAATTTCTGGAGAAAACTATGACAAGGGATAAAAGTTTTCGTAGAACTTGGCCAATCTGCTTTGCAGCCTGTGCGCATACATTATGGATTATGAGAAATATTCGGATTTTTCAACATTCTAAGGGCAATGCGACGATACTACATCAGAAGATTAAAGACTTGATCACTCTTTGGCTGCACAGGGTTAAACCCAAGTATCACAATAGCATTCGACAAAGGGCGCCTAACTCCTTCAGAATCCCCACGCCACCTGCACTTGATCTCTTTCTTCTTTTCTTCCTTTATCTTTATCTTTTCTTCTCCTTTGTTCTACTGTAACTTTTGTTTGACAACCATTGCAATATGATAGTCATAAGGTAGATATTTCTCTACCTTCTTACGTCAAAAAAAAAAAATCATTCTCAGTCCCATTTGGAACGCGGGAATCGAATGTTTCCTGTCAAATTTATGTAAAACCAATGCGTTCCAAACAGACCATGAAGTTCTTCACATTTGGATCAATAAACATCATTATATGCAAAGTACATTGACCGAGACGTCCCTTGAGCAGCCATAGGACCATCCCAAGCTCATAGCTGCATGAACAGACCACCTCATACCGCTTCGAACATATCGCTCGCGGTGAAACCTGACAGTTCGAAATCGGTACTAAAAAGTTTAAGCCACGGCCACTTCTAATCTATTAGTCTTATAGCTCCCCAACCGAATCTACTTTTCGAACCACAAAATCAGTCCATATCACACCATAAGGAAGCAGCATTGAACCATTTCAATTCGAAACTAAGCAATCAAATCCCTAGCCCGATACTTACCGATTTGGAACAGAGAGAGGGCGGCGGGCACATGGAGAGTGGCCACAAAGAGAGTGCGGTGGCGGCCAAATTAAGGAAGAGCATCAGCGACTCGCGACGAGCGGCGCCGGGGACGAGTTGCCGAGGTGAGCGTCGGCAGGTCACACCGCAAGACCTTTGTGGTTTGGGCTTGTCATCTAGGTTTTGGACCCTAGTTGGGCTTGTTTGGTTGGTGATCTAGATTTCATACTTGAGAAAAAGTGGTGTCTGGAGGTAGTATGAAAAGTAGATGATTTTTGCCTGGCCAGGCAAATCTAAAGATGAGTTGTTTGGTTGAAAACCTGTGTCTGGAATTGATGAATAAAAAATAGACCGTTGGATCAAAGCAATGAACAGTAGATGAGCCGCTACCTCCCAGGCACCACTCCGAGGCTCAAGATTTCAACGCTGCTCAAGATTGCTTTGCTTGGCCGGCAGCTTTCCTGTCATCAAGCAATCAAATCACCGGCAGTGACCAGGTGCTCCTTTGGCCAGGCTAAAGGCTTCCAGGTATCAAAGCAAACGGGCTCTAAGGGCCTGTTCGCTTCTGGTTCTAACGGCAAAGTGCCTGACCAGGACCACACCTTGTATGCTGTCGATCCACTGTTTGCTTGCCTGCCTAGCAGGCCGCCGGACTCAGACGTTAAAAACAAGCGTCTAGGAGGTCAGACATATGTTTTCAACCAAACAACTCATCTTCAGATTTGCTTGGCTAGACAAAAATCATCTACTTTTCAGGCTACCTCTAGGCACCATTTTTTCTCGAACATAGAATCCAGGGCACCAACCAAACAAGCCCTAAGGGCGGGCATGTTTGGTTTATGACCTCACTTAGCTATACTAAAATTTTATGCTAAAAGCTAGACAAAGCCAAAGCCTAAGCAAAAATAGTGTTTGAATCGTAGTCATGCCAATTTGCGGGCAATACCGAAATTAGGGTATAAATTGATGTGTTTGGATTGCAACCGTGCCAAAATTTACCAAAATTGTGAATATGACACGTGGGCCCTACATGACACCTTAATTTCATGGGTCTTGTTTTGTTGATTAAATCACAAAGAATACAACGGTTCAAACGGGTTACAAATCGGATACACCGTTTACGAGCATAGTCGGTTAAAGCTTACTTATCAAACAAATGTCGTATTCAATGCAACCAATCACTTTTCGCCACGTCAGCAAAGGAGGGGGCAAAAGCAACCAAAATTTTGGCGAACGTTTTGCTCGCCCACATAATAACCAAAGTTTGGGTGCTATTTCTATCGGTGTTACCAACTTACTAAAGACAATACCAAAATTTGGTAACATTCCAAGTGACTGCCAAAATGCTAAGGTAATACCAAAATTAGGTATGGCTCGTGAGGGCTGCGATCCAAACAGCCCCTAAAGACTTGACTAACCACATGGGTTTGGGCTTGCGGTGCACACCGTACGTGGACGCGGTTCTGCGGAATGGAAATGGAGCCTCTGCATTGAAGGCATTAGAAAACGATCTCTACCGTCTGATCCTAAATCAAAGGTTCAGATTAATAGCTACAGTATCCTGATCAAAAATCGCATTCATGGTTTGGTTTGATCCAACAAGGGAGTCCAGGGTCTTCCGTGGTGGAAAAAGAATGTTGATATTGTGTGCAAAGTAGGTCAAATTCTTTGAACTTTTACCAGGAGCTAAGGTGTGCTGTAATGTATGTGTTCTTCTGAGCATTTGACCTACGGATTGGAAAGAAATCAGTAGTTCGGTACCAAACATGAGTGACTTCTCTGCTGCAGAAAACTCTCGCGATCTACTTACGGGTGCTTGAAATTCGAGTTTCTTGATCGCTCAATCTTGACCGTTCATTCTGGACAAAATTAACTACCCCTAGGGGTGGGGTCTACATGGGCATCCCGCTTGATGCTAACCTGGATTCCCGATTATGACCATTTTTTGTTTACAAACATTTAGTACATCCGATATCTCATCAAACTAATAAAAAGGAGTTTATCCCACGCAGCGGGACGCTCGCCCCTTCTCTTCCACTCATCGAGAGGTCGATCCATGACTGGGTGCGCTTGTTTCTCTCGTAACCATCGGTTCCTCGCCCGACCCACAGCTCCTCTCCCACAATCTCTTGGAAAACTGAAAATGCCAACTCCCACGATCTCCTCTTTCTACCCCACCCGGTCACCCATCCTCTACCCCAGTCTCCCACCTCTTCTTCCACACGTCCTCTTCTCTCACCCGTCCTCACCGGCTCACCACGACGCCCTTTCCGTGACCACACCGGTCCTCTCTCTCGCGAATACACTCTCTCTTGTGACGGAGGCCGACGGTCATGGCCAGAATCAACGGCGGCGTGCCTCCACCGAGATCCTAGCGACTGAATCTAGCAGCGGCACATCTCTACCGAGCTTCCGGCGTTCGAATCCAGCGGCGGCGTGCCTCCATCTGCTCCCTCTCTAGTCTCCATCTGATCACCACAAAATCCACCCCCTATGTCTATGTGTCGACCCACTAGAGCCAGCCTTTACGCAGTCGGTGGAGGAGCTGCATCTATTGCACGGCGTGGTTGTGGCAAGGGAGCAGTCGGCAAGGCGGTAGACCTATGGAAGTGCGACGACGCATCTTTGTGCTGGTGCAGTAGTTATGAAGTGAACAATTGGTAAATACAATGCTCATGGCAATCCCTGTAGGCAGCGATGCGGTAACACGGCGTCGGGGGCGAGATAAGGCACCGAGAGAGAAGGGAGGAGAGGAGGTGATGGTACATTGGAGGAGAAATGGCGGCGCCGAGGAAGGGAGGGGAGGCAACGACGACGCACGAGGAAGGGGCAGAGACAAAGGTGTCCTTCCCTCGCCCCGCCATCATCTCAAGTCCACCACACCGCGTCCTCTTCATCCTAATCCTCCCCTACGCCACCACCTCCTACTCCACGCTGGCCGAGCAAGAACTACTGCCTCCTCCTCGTTTACCACCATGACGTCGCCATCACCTCCTCCCCTGGCCTCACACCTCCTCGATGCGATGTGTCTAGCGGGGGCTGTATAGACCAATGGCCATGAGAACCGAGTCGCGACTTGGGTTCAGGGTGGATGAAGGTGGTCGTCGACGCGTAGCTCTCTTCCTTGCCGTCCGACAATGACTGGAAATAGGCAACGTGTTGGGGATGGAAGTCGGCATCAACTTCAACTTCTAAAGGTAAATAATCTATTATGAGTTTAAAATTTTAATTTCCGGGTAGTAGTAACAGGTGATACAATAGACAAAGTTAATGTTTCTGTATATATATGTGTGAAAGAAAATTAATATTTATTATGTGGTTTAGGATCCCGTTTGCTGATATGTATCACTCTTTTTAGAGTTCTGTTGCAACGCACGAACACCTACTTCTATACAAAAAATAGGATATCAACTTTGGATGGCAACGGGCAACAACACTAAGTATGATTGTATGAAGCTGAAGAAAGGCACATGCACAAATGGAGAGGTCGAGTGAAGTATGGCTATCTGTTATCCGTTCAAGGTTTTTTTTAAAATACATTTTAATTAAAAAAGAATTATAGAAATAAATAGTTGATTTTCTTTTTTTTACAGAACTAGATATTGGTCGGTAATTCAATTGACGACAGAAAACTGTTACCATTTTAATTGACGACAGTAGCCTTGTCGCTAACAGAAAAGGAAGTCAGGCCTCTGTCGCCAATTGAAATGGTGACATAACTCTTCTCGCCAATTCAATTGGCGATATGAACTTCTCTAGTGATATGCGCCCTTATAAAAAAGAGCAATTCAGAGATTCAGTCACTGTCGTCAATTGAGCTGAATTGGCGACAAAGATCTTGTTCCATAGGCAACAGGTCCATGTCCTTGTCGCCAATTCAATTGGTGACAAAAATCTAGTTTTGTAAATTTTCTGTTTTAACTATTTATTTCTGTAATTCTTTTTTTAATGTATTATTTTAAAAAAAATCTCCGTTCAAACATAAACTGCAACTCAACAAGTAGCTCACATACGTCGTCTGCTGCTTTTGTCCGCTGTATGGATGCTGAAACGGCAGTACCGCTTTATCTGAATCATCCAAAAAACCACATCAATGTGCACGACATTGTCAACAATTGAGAACAGTAATCCGACAGAATGGAAATCCTTTCACACAGGATGCTTTCAATTGTTCTCATAGAAATGAAGTCGTTACATCTGCCGACTCAGGGCCAAATCCTTGAGTACAAAGAACTGTCCGTAGAGCCGTATGAGAAAATCAACTACGAATCTCTTTGCTTGTCTACATAAGCAGAAATCCTGACCGACGTTCAACTCAGAAAGGGAACCCCGATCGATCGTCCTTACAAATAAAGCCTTGTTTGTGAGAAATGCAAGTTTCGGCAATTCATGTGTGCCCACGGCCTCCGCATTTGGAGCACATAATGTTTCCAGTTCCTCCACAACCTATAGTAATTGCAACATCAGCATGTACAGATCATGTATCATCCATATAGAAGTAACAGCGTATACACAATTACTGCACAAAAATGATTGTCAAGCTTGTTTACCTAGACATCTGACTTTTACGATGATCCCTTGGCTCTCTAGTATTGAGTCGACGTACAAGCCTGAACCAGCACAAGTTGCACACAGCACCGCGCCTTTAGCTTCACAGCTCACACAAGGAGGATTCTTCCCAACGTTCTTCTTTTCCAAATCTAAACCAGTTGGTTTCCCAATATCCTCCTCTGGAACAGATTTGTCGTAGCAGAATAACGATTCAAGGTTACTCTTGCTTCTTTGCAGGTCATAAATTGCACTTGCTTTTATCTGCATGGCAAGAAAAATTATGAACCTCTTAACACAAACTTCTACTATCAAATAGGATGTCCAAATAGTTAGTCTACAAAATGCAACAGAGAACAAAAAGGAAAGAAGTAAGGGGGAAAACGACACCGATAGTAAAGTAAAAGATGAAGATCCAACTTCCTGTCTCCAGAAGTAGAACGTGAGTTGGTTGAGGTTGGAAAGGAAAGACGTCTAATATGAATATTTCAACAACAAATTTGCATGAAATTATCAAGGAATGCTGTTGTTATTGCTCTCCCCAGTGTTTTCAGTGTGTGTTATTCATCAACAAAGTTTCTGAATGCTGAACACAGGAAATTAAGCAGTATTTGCTATTATAAATGACCATAGCAGTGGCCTAGATTAGCCTGGCATGATAAGAACACTGTGACTTCTAATAAAGCACATACTAGATCTTTCACAAAAAAAAAAAGCGCATACTACGTACTTACGCACCAACAATATATTAATGTCACCATGTCAATTAGCACTGAGCAGTACTTACATGCCGGGCCTTACAATATGTAAAGACACACTTGTTACACATAATATCTATAAGAGGAGCTTGCCTGAGGGAGGTTGTAAAATTCCAATGGTTAAAAATAAAAATAACCATTGGAATTTTTTTGCTTAAATCAAAGCTTAATTTGAATTTTCAGAAATTAAAACCATTTAATGTGAATAATCTAAACTTCAATTAAATTCAAAACCGTTTTATTTAGGTTCCTTGAGTTCCAGAGTATTTTCTGGGAATTTTTAGAGTTTGTTTGCTATTTCTTTGAACTCGGTTTTCTTTAATCCTTTTTCTAAAATTCGGAAATTCCTTTTTTTTTCGAATTTTCCTTCGGGCCGAATTTCTTTCTCTTCCTGGGCCGTTTCTCTTTTCCCCCGGGCCGTTTCCTTTTCTCCTTGGTCCAAATTGGGCCAACTTTTCCTCCGCGTCTTGCCGGCCAGTAGCCTCCTTCCTCCTTCTCTCTCTGTCCCACGGCCCCAACCTGTCAGCCTTGTCCTCCCCGCCTCTGACTCGGTGTCTCGAAGTCGCATGCCAGCACCACCAGTCTCAACTCCAACTCGCCCTCTCCGGCCCTATTTAAGTGTGCTGCCCGCGTCAAAATTGTTGTATCGTCCTCCTCTCCGGAAGCCCTAAGCCGTCATTGTCGTGTTCGTCTTTGTTTCGCGAGATTTCTGCCGAGAAGCCGCTACCGCCTAAGTCCTTCGCCGTCGGATTCTGTCGCCGTCGTTGCACCTCGGTCTGTGTTGTCGACGCCGTTGACTTCGCTTGCTGTGTTCTAGCCGGTGCTCGCCTCTTTGTCCTCGAGAGCTCGCCGAGTCGCCGTCGCCACCGTCTCCTCCAACTCTGGCCGCGCCGTCCTGTGCGCTTCACCTCGTGTCCCCAAGTCTCCTCTTCCGATCCCCGCCTTCTTTTTGGTCTCTCCATCCCCGTAGCGCAACGCCGCCGTTCAACTACGGCCACCGTCGCCCCAGTCATCCTCCGGCCGCCCTGTCCGTCCCGTCGTGTTCCTCTCGCCGTCGCCAAGCCAGTGCTCCCCTCCTATCATTTCGGGTGCCGCCGTCGCCGCTTGCTTGAAGCTTCTTTCCGCCGCCACTTCGCTGCCTTCCTCGTCGCGCCACCACCACCCAAAGGATCGCCTCGCCTCTGGGTTCCATTTTTGTCATCAGTTGCCGCTCCCTCACCGTTGTTTGTCGCCGCCACCGTGCGCCCGAGCCATTCCCCTATTTTCCCTTCTCCGTAGCTCTCTTTCTCTCTCTTCCATGTGGCTCCCTCGTGTCAGCGTCTTCCTTTGTCTCTTTCTCTCTCTTCCAATTCGGTCCCACATGTCATCCTCTCTCTTCCTCTCACTTACAAGTGGGCCCTATTTGTCCGTGTCTTTTCTTTTTCTTTTTCAACCGAAGGAATATTCCTGAAATATTCTTTTCTCCCTCTCTTTTTCCTTTTCCGACAAATCTTCCGAGAGTCTGTTCTCCTTCGTCCAAACTCCGATTCAGTCCATTCAAATTCCTAAATTCATCTAAAATCGAGCTCTTTCTTTTAGAGTTGGTTTTGGATTTTATTTGATTTTATTTTGAATTTATTTTTGTTTCGTCTATTGTTTTCTCTCTCGTTTAGATGATCTGTTTCAAGGAGCAGGAGTAGGAACAAGTTTTGAAGATCAAATTGTGGTAACTAAGCAAAGCCAAGGCAAGTCGTAATCCATTGATCATATTGATCCTATGTTTTAAAAGTATATCGTTTTATATTCAAATGACATGCTACTTTTATATCGACTGCTTTTGGGAGTAGTTAATCACCTATCTGTCATTATGGCTCCATTGATTATTTGAATACCATGAATCATTTGTCACCATAGGATGATAATTACTAGTTGGACATATTTGTATCACCAACATGGGTATCGTAGAAATGCTTAGTCATGCTTAATTGTACGATGGCTCATGTCACAAGTTCAATAATATTAATTTGACTTAATGAGATATGGAATCGTGGCGGGTAGCTATGTTTGTTAAAATTTGTTGTGCCATGGCAGGGAATGTCATTGGTCTTGATTGAACAAAAATGATTTTTGCTCAAACGAGCGGTCGTGCAGTAGAGAGGGTGTGGGTAGCACATTGTTGGGATGAAGTAGACTCGCCTGAGTACTTGTCAAGGACTTAATCTTGTGCACTATTGAACTGTGTCATATCGTACAACCACATGTCTAGTATGGGAGTGGACCTGGTTAACTAATTAGCAATGTCTCAATTTCGATTCTGTTTTGGTGGTGTGAGATATAGGATAGACATATACTTACAATGACGCAAGAGGGGGGGCTTGTCTGGCCGGGAAGCCCAGGAAGGCATTCATTGTTGAAATCTTAGCGGACAGAATTGGGTTAACAGAGAGTTTTGTAAAGTCCTTGTGATAATCACTTAGTCGCGTACCTATGGAAGTGTGTGGTCGGACATTATACGTTGATTTATGTCTTGTGCGTAAAGTTGTACAACATCTGCAGAGTTAAAACTATTTAAACAGCCGTGTCCCCAGTTATGGACAATGCTCGGGGATTTCACACAAGAAATAGAGTTTTTATAAATAAAAAAAAATTGGTTGGAAGATGAATGAGAAGTTCACTTGGCGAATATGATTTTGTGGATGGGTTATTCACTTGGTGGTTTGGTTGGGAAGTGAATATGAACCATTATTGGTTGTGGATGGGTTATTCACTTGAGGGTTGTTTCAAAAAAACTGTTTAGTCTACTTATTTATTGTCTTTTCAATTACGCTTTACAATCTACTTATTGTATTTACTGTCATTACCCGCTTTCTGCAAAAGAACCATACAACTATTCCTTTGATCAAGCATTGCAAGAATATTAATTGCATATTGTTCCCTACGACTTGCTGAGTACTTTATGTACTCATGGCTTTAAACTTTGCTGCTTAGTTGAAGAAGGTTAGGTTGCTCAAAAGTTCCACGAAGAGGAGTTCTTTGAAGGTTTTGCGAATTAAGATGTGTTCTCCACTCGATTGTCTGTAGGCATGTTGAATAACATTTCAAAGTTTTTTTCCTGTTGCAAGAGTTTATTTGTTTCTTAAGCCTCGCGTAGCAAATTAAGTACACGCTGACCATAAGGTCCAGTTATTATTACTATTTGTTATTTTGATATCTTTTTAGTTAAATCGTTGAATAAATGGTATTTCATCGATGTTTCATTGTGTGGGCTAGCTACTGATTATGAGACTAGTTCAGAATACATAGAGGGTTTCGAATGGGTAAATCTGGGTCCCGACAGAGGTGCAGGTGCCGTGTTTGCACACGGCAACATCCCGGTAATAGGAGCTCCGGTAACAGGAGCTCAGCTTGGTGGGAATGGACCATGAGCACAAGGCAGACCAGTTTTGTTTCATGCCCACAACCAGACAAGCCACGACTGATATCCACATGGTTAATTCCACGCCCCTTCTGTGGCTAACCCGTCTACATTGTCATGTTTTCATTGTTCCAACCTACCATTTCTTACCACAACAGTGTGCCAATATTCAAAGCCATATATGCAAAAGAACCTCCGATTAAAGTGAACACATGCATGCTTATCAGTTTCTCACAACATGGTCTAACACTACTTTCACCAATCGACTTCTGAATGTAATTGTTCTAAATTCTAATAAGCAACAGAAACATTGTTCATAAATCACGACTTGGCATAAAAAACAGCTTTGCTGCTCGGTTCATCTACGCAAGTATATATATCATTCCGTTGAGAGTTTCACCAGAAAGCTCTCATAACTCATAAGGCACCAGAACCAACAAGCCACCGTTTGCAAAGGCATAAATCACAAGCCAATCAGCCCATAAGACGGCAATTTTTTTCCTGGGCATTCTAAAGATGGACAGCACTAACTCGCCAATTCGACCGAATATCTCACTCGTGTTCATTTCGATGGCTTGGTCTCAGCGTTTACTTGGCTCATTTGGATATGTTTACGATTGCCAGAGGCCATAAATTTAGGAGTTTCCTCCATTCATACAGTATTGCTAATGGCTAATCCTTTGGATCAAGAAAGTGCTAGCTTCTTCTACTTTCTGTCCTATAAGAAAAGGACGAACAATTTGGGGGACAAAAGCTAAAAAAGATGCACCAAAATGTCAAAATTCGTCCGTAAAGCGCCACAAGGTGAAATCCCCACCACCTTGGAAGTAGCAGCAACCCGGAAGGGAAACATCATCGGAGCTACACACCTAACGATCCCCACATCCGTACAGGACCAACACATCCTGATAACTCGCGAAAAAGTAAGGGAAGGGAAAACCCCGAGGAAGCAAGAAGAGGGCACCTCACCTTGGCGGAAACCGCGCGAGAGGCGGGCCGGGCCGAAGGGAAAGACAGGGGCGGCGGCGGCGGCGGCGGCAGGGATCCTCTGCCGCGGCGCGATGCCGCCGAGGCGGGCGGTGGGCGGAGCCTAACCGAGACCTCCATCGCCAAGCGCTCCGGTCGGAACAAGAGGGAAAAAATTCTCCTCACCTCGCCTCCCCCTCCGTCGCAAATGGAGAAGAAAGACAAGAAAAATAGCTCCTTGAATTGTTGTTCCGCTCCCAGATTCCAAACCGCACCAGCTTTGGGTTCATCGCCCGGACGGTGGGCCCACATGCAGAGACAGGGCGGGAGCCCAGCATCAGGCGGTGCCGGCCGAGTTTGGTAGCCCAGTAGCCGAGACAGAAGTGGAGCTGTTAGGAGATGTAGCACGATGAGCGCGCTGGCCCGTCAGTTGATGGGCTAAGAGCCTCAGATGTCGCCTACTCAGCTACTCTCCTCCCGTGGATCGCATGGTGCCGCGCGATGGCGTCGTGTTCCCCGCTGAGCATTCCCCTGCCCAGGGCCACCGCTGCCGCAGCCGTGTCTGCATGCTACTCCGGTCCTATTCCTGCCTGAAATGAGGGCGGTGTGATGGCGTCATGTCTTACTTTCACAAAGGCTATTACCGTAACTACCTTGAAACTTATCCAACTACGTATGTTGCAGGTCATTCAACCAAGGTGAAATCTGTTGAGAAACCGTCGCGGACGAGTTCAGTTCGAGTGATTATCTTGTAGATAAACTCAGAATCGTAAGAACAATATAAAAACACAAGAACATAATAATAGATTGAACACCGAGATATGAGGAGACTTCATACTTCTCTTTTTTGCTCTTCTGAAAACAACGTTACAATTGTTGAGACTCCCTCTCTTTTATATAGGCTCCTACGACCATACTCATCCTTAAGGATTTTCATCATGTCGGAGCAAATCACGAAGTGATTGCCTTCGGAATTGAGCAAGAAAAAACTTGAGGCGGTGGAGAGGATCGGGATGCTTCCAAACAAGAACCTGATCAAATGGAGATCGGCGATCGGAGAGCATTTTCTGAGCCGCGAAGATGGGAAAATCCCCGTTTTCCTTGCCTACATCGAATGTGAAATTTGAGGTTGCCAGACACAAATTCCTCATCCGCGTTCTTGAGTATTACAGGTGGAACTGTAAATTTGGCTCAATTCCATCGCTAATATCAAGATTTTCACCTATTTGTGTGAGGCATACCGGAGTGCCAATTTAATTTGAGGCTCTTCAGGTATTTCTACCGAATGGTGATGGGGAGAACCACGGCGATTCTTGGAGAATGTACATTGCGACTTCACGATGGGAGGGCCGATGAGTACATCCATATGTACTCGAAATCCTTGTGGTTGTCATGGAAGAAGAACGGTTCTACATGACTGATTCTGAGAGACGATGGCCTCTACTCACGAATTAGAGCAAATGAAAACCCCAAGTGGAGAAAGACCGTGGAGAAGACAGGGGTGATCGGAAGATGGGTGGATGCCATTATGACCTGTGAGTCAAGGGCTTGACTTCCTGGCATGTGGTGAGGGACTTCACCAAGCGTCAGATTAGCCCTCTGAAGCTTCAGACTCATTCCCTGCTTTGGTTCATTGGTCGTAATGAAGCTATCTCAGGAGGTGGTAAGTCTTTGAGATAAACTCCAACCAGTATTTTTTATTTGATTAATGTACTACCTTAAAACCTGTCTATGTTTTGTTTTCTCTCCTTTTCTTTTAAAGGTCTTTCCCCTAAGGAAATTAGAGAGCGGATCAAAGTTGATCTGCAGTGGGAGCCTGGAGAGAAGGTCAATTCTCAAATCTTGGCCATAGCTCCTGCCAAGAGAGACTGCAAGGCTTAAGGTAGATAATCAAAATTCCTTTTATCATGTATATATATTCTCCGATCAAAATTTTGATCATGCTCTATTTTTGTAGTCGGTCGGATTGGGAATCACACAAGCTGGTGAGGATCAACATCCCACCGTGGTTCCGACTGACTCGTGCCCGGATGCACTGGAAGAAGATGAATCTCCCGAGGTAATAGAACACTTCAGATGGATATATATGCAGTTTAGATAAAAGATTTCATCACCTAACTAAGTTCGTTTTTTGATTTAGGTGGAGAAGGTTGAAGGCCAGTAGTGCGTGACTACGGAGGCCGTAGATCCCAGACCGATCATTCACGACCGGACGGTTGTTACTGAAACAACTGGTCTGGAGGTTGGTGAAAACACTTCGCCCGACCAGATGGTCAAGGACGTAATCTTTGACGAACTGATCGAGGGCATCGCTTCTGACATCTTGTTGGAGGATGCAACGATTTTGACCAACCCTGCCGGTTTGGAACTGGCAAAATCGGAAGAAAAAAAAAGGAAGGGTGACGGCACAGAGTTTACTCTTCCGCACTTCAAAGTCAAATCTTGGAAGTTAACTAGGTATGTACAAATGAAATTGGTCGTATAAGTGCATACCTTTAATAATTCCTTGATTATTTAGCATTTTGAACTTCCCTTCTTCGCTCCCTCTAGGTCTTCAGGTGTTCTAGTTGTTTCCGACCGGACTCCTCCTGAGGACCAAGCATTCGTGGAAGTCCTCGACCAGAATGCTTCCCAGGATAGGGCTCCTGAGGAAAAAATGGTCGAAGAAGCCCCCGAGCAGGTGTCAATGCCAACAGTCGAGTTGGATCCAGTGGTGGTTCTAACTCCTTCTGCGGAGGTAGATGCCACTAAAGGCCCTGAACAGGTTCCTTGGTAATCCTTCTCAACCTGACAAGTTCCCTTTTCACCCCCGATTTATCGAGGATAAGGAGCTTGACGAGGCATGGGGAAAAATATCGGATCATCAAATCAAAATGCATCCTGATTCAATATTTGGCGGTTATAATGATTTGGCAATCCGGGTAAGTATCTACGACCAGTTCCATAGTACTTCGCAAAAGTTTACAAGGAACTTAAAGAGGAAAAATACTATTTGTGCAGCATCTGGTCGAGAACTTTGCTGTGGTCGGAGGACTGACGCAGCGAATTAAGGACTTGGAGCAAAAACACTCCTAATTGGAAAGTAAGAACTTCCCACTTAACATTTTTTCCTTTCTTCAAAACTTTGCCCTTTTCTAACTATTCTCCCTTATCGTATTCGATAGATTTGGAGAAAATGAAAGAAGAGACCATGGCTGAGAAAGCCAGGACAGCTCTGCTTGAATAAGAAATTAAAGCTAGGGACCGGTCGATCGACGAAGCGACGACCAGCAATGAAACACTTAACAAAAGAATTGAATGTAATATGTCGTAAACTTGACTTATTATCTTCCTTCAATTATGTTTGTGCTTATCACCTGCTTCACTCTTGTAGAGCAAAAACAAGCTTTAGACAGAACAGAGAAAACTCTAAAATTTGAGCAGGATAAAGAGGCGGCTCTTGTGCAAAGTATTGATGAAAAGATTCTATTTTTGAACAAGATGATCTTTGATATGGGATCAGGATCAAGTTTGCCTACTTTAAGAGATCTAATAGAGAAAATGAACTACTTGGGTCAACTTCTAGAGGATCTTAATAATCTGCTCAAGACTACTCGAAAGAACTATGCCCAGACCATGAAAGCAGGCGTTGCTAGTGGAGTTAGTTTTGCTTTGGCAAAACTAAAGGCTTCTGACCCCTCTATTAATCTCCAAGCTGTTGAAGATGACTTCAACTGCCTACCTGACGAGGCGACCAAATTCATGGAAGAACTCAGGCCACTCGGAGACAGAGTTGTAGAGGAGATAGAGGTCGGATCTCCATCAAGTAGTAATTAGTCTAGAAATATTTCTAGAGTAGGCCCCTGCAAATGTAAAAATATTGAATATGTATAAAACTTACCTTTTATGTCGTTAACAATGCTTTTGTTTATCCTATTGACTTTTAAAATTCTCATATACTTCCTAGCCCCCAACTGCTTTATAGTAGAAGAACTTTACTATACAAGCAGGTAGCCAAGAAAGAGAATGAAAGTCAAAACCATTTTTCTAAAGGTATGTGCTGATGTTAAGACAAAACTGATCGTTGTAATACTAGGAAATCACTGTAGTCGGAACCAGCGTATGATTTTGACTAGTTATAGATCCTTGCTTGTCATAATCGAAATACCAATCAAAAATTGTATATGGTCGGAAAAAAAACCTTGTTGTATTCGACATAAGAAAAAAAATGCAAAAATGTATGCAACAAATTATAAGTGAACTTTGCTTATATCTATTATCCCAAAGTCTGGTCGGAAGGAATGCTTAGACCTGAAGTCATATAACATATTTCGTGAAACGTGTTCAAGCTCTTTATCCGATTGGTAGCGAGGATCGTAAGAAAAGAACCGTCGCTAGGAAGCTCCTTCTAGTGGGCAGAACCACGTGCGAAAAAGGAGAGACTTCGACTAGGAGGCTTTCCGTATCCCGACCGAAGAGCTGACAAAAAGAGCGAGAATCTTGAAATAATGAAATATAATCTTCATAATCTTGAGCATATCATTCAGTATATACAAGTTATTTTGTATGATGCTCTGATTACTCATATATTTCTTTAAGAAAAGAATGTTGTCACGCGTGGAAATCATTTAGAGAATGCTCACGACTAGGACCAATACAGCGTATGACATAGAAGTCGTTGCCATAGAGTAACATAGATCCATGAAAAAGGATGTCGGAGAGAAGATTGTCTTCTCCGACCAGTTTAAATTAACAATAATGAACGACCAGAGTATAGGTATATATATATAAACAAGGTTACTTTTCTTAATAAATAAATGAATTTATTGAAATTGAAAGAATTGAAAGAATGTAAAATAATTAAACATAGAACTTACGCAATTGATCAATGTTTCAAGAATTTGACAAAATTTGCCCATCAGACATAGCTAGTCGTACGAAACTTGGTCGGGTAACTTCGACCACAATGTAAGGACCTTCCCACTTGGGAGAAAGTTTATTGCGATTTGCTTGGTTCTGAATTTTTCTGAGAACCAGATCACCTACAGGAAGGCTGCGAGGTTGCACCTTACGACTATGGTACCTTCACATGACTTGTTGATAGACTACTGATCACACAAGGGCTTAGTTTCGTCGTTCTTCAAGGAAATTGACGTCGTCGAGTCTTCGTTCATTCTGATCGTTTTCGTTAAAACGATCAGTTCGAGCAGAGCCAATTTTGAGTTCTGGAGGAAGCATGGCTTCAACACCATAAACCAAAAAGAATAGTGTTTCACCAGTCGCACGACTGGTCGTGGTTCGGACGGCTCATAATACAGATGGGAGTTCTTGAACCCAAGCTCCTGACTGTTTGATTAACTGGTCGAATACTCGGCGTTTGATCCCTTGCATAATGATACCGTTAGCCTCTTAATCGCTCCGCTGCTCGTGGATGAGCAACTGAAGCAAAATGAACTTTGACACCAAGTTCATGGCAGAATTCTTGAAATTGACTGCTAGAGAACTGGGCACCATTATCTGTGATTATACGACTGGGTACACCAAATCGTGTGATCACATTTTTCATGAGAAATCTCTTAGCGGCCTCAGTTGTTATTTTAACAATTAGCTCGGCCTCGATCCATTTTGTAAACGTATCAATCATGACGAAAAAGAATTCGAAGCCCTTGGGTGCTCTTGGAAAAGGTCCCAGAATGTTCAGTCCCCAGGTTGCAAAAGGCCAAGAAAGAGGAATTATTTGTAAGGCTTGTGTTGGCTGATGTACTTGCCGGCTATGAAACTGACATTGTACGCACTTCGTCACAAGCTCTTTTGCATCATGAAGGGCAGTTGGCCAGTAATATCCTTGCCTGATGGCTTTACCGACCAGAGTTCTGTAGGAATGATGTGCTCCACAAACTCCTTCATGGATTTCGATTAGCAACTTAATGCCATCCGTTTGAGATATGCATCTCATCAACACTCCATGAGATCCTCGTTTATACAAGGTACGTTCGATTAGAGTGTATGATTTGGCTTTTCGTGCTATACGATCGCCTCTACATCATCTTCCTAAATTATGTCATGTCAAGATAATTGTAGATCGATGTCATCCGGTCTCTACCTTGATCGTGACAGCGCCAACCGTTAACGACCTGTGGAGCATCCATGTTCCTTTGATCGGTTTGTACGACCTATAAAGAATCATATATATTCTCAGAAGGCTCGACTACCGAGGGTGAATCGAGTTGCTTGAGAAAAACTCCAGCGGGGCTCGGCCGACCTCGTGGAGGCCATCCGCGTTAACCGGTCTCGCTAGAAAGTTTTCCTTTCTAGGAATATGTTGGATCTGGAAACCGAAGAAGTGCTTTTCGAGTTTCCATACTTCCACCAGATAAGATGACATATTGGTAATTGAGCATTGATACTCTTTCCCTACTTGATTCGCTACTAGTTAAGAATTGCCTTTCACTAGTAATTTGCGAATCCCGAGCGAACGAGCTACTCGGAGTCCTGCCAGTAAACCTTCATATTCTGCCACATTATTTGTGGCAGGAAAATTTAACTGGATGGCGTACTTGATGTGTTCGCCAGTAGGGGATATCAAGACTACTCTAGCCCTCGATCCTTTTAACATCAAGGAACTGTCAAAGTACATTGTCCACACCTCGTGGTGTTCGTACTCGGGCCCTTGGATGGGTTCAGGGTTTGTCCATTCGGCAATGAATTCTGCTATTGCCTGGGACTTTATTGCTGTTCGTGAAATAAAATGGAGGTCAAACGCCCCTAGCTCAACCGCCCATTTTTCTATTCGTCCTGATGATTCCCTGTTTCCAAGGACTTGACCAAGGGATATCCGGTCGATGACGACCACTTTGTGGGTGAAAGTAGTGCCTTAGCTTCCTTGAAGACATAAGGAGACCATAGAGCAACTTTTGTACCTATGGGTATCTTTCCTTTGGTCCATGTAAGACTTAAACACGTAATAAATTGGTCGTTGGATGTTATCCCTTTCACGATCAAGACACCGCCTTACGCTTGTGGTGTTGCTGCCACGTAAACTAGCAATGTTTCTCCTGATCTCGGAGAGACTAAGACCAGGGTACTTGTAAGGTACTTTTTAAGTTCTTCAAAAGCATCGTTTGCCTCTTTAGTCCACTTGAAACTCCCATGTTTCTGAAGAAGTTTAAAGAAAGGTAATCCTTTTTCCCCTAACCTTGCTATGAAACAACTTAGTCTTTGCCATACTGTAGGTTAGTTTTGGACTTTCTTCTTGGTGGTCGGAGGGCGATCAGTCGATGGCCGCTATTTTAACTGGTTTGCTTCAATACCTCTAGCCGAGACTAGGAAACCGAAAGCGGTTTTCAGCGAAACTCGAACATACACTTTTTAGGATTCAACTTGAGGTTATGCCTTCTCAAGTTGTTGAAAGTTTCTTGTAAGTCGAGGATGTGATTGCGGCGTTGGTGGTCTTTACGACCAGATCGTCAACGTAAGCTTCTAGATTCCGACCTATTTGCGGACTAAAGGTTTTTTGCATCAACCTTTGAAAAGTTGCACCAGCGTTTTTGAGACCAAATGGCATCTTAACATAACAGTAGGTGGCATATGGGGTGATGAAGGAAGTTTTCTCCTCATCCTCTTTACACATACTAATATGGTGGTACCCTGAATACGCATCTAGAAAACTTAGTAACTCACACCCAGAGGTAGAGTCTAAGAGTTGGTCAATGCGCGGAATGGAAAAATCATCCTTCGAACAAACTTTATTAAGGTCTATAAAGTCGATACACATTCACCATTTTCCATTGTTTTTCCTAACTATTACAGGATTGGCAAGCCATTGAGGATGGTCGACTTCACGAATAAACCTAGCCTTAAGGAGTTTGTCAATCTCCGACTGGATTGCTTCCTTTCGATCGGGTGCAAAACGTCGCAGCTTCTGCTTAATCGGTTTTTTGTCAGGCTGGAGAGCTAGCCTATGCTCGATCACCTCCTGGGGGACTCCAGGCATATCAGACGCTTGCCAGGCAAACACGTCCTGATTCGCTCGGAGGAAGGAGACGAGCGACTCTTCCTATTTGGGGTCGAGTCTTGCCCCGATCAGAATCTTGCGGGTAAATGAGTCAGTATTTCCTGACCCAAGTGGCGACTTGACGCTGTCCGGAGAAGCACCTTTGTCGAGCGGTACTTCTTTTGTCTGGTCGGAGGGCTTGGGTGTCATCTTCGGTCTCGAGTGTTTGGCCTACATGGTAGATGGATTAGCCTCTCTGGTCAGAAGTTCATCGACCAGTTCAAAGGATTTTCGATCACATACGTAAGTCATTTTCCGATCTCCCTGAATAGTGTTGACTCTCTTTGGCCCTAGCATTTTCAGACTCTGATAACCATAATACGTGGCTATCAAGAACTTTGCTAATGCCAGTCGACCAAGAATTCTGTTGTATGCGGATTCAAAGTTTACCACATCAAACATAATTTTTTCTGTTCGAAAGTTATCAGGCCTTCCGAACGTAACCTGTAGGGAAACTTGTCCTATCGGTTTAGCGGTGGAGCCAAGAACTATGCCACGAAAAGCATACTTCACCGGTTTCACCTTTGACATGGGGACCTACATTTCTTCTAAAGCTCCCGCAAATAATATATTCAACGAACTACCTCCATCTACTAAGACTCGATTAACCCTACAATTATTAATAGTTAGTTCAACAACAATAGGGAACCTACCTGGTCGAGTTGAAGAGATGGGGCAGTCGTCTTTGCTGAAGGAAATTACCGTGTCCGACCACTTCGATTGCTTGATAATGGTCAGAGATTCGACTAGGTTGACCTCCCGCTCCATGGCCTTCAGATGACGTTTGGACTCATATGAAGAAGATCCTCCAAAAATCATGTTGACCGTGTGTTGGGGATCCTGGTACTCCATCTTTTCGTCGCCATCTTTGTCCTTTTTGGAGCTCGTTTCTCCGGTTCCTCAGATTATGGAAATGGTCCTTTACTTGCATAATAATCCTTGATTTTTTTTGCGGACTCGACAGCGCAAATCATGCCCCTTTCTTTGGTGAAGTGGACACCACTTCTTGTTTTTCTCGAACCCCTCGGTTGGAGCTTTCGTCTTGCCTCGACCGGTGTAGTCCTTCTTACCCTTCATGAGCTTATCAGGAATGGCTAGGACCTCCTTGTCGTCAGGTCTGCGGTTCTTTTTCTTCTTGAGAGACTTCTTATTCTTTTTCTCTGGTTTGTCCAGGCCGGGCTGAGGAATCTTGTCTTTCTGATCAATGGCTTCGCATCACTCGATTGCTTCGTTAGCGGTGGCATACTTGTCAGCCATGTCAAAAAGCTCAACGGTTGTTCTTGGAGGGTTCATTGCTATATCCTCCGTAAACTGCCGATTTCTCAGACCCGTTTTAAAAAGTCTGAATAACAGATGACTCTGCGACTTCAGGTATAGAATTGCGAACCTAGCTAAACCTCTTGATGTATTGACGTAAAGTCTCATCAGAACCCTGTCGCATTCGGTAGAGATCATCCTCCTTCCTGTATGCGATCGACGCGTGCCTCGAAGTTTGCAATTAGAAGATCACAGAGTTGCTTCCAAGTATAAATTGATCCGACTGGTAGGTTCAATAACCACGACCGGGCAGACCCTTCGAGCACGGTGGGTAGATAGTTGGCCATCACATTCTCATCGCCACCAGCAGCTCTGATGGCGGTGGTATATATTTGGAGAAATTCCAATGGGGTTTGAGTCCCATTGAACTTGTCCAAGTTGGCTGGTCGGAACTGGTTAGGCCAACGCACAGCTTGGAGCCCTGCAGAGAAGGCTCGACAACCTATGATTGATTCATGGCGCCTTCTCTGGGAAGGTGCCGGATTGTAATCAGTCGGAGACCGGTTCCTAAGATTGGAACGCTGGAACTCCGGTGTGCCGATCCGATCGTGGACATTGATGCGATGCCTCTGACCGGCCACTTGATTCAGACGATGTCGGAGATCGTTGAGTCCAAGTGGTGGTCCTTCTCAACGTGATGGGGGAGTGGCTTCCTGAAATAGCCTTCTCCCCTCGTGACTCCTTTGTCGGAATCGTCGAGGGGGTCTTGGTATCGATTGTTCCCTAGCATGACCATGTTGTCCCCCGCTGAGGGAGGAACGTTGGGATGAAGTCATAGTTTGACTCCTTGAAACCCTTTGTTCCCGGTACGCTTACGTGCGTTGCATAGTCTGTTGGAGAATTTCGGATACTTGACCTACGAGCTGTACAAAACCTGGAGTTTCTGCTAAAGTAGGATCAGAATTATTTAACATATCTTGAACACGTCATAAGTTTTGTACAGTTACCGAAGGTCGGGGGGGTTCATACTGGTCATAGGTGTACGCTGGTCTGAACCTTCCCCCGACCTTCGGATTTGCTCTATCCTATCAGTTACTCTAGGTGGGGTAATGCCAGGCGAGTTAACTGATTGACGTCGATCAGTTCTGTTGCCTCCGGAAGTTGGTGCCTGACGGCACGGATCATCTCTAACAACACGTGATGGCGTGGTAGAGAATGTAGGACCGTGCAGGGCATCTTGATTATCATCTCCGATCGCATTGACTTCGTGCTTCCAGCATTGATCTTCCGATGAGCTTCTATCGTAACTAATGGAGAGCTTCTCAGTGCTTTTGCCAAAAGTTTCCACGACGGAGAGCGGTCGGAAATAAGCACCTCCTGAGGTCTTCTCAACCTGATCCGACGAACTGCCGATCGTATGCTGAGTGTGATCATCCCCATATGGCCTACGACCAGTGAAGGCTTCATCGACACCGTCACCAGGTGTCGGTTGACTCCTGGAATTGCCAGAATCCGTAGGAGAATGTCTTTCAGCCATGATTTCATCGAGGGTATAGAGATTTTTGAGTGATGGCGCTGAAATTTCTTCACCTGTTTTGCCGGTTGAAAAGACCGGGCTTGAAGAGGTCCCCTGACATTTCGAGCTGATCGGAATGGCTGGTTCTTCTGATTGCGCCACTGGTAGTGGTGGCGCATCGTCGTCCATCCGGTCGACCTCGCTAACGTTGGCGACGTGCGAGCCGGCGGAGGAGGAAGAGGATGATGACATGTCATTTTCTTCCATGGCACGGATGCATCCTTCCAAGTCGAGGTTGGCATAGTCCGCCAAGTCGAACCAATTCTCCTCATTCCAAACTCCGGGCATAGTTGCATGAGCGATTGCAGGAATTTCAGTGAGGGTTTGTATGAGCGAAGAGTTTCTTCAGGAAACTTACATCTTCTTCCCCACGGACGGCGCCAGCTGTCGACGATCGAGTCGCCGATCTTATGAAAATGAAAGAGGAAAATGACGTGAAATATCCTGGGATGGAATGGGGACCGCTCTTTATTGATATGAACTGGATTTACAAGACCTGACTTGGAACTACCCTAAATACACTGAATGTGTGGAATGTCTAACTAAGTAATTAGGCTTAGACTCTAAGTCTAAGACTGACTGTCTTGCTTCTAATTCCACCGCTTAGGCTTTTGTGTTTGTCTTCTCTTGTTTTCTGTTGTCTCTTGTCTCGTCCCTTCGTCTTCTGCGCTCCACCCTTAAATAACTCCTGAAGAGGTGGCAGTTACTTCTGGAGAAGGCGTCCCTGGTGAAACGTTTCGACTGGTCAGAACGGTAAGGCAGTTAACAACGTGTCAACTTCTTTGCGGTTATCTGTGAGATGCTTAACCGTAGGGTAGTTAATTGTCAGTGTCTCAAGATTATATCATCGCACGGTTTGGAACATATAACACGTGTTCCATTCATCATATGGTAAGAAATGCCAGTTCATAGCTTTTTCGAGCAGCTGCTTGGTCGGAGCCTAGGCACAAAGCCTTGTCCGACCAGGGTACCCATCGTGTAACCTCTGGAACGACCAGTGAGGTCGTTCTCCTTAGGGGTTATGACCATGAAGACGTATGGTCTTTTATGTATTAATTAATACATAGAGGTTTTAATCCTCGTCAATGCGCTGAAGCCAAGCACATTCTCGTGAGGCCTTGTATAATGCTATTATTTTCGAGTGGTTCGTCGAAGTCGATATAAGACTCTACTTAGATGATTTATATAGAATTACAGTTCCACCACATAGGAATACATAGCCTGTTTGCGACTTGGCTGTATGCGGGTTCAACAAGTACCCAGCATTTGCATAGCCATTTATAGTTAGGTCTTGGTTCTTTCTGTAGAATAGAACAAGTTCTTTGCTTCCTTGGAGGTATCGGAAGATGTCCTTCATTCCCTACCAATGACTTTGGTAGGTTCTGCACTATACCTTGCTAATAGGTTTACAGCAAATGAAATGTCCGTTCTAGCATAGTTTGTTAAATATATGAGTGCTCCTATTGCACTTAATTATGAGAATTTCGGTCCTAGGACTTCCTCCCCCTCTTCTCTAGGTCTGTACGCGTCTTTGTCTTGCTGCAAAGATCTCCCGACCATTGGCACTTTCGAAGGGTATGCCTTTTCAAATCCGAACATTTCTAACACTTTCTGAATGTAGGTTGATTGATGTACTAAAATCCCTTCAGGGGTATGCTCAAGATGCAAGCCTAGGCAATATTTGGTTTTATTCAAATCTTTCATTTCAAACTCTGACTCCAGGTAAGAGCTTGCTTTCTTAATACCTTTCAGGGTTCCAATGATATTCAGATCATCTTCATATACTGAGATTATACAAAATCCATCCTGAGATCGTCGTATAAATACACAGGGATTATTCTCATTGTTCATGTAGCCTTTCTTGCATTGAAAAGTCACTTCAAGCGATTATACTACATCCTGCCTAATTGCTTAAGTTTATACAGTGACTTTTTGAGTTTCACACTATACAAATGTATATTTGCTCTGTCTTAGTTCGGGACAGGGATACATTCAGGTACCTTCATATAAATGTCCAAATCCAAATTTCCATAAAGGTATACAGTTACCACATCCATCAATTTCACTTCTAAATTCAAGTTCGCTACCTTTGAGATTAAATATCTAAAGGGTAGTTCCGCCCATGACCAGGAAATAGGTTTCTTCATAATCATCTCCTGGACGTTGAGTGAAACCTTGTGCAACGAGCCTTTCTTATTTCCATTTCTCTTTAGAACAAATACCCACCTATGCCCTACGGGGTGCATATGGGGTGACGTGCGGTTTACAGGTCCAAACACCTCTCTTTTATTCAAAAAAAATAATTCTGTTTCTATTGCCTTCTTCCAATCTTCTCAATCTGATCTTTTCTTACATTTAGCGAGCGATGCAAGCTCTGGATCAAGATCGATAATTGTGGCAATTTTCTTTGCAAAGTAAATATCGCCATTGGCTGGTGTCTTATTCATAGATTCTCCCGAGGTCTCAAAGTTTATAGCTATTTCTTCAAGGGATGATTCTTCTAATGCTTCTACTTGGTCACCGCTGCTTCCAATTACGGGGGTAAGTCCCTTTAGTTTTCCAGCTCCGATGTGTGCGCACACAACCATGCTGGTATCTCCCTTCATGGGGATGTTCAATTCTGGAATGCCTTTCTGAAGGTGTCATACTGGTGCTAGGTCTCAACTCGCTCCCCTTCTGGTTCTGGAGCACTTCGGTGATCGGCTGTATCAAGTCCTTCTTATCCTTTTTCACCAGGCGTCCTCGGTTACTTTGGATTCGAGGGGCCAGAGTTCTCGTCCTTTCTGAGGCCTTAGGATGGGATTAGGGATACCTTCATCGGTATTTCAACTCTCTCCGGTGCATTGCGTACAGGCATATGCGACTTGGTCACGCTCTTCAAATCACTAAAGTGGTCAAGCAGTTGATTCACTAATGCTTGTAAATCAATTATCTTCTAGAATGTAATGGTCTTTTAGACTTCAATTATCTTTTGGAGTTCAATTATCTTCTGGACTTCTCTATTTGCTTCACTAGTGCGCGGGTCATGTGCGTGGATTTCTATTATCTTCTGGACTTCTCTACTTCCCGATATTTTCATCAAAGGGTTGATTTCCTCCCCCTAATGACGGGAAACTACCTCATCTAATATACTATCAGTGAATCGAGCATTATGAAAATCTCTAGTCATAGGGTCCAAATACCTGATTATGGATGCTGTCATACAACCAACGTATATCCCAAACTTTCGGAGAAGGCCCATTGCAGTTCGCTGTGGTGGTGGTATAGGTACATAAACCTTACAACCAAACCTACGAAGATGAGAAATTTTCTGTGCTGACCCTTGCGCTAGTTGCATAGGTGAATGGATGTTATATGCCGACGGTCTAAAATTGATGAGAGGTGCTGCGAGCAGGACTGCGTGTCCCCAACAAGCAGTTGGTAAATTACAATTCTTCAAATGTGGTCGGGCAATAAATTTAATCCTTTTAATTAATGTCTTTGCTAGTCCATTCTGGGTGTGGACATGAGGTATGGATTGCTCAACTTTAATTCACATTACCATACAATAATCATCAAATGCCTTTGAAGTAAATTCTCCAGCGTTGTCCATTCTGGTGGACTTTACATGATGATCAGGGAAATTATTCTTAATTTAAATTATCTGCAAGATTAGCTTTGTAAAAGCGTGGTTTCTCGTAGACAATAAACATACACACGACCATTTCGAGGATGCACCGATGAGCACCATAAAATACCTAAATGACCATAACAGGGGTTGTATAGGACCGCAAAAACTCCCTGGATACGGTCTAGGAATGCAAGGAGTTCATTCTTTGCTTTCAGAGAAGAAGGTTTAGTAAGTAAATTTCTGGTAGCACATGCGGGGCACATAAAATCTTCCTGATTCGGGAAATTTATTACATTGACATTGTGTCATTGTGAATTGTTAATTATATTTCTTATCATCCTAAGACCTGGGTGGTATAATCTATCATGTTGGAGATAGGAAAGTTCAGAGCTTCTAAATACGGTTATCAGGGCAGTATAGGCTATAGGTGCCTTAATATCAGTGTAGTATAATCCAGTTTCATATGAAGGAAGTCGTTCTAATATCACTTTTCTACTTTCTTCACGCTTTGTAATAAGCAGGTATTTCTTACCATACTCTTCTCCAGTCTCTACATGAAAACCATTAGCGCGAATATCCTTGAGAGTTCTAGTCGATTCTGGGTACAACAAGGTTTCTTTAATGACCAAAGTTGTGCCGATCGAGAGTATAATTGTGGCTCTTTTTTAATCTATTACACAAGTATTGCTGCCCACGATTGTCGTGAAGATCGACATTCTTCTTGCCAATCGAAAAATTTTCGCTCTCTCAAGATGTTATTACAGCCGCCACCGCTAAGCACACTTCCTCCATAGGGCGCTACACGCATTCTAATATAATATACTTTATTAATATGCAGCAGAAAGCAAGCAACGTATAAATAAAATACTTCAAATATAATAACATAACTTGCTATTATAAATATGGGAATATAAGCCTTATAGGACTCATCATAAGAATTTAATGATGTGCTCTCCTAGAGCTTACAACCATTATTCATAGAATAAAATATTCAATGTTCTGCTACAATTACAAACTACAAGTTACCATAAAAGATCCAAGTGCAATGCGTGCACTAGATTGAATCAGCGAAGTATTCATAAACTCCTGCCTCAATCTGCTACATGGCGATCTTCTCCTCATGGGCAACTACGCCTGTGGCCGCTGTGATGTCCAAAGGAGGGATGATGGGGGCTGCTACTAGGCTGTCCACATCCATGAGTGCATCTAATGGATATGGCTCCTTCGTGCCTACAATGGCGAGGTGTGCTTCATGCTGTCCTATGCCCTTCTTCTTAGACTAGAAAGTATCAATAACGTGCGACCCACGACCTTACCCTTCTTGCCCCTCTTCTTCGTGAGAGGCTTCATCACCTTATAGCTGCTAGCATTGGCTTTATGGCTAACATTGCTTCTAGGTGGCTGTGAGATGTAATTCTTCCTGAGAACATCATCTTGAGCTTCCACAACTTGCATGGTGTCAATTAATGCAGCATACTCCTTGTAGCCATCTTGACGATGGTTGTGTGCGGATTGCACCGCATTTAGGTGAAAGGTAGAGAGGGTCTTCTCAATCTTTTGCTCATCTGTGATTACATTATCACGGAGTTGAAGATTTGTACAAATTCTAGCTATGTTAGGTCAGTTCTTCGAGCTCCTAGTTCGTGATGCCAGTCATTTCCATATTCATGCAAAGGGTTCACAAGATTACTGCTGGTAATTTACATAAAATGGTTGCAAAATTCTCATAATGCTCTTCGTGTTCCCGTACTTTTCTATGTATTTTTATGATTTACTGCTATTTTCAGTGATTAAAAGGAATATAAACAATCAAAGATAATCAAAACAGTAAATACAATACATAAATTGCACAGAAATAATAAAAACAAAGTTAAACATGCTTCAAATGCTCGAAAAGATTTAAGAATTGAATTCTTGAGGCCCTTTTCTGTTGGAAAATGAATTTTCGACAAATTCTGCAATATTAGGGGTTAATTCGTGAAATTTTAGTGCTAAGAAAATTTTTTGCATAATTTTTAGAATTTTTGAGGCCCTTTTTGCAAAAATTTCCTCACCCATGTAATTATCATCGTAATTTTCAGAATTACGAGGGTTCCTTTTTGCAAAACGGGATTTTCTTTTCCCGTTTTTTTCTCTTTTTGTTCTCCGGTCGGGCTGATTTTCACGACCCATTTGGCCTTTTCCCGGGGCCCAATCTGGCCCATGCAGCCAACCGGTGACCTATGAGGACCGGTGCTAGGGTTTCCCCTAGCACTTTGTCCCCAAAGGCGGCGGCGCTTCAAGCGCATGTGGCTGCGGTGCTTCAAGGGTGGCTCCGGCAGTGTGTGGCTAGAGGGCAGCTCCGGCATGGCTTAGCGACAGAGGTGACAGGGCCGTCGGCCAAAGTGGCGGCACTTCAAGCGGCTCAACGGCGATGGTCGATCGAGGCGGCAGGCCGTCGGCGTCGCGAGGCGGCGTCGCTTCAAGGGTTGCTCCGGCGTGTGGCCGATTTAAGCGATGGTATTGTTGGCGTGTGGGGCGGCAGCGCATCAAGGACTCGGCGTTGTGGGCGGTGGCACTTTCGATTCGAGGTGGCTCCGTGGGCTCCGGCGTGAGTCGCGGAGAGTGCGTTCTGGTGGCGGCGCCCATACGGAGGCGGCGGCCATGTGCGGGGAGCGATGCGATGTAGCGCCTTCGGGCGGCCATGCGGGGCTTAGGAGGGGTTGGTGGTGCAATGCGCTACTAGCGTCAACGCGGCTACGGGCACGCGGAGCTGCATGGCCGGTGCGGCGGCGCACAGCGTAGGACGGAGGCCCATGCGGGGCTGGTGGCCATGCGGTGACCGTGCATGGCCGGTGGCCATGCGGGGCTTCAACCGCGCGTTAGTAGCGACAGCCAGTGTGGGCAGCCATGCAGCGGCTACGCTTCAAGCGTGCAAGCGAGGCGGCCGGAGGAGCACCATGCGGCGGCAACGCTTCAAGCACGGCGGTCGGTGGCTCTCGTTCAGGGCAGCGCCTTCAAGACGCGGCGGTCGGTGGCTCGACCGTGCATGGCGGCTCTGGCGCTATGCGATGCGGCTTCAGGCCGACTGTCATGCACAAAAATCTTTTTTCGTGTACTGTTCATCCAAAAATATTGTCTATGCCATTACTGTTCATGCAATCACCGATCATCTTGGCCGACAACTTCAAGTCGGCTCGCGGAAGATTAGAACGGATTTGCAATCTATAGTGCAATCAACATCTATTCTTTCATGCAATCTACCGATCGGTATTGTGCCGGCGACTTCAAGTCGGCTCGCGGTAGGTTAGAGCAGATTTGTACCGTAGGATACAATCTAGAAAGCTATATTTACATAATTGAATGCAATCTAGAAAAACGATTCAATCTACAAGTGTCGTTCATTGATGGTTGCCTTTCGATCCGAGGCGAGTCAATCATGTTGATGACGTGTTGAGAAACCGTCGTTGGGGAGTCTAGTCCGAACAATTACCTTGTAGACAAACTCAGAATCGTAAGAACAATGCAAGAACACAAGAACAGAATAGTAGCTTGAACACAGAGATATGAGGGGACTTCAGGCTTCTCTTTATTGCCCTTCTGAAAACAACGTTACAATTGTTGAGGCTCCCCTCCTTTATATAGGCTACTGAGGATGAGGAGGCCACTGTGGGCCTAGGGCTGCTGGCCTGGGCCCGGTTTCTTGACAAAATCGACGCGAGTCAAACTCTTGCCTTTACCTGGACAACCTGTTTCTACTTTCAGATACGAGGATTAGTTTGCGACAATTTGCCTTTCAGAAATACTTATCACAAAGTCTAGAGCTGTGTCAGCACGTGGGTGATCCATGGAGCCAACATGGAGTTTTTGGCTTATATGACAATGTTGCTGGGCGTAATAGTAAGTTTAGCGTCTTGTCGAACATAATACTAGAAATAGCACTATGAAGTTGCCGACAGCCAACATAGCCAAGTTCGGTCCCTAGGGGGCTGGACTTCCCCCTGCGCACCACAAGTTAAATCTGGTCCCCTAGGGTCTGAATCTCCCTAGTATATGCCCCAAGGGCACAGTGCTGACTAGTGAAGTCACCTTGGGGCACGGTTTCGCCATGCAAAGTGCCCCTAGGGCATGGTCTTGTCCGGACTCCCTCCCATCGCTTTTGGCGTGAGATTCCCTCCCTCTCATCGCTTCTCACCGTCCCATCCATCACCTCCATCACGCTGCTGCCTCTGCATGCATGCAAAGCCACTGCGTATGCAAATAAACAGCCTGGGGGAGGGAATCCAATTCCCTCCTGTCGCTTCGCGGTTGGCGGAAAATGAGTTTGGGCAGCTATAAAACCTAGCATCGCTCTCGCTCCCATTCTCGAATTCATTCTTGTTCTCGCGCTCGGCATAGAGAGACAGCGAGAATTGAGCGAGCGAGTGAGTTTTGGTTTCGCTATCGATTAAACAGTGTTTAGAGCAGTGCTTATGACCGTATTAGTACATAAAGGTTGACATCAAGAGGAGGTAATTTTTTCCTACGCATTATGTTTATTAACCGTGTAATTAGTGAGTTGTATTTAATTAGTCATAATTAATTTAGTCGTAATTATTAAGTCCTAATTAAATAATTGTAATTAATTAATTACTTATAATTAATCTAGTCATAGTTCATTAGTCGTAATTAATTTAGTCGTAGTTAGCTAGTCATAATTAATGTAGTCGTAATTAATTAGCGTAATTAATTAAGTCCTAATTAAATAGTCATAATTAATTTAGTCTTAGTTAATTAGTCGCAATTAATTAAGTATTAATTAATTAGTAATAATTAATTTAGTCATAGTTAATTAGTCATAATTATTTTACTTGTAGCTAATTAGTTGTAATTAATTTAGTCGTAATTAATTTAGTCTTAGCTAATTAGTCGTAATTAATTAGTCTCAATAATTAAGTCTCAATTAATTATTCGTAGTTAATTAGTCGTACATAATTACTTGTAATTAATTTAGTCATTATTAATTTGCGCCTTTTGATTTGTTTCGAACTAACTCAACATTTTATCTCTTGCAAGTCATGCATCTACCGGAGCTACTCGAACCATTCTATGACGAACACCACTGGAGCAAGTTGTGGACCACCAGGGATGGGGATGGTCCTCCACCCCTCATGCTTAGGTCGGAGAAGCATTACTGAGACGTTGACCCTCGCTACATCCTAATCCTTCAGGACACAGGCTTGTTGCCCTTTATGAGGATGCTCCAGGTTAGTCACTACTTCACCCTAGATAGGAGTCTCATGTCAGCACTTGTCGATATATGGAGACCTGAGACGCACACGTTCCAATTTCAGTGGAGAGAGATGATGGTCACTCTCCAGGATGTCTTCTTCTTGACTGGTCTATCGATCACAGGAGACACAATTGTTCCACCCCATCCGCTTGCGGATTAGAAGGCCCGCTTGGCGCAACGGTTCAGCTTACCAGTGCCAGACAGGGTCTGCGGTGTGCCTCGGACATGGCTTAGATATTTCAATCAATGTCCTACGGATGCACTAGACGAGGTTGTTAGGACGCACCTCGTCGTGTACCTTTTGCATCTTTTCGGTTGGGCCTTGTTTCACATTACACAGGGTGATTGGGTGTACCCCAGCTTAGTCTGCATTGCCGAGTCTTTGGCTGCCGCTGAGCCTAGTGGGATGCCCTATTACAGCTTTGGATCAGTCGTGCTTTGCACCACATACATGTGGTTGTGTAATGCTTCACAGTGCGACACCGGTTTGAAACCGGTCCTTGCCGTCTGCTATGTGCCCCTGCAGTTGTAGAGTTGGGAGCGTTTCCCTGTTGGGTGGTGCACCATCCGAAATGCAACGCTCCTGTACGCCTGAAGGGATACGGGTAGGCTACACTAGTTGGTAATTCAAAAATTCTACCACGTAAACCATGATGCCATACAGGCAAGAGATCATAGATCGTTACCACTAGACGCGCAGTGGAGCGGAAGAAGAGTTGGAGCAGCCTGATCCAATGAAGAGTGCATCGATGTCATGGTCGTAGTCGATCATCCAGCGTCCTCGCAAGTAGATCGTCTCCTCTAGCAACCTCTGGAGTTCCTTGTGAAGATTGCAGATCGTCCTCAAGCGCAACAGCAACCGCAGTAGCGCCTCTACGGTATCCACATGTCCAGAGAAGGAACACCGTACGTCAGTTTGCTAGCACCAACTCTCACGGTAGGGCTCTCTCAAGAAGATGACGGCTAGGGTTTCGGTGGATAAACTCATGTGTTTCGCATATCTCCCAATAGCCTCAAGCATCTCCTTGTATAGTGCCCATGACGGATCCTATCCGAACACGTTTGTTCCGACCTGTTAAGTTTATACGTAATCGGTTGTGACTCGAAAAATCCTTTCTGATCACGAGTCGTTAGCGGCTCCTAGCAGGACATAACGATTTCCGAATACACACGAATTATATCGGACGAACCTTATTGCAATATGATCTGCTACCGGGTCCTTATCACTAATGACCAGCTCGTATCTCTATACGACCAGCTCATATTTGGTCTCGACCAGTTCGTAACTCCTTACGACCAGGTTTCGACCACTTAGTGATCATGTTCGACCAGCCTATGACTAGCTCGTATCTCTATATGACTAGTCCGTATCTGATCAAACTAAAAGACCTACTCATGTATTCTCCCTTTGCCTCAAGGTATCTAGTTGAACTCCAGGTGAGATTTATGTCATCCATGGACTGTTCAATACTTTCTCAATTAAGTGCCGGATAACTTCACGTGGTCGAACACTTCGACCACTAGTGGCATGGCCATGCACTTTCTTTATCCGACCACATCGAGGGGCCCAGAGATATCTCTCCTGTTATGTTAGGAGGGGCAAATCCCATATCCGACCAGTCACATTCCTCCACATGTTTAATAGCATACCCGAAAGCTACCTTTATAACTACCCAGTTACGGAGTAACGTTTGGCAACCCCTAAGTGCACTATTACACATGTAGGAAACCATGCTGATCTTAGGTCTATGGATTATACATCATCATTGCTTGAGACCAACTGACGACATATAGAATCATAACAATCTCAACAGTGTATCAAGGTGGGTCAATCCAACCCCATGTTCTCTAACATGTGTTCACATTATTGATTCGATATCCCTATATCCATGACCGGTGAAACATGGTCATTAATCAATACATGTGTTGGTCGATAAGTCACTAGTGTTCCGACCAGTGACATCCGAATAGGGATACTTTTAGAACGACATCATATAAGTTAAAAGTGCTTTACCAACAAGTCACATACTTGTTAATCTTTATAACCAATGATTCATTTAAGGAACAAAATAACACTTATTCAATTAATCATAAACATAGACGTGATACAATCATCTCTATGATTGCCTCCAGGGCATATCACTAATAGTCTCCCACTTGCACTAGGGTCAATCATATAGGTATCTTATACCCATTGCTCTTGTGTGCGCCTCAAGCTTAGGTTGCGGGAGAGGCTTTGTCAACAGATCAGAAATATTCAAATCCGTGTGTACTTTGCATATCTTCACATCACCTCTCTCAACGATCTCACGAGTGATGTGATATCGCCGAAGTATGTGCTTGGATTTTTTATGCGATCTAGGCTCCTTAGATTATGCAATGGCTGCACTATTGTCACAATAGAGATCTGTTAGACTGGAAGCACTAGAAACCACACTCAGTTCATAAATGAACTTTCTTATCCATACGGCCTCTTTTGCAGCTTCCGAAGTTGCAATGTACTCGGCCTCTATTATAGAATCAGCAAGTGTTCCTTACTTGGAACTTTTCCAGCTTATTACTCCTCCATTAAGACAAAACACAAACCTAGATTCTGATCTGAAATCATCCTTGTCGGTTTGGAAGCTAGCATCGGTGTAACCATTTATGACCAGCTCTTCCTCACCTCTATAAACAAGGAATGCATCTTTAGTCCTTCTCAAGTACTTAAGGATATTATTGACTGCTATCCAGTGACCTTCACCTGGACCTGATTGATATCTACTCATAACACTTAGTATACGACACATCTGGTCGTGTACATAGCATGGCGTACATGATAGATCCAACAACCGAAGCATATGGGATTCTACTCATTTTGTCTCGCTCATTAGTGGTTGTAGGACACTGACTCTTGCTAAGATTAATACCATGTGCCATGGGCAAGAAACCTTTATTGGAATCTTGCATGTTGAACAGTTTCAACACCTTGTCTATGTACATATCCTGGCTTAATCTAATTAGCCTTTTAGATCTATCTTTATAGATCCTTATACCGACAATATATGCTACATCTCCTAAATCTTTTATTGAGAAACTATTTCTTAATGAAGTTTTAACAGATTCAAGATTTGGAATGTCATTTTCGACTAGTAGTATGTCGTCCACATACAATATCAGAAACACAAATTTTTTCCCACTAACTTTCTTGTAAACACAAGGTTCTTCTTCGTTCTTGATGAAGTCAAACCCTTTAACCAACTCTGAGATGCTTGCTTTAATCCATAGATGGATTTCTTAAGCTTGCATACCTTCCTTTGAATCGACAAAACCTTCAGGTTGTGTCATGTACACATCCTCACTTAGTTTTCCATTTAGGAAAGACGTTTTGACATCATTTGCCATATCTCATAATCGAAATATGCAGCAATAGCTAGAATGATCTAAATAGACTTAAGCATCACGACAGACGAGAAGGCTTCATCATAATCAACTCCTTGAATTTGTTTGAAACCCTTTGCGACCAGTCGTGCCTTATGAATGTGAACATTTCCATCCATATATATCTTTCTCTTAAAAATCCATTTGTACTCAATAGTTTTAACACCATCAGGTGCATCAACCAAGTTCCAAACTTGATTGTCATACATGGATTTTATTTCGGATCTCATGGCTTCAAGCCATGATTCAGAATCTGGGTCCACCGTCGCTTCCGCATAAGTTTTAGGCTCATCATTATTCAATAATAAAACATTATACCCATACCTTATAGGCAATTGACGTGGCCTTTTTTTTATCTACGTGGGGTTGATGCTTCATCTACAGGTTCAACAACATTTTGTTCATCCTGTAGAGGTTCAGTAGGAGTTGAAACATTTTTAGATGGTTCCCGAATTTCCTCGAGTTGCACCTTGTTCCCACTGACTCCTTTGGAAAGAAACTATTTCTCCAAGAAGACACCATTATGGGCAACAAACACTTTGTTATCAACCCGATTATAATAATAATATCCTTTAGTTTCCTTATGATACCCCGCAAAGAAGCACTTATCGGACTTGGCTGTGAGTTTATCAGACGTCAAACATTTTATATAAACCTCACAACCCCATACCCTGAGAAAAAGACAATCCAAGACTCTTCCCGATCCATATCTCATATGGTGTCTTCTCTACAGTTTTTGATAGAACCCTATTTAAAGTGAAAGCCACTGTTTCTAGAGCGTATCCCCAGAATTGCAATGGACGATCAAGTTGGCTCATCATAGATAGAACCATGTCCAACAATGTTTGGTTCTATCGTTCAAACACCCTATTCCATTAAGGCATCCTCGACAGAGTAAGTTGTGGAACAATTCCACACTTCTTTAGATGATCACCAAACTCATAGCTCAAATATTCACCTCCACGATCAGATCGTAGACATTTGATTGTCTTGCCAAGTTGATTCTGCACTTCATTCTAAAATTCTTTGAACTTTTCAAAGGATTCTGGCCTATGCCTCATTAAATAGACATAGCCATATCTACTAAAATCATTAGTAAAAGTTATGAAGTACTGAAAATCACCTCTGGTCGGAGTGCTCATTGGTTCGCATACATTCGAATGTATTACAACCAGTAGATCACTTGCCCTCTCACCTCTGGTCGTGAAAGGCGCCTTTGTCATCTTGCCAAGTAAACAAGATTCACATGTTTCAAATAATTCAAAATCAAATGAGTTTAAAAGACCATCTTTGTGGAGCTTTATTATGCACTTTTCATTTATATGACCAAGATGACAATGCCAAACGAAAGTTGGATTCACATCATTAGGTCGAAGTCTCTTAGTGCTTATGTTATAGACAGGCATATCCTCAAGATTCAAAATATACAATCCATTTACCAATGGAGCATAGCTATAAAGCATATCTTCAAAATAAATTGAACAACAATTGTTCTTTATTCTGAACTCATAACCTGCTGCTCCTAAACAAGAAGCAGAGATAATGTTTTTGCTTAAGGTTGGAACATAATAACAATCATTTAGTTCCATAACTAACCGTGAGGGTAAAGCTAATGGTAAAGTACCAATAGCTAATGCAGCAACTCTTGCTCTATTGCTCACATGAAGATCAACATCTCCTCTTGCCAAGCTTCTACTCCTTATCAGTCCCTACATCGAATTACAAGTATGAGCAACTGATCCGGTATCAAATACCCAAGAACTAGTCGGAGAAGTGGCATGATTAATTTCTATCATATTTATACCCGAATAGGAAGTCTTACTTCCTTTGTTCTTTTTTATTTCTGCTAAGTACTTATTGCAGTTTCTCTTCCAATGCCCAGTCGAATGACAATGGTAACATTCTGTGTCAGGCTTAGGACCCAGCTTGAGCTTCTTAATCTTAGCCTTGAGACTCACGATCTCATCTTGAGTCTTTCCTTTGCCCTTTCCTGACTTACCCTTCTTCTTGAAGGTTGTAGTATTTTGAACTATCATCACATGATTGGAACTTTTTTTGATGCTCTCTTCAGCACCTTTAAGCATGCTATGTAATTTGGTCATTGACTTCTCTATGCCATTCATATAAAAATTCAATATGACTGGCTCAAAGCTCTTAGGGAGCGACTGATAATCACATCAGTAGCCAACTCTTGGCTAAGAGGAAAACCAAGCTTTTCCAAGCTTCAATGTGACCAATCATCTTGATCATATGAGGACTGACTGGGTTGCCCTCTGATAGCCTGCAAGAAAACAATGCCTTAGAGGTATTGAACCTCTCCGCACTTGCTTGATCCTAAAACATACCTTTCAGACCCACAATCATATTGTAAGCGTCTGTGGTCTCATATTGCTTCTGAAGCTCAGAGTTCATAGTTGCAAGCATAAGGTAGTGCACATCTACTGTGTCATTGTGATGCTTCTCATAAGCATTCTTTTCAGCTCGAGTTGCATCTGCATTTGGTTCCTCGGGATAGGGACCCTCTAGAACATATTCCTTCTTTTATTATTTGAGAACAATTCTCAGATTATGAAACCAGTCAATAAAGTTGGTTGTATTCATCTTTTCTTTCTCAAGAATAGATCGCAAATTAAAGGTAGGTGTAGAAAAAGTAGTAGGTGTCATGATCTACAACAGAAATATATGCAAAAATTCAACACTATGTTTATGTAAGATCTTCTATTAGACACTTATGTTGGTGGTTATGTTCGGCCAGTCTACGACCAGCTCGTATCTCCATACGACTAGTCCGGACCTGGTCGTATCTCCATACGACTAGTCCATATCTAGTCGGACTTAATCAACAATGGTCAATAAAAGATACTCCCACTATATGTTCTAAACCATGTTTCCATCTAACATCATATAGTGAGTTCAAGATCCAAAAATCATTAAGTCCTAGTGAGCTTTGGCATCACTGCTAGAAACCTAGGGATTTTAGGTAGGCAACCTCTTGCCAATCATATCACATATGACTCTTGTTTGTTGGGTGGCTTCTCTATGCCCCGACGACCAACATTACGCCCCAAGGCCCAAAACTGTTTTGATAGCATTGTCAAGTTAAACCAACACTATGCATGTGGGTGTCCGACACCCACCCTATCTTATTAAGATAGTTAATAGCAACCTACTTTGGTAGACCTAACAATTAACGATCAAAATTGTGACAGACGCAGCAATTGGAAAAACATCAAATTAACTTAATTTTTCTTGAGGGATACTATTCTGCCACGTTAAAATATTCAATGATAAAACATGATCAATAGCATGACAGGAATAAACATTCACAGATAATCAAATTAAACTGTGAAATAGTACGACCCTTATCAAGATGATCTCCATCACCATGCTTCCTGTCCTCCGAACATCATGCTTGACGTCTCCGGACGCATTCATCTACTAAGCATTTACTCCTAAAAGCTAGTAATGAAGTACATAGGATAATATCAAGCATCATATATCGGTACGCAGACCATTATATAATAATATGTAGCTCGATAGCTATCTCACAACATGACACGTAGGCCATGAAAATCCATTCATGCATCACATACACTATGGGTCATACTATTCACATCAATCCCTACAAAAACGAGTTATGCATAGAATCCAATTCTATCGGGTGACATGAACACATAATATTATATAGCGCGGCTATGACCATGGCTGTCCCGCTAGCCGGTTAGTGGGCGAGGTTCAAAGGGGCAGCGCCCTCGGAAATTTTTTCCAGGACATGAATCTTATTCATGTAACCGAGCCTCGAAAATCAACGGATTAATCATATTAATCCTATTCCGAACCAATCTGATCATTGCCTTGATACGACCACACTCTGCGGCATACTCCGATGGCGGAATTCCGACCGGTAGTAGTATTATGCAGTGTGGTCGTAAATAAGCGCAATTAACCATCTAGTCCTTTTAGCTCATACCTCCTTGTAACCCATCTACTACTGCCGAAAACCTGATCGATCTTATTGACCAGTGCCTACACCATTCCATCGACATGAACCGATCTAGGTTACCAGACCAAATCAGTAATAGATCCAATATACTACTGCCACACATCAAGTATATACGATTGATCTAGATGAAAAACTATGCAACCTAGCTCTGATACCACTGAAGGGATACGGGTAGACTACACTAGCTGGCAATTCAAAAATTCTACCACATAAACCAGGATGCCATATAAGCAAGAGATCATAGATCGTTACCACCAGACGCGTAGTGCATCGAAAGAAGAGTTGGAGCAGCCTGATCCAACGAAGAGCACGTCGATGTAGTGGTTGTAGTCGATCGTCCTACGTCGAGTACGTCGATGTAGTGGTCGTTGTCAATCGTCTAGCGTCCTCGCAAGTCGATCATCTCCTCCAGCAACCTCTGCAGTTCCTCGTGAAGATCGCAGATCGTCCTCAAGCACAACAGCAACCGCAGTAGCGTATCTACGGTATCCACACATCCAGGGAAGGAACACCGTACGCTGGTGTGCTAACACCAACTCGCACGACAGGGCTCTCTCAACAAGATTGTGGCTAGGGTTTCGATGAATCAACTCACGTGTATCACATATCTCCCAATAGCCTAAAGCATCTCTTTGTATAGTGCCGATGACGGATCCTATCCGAACACGTTTGTTCCAACCCGTTAAATGTGTGACCCGTTAGGTTCATGCATAATCAGTTGTGACTCGAAAACTCCTTTTCGATCACGAGTCGTTAGCGGCTCCTAGCAGAACATAACGATTCCCGAATACACACGAATTATATTGGACGAACCTTAGTGCAATCTGATCTACGACCAGGTCCTTATCACTAACGACCAGCTCGTACGCCTATACGACCAGCTTATATTTGGTCTCGATCAGTTCGTAACTCCTTACAACCAGGTTTCGATCACTTAGTGGTCATGTTCGACCAACCAACAACTAGCTCATATCTCTATACGACTAGTCCATATCTGATCGAACTGAAAAACCTGCTCAATTATTCTCCCTTTGCCTTACGATATCTGGTTGAACTCCAGGTGAGATTTATGTCATCCATGGACTGTTCAATACCTTTTGAATCGTGTGTCGGATAACTTCCCGTGGTCGAACACTTTGACAACTAGTGGCATTGCCATGCACTTTCTTTATCCGACCACATCGAGGGGCCCAAAGATATCTCTCCTGTTATGTTAGGAGGGGTAAATCCCATATCTGACCAGTCACATTCCTCCGCATGTTTAATAGCATACCCGAAAGCTACCTTTATAACTACCCAGTTACGGAGTAGCATTTGGCAACCCCTAAGTGCACTATTACACATGTAGGAAACCATGCTGATCTCAGGTCTAAGAATTATACATTATCATTACTTGAGACCAACCAACGACACATAAAATCATAACAATCTTAATAGTGTCTCAAGGTGGATCAATCCAACCCCATGTTCTCTAACATGTGTTCACATTATTGATTCGATATCCCTATAACCATGACCGGTGAAACATAGTCATCAATCAATACATGTGTTGATCGATAAGTCACTAGTGTTCCGACCAGTGACATCCGACTAGGGATACTTTGAGAACGACATCATATAAGTTAAAAGTGCTTCACCAACAAGTCCCATACTTGTTAATCTTTATAACCAATGATTCATTCAAGGAACAAAATAAGACTTATTCAGTAACTCATAAACATAGACGTGATATAATCATCGCTATGATTGCCTCTAGGGCATATCCCCAACAACGCCAAGTTCCACGACCCCATTGAAAGGCCCACTATGGGCACCCAGTGGACTCCTGCCAAGTTACGCTGGGCCAGAGACAGACCGATGAGGTGCTACCTCATGTTCCATGATGAGTTCGAGTCGTTACATGATGATAGCAACATATGGTCTCTATGGAGCCCACATTTTGTGAACACGGTAGCGCCGCACGAACTGTCCACGCAATGCACGTAAGATGCCAGATTATGGGTGACAACCTGCCACCTTGTGTTTTCCCATATGGTGGACGACAATTCGATCTATACCAAGTTGTGCCCCCTCCCAACAGGAGGATGCTCGAGCGAGCTGTCCCCTTGTGAGTGCAACTGCATCCGAGTAATGTTTACAGTTCATACCTATATCCGCTCTTCTCACATAAATCTTTCTTGAATGCAGGAATCGAGGACGAACTGACATTCTGAGGACTGACAGAGAGTCCAACATCAATGTACTGCATCTTGGATGGAGACGGTGCACATTGAGGTTCTACAGGAGCAGCGGTCGTACGATGTTTGGACTTACCGTAAGTACATTGAGTGGTACGTACCACGATCGTGCACTAGACTGACCCGTCCTCTGTGAGAGCGTCTGGAGCCGGTGATGGATGACAAGAGGCTTCGTCACTCGTTCAATTGACACATTGCTTCGCGGCGTGTCGACACCATAAAACACTCACAAACTATGCTCACTTCATTCCTGATATTTTTACTGTTTGGTATTGAACAGTTGTTGTTTGTCACTTTAGTTCGACCAGATCCAGCGGATCTCACGCACATCGAATTCCACCATCCACAGCCTAGATAATACAGTTTCAGGGCTTTTCAGTACTCTCAAGTCCATCTTGGCGGACTCCAAGCAAATAATCAATAGCATGAGCTACAGTCGGTTGAGAGACGACTCCATCAGGCTGTGCATCAAGTAGGCTGATTGTGCTCACCTGTGAAGGGATACAGGTAGGGTACACTAGCTGGCAATTCAAAAATTCTACCACGTGAACTAGGAAGCCATGCAAGCAAGATATCATAGATCATTACCACTAGATGCATAGTACTGCAGAAGAAGAGTTGGAGTAGACTGATCCAACATCGAGCACGTCAATGTAGTGGTTGTAGTCGATTGTCCAATGTCCTCTACAACGATCATCTCCTCCAGCAACCTATCATGTTCCTTGCGTAGATCGTGGATCGTCCTCGATCAGTGTAGCAACGTCTCTATGGTATCCACACGTCTAGGGGTGGAACATCTTACGTCAGTGTGCTAGCACCAGCACACACTGTAGGGCCTTCAGGAAGATGGCAGGTAGGGTTTTGTTGGAGCAACTCTTACGTACCAACAGTCCCGTGCATCCCCTTATAAAAGCACCCATAACAGATCCTATTTGAACTCGTTTGTTCCAACCCGTTAAGTGTGCGACCTTAAGCAGGATGATGACAAAGTGTTTGTTGCCCAAAATGGTGTATTCTTAGAGAAAGAGTTTATTTTCAAAGGAGTCAGTGGAAGCATAGTGCATCTCTAAGAAATTCAGGAAACACCTGAAAATGTTTCAATTTCTACTGAACCTCTACAAGACGAACAAAATATTATAGAACCTGTAGATGAGGCATCGGCCCCACGTAAATCTAAAAGGTCACGTCAATTGCCTATAAGGTATGGGCATGACGTTTTATTATTAAATAATAATCAGCCTAATACTTATAAGGAAGCGATGATGGGCCCAAACTCTGAGTCATGGCTCAAAGCCATGAGATCTGAGATAAAATCCATGTATGAAAATCAAGTTTGGAAATTGGTTGATCCATCTAATGGTGTTATAACCAGTGAGTGTAAATGAGTTTTTAAGAAAAATATAGATACGGATGGAAATATTCACATTCATAAGGCACGATTGGTGGCAAAGGGTTTCAAATAAATTCAAAGTGTTGATTATGATGAAATCTTCTCGTCCGTCGCTATGCTCAAGTCTATCTGGATCATTCTAGCTATTATTGCATATTTCGATTATGAGGTATGACAAATGGATGTCAAAACAGCTTTCCTAAATGGAAACATATGTGAGGATGTGTACATGACACAACCTTAGGATTTTGTCGATCTACAGGAAGCTAGAAAGATATGCAAGCTTCAGAAATCCATCTATAGATTAAAGCAAGCATCTTAGAGTTGGAATATTCATTTTGATGAAGTAGTCAAATGGTTTGACTTCATAAAAAATGAAGAAGAACCTTGTGTTTACAAGAAAGTTAGTGGAGCAAACTTGTTTTTCTGATCTTATGTGTGGATGACATATTACTGGTTGGAAATGATATTCCCATGCTTCAATCTGTTAAAAATTTATTAAGAAATAGTTTCTCTATGAAAGATTTAGGAGATGCAGCATATATTTTAGGCACAAGGATCTATAGGGATAGATCTAAAAGGCTAATTGGATTAAACCACAATATGTACATTGACAAGGTGTTGAAACGGTTCAACATGCAAGACTCTAAGAAAGGTTTCTTGCCCATGTTGCGTGGAATTAATCTTAGCAAGAGTTAGTGTCCTTCGACATCTGATGAGCGAGACAAAATGAGTAAAATTCCATATGCTTCGGCGGTGAGGAAACACTAGTCATAAATGGTTACAGTGATGCTAGCTTCCAAACCGATGAGAATGATTTCAGATCGTAGTCTGGGTTTGTGTTTTGTCTTAATGGAGGAGCAGCGACCTGGAAAAATTCAAAGCAAGGAACAATTGCTAATTCTACCACAGAGGCTGAGTACATTGCGGCTTCTGAGGCTGCAAAAGAAGTCGTGTGTATAAGGAAGTTCATTTATGAAGTAGGTGTAGTTTCTAGTGCTTCTAGTCTAATGGATCTCTATTGTGGTAATAGTGGAGCCATTGCACAAGCTAAAGAGCCTAGATCACATCAAAAGTACAAACACATACTTCGACGATTTTATGTGTCATCAGTTGGTCTCAAGTAATGATGATGTATAATCCTTAGACCTGAGATCAGCATAGTTTCCTACATGTGTAATAGCACACTTAGGGGTTGCCAAATGCTTCTCCGTAATTTGGTAGTTATATAGGTAGTTTTTGGGTAAGCCATGAAGCATGAGGAGGTATGTGACTGGTTAGATATGGGATTTGCCCCTCCTAACATAACATGAGAGATATCTCTAGGCCCCTCGATGTGGTCGGATAAAGAAAGTGCATGGTCATGCCAATAGTGGTGAAAGTGTCGACCATATGAAGTTATCCATCACTTAATCGGGAAAGTATTGAACTGTCCATGGATGACAAATTATCTCACCTAGAGTTCAACCAGATATCATGAGGCAAAGGGAGAATATACAAGCAGATTGTTTAGTTCGACCAGATGCAGACTGGTCGTATGGAGATACGAGCTGGTCGTAGACTGGTCGAACATAATCACTAATTGGTCGTTAATTGGTCATAAGGAGTTACGAACTGGTCATGCCCATATATGAACTAGTCGTATAGAGGACCTACTAGTAGATCATATTGCATTAAGGTTCGTCCGATATAATTTATGCGTATTCAGGAATTGTTATGTTCTGCTAGGAACCGCTAACGACTCGTGGTCGAAAAAGGGTTTCCGAGTCACAACCGATTACGCATGAACCTACGAGGTCACACTCTTAATTGGTCGTAAGGAGTTACGAACTGGTCATGCCCATATACGAACTGGTCATATAGAGATACGAGCTGGTCATAAGTAATGAGGACGTACTAGTAGATCATATTGCATTAAGGTTCGTCCGATATAATTTATGTGTATTCAGGAATCGTTATGTCCTGCTAGGAACCGCTAACGACTCGTGGTCGGAAAAGGGTTTTCGAGTCACAACCGATTACGCATGAACCTACAGGGTCACACATTTAATGGGTTAGAACAAACGATTTCGGATAGGATCCGTCATGGGCTCTATATAAGGGGATGCATGAGGTTGTTGAGAGGGTATGAACAACGTGAGTTGCTCCAACGAAACCCTAGCCACCATCTTCTCGGGAAAGCCCTCCCGTGCAAGTTGGTGCTAGCACACCAGCGTATGGTGTTCCATCCCTAGATGTGTGGATACCATAGAGGCATTGCTACGATTGCTATTGTGCTCAAGGACGATCCACGACTTTTGCAAGGAACGCGATAGGTTATTGAAGGAGACGATCGGTGCTGAGGTCGTTGGACAATTAACTACAACCACTTCAACGACGCGCTTTACGTTGGATCAGGCTACTCCAACTCTTCTTCCGCTGCACTGCGCGTCTAGTGGTAACGATCTATCACTAGTACAGACAGGGTCATCAAAGACGGTTCAGAACCATCATTACAGACGGTTTTTGAACCGTCTGAATTTGTGTGTCTTTGATAACAGGCGGTTATGACAGACGGTTCAAAAACCGTCTGTGATAAGACACAACACAGATTTTTTTTGTTGAAACCGTCTGTGAAGGACTAGTATCACAGATGATTTCCACCAAAAACCGTCTGTGAAGGGCTAGTATCACAGATGGTTTCAACTAAAAACCGTCTGTGATACGTAGGATATCACAGACGGTTCTATTTACAAACCGTCTATGATTGGAGACATATCACAGGCGGTTTGTAAATAGAACCGTCTGTTATATCCTACGTATCACAGACAATTTGTAAATAGAACCGTCTATGATACTCGCCCTTCACAGACGATTTCAACAAAAAACTGTCTATGGTAGTTCTTTATACCAAACTATATTTTTTTGATTTTCGGCTAGCCTCAGGAATTGCTAGCCATGCCCTCTAAAAACAAGCAGGCAGAAAACAGATACATCATAGATGAATCAATTGTTGACAACTCAAAGTGATCATTTACAACTCAAAATCAATTACAAATGAATATGTTCATGTATTGTCGCTAGAGTTACAATTGAATTACAGCTACTCAAAGTGAATTACAATTGAATCAATTGTTTAAAGGTGGTTCAGAGGTGTCGACGGAGTGAAACTCTCCGTCGACGTTAACGATCTCCATCTTGATGAAGCCGCAGAGCTTCCCTCGAACCTCCGAGATCTCTCTCACAATGAGTGCGTCTAAATCTATGTTCAAGCCCTGTCGCTAGTAGGAGTAAAGTAGTAAGCATATATATTTAAATTTATAATTAGAAAATAATTATTGCGAGATTGACAAACCTCGGGATCCTTCATCTTAGCACTCATGATTTGTTGCATATGATGGCAAACGTAGAATGCACATAGGTGATGTTGTTTTTGCTGGCAGCACTGCAAAAATAGAATTACATATATAGGTATAGTCAGTTCGAGACGCATTATTACAAAGTATGATATAGGATTATTGTGTTGTAGCGCGTAACAGAAATGGCGTCCTGTGTTGCAGTGTGGCGCTCGATCCCTTGCATGCCCCTCCCTCGGCAACATAGGCGATGAACGACCTACATGATTCCAAAAAGTTATCCTCGGCCATTTCAAATGAAGGAAGACTACAATAGAGTTATGTATGGAGAAAATGAGCATACCTGTTGAGTATTCCTTTCACAAGTGTGAAGTCGTGGGTTTTGTTGAGTAGGGAATCAAGGTATATTACATTGTTTCTCTTTGTTATAATGACTAAAAGGATCCAGTGGTACCTACTCTTGTATGTCGCTATAGTCATTAAACTTAAGTTCGTGCTGCGTATAAAGTACAAATGAAATTTGTATAGCAAGTAGTGAAGCACTTACTTCTGGTTGTAGGACACCAGTATGTAGTACTTGTCGTCCTAAGTAAGTGTTGGACCGAAATGGCGACTAGAGGGGGTGAATAGGAGCATGTTCACTTTTTCATTTTGATCAGATTCAACACAAATTTCACTCCAATAGCTATGGAAGCTATGAAGATCAATATACCAGTACAGCGGTAAACTAGTATTGAATTCAATCCAAAATCCCCAAAGCAAAAGACCAAAACAGGAAATTACAAACCTATTCGAAATGCACTGGATCGACCGACGGTAGTTATCTTGAATGACCGACTGCATCACGATCGACCGCATCATGGATCGACCGGCGGCCGAGGTGCGGACTAACATAAAGCCTGAATGTGAACAGAACAAACAGCCCGAAAACCAAAACTCAAATCGGTCTAACTTTTGATTCACGTGGCCAAACTCCACGAAACTTGAACCACACCTTCTCAAAGATATTAGGAACCTATTCCAATCAAGGATCACAGAGATCCATTCCAAAGTTCATATCTTTTTTAGTTTGAACGAAGTGTGCTCCAAAACTCTAAAATCTTGAGGTTCATGTCAGTTTTGACAAGCAGTCCCCATGAGATCGTCTGGATCATCAAACTATCTCCAAGTTCATGTCTATGACAAGCAGTCTCATGAGAGTAGTTTGGCATAATTTAAGCATAAGACAATCTTGAAATTGATTTTTCATTTTTATTTTGCACAAGAGCAGTTTTTAGATTCTCAGAAGCACAAGAAGCTCAAGTAATGATCAATTTTAGATTCAAGAGCTAACAAAGAAATTTTGACAGGTCCAATGTCACAAAAGGAGCACTAATTGCGCAACTAGCTAAAACATCCACATATTGCTGTTTTAGTTCAAGTTGTTTTTAGAGTTCTAGCTCATTCAGCAAAGACTTAGCTACACATGTGCAAGCATGATAATTCTAGCAAGTCAAAGAACTAAACATGTCATTGAGCAAGAATTGAAATACTAAAGCTCCAAAGGGTAATAAGCAAAGCTTCATCAATTTTAAAAGATAAGCAGAAAAGCTTATATTACAATGCATCTTTTTGGATTTTTCATATGAATGCACTATGATACAATGAGATGCAAGAAAAACTCAAAAAGCCTAAAAGATCAAAAAGGATCAAAAAGTTCAAAAGAAGATCAAAAAAAGATTAGATGAACAAGAAAATATCAGAAAAGATCCGACTCTCCCTCAAACCAACCCATAGGGGCAAATTGCCCCTGACTCGCTCCTCAAGGTGGCAAACCTTGCTGGGTCTAAAGGCTTGGTGAGGATATCGGCTAACTGAGCCTCGGACTCCACAAAATGCTGCACAATATCACCCTTCTCAACATAGTCTCTAAGGAAGTGATAGTGAATGTCTATGTGCCTGGTCCTAGAATGTTGCACTGGGTTTTTAGCAATGTTAATGGCAGAAGTGTTATCACAGAAAAGAGGAACACTAGCAAAATTTAACCCAAAATCCTTAAAAGTGGAGTCCATCCATAAAATCTGACTACAACAACTAGCAGCAGCTACATATTCAGCTTCAGTAGTGGATTGTGCAACAGAGGACTGCTTCCTAGAAGACCAAGAGACAAGCGAAGTGCCTAAGAAATAACAAGTGCCAGAGGTACTCTTCCTATCTAGTCGACAACCCGCAAAATCAGAATCAGAAAACCCCCGAATGGACAACGAAGAAGAGCAGGAATACCAAATGCCATACTGGAGGGTAGAGTGTAAATACCTGAAGATGCGCTTAACGGCTTGGCGATGTGAAGTCCTCGGAGACACATGAAACCTCGCATAGAGGCAGACCACGAAGTGGATGTACGGTCTTGAGGCCGTCAGGTACAGAAGGGAGCCGATCATGCTGCGGTACTCGCGTTGATCCATGGCTTCTCCTTCCTCATCTGGATCCAAAGCAGTCGAAGTCACCATGGAAGTGGCGATCGGCTTGCAGTCACCCATCTCGAAGCACTTGAGCAGATCCTTGGTGTACTTCGTTTGATGGATGAAGATACATTCCTTGCATTGCTTAATTTGAAACCCCAGAAAGTAGTTGAGCTCTCCCATCATACTCATCTCAAATTCACTAGACATGGTCTCAGAAAAACTTGAAACAAGAGCATGAGAAGAACCACCAAAGATAATATCATCCACGTAAATCTGAACAAGCAGGAAGTCATTGCCATGCCTAAGAATGAAAAGAGTCATATCTACTTTTCCCATTTCAAAATCATTCTTAAGCAAGAAGGTCTTAAGTCTATCATACCAGGCTCTAGGGGCTTGCTTAAGACCATACAAGGCTTTGGATAGCTTGTAAACACGATCTAGGTGCTTGGGATTCTCAAAGCCAAGGGGCTGCCTAACATAAACTTCCTCCTCTATAAAACCATTCAAAAAGGCACTCTTAACATCCATTTGATGCAACCTAAAACCTTTAGATGCAGCAAATGCAAGCAAGATGCGAATGGCTTCTAGTCTAGCAACAGGAGCGAAGGTCTCATCAAAATCTAACCCCTCAACCTGGCTAAAGCCCTGAGCTACCAACCTAGCCTCGTTTCTAACCACATAACCATCCTCATTTTGTTTATTTTTGAACACACAATGGGTTCCTATCACATTATGTCCACTAGGAGGTTCTACAAGGTTCCAGACTTTATTTCTTTCAAAATTCTCTAACTCCTCATGCATGGCATTGACCCAGCTAGCATCAGATAAAGCATGTGATATATCGCGGGGTTCAAAAGAAGCTACAAATGCAGAGTGAGAGAAAAGACTCGGATCATGATACTTGGAGCGAGTGACTCGCTCATGAAGATTACCAATCATCTGATCCGGAGGGTGTTGCTTCTGAATGTGCAGTGGAGCGCCTACGGGAGATAACATCTCCTCAACCTCTGCAGGTACTGCTGATGAAGAAGAAACAGCAGGAGCCTCAATTGGAGGTGAAGCAATTGTAGCAGGTTCTGGAGCTAAAGTAGGAGCATTAGTAGCAGGTTGAAAAGCATCATCAATTTCATCCTCATCTTCCTCAACAAATATACTCTTTGTCACCTGTAAGTCACTTGAAACATCGGATCTAGCTCCAGGGCTAGTCTCATCAAAAGTAACATTGCATGTCTCCTGGACAATGTTAGTTTCAACATTAAAGACCCGAAAACCCCTCGAATGAGCAAGATAACCCAGAAATAAACCATCACAAGTCCTTGATTCAAATTTATCTAGGTTTCCTGACTTGAGAATAAAACACTTTCATCCAAAGACTCGAAAGTGAGAAACAGAGGGTTTTCTGCCAAAACGAAACTCATAAGAAGTCTTGCCCAAATACGGTCTCAAGAAGACACGGTTTGAAATGTGGCAAGCTGTAGTAATAGCTTCGGCCCAAAACCTCCTCGGTGTGTTATACTCATCTAGCATCATCCTAGCCATCTCGACTAAGGTTCTGTTCTTCCTTTCCACAATGCCATTTTGTTGAGGGATGTGTGGAGAAGAGAACTGATGCTCAATACCGTGCTCAGCACATAAAGAGGCAAAAGAAGCATTCTTGAACTCCGTGCCATTGTCACTGCAGATCGCTCTCAAGGCACCAGGAAGTTCAGAAGCCAAACGAAGAACAAGATCATGATAGTGATCAAAAGCCTCATCCTTCGAAGTAAGAAAGAACACCCAAGAGTATCTCAAAAAATCATCGACTATGACAAGAATATACCATTTGCCACCGACTGACCGAACCCTAGCAGGACCAACAGTATCCATATGAAGCAACTCTCCCGGTCCGTCAGCCATGACCATAGTCAATGAAGGATGTGAGGCGGCAACTTGCTTGCCATGCCTACAGGGTGCACATACAGCATCCTTGACGGCTTTGAGTTTAGGCAAATCTCTAATGAGATCAAGGCCGCTAACTCGCGTCAGATGATCAAAACCAATGTGCCCCAAACGTCGGTACCAAAGCCAGATATCAGAAAAAGTTGCAATTAAACATTTGAGAGATCCAGCAAGAGATTCAGAAAAATTAGCTCCAAAGATTCTACCAACTCTAGAAATCCCAAAAACAAGCTCACCGGCAGAATCAAGCACACGACAGGCATTTTTCTTAAAACGAGTTTCGTAGCCATCATCAAGAAACTGCGAAACAGAAAGCAAGTTGTACCTTAGCTTGTCCACAAGGGCGACGTCCTTCAAGATGAATCTGTCATTCACCTTGATTAATCCCGTTCCTTCAATTTGCCCTTGTGTATCATCTCCAAAGGTAATGAAGTCATCACCCGTTGACTGCGTGAAGGAAGTGAACCATCTTGAGTCTCCGGTCATGTGGCGTGAACAGCCGGAGTCGACGAGCCACGTGTTTTTCCTCCTTCCGCGGCGATCCTGAAAATCAAGGCATAAAAGAAAGATGTGTCTCAATACTAGGGTTAGTTAAAAGCGACATGGGAACCTAGTACTGAGACACACGTCTACGAGTAGTATGCAAAGCAGAAGTGCTATCCTTGATTTTATTTGAAGTTCTGTTATGAGCAATGGTTACTTTAACATGAGAAGCATCCTATCTAGGAACATGATGAGTATGTGAAACAAATCCTAGTCCAGGTTTCTTATTTTCTAAGTGACCATGTCTCATAAAAGCTCTAGGTTGATGAGATGAAATTCTAGCAATATTTCTCCTAGCATTTTTCAACCTACGCCAACAGAACTCTACCAAATGTCCACTCTTCTTGCAATAGGTGCAATTGTATTTGGTACCACTGGGAGAAGCACCTTTTGCCTCAACAGAAGGTTGGACAAAATCTGCAGATTTAAAAAAATATATTTTTGCAGGTTGGGTTGTGAATTCAACTAAGCCATTTTCCAAGACCTGAATGACATTAGGCTTGGATTTGTCCTAGGCAGAGTTGTATCCTAACCCTTGCTTCTTATAAGGAGTCTTAGATGTGTCAAGAATCATGTTTAACTATTTCTTACCTTTAGATAATTTCTCTAATGCGTCCTTAAGGTAAGCATTTTCTTTTCCAAAGTTAACACATGATTCACAAGTCTTGGCCTTAATGGCTCTAGCATGTTTCTCGTTAAGATGAGCAACTTCAAGCTTATAGGCTGCACATGAGGCACAAGGTGTATACTCAATTGTGTCATTAAGCTTGGCATATTTAGCTCTAACTACTTCTAAAATATCCTTAACTTCATGTTCACGTTCTATGCAGAAAGAGCAAAAGCTAGATTTAACATTACCAGAAGCATCCAACTTGCTAGACTCTAAGCATTTTTCACAGGGAGCAGATTTGACATCAATTAGCTCAATTCTAGCATTTTTAAGTTGATGCAAAGCAATATCATGAGTAGATTGCAGTTTAGCAAATTCAGAATGTAAAGTATGGTAAGATGAACATTCATCAGATTCAAGAGTCTTAGCATTTGCAAGTTCTAATGTCAAATTGTCTACTTGTGACTTAAAGTCCTTGTTCCTAGCCATGGTAAATTCTAATGCCTTATCCTGATTCATGAGTTGCTCAAACATGTTATCGCATCTAACAGAAAGAACATCATAGGAGAGAGGTACCTCATCGTTGTCATCGATGTCGACGGAGTCGGCCATGAAGCACATGCCGGTGAAGTCCTTGGCCTTCCCTTTCTTGTCTTGAGGGAGCTCCTCCTCCTTGTCCTCCTCGCTCCCGGAGTCCACATCGCTCATGGATTGCTCTCCAAAAGCGGCAAGGACCCGGTGAGTGGCCTTCATGAGCTTGGCAGCATTGTACTTGGGCTTGTTCCCTTAAGGCTTCTTCCAAGCTGGCTTTTCCTCCTTGTGGTTGCTCTTATCTTTCAGCTTGGGGCAGTTTGCCCAGATATGATATAGCTCTCCACACTCATAGCACGTCACAGGGAAACCTCTCTTCTTGTTTCTAACATTGTTATATGCCCGTGTGACTTTCTTGACTAAAAGAGCTAGATCATCCTCAGAAAGACTCTCAAACTCTTCTCTTTGAACAGCAGATAAACACGTAAGAGAAAAGCCAGAAGAAGACTCAGAAGAACCGTCAGGAGTCCCTTTGAGAGGATCAGCCACCAAAGCCATGTTATCCTTCTTAGGAAGACTACCTCTCGTGATCTCATGAGTTTCGAGCTTGCTATAAAGCAGCTCCAAAGTGAGACTAGAGAGATCGACGTTCTCCTCAATAACAGTAGCCTTGATCTCCCACTCCTTGGTGTTGATTGCAACCAAGAGGTGGGTGGCATTCTCAGATTGAGAGTACTCAATGTCAACAGCTCTCATCTAATTGATCACCTTGTCGAAGAGAGTAAAAACATCATCGATGCTCTCACCAGGACGCATCTCGAATTTGTTATACTCTCGCTTGTAGACCGTCTGGCGCACTTGCTTGATTTGAGATGATCCCTCATGGTAAGTTTCGAGGGTGTGCCAAATCTCATGTGCGGTCGCAAGGTTGCAAATCCTATCGTACTCCTGCCTACCAAGCCCAGCATATAGAAGGTTCTTTGCCTTGTTGTTGTTAGCCAAGAGGGTTGCTGAAGCCGGCGAAGCAACTTCGGGCAAAACGAGTGGGGCTCGAACAACCTCCCATATAGCTTGTCCTTCGCTCTCAAGGAAGACTCGCATGCGATTCTTCCAATAGGCATAGTTGAGCCCATCGAAGACATGCGGCTTGGTCGAGTACTTATCCATCGCCAAGTTCAGTGACCGGTTAAAATCAAGATTGGACTAACCAGGCTCTAATACCACTTGTTGGACCAAAAAGGCGACTAGAGGGGGTGAATAGGAGCACGCTCACTTTTTCACTTTGATCAGATTCAACACAAATTTCACTCCAGTAGCTATGGAAGCTATGAAGATCAATATATCAGTATAGCGGAAGACTAGTATTGAATCCAATCCAAAATCCCCAAAGCAAAAGACCAAAACAGGAAATTACAAACCTAATCCAGAAGTGCGGACTGACCGTACCGCGAACTGACCGGCGGCTATTACACGGATTGACCGGCGGCTGAGGTCTTGGACCGACCATAAGCATGATGAATGTAATGCATGACCCAAAAACCAAAACTCAAATCGGTCTAACTTTTGATTCCCACGGCCAAACTCCACGAAACTTGAACCACACCTTCTCAAAGATATTAGGAACATATTCCAATCAAGGATCACAGAGATCCATGTTAAAGTTCCTATCTTTTTTAGTTTGAATGAAGTGTGCTCCAAAACCGAGTCAAAAATAAAATATGATCTAGAGACTTGCTCATGGATGATTGATGATCAAGATATCCTAGATGGGTTCCCACATGTCACAGCAAGTTAGATCAAGGCAAGAAACCAAGCAAAAACTCGCGGATCAAAGAAAGACTCAAAATCATCAGATAGAGAGAAGGAAAGCAAAGAAACACATCTTTGAGCAATCTTTCCTTGGATTGATTTGATATGGTATTGGTTTACAGCCACTCCATCAATGGAGGACAAAGACTCAATATATGAGCACGAAATCAAATCCAACTCTCTAGAACCCTAACCTCCAACTATCTTCTCTCTAAGCACAAGAGCAAAACTAGGGTTTTCAATAAAGAAAGGGTTGAAGGGGGTGCAGCCACCTCCCTCCTCTATTTATAGTGGAGGCTTAGACCTTCTAGAAGCATTAACACTAATGTGTTCCCGTTAAGGCCCACACACAAACGGGTCACATACGCACGTATTTTAAAGCGCTGTCTTCATCTCCTCTTGACCTAATCCGCTTCATCATGCGCCATCTTGCGTCGCGGGTTGGCAAAAGGTCACTAAGGCGGTATTTGGTAAGATTACCAAAATACCCCTTCTCGATTTTTTTGCAAAGACCAAGTCCCATCTTCGTGAAGCACTTCCATGCTTCGCCACATGTAGGTTGATCCAGCGGCTCTCTTCATGTCGGCAAGTCTCTCTCATCCGGCTCCCACTGAAACCACCATGGCACATGCACCGACCCCCACGCCGTTTGATGCATCCCGTCGCACCGAACTACCCGTTCAGTCACCTTTATCCCTTTTGCGCCATGCTTAACTCCATTGACCTCACCCGGTATCTCCGATCATTCTGGACCTCAGCTCTCTAAGCTTAGTCCCGATCATCCTCGCCGTTGACTGTCATTGACCTCAAAGCAACCTGCACAACAAATAGACAAACAAATTGATTCCGGGAACAAGTTCTTCACAACTTGACCCACGTTAGTCAAAACATGTATCATGCAACACATATGCACTGAAACCTATGAACTTGACCTAACCCAACACTCATCGCCACTGATTGGCCGATGAACAGCAATAAATCGGTTAGACCGCCATTCAATGGCCGGTCTAACCGTAGCCCGGTCTGACCGCGTCCACAACGCCAATCTGACCGCTAGCCAGTCTGACCGCGCCCCCAAAGCCGGTCTGACCGCACCTGCCCTAACAGCTTTTCAAACTTTGACGAAAATGCGTGTTTCGACAAACCGTTAACGACATTGCCAATTGTAACATCATCCTAAGATCGTGCACATATCTACATGATATCCACAGTAAGCAATCCTATCGTTATGTATTTCACGACATAGGATGCGTCTTCATTGATGGTTTGCTCAAAGACCACGTGTGGGTCGAGGAAACCCACCAATTCTTGCCATTCCCGGGTATTTTTCATCATGTATCTATACATAAGTAATGAGTTGTGATATTTATCGGTATTACGTGAATATAGAACCTGATTGTACACACTTATAGTGTCCAGCATCATAGAAGCGAGGGGTCGAGGGCATCGAGGTTGAATAGGTCAAATAAGTCGTTGAAGCCCATGACGAAGTGGCCCGGCTCGTGGAAGAAACGCTCCTTCGTGTATCTGATGGTGATTCCAGTATCGCACCCCTTCTCTTTGGTCTTCCGCATGTACCAGACATGCAAAGCCTAACAACCTACTCCAGCGTGGGCTAATACTGTGTAGGGGGCCAACGGACTTCCGAGGGAGTATTTCCAGGGCTTGGTAGGCGCCTTAATGTTCTTCAATTTTAATTTGGCTTTAACAATTGGCCCGCTACATGTCTTCCTGTGAGACGACTCGGGAACCGATATGACGGCACGCTTTTCTTGTTTCTTCGGTGTCTTCTCTACTGGAACCGATGAGGTGGCCTTCTGAAGCAAAGGTTGAGGTGGAATCATCAAGGGTCCTGTTGGAGAGGCATGCTCATTTCGAGATCGCGGCACTGCAGGGTCCAGGGTGATGTCCTTCTTGGGCCACTGGATAAAAGCATCCCCTAGTGTTCTGATGTCTTCGTTCAGACAAATCTCCATCGGGACGACCATAAAAGTATCATGTACCATATCCACCTGTACCTTGGCGTAACCCTACGCCAGCTGGGTACCGTGCTGCACTGTCCCTTCTTGGTATGGATACACCATCCCTCGCCCAGCCTCAATAGAAATAGACCCAACCATCCTCACTTGGAGCTTGTAGGGTGTCGGCTTCTACAAAACGATACGCAATTAGCTAAGGTGTCCTATAGGTCTATCTTTAGAGCATTCCAGAGATGTACATTACCTTGATGTCATCGATAGGTAATTGGACGTCGTCATGTTCAGAATTTGGCGTGGACGTGACGCTACTCTGATGTTGAGTAGGACTGGCTCCCAAAATAACGGGGGCGGTTTGCAACTGGTTGAGGAGTTGATTCATTTGATCCTGCAATCTTGTTATCTGTCCTTGAAATTTTGAAGTAAGCACCTGTTCCAACCGGACGTCGTGCTCAGCCTTGGATCTCTTCCTACTCCTATACGTGTCGGAGTCGTGTCGGAATCTATCCCTCCAAGGTATGTAAACCCCAATGCCTCGTGTGCGACCCAGGTGCTCCTTATTTCCCAGGGCCATAGATAGTAGATCCTTCTCCCTGTCTGCTTCGAAGGAGCCTTGGGGCCATGCAGAAGTTAATGCTTGCTACAAGAGGTCATGATGTTATTATAGACACTATGAAGTTATGGACTTATTGACAACTACGTAGTTCAACATATTTACCGTACGTTGGGACACTGCCTCGTCTGCTGGGTTTGTGAAAGAGATGCCGCTAGAAGACATGGCTGATGCCCTTGCTCTTAACCAGGTTCGGACGCGCTCGTTTGTGATCTCAGCAAATGGTCCAGTTGCATTCTCGTCCTCCGCCGTCCATTCTGTGGTTTTACCTGCGTACACAGTGGTGCCGACTTTGTGAGGGTGAGTGTTTTGTGTCTGGAGAGCTTTGTGCGCTGCACTTTACTATTGAAATTTAGCCATCGTCTTCATCCGCACAAAGGCGTCCCATATATCCCACGACAAGAATTGATACTTCGTGAAGGGCGTCTGACCCATGTTCACGTACTTCATGACAAGAATGCTCTTGAAGGTCCTCCACATGTGTCCCATCGTGAGCAACGATTTCGTTGCACACGTGCCAGGTCTGCTTCTGGGATAGTGAACAAGCCTGAAATTTCAGTCCACAGCTGGCCTCTCTCTACATCCATTAGAGACTTCCAGCTTGGTGTGGTGATGGGGACCCGTTCCCTTCCAAGTATCCTACAGATGGTCTGGAATCTCGCCGCTGCTTTCTTGGGACTCAGAGGGACCCCAACGTCACTGACCTCCGTGATAGTCATTCGACCCGCAGGCAATTTTGATATTCCTCTGCCATCTAGCTTATGTACCACTTTGCTCGGAGATCCAAACGCATTTGGTGACGTCGATGATGGCGGCGAAGACGGTGCCTCTGCCATCTTGCTTACTTGCTATCTATATAAGTTACATACGCAATGAACTAAAATTTCATAATTCAAAACATTGAGAGTTTAAATAAAATGGATTGCAAGTTGATATCCACTAGGTATTTTTGAAGATAGTTTCACTTGGAAACATATTTTATACAGAAAAAATAGAAGTTACCCAACCAATTAACTAAAATTGCCTTGTGAACAAATTAATTATATAAACAAATAGAAGTTACCCATTGAACTTAAATATAGAATACGTAGTAAAGAAAAATAAAAACTGAAAGGTACTCATGGGATACTGGGCACACAATCAAGAGAATAGATAAAAACACTAACTGTACACTTTCCCAAAAATACGTAAGGAGTATGATTAGGACTTAATAACAAAAATTATGCACGAAGCACATGACTGAGGCACAAATACCATTAATATTGAAGAATTAGCATACACATATTAGTAATTCAATTCGTAAATCGACCCTATGCGCTCAGTATCGAATGATTCTAGTGGCCATAACTTTTACCATGAACCTCTTAACAGACATGAGCTCCATATCTCAGTAGGCCGCACATTAAAATGCAAATCTTGGAATAACCATGTAGTACTATCCTAGCGATACGCAGGAGGATGACACCTCAATATGATGACACCCTCGAGACTATAACCAATAAAAACATTATAAGTATTTCTATGTTATTTGGATCAGCATAACCATATTGCCATGACATCTAGAAACCAACCCATTTACCCTTCAAGCCTTCATAAAAACAAAAATATCTAGCAGCCTAAGCAACATTATACTAATTATCAGTTAGCTTTCCTACATGGGAGATAATTTGAATATGGAATCTGATAGGCACTGCACATGTGGAGGATCAACTTAACCCCGAAACATATCTAAGATAAATTGTTAATCCAATAAACTCATAGGCATTTAATGACCTTAAAATAGAAAATAACATTATAGCTTATTTTTCATTACTTCTGCCCTCTCCTACACGCACATGCACAAACACACATCACAGTGTTATTCCAAAATTTGTTCCTTCAACATCTAGGGATTACACAATCCATACAGCAATGAGTCCGCAGCTATGGCCGGCGTGAGGAGCGGAGACGTACCTTGGGAGGTGGCTTCATATGGTAGTGGGGGAGGAAGGGGGAGGAGGAGACCGAGCGGCGTCAAGGTTGGGGAGGTGGCTTTGGAGGCGTCGGGGAGGAGGCTTCGGGCAGCGGCAAGGTCAGGGGCGGCGGTGTCGAGGTCGGAGGCGAACGAGCGAAAGCAAGGGGCTAAGGCGCTGGGGAGGTGAACGGGTGAGAGTAAGGGAGAGTGACGAGTAAGGGCACACAAACCCTAGCGGTTCCCTCCTAATAAAGGGATATCACAGACGGTTTTATTATGGAACCGTTTGTGATATGTTCATATCATAGATGGTTCCATAATAGAACCATCTGTGATATGGTCATATCACATATGGTTCTATAATAGAACCGTTTGTGATTAATTATCAAAGACGGTTCAATAATAGAACCGTCTGTGACATGCTACTATTTATCCATATGAACCTGGTGACAAGTCCATAACACAACTCCAAATCATTTGACTGAAAATTAATTTATCCACTGAAAATTCATTTGACTTCAAAAATTCATATCTAATTCAACTCAACTCCAAATCAAGTGAAACCAATTTTGATACTTTACAATACAATGACGTCCACATTGACATCAATATCAGAGATGACAAGTCCATAACACATTAACACATGACAATTCCACGTTGACATCAAAATAAGAGATTACAAGTCCAAAACACATGGCAAGTCCACATTGACATGTCTCATGTTATGGAATAAATTACAATGGAATAAATTCTTAATTAAAATATAGCCATTTATGATGATCGACGCGCATATAGCTAGCTTCCTCACTAGGTTCTTCCTCGAGCCTGATGTTGTCTCCGAAAGGAGGCAACTCGTCAAATTGATTGTACTCTTCCTCATCCACGACATTCTCAACTCCGATAATCCTTCTTTTTCCATAAAGAACTACGTGGCGGTTCTTATTTGCTGGGTCCGTTACATAAAAAACTTGAACAACTTGCTTAGCGAGTACAAATTGTTTGTCCTTGTATCCGACATGTTTGAGGTCCGCAGTAGTGACGCCGTACTTGTCGACCTTCATGCCTTGCGAAAATTTAACACAATGGCATCGAAACAGGGGGATCTTGAAAAGTACGTAGTCGAGCTCCCAAATCTCCTCACGAACCCATAGTAGGAGTTCAACCCACGTGCCCCGGCGGTATTGAACTGCTCGTGAAACACGTCTATGCGGACACCACTGTTCTGGATTGTGCTCTTCCTATCCTGAGCTGCTGCATAAAATGTGTACATATTTATGTCGTATCCTTGCCATGTCACAATTGTAAATTTTGGCTCTTTTGCCAACCATAGCAGCGTATCATCACTTGCTAACCTCCTAGTGTATCGCACCTTTAACCATTCGTTGAACCGACGGTTGTGCTCTCTCGTGATCCAAACTTCCGATCGGTCTGGATTCTGTTGGCGTACCATGTCTTTGTGCTTGTCGATGTACGGGGACACTTGAGTCATGTGTTGCAAGACTGTAGAATGGGCTTGCGCGTGCGTATCTAGATCGGGAGTGATTGCTTTTATTTTGATGGTCCCGATACCCTCTAGTCTCCCCTCATGACGAGATAGAGGCACACCTATCGGTTCCACCTGAGCCACGTAGTCGACACAGAACTCAATGACCTCTTCGGTTGCATAACCTTCGGTGATGTTGCCCTCTGGTCGAGATCGATTCCGTACGTAGGACTTGAGAATTCCTATGTACCTCTCGAATGGGTACATATGACGTAGGAACATAGGGCCGCATATCTTTATCTTTTTCACAAGGTGAACAATGAGATGGACCAAGATATCGAAAAATGATGGAGGGAAATACATCTCAAGATGACATAGAGTCATCACCACCTCGGCCTACAGAGCATCTAGTCCTTCGGGATCGATGACCTTCTGAGCAATTGAGTTAAAGAAATAACATAGCCAGAAGATTGCCACTCGGACCTTGTTCGGCAAGATACTCCTAATTGCAATAGGAAGCATTTGTGTGATCAGCACATGACAATCATGAGACTTCATACCAATTAATTTTAATTCTTCCATGGAAACAAGTTTCTTAATACTGGCGGAGTAACTGGACGGAACTTTCACACCATGCAAGCTCTAGCACAGTTCATTTCTCTCGGCCTTGGACAAAGTGTAGCAAGCTGGGAGAAGGTACGGTCGTCCTTTATCGGTCTCTTTCGGTGATAACTCAGTCCTTATGTTCATATCAACCAAGTCATGCTGTGCGTAAACACCATCCTTTGTTTTGCTACTAATGTTCAGTAAGAGACCAATCAAGCTATCACATACATTCTTCTCCACATGCATAACATTGATGTAGTGGCGAACTTCTAAGTGCTCCCAATAAGGTAAGACCCAAAAAATTGACCGCTTCTTCTAGATGTTCTTCTAACGGGTCTTTAATTTACATCTCTTCCCAAGCACAACATCGATATCCTTAACCATATCATAGACCTCTTTCCCTCTAAAAGCCCTTAGAGCTAAACTGTCCTCCTTATTTCTGTCAAATTGTTTCTTCATCTTGCGGTATGGGTGAATCCTTGGAAGGAACCTACGATGACGCATATACACAGTTTTACGCGAATTGTTCAGTCATACACTCTTGGTACCATCTAAGAAGTGCGAACAGGCTTTGGCTCCTTTTGTACTGAACCCCGACAGTTTACTAAGGGCAGAAAAATCATTGATGGTGCAAAACAACATGGCGTGTAAAATAAAGTTCTCTCGTTTGTACGCATCCTATACTTGTACCCCTTCATTCGACAGTGTCACAAGATCTTCCAGCAATGGTGCTAGGCACACATCAATATCGTTCCCAGGTTGCTTCGGCCGTTGGATAAGTAGTGACATCAAAATGTACTTCTGCTTTATACACAACCAAGGAGAACGGTTGTACATACATAGATTCACGGGCCAGGTGCTATGTCGGCTACTCATGTTACCGAAAGGATTCATTCCATCTGTACTCAACCCTAATCTTATGTTCCTTAGTTCCACACCGAACTCTTCGAAACTCCGATCGAAGTTTCTCTACTGGGTAGAATCAGTAGTGTGTCTTAGCTTTCCATCTTTTTTATGCTCCTCTGAGTGCCAACGTAACAATCTTGCCTCCTTTCGGTTCGCAAATAAATGCTTCAAATGTGGGAACATAGGCAGATACCACAACATCTTAGCAAGAGATCCTTGCTTCACCTTAGCAGTATTCTTACACTTGTATCAGGATGCTTTGCACACGGGACATACATGCATGTCTGCATACTCTTTACGGTAGAGGATACAATCGTTCGCACATGCATGTATTCTTTCTACTTCCATTCCCAATGGACAAATAACCTTCTTGTCTTGGTAGGTGGTGCTGGGCAACACGTTTCCCTCTAGAAGGATGTCCGCTAGGAGACCTAACAACGCTGTGAAACTCTTGTCGGACCAACCATTGCTTGCCTTCAATTTCAGCAGTTCAATCACGGTTGACAACCTTGTGTATTCCGGCTTGCAGCCAGGGAACAAAAGTTTCCCCGTGTCCTCCATTAAGCCTTCGAATTTACCAAACTCTCTCACACCATAGTTCTCTTCTGCATCGCGTAGCATCTGATCTAGATTGTCATCGTGCGACCTATCCTCATCAAAAGCACAGTCCACATCCGGTATATCGTTGACTTCCTTGGCGATGTTATCATTATTAACTTCATGTATAATCTGCTCTTCACCGTGACTATTCTAACATGTATACCCTTTTTTGAAACCCCTTCGAATCAAGTGCGCTTCGATCTGCGCTAGGTTGTTAAACATCTTCATATTACCGCAATCAATGCATGGACAGTACATAAATTTTATTCCCTTCTTCAACATATCCTGCTCGGCGGCTCTTCTAAAAGCAAGCATACTATTAATGTAATCTTCATACACATGGTTCTCACCGTACATCTAGTTTCAGTCCATCTACGCTACGCACATAACAAATTAGTGTTAAATTAGAGCAAGTACTCTTGCTATTGACCAAACATACTAAAATTGATTAGCGATTAACCTAGAGCAAATATAAAAGGTTACAGATCGTTACCCTTAGAACTCATGATGAATATCCCAAATTAATATCCCGCGAGATCCTCCTCTCTTTCTTCCTCCTCTCCTTCTCCTCCCTTCCTCCTCTCTTTAGCTGTCTTCTTTCCTAGTCCTCTCTAAGGTGGCGCAATGGGGGAGGAAGCAGTAGGCCGGGGTGGCGGCTCAAATGGGAAGGGCTGGAGGTGCTAGGGGCAGGTGTCTATCGGGATGGCCTGATATTTATAATGTCAACATATCACAAACGGTTCTAGTTATAAACCGTCTGTGATGTTGCACTATCACAGATGGTTTATAACTAGAACCGTCTATGAATTATCATAGATGGTTCTTAATAAGAACCATCTGTGATGTCTCGATTATCACAGACAGTTCTACTTAAGAAGCATGCGTGAATTATCCTGAATGGTTCTAGTTATAAACCGTCTGTGATAGTTATATATCTGAGCATAGCCTAAGCGTAACTGCTCGTGAATTATCCTGAATGGTTCTAGTTATAAAGCTATGCGTGATAGTTACATATTACTGAGCGGTTCCCTTTGGAACCGCTCGTGATAAGTACTAATACGAATGAAAATGCGTGATGAGGCGTCCACTATAGCCTGTTTTGTAGTAGTGTATGATCTCTTGCTTGTATGTCTTCCTGGTTTACGTGGTACATTTTTTGAATTGCCAGCTAGCATAGCCTACCTGTATCCCTTCAAAAATCTCTTTTGACGTGGTCGATTTCGACATGGTATACAATACCATACTCGGTCAACCAACTCTAGCATTGTTTATCTCGTAAGGCTAAAATGTATACTTTGGTCGAAGGAGTCCTCTACAAGCGAGGTACTCAAAGGGTTCTCATGCGATGCATATCGTGGAAAGAATGATTAAGTCTCCTTCAAGAAATACTCGGAGACATCTCTGGAACTCACGCTTCCTACAGAACATTGGTCGAAAAAGCCTTTCGATAAGGTTTTTACTGGCCAATAGCCCTCCATGATGCTAAAGAGCTTGTTAATAAATGTGTACAATGCCAGTTTCATAGTCTGCAAATATACCAGACGACTCAAGTATTACAAACCATACCTCTTTCTTGGCCTTTTGTAACCTAGGGTCCGGATATCCTAGGACCGTTCCCAAAAGCACCAAAGAGTTTCGAGTTTCTTTTTGTGGCTATTGATACGTTCAGACAATGGATTGAAGCCGAACCTGTGACTGGGATAACAACGGAAGCAGCCAAGAAATTTATGATGAAAATTGTGATCACTCGATTTGGTGTTCCAAGTCGAATCATCACAGATAATGGTACACAATTTTTTAGCTCAAAATTCCAAGAATTTTGCGAAGAATTGGGTACTAAGCCATGTTATGCCTCTGCTGCCCATCCACAAAGCAATGGGACAATCGAAAGGGCAAATTGCCAAATTATGCAGGGAATTAAAACTTAAGTTTTTGACCAGCTTATAAAGTGCTCGGGTGTTTGGGAAAAAGAATTGCCCTTAGTATTATGGGCAATTCGTATGACTACTAGTCAGGCTATAGGCGAAACACCATTTTCCTTAGTTTTTGGTGCTGAAGCCATGCCTTCACCTGAACTAAAGATTCGATCGACAAGGGTCGAAAATTACAACAACTCTGGCCAAGAATAACTTCGAGCTAATGACATCCACCTACACAAAGAAAAGAGGAATCAAGCCTTAATCCGTTTGGCAGTCTACCAATAAGCCCTATGCAAATTCTACGATCATAAGGTTCAATCTCACAGCCTTGTTGTAGGTGACTTGGTATTAAAAAAGATTCAATCCCAATCTAATCGGAACAAACTTTTCCCCTAAGTGAGAAGATCCTTACGCAGTGGTCGTAGTCACGCGGCCAAGCTCGGTACGACTAGCAACGGAAGATGGCAGAGTTCTTTCTAATTCATGGAATATTGATCAGCTACGCAAGTTCTATGTGTTACCTCATATATTCTCAATAAAATTTTCATTGAGCAATGCTTTGATAATTTTTCAATCACTTTTTAAAACACTTGGTTTTCTTTACACTGGTCGAAGGAGGGTAACATCACCTAGTCGAAGTCTTTCCTCTCTGCATGTGGTCTTGACTACTAGAAGGAACTTTCTAGCATCGATCTATTCCTAACTTTAGCTGTCAATACAAAGAAACTAGGTTCAACAAAATGCGGTCAAAATAATTCTAAGCAAGCTCTTTTTAATCATTAACTTAGTTTACTTCTTCATTTTACGAAGACTTTTCAAAGCGAGTCAAGCTTTCATAGTTTATTCGACTACTCTTAATACGCTCGATTTGATTAACATGGTCAGAGGAAGTAACACCACCTAGTCGAAAACATTCATCTCTGCATGTGGTCTTACCCACTAGAAGGAATTTTCTAGCGTCGAGTTGTTTCTAACTCTTGCTACCAGTGCAAGAAAATCGTGTTCAGTAAGAAAGGTCGAACGAATTTTTATCGGACCCGAGAGTAACACCCCTAAATCCTCTGTGTATTCTACACTAGTCTCTGGAACAGTAGCTAGTGTACACAGTAAACAAATATGGTAAAATACATAATTCACACAACTTTATTAATGAATATCAGAGTTTATTATAAGAAAGGCTTAAAAGCCAACAATAAAGAACACAATGAAAGACGAAGAAGAAGTAGTAGAGCCCAGCTAATCTGCCACAGGCAATCAACTGAGGTAGCGGCCTAGCCATTGAGATCCAAACCAGTAACAAAGTCCTTCTCCTTTGAACAACATTTTATTAAGCAAGAGTGAGTACAAAAATGTACTTCGCAAGTTACACCCATAATAGAGTTAATGCATGTAGGGATATATCAAAGGAAGGCATATATGGTTATATGTGCGTTTGGCATTTTAAATACATTTACTAAGTTCCAAACCAGTTATAAGATATCTAAAATTCTTTGATTTTAAAGCTGTCAAGTTAGTACAAGATGCACTTCTGGTGAAGGATTAACCCCCTTACACCAAGGCTTTTTGCCCAAATTTTCAATTGCTTAAACTATTCAAAGTCAATTGATAAAATCTTTTGAAATCAAAACCAAAGTCTAACTTTGAGTGGCTTTGCTGAGCATGTCTGTGGCCGTGGACACGGCTATTCGAATAGTTTTACACTCTGTAGCGGTTGTTCAACTTTACCCACAAGAGATAGTCGACTTATAATGTCTGTTTCACACACTTCCATAGTTATGCGACTAAGTAGTTATCACAAGGCCTTTACAATGCGCCATCCCAAAGTTGTCATGCCCGCTAAGGTTTCACTTCCTTTAGATTGAACCATCCACCGGAAGCCCCATCTTGCGCCATGTGGGAATAAATAAAAGTAGGTCATTCTGACATCCACACAACCAGATGGCACAACCACAGTGGAATGTTGCAAATTATTTAGCCTAGCCTGTCCCACTCCAGACTTGTGGTAGTGCGGTAGAGCTTTGCAAGATACGGCTCGAAGACCGGTCTTTAACCAACTTTGGCGACTTTCAATAAAATCTTGGTCTTGATCATAGAAATGAATCGATCCCGTGCATCAACTTGCACCATCCAAACATCCTTTTCTCCCAAGTCAAAACCAGTTTTTATTTTATTTTGATTTTCAAAATCATTTACAAAATTTTCATGGCATACCAATGTCATAGACTCATTTTTAAACAATAGTTGAATATTTGGCTAAAATTCCCAAATTGAACATTTTGGGTCAAAGCTTAAGCACATTTTTTCATAAAAGCATCTTGTCAATATATTGTATTAACTAGAGTTTTATCTAGGGCGACAAGGTGTGAGGGATTCGATGTTCAAGAATTGTCAACTCCAATATCAGTAAGTCAACCATCAATATTAGAATCATACTCTCCAAATCAATCCATTGCGCCTGTTGATCCACCACATAATTATTTACATTAGTCCACCAACAACTGTAGATCAACCAAATACTACTACTCAATTAACTCCACCAATTTCATCAATTCTCTATAATTCAACCAATGCACCTGAATTCCATTCATAACTTACTATAATAATCCAACTTTATTCTTTATTCATCACCTACACTCGATCGGTTTGTCAATACTAAATTTCCAACAATCACTAATAATATATTTATTTCCACTAAGATTTCTTTTAAATCCAATTTCTCTATTCAGTCATATCCAATAAATCCAATATAACCAAATTATCCAATTAATTCCACAAAGTTTACAAATACTTAATGATTTAACCAATCCTCCAAAATCAACATCATGGATTGTTACGGAAATCCAACCTTTGCGTCTTTTAATCACCACCTTTACTGGATCAATTTCTCCATACTAATTCTCCAACAATAACTAAAATCAATTTAATTCCGCCAAGATGTTGTTCTTTATTTAATTCAGAAGTAATATATTCCTATAATCCAATATCCAACAATAATGTATTCCTATAATCCAACAAAAATGTTATTATTTCATAATCAATGGGTATCTACAAATATACCTTTGATTCCTTCAATTCTGAGGCCTATTATAGTATTATCTAATCTTATCAATTTTCTAACTCCAAAGTATATCATGTTTGTAATGATTCTCCAAACTACCTATATGAACATACATAAATTGGTTATACAAGTATTGGGATTTAGCTACAATTTAAATATAGGAATTTAAATTACTTTGAATAAAAATAAGTATGCAATAATAATTCAAAACAGTATAATTAATTTAAAATAATGGGATCAAACTTGATCAAAAGTGTAACTTTCTTAGCTTAATTAATTGTTGTTCTGAAACGTCGTCGAAATCTAGCTCTCTAAAGTCATTGAAATCTATATGCGAAAATAAGCCAAATCTAATAAAATTCGAATAAACTCCAAATTAAATAATTTAGGTTCTGGGAGATATATATTGAATTTAGACGAATTTATAAATTTGAATCACCTGAATCAGAGCTCGAACGAATGAGAATGGGCTCTCGGAAGATTGAAATTCACATGAAATGATAAAAATAGAATTTCTAGAGATATATATTGAAAATCCCTTTATTGCATCATGATGACATCAGCGAGAGGATAATTGGATTTCCGGCTGAATTATTTTTATAAAAGAAATGGCTTTGAGCCACTAACATGTGGGCCTAGGTCTATAGACCGCGTCCACAAAAAGTGCACGAGTCCACGGTGGCCGGGTGTGTGGGTAACGAGGCCGTGCGATGTTAGCCTGACACATGGGCTTTGATGTGGCACATGTGTGGCATGCCATGTGGCTGCCAGGTGGCAGTGGTGCATGGGTACCAATGGCTGCCGATGAATGGCGGCGCGGCTGCTAGCTAACACGGTGCAACGGCCGACGACGAGGATGCCAATGATGAGAGGAGGAGATGGGGATCACGGTGCTCACCACGACGGGGGTTGGGCGCGTAGGGATCACCGACAGCATGGTGAGAGGGGGTGGCGTAGTGCCGGCTCACAGCGGCGCGACGGTCTGGCGATGCCCCAGCAAGGAGGGTGTGAGCACGAGGTAGAACGCGGTGTGGCAAAGCCATAGGAGGTAATTAAGGCAGAGGAGCTCCACCATCGGCGGCGAAATCGACAGTAGAGTGGCGTTCGGCCGATGACGGGGAAATGGGGATTGCGGCGAGTAGGGAGGGAGAGAAGAGGTGAGAACTGCGGGGATGGTATGAGGAGGATGAGGGGCACCTCATGCTCCCTTTTATAGGGTGAGGGGTGGACGGAGAGGGAGATCATGTGCGCGAGGTTTGCGGTGACCATTACAAAATCTGCTAAAGCAAGGCGTAAAAAGGGGTTTTCTTGAATGGGGCAACGCATAGAGGGTATTTGATTGCCCTTGAATGCGCTAGAAAAATGGGAGTAACGGCCGAGTTTATGAGATCGCGGGCACGTTGCAATGGCGGCAGCTCGGTGCGGCTGGAGCAAGAAGAAAGAAGGGAGGAGAAGAAGGGGTGAGGGGAGGCTAACACGTGGGGCTCGGGTGGAAGAGAAAGAGAGGAGAGAGGGAGGCGGCTGGGCCGGCGGGGGAGTTGGGCCGTGTGGGTTGGGCGCGGGAAAATGGGAAAATGGGTCAGAAAAGAGAGATTCTGCCCCAAAGCAAAAAAAGAGATTTTTAATTGATTTTAGAATTTCAGAAAAAGCAACAAATCAAAAGGGCTTTTAGAAAATAGCAAATAGAGTGCAAAAATTCTAAAAAAAATCATAGAAATTCCCTGAATTAGTTTGAACTTAATAAAATTATTAACTTAAAGTTGGCTTTTATTTTTACACATAAATATTTTTACTTTTTGTAAAATAGGAAAAACCTTTTAAATTCCAAAATAATAATTAATTAAATTGTTATTTTTCACTTTAAATCAATAAAAACCCCAAAAACTCAATAAATTTTCTTTTTGACTTTTAAAATATAGTAAATTCGAGAAAAGCAACAAAACTCTTTTAAAACTACGAAAGTCCAATAAAATAATAATTTTATTAATTTAATTTTTAGTATGAGAACTTTGGGATGTTACCATTTTTAAGCACTCTTTTTCCATTATTTACTTAGTTTATCTAATTAAACTAAGCAAATAGTTAGGGGCTAGGATAAAATTATAATATGACTTCAATTCTTAGTCTTAACATTCAATTCTCATTTCTATTTTTGTCTTATGAGTTACTGACTACTCGATGAGACAATTTGCAGAAAAAATGAAGATTTATATTCATAAGCAAGAAATTGTTTTTACAATTACAGTCCGTATTGCAAAGTACTCTGATGGAGGAGATCTAATCTGCATCTCCTCTGTGACCTTCTTGCCAACAGGCTGCACCTCTTCGATCAGTTGTGTTGCCTCTACTTCAGGGCAGCCGGAGTCAACTTCGACTGGTTGAAGACTAAGACTATGGTCGTGAGCCTTAAGTTTTGCCAGGTCAAATCTTACTGCATTTTCGACTGGCTGTCTTATCGAATCAGCTTGGTTGTTCTTCAAAGTTGTTATCAACTCCCAGAGAGTTCCGACTTGCTGTCCAATAGTGCTCATATGTCCAACCATGGTGTCTTCAAGAGGAGTGACCTCTTTAGCACCGAGTCCGTCGAGCATATTGTTCAGGAGATAAATATTATCTTGAAGGTTGATCTTCATAACTTTAATTTCCTCCTGACTGCGAGTCGAAGTTTCTTGAAGTCATTTTATTTCGATTGCTTGCTCTGAAAATAGAACACGACCAGTTAGAAAAACACTTCTTAAAGACTAGTAAATAAAACTGGTCATAGGTAAAGAATTCTTACCTACTAAATGAGACTCAAGCTTCTTGATTTCGTCATCATGGGAGGCAACAACCCTTGCGCACAGCTCTTCCCATTCTTTTATGCTTTTATCTTTTATCTTTGGAGAAACGAGTAAGCTCGTTGATCACCAAGATCATCAAAACGACCTCACTACGAAGCTTACCTATATCAACCTCTTTTCTAAAAAAAAAGGAGGTAGAGAAAGAAAAGAAATTTGTCGAAATGAACAATATTAAATGAAATACTTACTGTTTATTTCATCTGATAGCTCGCAAGCTACAAAATTTGCCTCGTGAAGGTTCTTCAGTAAGTCTTCTTTTTCATCCTTTAGCCTTTATGCCTTGGCTTTTACATAGTTGAGTGCATCAGCCAAGGTTAAAGTAAACATGAGTACTGAACGAGTGATAAAAAAAAGACTACTCGCAACAGTAACTTGCCATCTCATTGGTTGTTCGTAGAGTTCAACCTTCTGCTTTGTCAGAAACACCAGTTGCCTGTGGTATTCACCAACAGTAGCAACTTATTCGAGAGCTCTCTGAAAAAAGAAATACACAATGAGAAAAAGAAAAAACCCAAATATATTAATATTTGGTATCGAGTACTTACATCGATGGCTGACTGAGCAAAATGGGCATACACCGTCTCGGAATCCTCTAGTTCATGGAACCCGTCGACTTTGTACCACCATATTCTTTGAAGACGCTCGTCATCAACGATATGTCCCCTATTGGGAATATCCTTAGGGTGTGCGACTTAGTCACGAGACCTAAACGACGAGGACTCAACAGTAAATGGTCCAAGGAAATCGGGGAAGAGGTCGAAAGAGTCTTCTACGTCTTCTTCTTCGTTGTTGATAAAAGACGCGATTCCATCTTGAGGACCCAGAGGAACCTTGAGGACCCGGAGGAACATCCTCCACAACCTCATTCCCTGCATGGTGGTCGGAGCTCTCTACTCCTGCTTGAGCGGCTGCTACTTGTGATCGTAGGACCAAGTCTCTTATCTGATTATTGAGATTCTCAACAATCGACTTGCTCACTAGAGCGTCCTGGTCTTCCGCTGTCTTCACCTCCTCATCTACGACCACCTCAGTGGTCGTGGTTAGTTCGACGGTAGTAACCTCCTCCATCGCCATATCACGAATGGTGGTCGAAGCTTCGACCATCTCCGCTGTTGTCTCTACGACCGTAGGAGAAACCAATACTCCCACAGCTGTAAATAATACAAGGGCATGCCTCTCAACAGAAGCATTCTTGGGGGCTAGAGAAGCAGGACTAAAACAACGAGAAATGGAGAAGACATGTCAAACTGTGGAATTAAAAGGTAAATACGATTCCTAAACTTTTAATTTTATATACCTTGGCTTCCTAGATACGATCTTGAATCCAGAAGAAACCTTTCCCAAGGAAGACTTCTTCTTCTTCTTCTCCTTCGGTCGCCCCAATTTTGTGACACCTTCAGCCTATGGAAGGCTTACAGTGTCACGAGCTTAAGAGGTCGGGGCTTTTTCGACCACATTTGGTTGAATGTCTTGAGGAAGAGTTGGGACTTCTACGACCACGTTTAGTCGTAGGTCTTGAACGAGAGCTAGAGCTCCCTGAGCTGCTTGCCCCTTTTGATGGTCAGAACCAGCTTTGACCACCTGAGGGATAGTTCTCGCCTCAACCACAGGCTCTGCTGTTGCAGAGGTAGCCTTCACAAAAGACATAAAACTTTTCTAGTGCTCATTTTCTATTTACTTGACAAAGCCATAAGAAGCATAAATTGAAAATGTTTTGTTGTCGTAGTAGAATGGTACCTTGGTCTTGGGGCTTTACGCTTAAGTTCTTCAACCACATCCCTTTTCTCTACAGCGATCACGTCTGCAAAGAATTGTCTGATGGGGGTGGTCGAAGGAAGGGTGGAACTCGAAACTCTATTCTTCCTCTTCTTCTTCTCGGTGGCCTTCACAAGGCAACACGTTTTGGTCAGAGGAATTATGTCTTCCTTAGACTCATGTTTTATAGCCTTTAATTTGACCTCTTGGCCGTCTTGACGTTCTATCATGCCTACTTTCTACAAAAGTCAGAAACACAAATATTGTCAAGTGGTCGAATTTTACGACTACTAGACCTTAAAGATGATATAAAATTTTGATTATCTTTAGATGTTCTTTCATTTCTTCCTCGGTTACGACTGCTAGGATTTTCTCCTGCCGTGGTCGTAGGAGCCTTCTCCCAAATAAACTTGACTCGAGCGTCAAATTTTTTTGTATGAAAGATCTATGATTACGAAGATATAATCAACAATCATACTCAAAATTAACAAAAAAGAGCTAAGTTGATTATTACTTTTCCTTCTTTATAATCCCTGGTCGAGTCAGTAGTCCCTGAGTTCTTCCACATGGGGTGTGCTCGATCCTTCAGGGGACTAATGTGGTGCGTGATGAAGTCTCTCACCACGTGCCATCTGGTTAGCCCCTCTTCCCTCAAATCCTTGATGGCTTGTATGTAAGGGGTGATCCGGTCGAGGTCGCTTGGAGCCATGTCCCAAGACGAACTCTTCTCTGTGAGCTTCGTTGTGAAGAAAAGACTATCATCCTTAGACAAGGTCCAATAGAACCACCACTTATTTCACCCTGGCCATGATGACCGAGTGAACATCTGAATGTACTCCCACAACTTCTCATCATGGAGCTTCAGTCCACAGCTACCTGCGATTCAGCCGTGCTTGGCTATCCCATAGTAATACAGGAAAAGATCCAAATCTGGAAGAATTCCCAGATAGGCTTCATACAGATAAACAAATAAACTCAGCATTGTAATGGAATTGGGAACCAAGTTCACCAATTCCACCCCAAAATGCTAGAGTACGACCATCAGAAAAGGGTGATTGGGCAGTCGAAAACCGCATTCACAGTACGCCTGGAATACTTGAATAGTGTCCTTCTCACCCGAGGGCCAATGCTGACCCTCAACGTCAGTCCACTTCACCAAAAGCATGCCTCAGGATCTTCTTTGCTTCGACCAGAGCAGTCAACTTCTCCATATCCATCTCAGATTTCTCCCACTTGGAAGCGGTCCCCGCTATTTTTCTAAGTGAGTTGATTTGGATTTGGAAGAATTTGGGGAAGGATTGCAGACTTGGTTGACCGCGGAGAGAACGAGAGATCGAGAGCAGTTGAAGCAAATGGGGAAAGTAAAAACCCTAATTCACACCCTTGGTAGATATTTATAACTGCAGGTCTGAGTTAAAGATCGTGGGAACTCAACAGTTACCACCCCATCAGGAACCGCTCTTAATGGATAGATCTGTGAGAGTCGATTGACATTCTTTAATCTGTCCGTTCAGGAAAAGCAGTTCTGTTTTTTTGACTCAAGTAAAATTACCTTCTTGACCAAGTCTATTTCTGGTCAAATGAAATACCAGTCGAAAAGACTCTACTTTCGACCACTATTTTATGACCTCTTTTACAAGTAAGTTATTTTCGCTTGATGTTTGGGGACTAGATGATGAGGATCTAATAATCATCAATTAATTAAATTATTTATATGTAATTGTTATTATAGATAACAATATCTTTATGTTATTCGTAAGGATACCCCTTATCATTAATAAGGGAGAAACTTAGCTAAGTGGTGATAAACCATTTTACGACCACCCTGTGTGGTCGTAAGTATTTCAACGACTACCTAGTGGTCGTAATATTTTCTACGACCACCTCATGATCGTAAGCTTTACTACAATCACTTCATGGTCGTAAGCTTTACTACGACCACTCTATGGTCGACGGGGCCTACAGACATGTGGGGCCACTCGACTACGAACACTTATGCGCTGTGTTTAACACACACAGTAGTTAATATGTGTTGTTATTCTCCAAGATAACTACACGTATTAAACCTTTGTCTCTGACATAACTGCAAGGTGATGCGGGAGGGTTAGTCTTTAACAATAACCGTCACTAAACGTGCGCATTTCATCAAACGGTGAGACGCCTCTTGATATGAGACAACTACCACCCCTTCACACGCTATATAAGGAGTAAAACCGGTGGACAAAGGACAAGAACAATAGCAACGACAACGAACACAACATAAGATCAGCATATAGAAGTCATTAAGCCCTAGTTCTAGTGATTTCTTTCCTACTGAAAAGTATAGTCAATACAACAACGCAGGAGCAAGGCTATTATTCTCTCAGGAGAAGACCTGAACCTGTATAAAATCCCCGTGTCTCTTTCTATGTGGTTTAACTCTAAGAGAGTTCCTAGCATTCATTCATAAGATCGATACTAAATCATCGACAAGTGGTTGGTTCAAAACATCTGTGGAACTCAGAAACATCATACCTTTCGCCCTTGTATAGGGCTAGGTACCCCAGCCGATTAGGATAGTCGACATCGACAAGGTAATACTTGCCTGAATCAGAAGGAATATAAAGTTAATAGCACTACATGTTTCAGGAAGAAGTAATTTATCCACAAGCAAAGAGAGTTACCCAATAGAGGATGTGGGAAGATATCTCGGTCTACTATCAATGCATGATATAGCATACTAGTGTCATGCATAGCCCTTGTTTGACAAATGGATGCATAAGTGAAACACATGTCGAAGTCCACAACTGCCATCACATTCTGGGAGGGATTTTCGGACCTTCCAATGTATCTCACCTGTTGGTCCAGTGGAAGAGTTGCACATACATGAGTCCCATCAAGAGCACATATGCAATCCTGAAAATATGGCCAAGCCCTTCGATCATCTCTAATCCTACACATGGATAGTAGAGAAGTTTGGATTCTTTGGTTTCACGTAATCTACAGATCGAGTCACGTATAATTGCACCACAATCGAGGTCATCTCCGAGCAAATCACCGATTGCAACACCAAAGCATAGTTATAAAACCCAGACCGGCCAGACGGTTGAACTGGAAAAACCTAGACCTAGAGGCTTTACCGGGTCAGTCACACTCACATCCGGCCAGGTTTTCGTCGACTCGCCTAACTCGGTCAGTTTTACTTGACCCGATTGGGTTTTGCTTATGATGCCAATAGACAAGAAGCCTTTAAAATAAAAGAGCTTTTTAAGACAAAACTGAATGGCATGTTCGTAATTTGGGTGTTGCTAGGGCTTTAGTAGGATTCCCGTTGTGAAATTGACATCTACACATAAAAAGTGTCATCTTTCTCACTCTTATTTTGGCCGGCAACTCCTCTATATTCTCTGCTTAGTTTCACCTCCATAATAAATTAACAAAAGCAGAACATTTTAATCGCTTTGTGCTATGTTACATATAATTATAACTGCATATTTGTAGATAATTAATATTTTATGTTCACATATGTATTTTTACATGGTGTATATACTCAAATATATTTTTAATAAAACGTAGTGTCAAACCATTAACTCGCCAGTCCTACTAGTGACCCAGTAACCCGGGCGGCGACCGGGCCAGATTTAATAACTACTAGCAGGTGACCCGTGCCTCGGCGTGTCGCCCTTCCGCGCGAGCACGTAGCCGAAGGCGGGCCCGCTGGGTGCAGCTTACGTGTTTCTCGCGAGAAGGCTCGAATGCGTGGAGGCGCACGACGCGAAAAGCACGCACAGAGCGCACGCGCAAGGCTGCAGCCCGAGCGGCTTTGGGCCCACCGGACGCGCGGCTCGTCGAGCGCAAGCGGAACGCACACAGCACATGCGCCGATTGGACGGACACGCACGAGGGCGAAAGCGATCGAACGGCTCACGATTTCTCGGTAACGTGGCCGCGCGCGGAGGAGCTAATGCCTCCGGCTGTTAAATTAAGCCTATGCCGCCCGGGCCAGATTTAATAACTATGCACCAAAGTAGAACAGATCGCAACGGATATGTAGATCAGTCACAACCGCATGCACGACACCCACAACCACAAGCGACTGACACACACGCGGCGGGCTAGGTAGAGCCTTCCAAAAGCAACGGAAGTCGTTAATCTTCTGTAACCCCGCACAGAGCCAAACTTTCAGTTGGGTGTTCACGTCACATCTAACGATTCAAGTACGTGCCTAACTATTACAATTACCCATCCGTCATGCATGAGTCGTGCCTACTTACGTACACTGATACCCACCCAGACGGCCGGTGGACCGATCGACAAACCGAAACGCTGTACACGAACAGGGTGACTTGATTAGACGCGTGCGCGCGCGGTACTAAACGCCGGCTGGCCGTCTCTTTCGTGGATCTCCCAGTCCCAGGTATCTCTTCGGCGCCCCAAGGTTTGGCGACTAAGCTAGCTGGACTCAGCTCTATCATTCGATCGAAAAGTGAAAGTCCAGATTAATCATTATAGTATTTTTGCTATAATAAAAATCGCTGCTGTAAATTATTTATCTTTTCTACTGGGTTGCTACAGTGTACTGATGGGTACTGTTCACTCACTCACAGATTCTACACATTACAGCGAATTATTTGGATCCTAATTTGGAGCCTGAAGAGCGATGCGAGCGCGGCACATGTGTATGCACAGCAAATGAATGGATGGATGGATGGATGGATGGATGGATGGGGCACTCATTAGTGGGTGATTTCGGTGGTTCGGCACGTACGTCGCGCGCGTTGGCGGTGCAATCACGCGTTCCCGGTTTGGCCCAGCATTTGGTGCCAAAAATCGGATTTGCCACTCGTACGTAGAGGTGGAACGTTGCCGCTGAGATGAAGGCTCAGCAAATCGCTGCCAAACTGTGTATGTTCGACAATTTGTCTAGTGCCAACTGCCAAGTCCACTTCAGGCAACATTCAATAATCTATTTAGTACTATAGGCCCACCTTAAGCCATATCCAACATTACTACCTCCGTTTTTGTTTATTTGACGTCCGGTAGCTGGTTAAGCAAGGGAGCAGCGTCATGTATTTATAAACAGAGGAGTAAGATGCAGTGGCATCAGATCTCGATCCCAAAAGTTCGCGTCGAACCAAGCAGCCGTAGGAATCTAACTAAGGCTGGGTTTTAGCTAGATAAACACGAGTGCCGCACCATTGGACTGGACTATCACGGTTAGCAACTTGTCTTTTTTAAAAAGATAAATTGTGTTACGCTCCGGAGGAGAAAACAGACGGGGTTGAGGTAGAATCGGGGAAGGATTTGGAAGCAGGTGGCTGGGATTTGAGAAACAGACGTGGGGAGAAGGTAATAGATGGGGAATAGGGTATGTGTTTGTTGATTATCAAATTACAGATCCAATTCTCCTCACATCTCTCTACTTACAGCTGGCCTTGGGCGACTTTTTGGCACAAATAGCACTGTTGCAAACCTTTTTTGCGGAAATAACGTCTCTCACGTGGAAATTACAAATTTGGCACCACTTCCGCACTGCCACCCATCGGACTCGCTGTCGTCGCGCCACGTGGTGAAGTCCGGCCTTTGACTGGCCAGACTCGTCTGGCCCGTGGCAGGCCGGTTTTGTGCCACATCGCCAGATCCGGCCCATGGGAGGCCAGACTTCCTCTACGTCAGCCACGTCTAGCCCATGGACGGCCAGACCCGACAGCACCCACACACCCCATCACCTCCTCGCATGTCTTCCATCACCTCCTGTCCATATGCATGCATGCATGCATGATTTTAGTGTGGGAGGGAATCCAATTCCCTCTCGCGTCGACTATTTAATCGCATGAGAGTGCGATTTCAGCTCGCACTCTCGCTCGCTCTGTCACTTTCTCGTTCTTTCGGTTTCAATTTTGTGGACGCTTAAGTATTATTTGCAGCCGTCATTAGTAGTCATATCAGCAGGTTAGTTTCTCATCGTACGTTATTATTATTTTTTATTTTTTGGTTTGTAAATTAGCCATAGCGAAATTAATCTTACTTAATTTATTAGTTCTAATTTTTAGGCATAGTTAATTAGTGACCAATTAATTAGTCGTAAGTTCATTGTTTTACTCAAATAATTAGTGCGAAATAGTTAGTTGGAATTAATCTTAATACATTAGCGGTCATTAATTAGTCCTAAATAATTTAGTCCTATTTTGTAAGATGTGATTAATTTCATGTCCTTAATTAGTGCTAATAAATTTGGCACAATTATTTTAGTGCTATTTTTGTCATCGTAATTAATTCAGTTGTGACTAATATAGATGTTATTACGTAACACATGTTCTCTGTATTTATGCGCAATTTATAATTTCTAGTAATCTATCGTCATCCTCAATTTTTTTCACTAATAGTATGTCTCTTCCATGTCTTGCAAGTCATGTCTCTACTGGAGCTTCTGGAATCCTTCTACAACGAGAATCACCGGTGCATGTCGTGGATCGACAGGGATGCGGATGGCCCTCCACCCTTGGCGCTTCAGCCCAGGAGGGATTGCAGGGAGTTGGACGCTCGCTATGTCCACATCCTCCGGGACATGGGCTTGTTGCCATTTGCGAGGCTGGTCTCCGTCAGATGCCACTTCACCCTGGTTGGCAGCCTGCTGTCGGCACTTGTCGATAGGTGGAGGCCCGAAACGCATATGTTCCATTTTCGGTGAGGGTGAGATGATGTGAGGGTGAGATGATGATCATTCCCGACAGGTCTCCCGATCCGTGGAGAGCCACTTGTTCCAGGCCATCCATCGACGGACTAGAAGGCCAAGTTGGGGAACAGGTTCGGCATACCGGTACGGGACAGTGCATGTGTCGTCCCTCAGACTTGACTGAGGTATTTTAGCCAGTGCCCGGAGGATGCAGCCGACGAGGTTGTTCGGACGCACCTTGGCACCAACCTTCTATATTTCTTTGGTTCAGTCTTGTTTCCCACATCACAGGGCGATTGGGTGTACCCTAGCTTCGTCCGCATCACCAAGTCTTTGGCTGACGTGGAGGCTGGGGCGATGCCTCAATACAGTTGGGGATCAGCCGTCCTTTGTGTCACATACAGGGGGTTATGTGACACTTCAGGGCGCGACACCGGTGTCAAACTCAGCCTTGTCTGTTGCAACGTGCTCTTGGAGCTGTGGAGTTAGGAGCACTTTCCTGTTGGGCGGTCATCCTTCCACAGAGTAGTGCACCCGTACCCCGAGTTGTAAGACCCAATATACGGGCCCACTATGGGCTACCAGTGGACTACTACGCAGCTACACAGGTTGGCGAGGTGCCACTCGTTGTTCCACAACGAGTTCTAGTCGTTGCACAACAACGATATCATCTGAGCTCCATGGACCCCAGACTTCATGGACTCGGTAGCGCCACATGGGCTATCCTTGCAATGCATGCAGGACGCTGGACTATGGGCGATGACATGCCACCTGGTGTTTGCAAATATGAAGGAGCCTTACGTGCCGCGGTGCGTAATGTGGCAGTTCGATTTGTACCTGGTCATGCCCCCTCCCGACGGCAGGATGCTGCAGTGAGTTGTCCACTTGTGAGTCCAACTTCATCCGAGTAATGTTTACACTTCATACCAATATCCTCTCTTGTAACATCAATCCTTTCGGAATGCAAGCAATCGAGGATGGGGCGACATGCTGAGGACTGGCAAGTAGTCCAGCACGAGTGGATTACAGCCTGGACAGAGACGACGTCCTCCACCAGAGTGTCCGGAGCATGTGACGCACTAGGAGAGCCTTGACCACTCATTCGATCGACACAACGCTTCGTGACGTGACGACACCGTAAGACACTTACAACATTTGATCATTTCATTGATGATATTTGTACTTTTCATTACTGAACCTGTTTTGTCTCTCACTTCAGTTGGAGTGGCTACAGCGCATCAGAGGCCGCTGTAACATCTCATGTTATGTTACCAAAAATAAAATTAATAAAGTTATTATTTTATTAGATTTTCTAAAATTTACAAGAGTTTTATGGCTTTTCTTGAATTTCCTAAATTTGAAAAGACAAAAATAAAATTTATTGAGTTTTCTGGGGTTTTATTGGATTTAAAGTTAAAAAAGAAATTTTTTATTAATTTCTTGAATTTTCTGGATTTCAAAAGGCTTTTGCTATTTTCGAGAAATTAAAAATAATTCATTTGAAAAATAAAATACCAATGTTAAGTTGGAAATATTTTACTTAAGTCCAAAATAGCTCAGGGAATTTTTTTTGAATTTTCTATAATTTTTAGACTTTATTTGCTATTTTTTTAAAGCTAAATTGAATTAACACAATTTCTTAAATTGTTAAGTAAAAGAAAATCCGAAAAATCATCGTGGGCCAAATCACCAGCCCATTCCTGTTTTCCGGCACACGAATCTCCCTCTCCACACTGACATACAGACCCCGCGTGTCTGCCTCTGCCTCCGCTCTGTCTCTTTCTCTCCTCTCTCTCTGATGCAGGGGCCCACCTATCGGACCCTTCTCCTTCCTCTCGCTTTGTCCTTCGCGCAGCCTCGCCATGGCCAGAGCTCTATTGGAGACAACCAAATATCCAACCAAACAACCAAATACTCTATTGGAGACTTACTTGTTACTTAAAAACGTGTTTTGTGGATCTCACTGTCTCCAAGCAAAATATCCACCGGATTACCTGTGCAGATCGACTTCATTATTGATATGATAAATGAGCCAAAACATGTAGGCCACAAGGCCGTACTTCATTATTGATCATTAAGAATCATGCACACTTGTAGCAATTAAAATCTTAGAAATAAGCTCAAGAAATAATCTATTGGAAGGCTTGTTACTTTTTATTAGATTTAGTATTCTCTCTCTTCTCTTAGTAACAAGTTATAAAATAAACTATTGTAGATATTCTTAACGCCAATATACACAATTTACGGGTTTAAATGCAGAGAATCTCAGTCCTTCCCCCATACTAGATACATTTCTTCCCAAAACTTTGCTGCCTAAAAATAACATGGTAAGCGTCAAGACTCGAGACGAGGAGTCACTGACCTATCTGTAGTACAGCACAAGGCAGTAGGAACCAACATTTCCAGGATTCCAGAACGAGCTGAGCGCCCAGCCCTTCCATCCGTCCTGCCGGTGGAGCCGAGCGACACAGCAGGAAGTACCATTACCGTCGCTCTCTCGCTCCCACGTACGCCCAAAGAGTGGGCCCCACGCGGCCGGCACTGCTGCCATCGGTCCTCTCACCACTCAGTGAGAGGCTCTCACGTCACCGCCCAATCCGATTCCCCGCCCCATATTTTCCTCCCAGCTTCCACGCGCGGCCTTGCGCTCGCACCGCGCGTTCCCTCCCTCTACTTAACACGCAACGACCCCACGACTCCCTCTTCTCTCCTCTCCTCTCTGTCACGCGCGGCCACGCACACCGCCCGACTCTCCAGTCCTGAGAGCCGAGCTCCCCACTCGCGCCGCAAATCCCTCTCCTCCTCTCATCTCGTCGCGCATCGCACCACCAGGATCCGAGCTAGCTCGACCCCGGCGCGCGCGCCATGCCGTCCTAGCGGCCGGACGTCCGATTAAAAACCCCGCCTTGCTCCCCCTTTTATGGCGCTCCTGCGCAGGCAGCGCGGGTACAATGCCGCCGTCCCATCCGCCTGCTTCCTGCTGCTGCTCCTCCTCCTCTCCGCCTTCCTCGTCCTATCCACCCGCCATAGCTCCACCGTCATCGGCCATGACGTCGACGTAAAGGGGATAACTCTTACGGTTTCTCCCTCTGGCAAGGAGCAGGGGAACTGCCAGGAGCTGCAGTCCCTGGCGGGCGGGGAGGCCAGGTGCTCGTACCTCCGGATGCACACGCCATGCGCGTCGGCGGGGTACGTCGATTACCTCCGCCTGTTCTACTGCAGCTTCGGCCGCGCGCCGGCGGTCGGGTACGTCGCATTCCTGCTGTGGCTCGTGGTGCTCTTCTATCTGCTCGGTGATACCGCGTCGGAGTACTTCTGCGCGTCGTTGGAGGGGCTCTCGGCGGCGCTGCGTCTGCCGCCGACAATTGCCGGCGTCACGCTGCTCTCGCTCGGCAACGGCGCGCCGGACGTCTTCGCCAGCGTCGTCTCGTTTGCCGCTGGGGACGGCGGGGACGGCGGAGGGGTGGGGCTCAACAGCGCGCTCGGCGGCGCGCTCTTCGTGTCCACGGTGGTCGCTGGGGTGGTCGCGCTCGCCGCGGGGTCCCGCGGTCGCGGCGGGGCCATCGTGGAGCTGCGCGGGTTCGTGCGCGACATCTGCTTCCTCCTCCTCGCGCTCTGCTACCTCCTCGCCGTCCTGGTGACCGGCGCGGTCACGGTCTGGGTGGCCGCGTCCTTCGTCTCGCTGTACGCCGCCTACGTCGTCCTCGTCTGGACCTCCCACTGCTGCGCGGAGCCGGGCAAGCCGCCGCCCGCCGACCTCGCCGCGCCGCTCCTCCTCGACGACAACAACGACGTCACGCCACTGCCGTCCCACTCCAAGACGACGCCAAGCTCCCCGTCAAGAACCTGCCTGCGTTGCCTCCTGGTCGCGCTCCGCATGCCGCTGTACCTTCCGCGCCGCCTCACCATCCCGGACATCGCCGCGCACCGCTGGTCCCGCTGCTACGCCGTCGCCTCCGCCGCGCTGGCGCCCGTCCTCCTCGCCGCGACCTGGACCTCGCAGCGCAACCCCGTTTCTTCCTCGCGCCGGCACGGCCTCGCCGTCCTCCTTGGCGGCGCCCTCCTCGGCCTCCTCCTCGCCGCGCTCGCCGCGGCCACCACCGAGGCCGCCTCGCCCCCGCGCAGCCGCCGGCGCCGCGTGCCGTGGCTGACCGCGGGGTTCCTGATGAGCGTGCTCTGGGCGTACACCCTGGCACGCGAGCTGGTGGCCCTCCTGGTCGCCATCGGGTATATGGTCGGTGTGAAGGCGAGCGTGCTCGGGGTGACGGTGCTGGCGTGGGGGGACTCGCTTGGCGACCTTGTCTCGAACGTGGCGATGGCGCTGCACGGCGGGCCCGGCGGCGCGCAGACGGCGATGTCCGGGTGCTACGCGGGCCCACTGTTCAACACGGTGGTGGGGCTCGGGCTGTCGCTGACGTTGGCGGCGGCGGCGCAGTACCCGGCGCCGTTCGTGATCCCGGAGGACGGGGCGGTGTACGAGACGGTGGGGTTCCTGGGCGCCGGCCTGGCGTGGGCGCTGGTGGTGGTGCCGGCGCGGGGGATGCGTCTGGACCGGGTGTACGGGCTGGGCCTCATCACCATCTACCTCGCTTTCTTTGCCACCCGCGTCTGCGAGAGCCTAGGCCTCTGGAGATACTCCTGGTAGTAGCACAGCAGCAGCAAACACTGCTAATACTCATCAATGGCGACCAGTGATCACTGATGTAGTACGAGCTAGCGAAATGGGATTAATGGAGGATAGATCAGATGCTGTATAGTACTGGTTCTAGGAGTAGCCTTTAGTTTGTGATGATGTAATTGTTGATTGTTTTGCTTGGCATCCGGATTCGATCCACGGTGAAAGAATTAAGGGCAAAACCGAACCCTATCTAATCTCGATTAATTAGGATTATAGGAGTAACTGCTTGATCAAGTAACCTTATCTCCACGTCGCCAATTGCGCTAGCAACTCCCACGTTTTTGCGGAGTTTTTCTTTTCTTGTTTAGCCTTTTTTTAAACCGATTCTCCTGCCTTTGGGGTACGTACAGCAGGCGCTTGTGGGTCTGATGGATCCTAGGTTAACCAGTTTTGGGCTTATCTGGCACTGTTTGGTGTTATAATAGTAAAACTAGTTCTCTCTCGTGCAAAATGGAAAAATGACACCGCGGATGTGCTGACAGGCGACACATGTAAATGCCGCACGCTAGACCTTCAATTCCCTATCAGGCGCATCAGCGCCAATTCCTCGTTATTAGAACCCGGGCCCACTGTCGCCTCGTTGTCTCCCTGTCCCCCGCATGCCACGTCGTGGGCGCCCTGCAGGCGTGCTCCCGCGCACCCCACACGCTATTCCATCGCACGTCGTGTCCCCGTCGCCCATGCATCGCTTCGCAGTCTGCCGAGTGCCTTCCTGCGGCTATAAAGCCCGTTGTGTGTCGCTCTCATCCTCCACACCAACAATTTCGCTTGGTTCAAAGAGACGGAGAGGATCGAGCGAGTGAGAGGTAGCGTAATCGGCCAAAATTAGTTCCGATTTCGCTGCCTATTTGAGAGTGTTTAGAGCGGTGCTTAACGATCGTATTAGTATAGAAAGTTCAACATCAAGTGAAGATCTTCTAGAAGAGGTATTTTCTCCGTATGCATTATGTTTATTAACGGTGTAATTAGTGTTAAATTAACTTTTCCAAAATGTTAATTTAGTTGTACAAAATATTAAGGATTACGAACGGTTGTTAAGTAGACACTAATTATGTAGCATAATTAGTCGTAAGTAATTTAGTTATAATTAATTAGTCATAATTAATTTAGTAAGTAAACAATTAGTTGTAATTAATTTAGTCGTAATTAATTAGTCAAAGTTAATTAGTCGTAATTAATTAGTTATAATTAATTAGTCGTGGTTATTTCATCGTAATTAAACCGTCATAATTAATTAATCACAATTAATCTAGTCGTAATTAATTAGTCGTAAGGATTAGTAGTTTTTTAAAGAAATTAAGTAGGTTTTTTTTAATTATGCACTGATTAGGTTAAATTTGTACATAAGGATTACTGAAGTATAGTTATTCTAGGGAGGTAGAGAAATGTAGACTAAATAGTACGATCTGTTTATTTAATTGTGTACAGTAAAAAAACGATGAATTGCTCATAACATGCATTTTAAGTGTATTGGGTTGTTGTGGCTTTAGGTAATGTCCAACATGAAAGACTTGCTTGTGTTTTATGGTGACGGTCTCGTACGAGGTGGACAGGTGGTCCGGGTGGAGAGCCTGGATGCAATGAATATTCACGAGCTGAGGAGCTACATCCGAAGGGAGTTCGATACGGAGACAACAACGAAGAAGGTTGTCATCGAGGCAGTCACCTTCACGAATAGGGGATGGTAGGGCGTATGGGAGTTACATAAGGTGAATGGTAGCGTTGAATGGGGCCAGTACATGCAGATTACTGTGAAGCCCGGGACGACGTTATACAGGAGACGGATGGTGTATGTGCAATTCGTACACATGGTGCCAGCAAACCTTAATGATGCTAGTTCTAGTGGAAGCGGGAAAACGCATGTGATGCGTGAAGATGGGAACGCGGAATGCGTTGTTTTCGAGGAAGACTATGAAGACTTACCAAGAATTTTGCTCAAAATGAGGGGACGGAAGAATGGTGGTCAGCCCGCATTGACTGCCATGAGTTTCTACCAAACCAGTCGGCGTACTACACGTGTGGGGATATCCACGTAAGAGAATCTCGCACACACATCGATTTTTCATATTTTACGCCGTATTCCACATATTGCTAACTTATCCATGCATAATGGCAGCCAGAGGAGCGTTGCTTCTTCTTCCCATGGATCGACGGCTTGGACAAGTACAATAGGGTGTTCATCAAGCAGAAGTACATGTTCAACTACACGCTGCCACCCAAGACCTTCCACCGCTGGAAACCTTACATACCCGACAGCTAAGAAGACAAGGGAAATGCAGCAATGGAGCCTAAGAGTGTCGAACAACACGCCATGGAGCCCAAGAGCGCCAAATAGCACGCTAAGGATGGCCAAGCCAAGCACATGGCGAACAAGGAGAAGGCACCTGCTAGTGAAACCGGCGGCTGTCCTAGCGCTCACCGCCGCCCAGGTGCGCTGCGGATCGAAGAGGTAAGTTATGTTCAATTTGTGTTCTGAATATTGATTTGGCCTTACGTTCTGCTAACATCATTCCATCTTCTAGCCCATCTCACAGTACAGGGCTTCCTTCAGGACTAGCCGCGCACGCGGGTCTCCAGGAGACAAGGGGAAGGCACTGATGGACTGTCAAGACTAGCTTCGTTCCGATTCACCTTTTTCCCTATTCCAAAAAGGCACACATGTATCCTAGGTGCAGATCAGTTTGATGATTCGTGTATGCTATCGTTTCTAATGCACGTAACCAAACCCTACACACCATGTAATTCACACATTACGAAGTCTTTCAAATTTAATTCCCAAATATTTTGTCTATTTTAAATTTCGTTCTCTTTTTTTGAAAGGAATTGGTTCTGCACACACTACAATCGAAAAAACAACGCGGGTGCAAACCCTAAACCCAAATATTTTGTCATTTCGCTCCGAAAGGGGCTATTTTTGCTATTGCGATGCCAAACAGTGCTAAATAAGCCAAAAGCGCACCTTTCCAAACAGGGCGCATGAAATCATTGATTTCCTTGTATGCCTGACTTTCTATGTATTATCACATGTACCAAATATTGTCCGATCTACACCATATTTGTTGTGTATTTTCTTGTATAGGTTGTACACATTGTACTCCTTTTATATGCGCAAATTAGTAAACAATCGGTGCGAAATCCATGGGGGACAGGGACGCAACCGGGTGATAGGATGACTCGGCAGGAGGGTCCGAGAGTCGGGGCAGAGAATTGGTGGACGGCCGGGCCAATCGTCCGTGGTCTTTTTTTGCTTTTTTTTTCCTCTGAGGGTCTGATTTGCTATTTTGATGGTAAAAAGTGCCATTTAACAGGGAAAAAATGTTGAGGAACCGTCGCTGGCGAGTCCAGTCCAAGCGATTACCTCATAGACAAACTTAGAATCGTAAGAACAATGCAAGAACACAAGAATAAAATAGTAGATTGAACACAGAGATATGAGGGGACTTCTGGCTTCTCTTTATTGCTTATCTGTAAAACTATATACAATAGTTGGGGTCCTCCCTCCTTTATATAGGCTACTAGATGGATAAGGAGGCCATCGTGGGCCAGGACTGCCAGCCTAGGCCTAGTTTCTTAATACTCCCCCTTGGGCACTCATCCATCATGTTTATGTCTCGTCAAAACTCCATAAAAACACAGTGGGAAAAATTTAGAGAAAGAGTATATGAAACATGTTCTGCTGTGCTGCACGAATTGCCTCATTAAAAACCTTAATAGAGAAACTTCAGGAAAACTCGTCAAGGAAAAAAGAGTACAATCCACCCAATTTCATTTAATCTCCAGGATTTACTCTTTGGGTACGTGATCTTCTTGATCAAGTTTCAATAATGGGTTTGTGAAAAAAACTCCCCCTGAATTCTGCACTTATCTAAGTCTCATCATTCCAATTCCACGTATGCATCTTTCAAAGCTAGACGCTGGATGTGACTTAGTGAATAAATCTGCAAGATTTTTACATGACTTAATATGCAATACTTTAATTTCGTCCATCTTTTGCAATTCAAGAGTATAGAAGAACATGGGGTCTCAATTCTTTCTATAGAACAGACCAAGATCTTTGCTTCCTTGGAGGTATCGGAAGATGTCATTTATTTCCTACCAATGTCTATTGGTTGGTTCTGCACTATACATTGCTAATAGGTTCACGGCAAATGCAATGTCCGATCTAGTACAGTTTGCTAAATATATGAGTGCTCCTATTGCACCTAAGTATGGGAATTCCGGTCCTAGGACTTCCTCCTCCTCCTCTCTAGGTCTGTACGGGTCTTTGTCTTGCTGCAAAGATCTCCCGACGATTGGCACTTTCGAAGGGTATGCCTTTTCAAAGCCGAACATTTCTAGCACCTTCTGAGTGTAGGTTGACTGATGCACTAAAATTCCTTCAAGGGCATTCTCAAGCTACAAGCCTACGTAATATTTGGTTTTACCCAAATCTTTCATTTCGAACTCCGACTCCAAGTAAGAGCTTGCTTTCTTAATACCTTCTAGGGTTCCAATGATATTCAGATCATGTACATACACTGAGATTATGCAAAACCATTCTGGGATTGTCGTATAAATACACAGGGATAATTCTCATTGTTCGTGTAGCCTTTCTTGTATAGAAAGTCGATTCAAGCGATTATACCACATCATGCCTGATTGCTCAAGTCCGTAAAGTGACTTTCTGAGTTTCACACAGTACAGATTCCTATTTGCTCTGTCTTGGTTCAGGACAGGGATACATTCAGCTATCTTCATATAAATGTCCGAAACAAAATTTTCATAAAGGTATGCAGTTACCACATCCATCTATTTTATTTCTAAATTCAAGTTTACTGCCATTAAGATTAAATATCTAAAGGGGGTTCCACCCATGACCAAGGAATAGGTTTCTTCATAATTATCTCCTGGATGTTGGGTGAAACCTTGTGTAACGAGTCTTGCTTCTTTCCATTTCTCTTTTGAACAAATACTTACTTATACCCTACGGGGTACACATGGGGAGACATGCGGCTTACAGGCTCAAACACCTCCCTTTTATTCAGAGATAATAATTCTATTTCCATTGCCTTCTTCCAATCTTTTCAATCTGATCTTTTCTTACATTCAGTGAGCAATGCAGGCTTTGGATCAAGATTTATGATTGTGGCAATTTGTGGATATCATGGGGATATGCTCACGATCTTAGGATAATGATACAATTGGCAATGACATTGAAGGTTTGTCGAATCACACGTTTTCGACAAAGTTCATTTTGCTGTCAGGCAAGTGGCGGCCAGACCGGCCAAGGTGGCGGTCTGACCGACCATGAGTGGCGGTTAGACCAGCCTTTGGAAATCGGTTAGATCGGCCATAAAATGATTTTGAGTTTTGAAGCTAGGCCAAAAATAGAGGGTGTAGGCAAAAGAGGGGATTCTACTATAATTGGTCTCATAATTTTTGGAGCTTCGAGTCAAAAGTTCTATTCGTTTGAAAATTCCAGTAGGTTTCGGATTTCCAGAGAGGAAATTTGGCTAAATCTTAATCAGGCGGTCGGGCCAAAGCCGGCGGTGTGATCGAGGCCGGCCAAGGCGATCCGGCCCGCCATGGGTGTGATCAAACCGATTTTGACTTATTCGCCGGCCGTCTTGGCGGCGATGATTGTTTGGTTAGGTCAAGTTCATGGGTTTCAGTGCATATGTGTTGCATGATGCATGTTTTGACTAACATGGGTCAAGTTGCGAAGAACTTGTTCCCGGAAACGATTTCTTGGTCTATTGTTGTGCAGGTTGCTTGGAGGTCAACAACGATCAATGGCGAGGATGATCAGGACTAGGCTTGGAGAGCTGAGGTCCAGAACGATCGAGGATGCCGGGTGAGGTCAATGGATTCAAGCATGGCGCAAATTGGACAAGAATGACCGAACGGGCAGTTCGGTGAGACGAGTTAGATCAAGCGGCGCGGGGGTCGGTGCAAGTGCCATGGTGGTTTCAGTGGGAGCTGGATGGGAGAGACTTGCCGACATGAAGAGAGCCGTTGATCAACCTACACGTGGCGAAACATGGAAGTGCTTCATGAAGATTGGACTCTGTCTTTGGAAAAGGATCAAGAAGGGGTATTTTGGTAACTTCACCTAAATACCGCCATAGTGACCTTTTGCTAACCCGTGGCGCAAGACGGCGCAAGGAGAAGCGGTTTAGGTTAAGAGGAGATGAAGACAACGTTTTAAAATACGTGCGTAAGTGAAACCCGTTTATGTGTGGGCTTAACGGGTGCCCATTAGGGTTTACTCTTCTAGAAGCTAGCCTCCACTATAAATAGGGGAGGGTGCGGGCCAGCACCTCCTTAACCCTTTCATTTGAGAAACCTAGTTTGTGTTTTTAGGGTTTGGAAAGATTAGTAGGAGGTTAGGGTTCTAGAGAGTTGGATTGATTGTGTGCTCATGTGTTGAGTATTTGTCCTCCTGGTTGGAGTGGCTGTAAACCAACATCAATCTCGATTCAATCCAAGAAAGATTTCACAAGATGAGTCTTTTTGTGTTCTTACTCTCTATTTCGTGATTTTGGGTCCTTCTTTGATCCGCGAGTTTTTCTTTGGTTTCTGGCCTAGATTTAGCTTGCTGTGACATGTAGGAATTCATCTAGGATCATCTTGATCATCAATCACCTACGAGCAAGTTTCTAGATCATCTTTTGGTTTTGACTCGGTTTTAGAGCAACCTTCTCTAAAACAGAAAAAGGTCAGAACTTTGGCATGGATCTTCATGATCCTTGATTGAAATAGGTTCCTGACATCCTAGAGAAGGTATGTCTCAAGTTTGGTAAGGTTTGGAGTCACGAATCAAAAGTTAGATCAATTTATGATTTTGAGTTTGGGCTGATTTTACTGTTCATTGGCCTGGAGGTCAGATCGCCATGTATTGAGAGGTCAGATCAATTTCCAAAGGTCAAACCGCCAACTACATGGAGGTCAGACCGCCCAACTCATTTAGGTTTTGAGTTTTTATGTTTTTGGCCTATTTGCTTCGGGGTTTTGATTGGATTTAATACAAGTCTTCCACTATGCTTGTATATTGATCTTCATAGTTTTTATAGCTATTGGAGTGAAAATCGTATTGAATTCGATCAAGGTGAAAAAGAGATCGTGCTCCTATTCACCCCCTCTAGTCGCCTTTTCGGTGTAGCACAATTTTCTTTGCAAAGTACATGCCGACATTGGTTGTTGTCTTATTCATATATTCTCCCGAGGTCACAAAGTTTATAGCTATTTCTTCAAAGAGTGATTCTTCTAATGTTTCTACTTGTTTACCGCTGCTTTTAATTACGGGGGCAAGTCCCTTTAGATTTCCAACTCCGATGTGTGCGCACACATCCATATTAATATCTCCCTTCATGGGGATGTTTAATTTTGGTATGCCTCTTTTTGAAGGTTACATACTAGTGCCAGGTCTCAACTGGCTCCCCTTCTTGTTTTGGAGAAAACTTCGGTGATCGGCTGTGTCAAGTTCTTCTTATCCTTTTTCACCAGGCGTTCCCGGTTACTTCGAATTTGAGGGGCCAGAGTTCTTATCCTTTCTGAGGCCTTAGGACGGGATTAGGGATACCTTCATCGGTATTTCAACCCTCTCCGGTGCATTGCGTGCAGGCATATGCGACTCGGTCACACTCTTCAAATCACTAAAGTGGTCAGGCAGTTGATTTGTTGATGCTTACAAATCAATTATCTTTTGGACTGCAATTGTTTTCTAGACTTCAATTGTTTTCTAGACTTCTTTATTTGCTTCACTAGTGCGCGTGTCATGTGCATATATTTTAATTATCTTCTGGACTTCAATTATCTTCTGGACTTCTTTATTTTCCAACATTTCTCAACAATGGGTTGATTTCCTCCCCCTAATGACGGGGAATTATCCTCATCTAATATACTATCAGTGAATCGGGCAGTATGCAAATCTCTAGTCATAGGGTCCAAATACCTGATTATGGATGATGTCTCATAACCAACATATATCCCAGACTTTCGGAGATGGCCCATTGCAGTTCGCTGCGGTGGTGGTATAGGTACATAAACATTGCAACCAAACCTGCGGAGATGAGTGATTTTCGGTGCTGACCCTTGCGCTAGTTGTATAGGTGAATGGATGTTATATGCCGATGGTCTAAAATTGATGAGAGTTGCTGCGTGCAAGATTGCGTGTCCCCAACATGTAGTTGGTAAATTACAATTCTGCAAAAACGGTTGGGCAATAAATTTAATTCTTTTAATTAATGCCTCTACTAGTCTATTCTGAGTGTGGACATGTGGTACGGAATGCTCAACGGTAATTCCCATTGCCATGCAATAATCATCGAATGCCTTTGAAGTAAATTCTCCAGCATTGTCCATTCTGATGGACTTTACATGATGATCTGGGCTTGCAAAAGCATGGTTTCTCGTAGACAATAAGCATACTTGCGACCATTTCGAGGAAGCATCGATGAGCACCATAAAGTACCTAAATGGTCCTAACAGGGGTTGTATAGGACCGTAAATGTCTCCCTGGATACGGTACAGGAATGCAGGGATTTCATTCTTCACTTTCAAAGTAGAAGGTCTAGTAATTAATTTCCCGATGGCACATGCTGGGCACACAAAATCTTCTTGATTAGGGAAATTATTTACATTGATATTATATCCTTGAGAATTGGTAATTATATTTCTCATCATCCTAAGACCAGGGTGGACTAATCTCTCATGCCAGTGACAGAAAAGTTCAGAGCTTCTAAAAGTGGTTTTCAGGATAGTATAGGCTGCAGGTGCCTTAATGTTAGTGTAGTATAGCCCAGATTCATATGGAGAAAGTCGTTCTAATACCATTTTTCTATTTTCTTCACATTTTGTAATGAGCAGGTATTCTTTACCATACTCTTCTTCAGTCTCTATGTGGAGACCGTTAGCGCAGATATCTTTAAAGCTTAAGAGAGTACTAGTCGATTCTGGGTACAACAAGGCTTCTTCAATAACCAATGTTGTGTCCATTGAGAGTATAATTGTGGCTCTTCCTGGGCCTATTACACAAGTATCGCTACTTGCGATTGTCGTAAGACTACCAGCATTCTTGTTAATCGACTGAATTTTTTTTATCTCTCTCAAGATGGTATTCGTTGTGCCGCTATCTGCTAATCACACTTCCTCCATAGGGCACCACACGCGTTCTGATATATAAAGTATTTATTAATATGAGGTAGGAAGCAATCCACACATAAATAAAATACTCCAAAACAGAACATAACTTGCTATTATTAATATGGTAAAAAGTCTTGCAGGACTCATCATAAGAATTTAATGCTTTGCTCTCCTAGAGCTTACAACCATTATTTAACAATTCAATGTTCTATCACAACCATAAACTGTAAATGACTATAAAAATCTAAGTGCAATACGTGCACTAGATCGAATCAGCGAAGTATGAAGAAACTTCTGCTTGAATCTGCTCCATGTCCATCTTCTCTTTTTCGGCAACTACAGCTACTGCTGCTACAATGTCCAAAGAAGGTGTGATGGGGGCCGTTGTTGGGTTGTCCACATCCATGGATGTAACCAATGACTGTGGATCATCTGTGCCTACAATGGCGAGGTGTGCCTCATGCTGTCCTTTGCCCTTCTTAGCCTTGAAAGCATCAATCACGTGCTGCGACTTATGGCAAACACGTGACCAATGTCGCCATGTGCCACATTTGTAGCAACTTTGTTGATGTTGGCCATAGGGCTTCTCATCGCGCTTCTTTTGTTCGCCCTTCTTGGCTTGAGCATACTGCTTGGTCTTACGACCCATGATCTTACCCTTCTTGCCTCTTTCCTTCGAGTGAGGCTTCCTCACCTTGTAGCTGCTGGCATTGACTTTATGACCAACTTTGCTACTAGGTGGCTGTGAGATGTAGTTCTTCCTTAGAACCTCATCTTGAGCTTTCGCAACTTGCATGATGTCAATTAGTTTGGCATACTCCTTGTAGTTATCTTAAATGATAGTTGTGTACGGATTGTACCACATTCGGGTGAAAGGTAGAGAGGGTTTTTTCAATCTTCTCTTCATCCGTGATTGCTTTACCACAGAGCTGAAGACTGGTACAAATTCTATGTAAAGCAGAGTCGTACTCCCCCACGGTCTTGTAGTCAGCAAAACATAGTTGGTTCCACTCATGCTCTGCACGAGAAAGAATGGTGTACTTTAGCTTCTCGAACCGCTTCTTTAGTGTGGTCCATAATGCTAGTGTGTTCTTCTCCGCCATATACTCATTCTTGAGCGTTAAGCAAAGATGGTGTCTGAGGAAATGAAGTGCCTGGTCATTTTCCTCAGCAGTTGGGTGGCATCCTTCAAGGTGCCCAGTCCGATAGCAGCACGGAGTTTCTTGGCTCCAAGTACGATCTCGACATCTGATACCCAAGTCAAATAATTCTAGCCATGCTGGGCCAGCTCTTCGGACTCTCGGTTCGTAATGCCAGTCATCTACATATTTATGCAAAGGGTTCATAAGATTACTACTGGTAATTTACATAAAACAGTTGCCAAAATTCTCATAATGTTCCCGTATTTTTCTATGCATTTTTCATGATTTACTGCTATTTCCAGTGATTAAAAACAATATAAACAATCACAGATAAGCAAAATAGTAAATACAATAAATAAATCACATAGAAATAATAATAACAAAGTTAAACATGCTTCAAAAGTTTAAAATTATTCAAAATTTGAATTTCCGAGGCCCTTTTCTGTTGGAAAAAGAACTTTCGGTGAATTCTGCAATTTTCAGGGGCTAAACCGCTAATTTCCTATTCTGGGAAAAATTTTCGCAAATTTTTTAGAATTTTCGAGGTCCTTTTTGCAAATTTTGGGTTTTCTTTTCTTTTCCTGTTTTTTTTTCTTTTCCGGCCAGGCCGATTTCCATGGCTCGTTTGGCCTTTCGGGCCCGTCGCCCACGCGGCGCCTCGCCCACTCACCGTTTAAGAGCAAAGGGATAGGGTTTCCCTACCTGTTAGCCCAATAAGCGCGGCGCGCTTTCTTCTTGTGAAGCCAAAGTCTTTGAGACGGAGGTGCATGGTCAGTCTTGGGGCATCGCTTCTGGCGAGGCGGCACCGCTTTAAGGTCGTGTGGCGTGGGCAGCGGGGCCGCCGGCGATCGCCGCTTCAAAGCGATAGCGTGGGAATCGAGGTGGTGTCGAGGTGGGCGCTGCTTCAAGGCGGCGACGCGTGGGCATGTAGGGCCACGACAGTGGCGCCTCAATGCGGGGACGGCGGACGGTAACCGCCTAGATGCGGTGCGCCCATGCGAGGTGGGCCGTGATGGCCGTCTTGGCCGGAGACGGTGGCGGTTGCACTCGTCTGGCGCCGGTTTGGCGAGGTGCGGAGCGGCGATTATTGGCTGCGACTGCGAGGCGGTGGCTCATCGCGCTGAGCTACACGGGCGCTGACACGAACACGGTCGCGATGCTTGCGCCTCTGGCTGCCACGCAGGGCGATGGTGTGTGTGGCTCTGAGGGCCGTTAGCGTTTTTCGTTACTGTTCATGCAATTACCGATCGGCTTGGCCGGCAACTTCAAGTGGGCTCGCGGTAGATTATAATGTATTTGCAATTTTCAATCTATGGTACAATCGACATTCACTTTTCCATGCAATCCACTGATCGACATTGTGCCGGTGACTTCAAGTCGGCTCGTGGTAGGATACAATTTAGAAAGCCAAATTTGCATAATTGAAAGCAATCTAGAAAAAACGATTCGATCTACGAGTGTCGTGCTACGACGGTTACCTTTCGATTCGAGGATAGTCGATTGTGCTGATAATATGTTGAGGAACCGTCACTGGCTAGTCCAGTCCGAGCGATTACCTCGTGGACAAACTCAGGATCGCAAGAACAATGCAAGAACACAATAACAGAATAGTAGATTGAACACAACGATATGAGAGGACTTTTGGTTTCTCTTTATTGCTCTTCTGTAAATCTGTATACAATGGTTAGAATGTCCATACTTTATGTAGACTACTGGATAAATGAGGAGGCTATCGTGGACCAGGACTGACAGCCGGGCCCGGTTTCTTAACAAAAAAAAAAAGAGAACAGGTTAACCATTTCCTCACGTACGCTTTGCTGGTTTGCTTCCTCTATACACCGCCTTTTCGGTTTGTCGTTTTCTTCTTGAGTGTCTGGTGTTGCTGCTAATTCCCTATCTTAATCCTAGGGCCTCCCTAGGATTGCCCAGACCAAGATTCCCGACAAATCTAGGACGACACGACACGAGACGGGAGACATGTCTTGTATTCTTAAACTAAACATTTGCTTTAGTTAGTTAATTGCAGCCTTTTCTTGTTCGTAAACTAAGCACGGTCCTTCCAAAAGAAATTTGTCATGCCGCCCCCCCCACCCCCCCCCCCCCTCGCGTAGCAGCATCTATCTACAGTATATATAGAAACTTGTTTTCCTAGGCAGTGGCACACACACCCCCTCTAGTTAATCAATCGCCTAAAACGCGCTTACGACGAATAGCTTCGGTCTGAGCTAAAGACTCAACGCCTCAACGCGCTAACACGTAGACCTTGACCAGATTCGTCGTCGTCGTCGTAAACAAGTGCGATGCATGGGAGCAGGTTCTTGTTTTTTTTCTTTGTTCGTGGATTAGTTGGGTTAAGCATGGTATCTGCTTTGCTTGGAGCGGCAGCCATCGGCTCTTTCGGCCCGGCACAGTTCTGTTTCGTCTAGTAATTCTAGAGTTGGTCTTACGTCTCAACAATTTAATTTTCTATCAACTCATGACAAAGGGTGCAAATAGAGCGGATACTTCCCGACCAACCGACCGTCCGAATAAATGTGGACAAAATTCTGAGTTTTTTTTCCTGGATATCCAGACTTTTTTCGGATTCAGATTCGGTAAGGAGATATCCAGTTTATTCGGAGCTATCCGGAAATTAAATCGGATCTATCCGGAAATTATCCGAGAGTATCCGAGCGGAGAGCGAGCCATCCCCAATTCCCCATCGTCCTCCTGGCTACCGCACCGCACAGAGTGTAGTCCTGCCCACATCTCCCGCCCGCAGAATCCAAATCGTCCTCCCATCCGAACCCTAACCCTCGTCGTCGCCGCCGCCGCAATCCTCCTCCCTCGTCGTCGTCGTCGCCGCCGCCTCCCCTTCCCTCCCGCAGTCCCTCCACACTTCCTCAAATCCTTAGTCCTCAATCGGTCAATCCTCACTTCATCTACCCTTCCCTCTTCGCCTCCCACCTCCCTCGCCGCCGCCGCCTCCCCTCCCTCCTCATCTCCGCCTCCCTACCGCCCGCGCCCTCCCGCTGGCCGCCGCAACTTTCCTCCGCCTCCCCCACCGCCCACCGACCACTGGCTTGCGTCGCGATCGTCGCCAGCGTCGGCTCGATGGTAGCGCCAAGCTTCTGGATGTTTTTGTGATGATTTTGTTTTCTTGAATCCGTTTGTGTGAGAATAGGTCTCGTTTCTATTTTGCTCACTGTTCGATTCATGGTTTTACTGATCTAATCTTACATGAGAGCTGTGAGATTTTGTTTGATCCCTTTTTAATCTTCTTTTGCTGACTGTTGCAGCATAAACTGGGGATAGGAAGCCGCGAAAAGGTGCAGGTGTTTGGCTTGTATGTCGTAGCAATAGAGTAATAGAGATCCTTAAAAATGATATCAAAGAGAATTTAGTCTTCTCAGACCAATTAGACAACAATAGTATGCAAACCAGATGATGAGACAGACATATAAACAATATCATTCGTCGCAAAGTAAAAGAAATGCATCTTTATTAAAAAAAATTAAAAAGAGAATGAAAATACATTTACACAAAGAACTTACGCAATTGGTCAATATTCCAAGAGTTTGACAAAAACACGCCCGTCTAACATAGCTAGTCGTACCGAACCAGGTCTGGTGACTTCGATCACAGTGTATGGACCTTCCCATTTGGGAGAAAGTTTATTGCAGTTAGCCTGGTTCTGAATTCGTCGTAGAACCAGATCACCTACAACTAGGCTGCGAGGTTGCACCTTACGACTGTGGTACCTTCGCGTGGTTTGTTGGTATACCGCCGATCGTATGAGGGCTTGGTTTCTCAAGGAAATTGATGCCGTCGAGTCTTTGTTGTATCTGATCGTTTTCATTGAAACAATCAGTTCGAGCAGAGCCTATTTTTAGTTCTGGAGGTAGCGTGGCTTCAGTACTGTAAACTAGAAAAAATGGCATTTCACGGGTTGCATGATTGGTCGTGGTTTGAACAGCCCATAATACATAAGGAAGTTCTTGAACCCAAGCTCTTGACTGTTTGGTTAACTGGTCGAACACTTGGCGTTTCATCCCTTTCATTATGATACCATTGGCCCGCTCGACTGCTCCATTGCTCTGCAGATGAGCGACAGAAGCGAAATATATCTTGATACCCAGATCCTCACAGAATTCCTAAAAATTTCCGCTACAGAATTGGATATCGTTATCTGTGATTATACGACTGGGTATGCCAAATCGTGTGATCATATTTTTTGTGAGGAATCTCTTAGCGGCTTCAGTTGTGTTTTTAACAAATGGATCGGCTTCTATCTATTTTGTAAACATGTCAATCATGATGAAAAAGAATTCGAAGCCCCCGGGTGCTCTTGGTAAAGGTCCCAGAATATCTAGTTCCTAGGTTGCAAAAGGCCAATAAAGAGGTATGATTTACAAAGCTTGTACTGGCTGATGTACTTGTCAACTATGAAATTGACTTTGTACGCACTTCGTCACGAGCTCTTTTGCATTATGAAGGGCAGTTGGCTAGTAGTATCCTTGCCTAAATGCTTTACCGACTAGTGTTCTGTAGGAATGATGTACTCCACAGACTCCTCCATGAATGTTAGATAGCAACTCAATGCAATCCGTTTGAGATATGCATCTCATCAACACTCTGTGAGATCCTCGTTTATACAAGGTACTTTCGATTAGAGTGTATGATTTGGCTTTTCGAGATATACGATCAGCCTCTACATCATCTTCAGGTATACTGCCATGCTGAAGATAATTGTAGATCGACGTCATCCAATCTCTACCGTGATTGTGTTGTACAACCTGTGTTGCATCCCTATTCTCATGATCGATTTGCACGACCTCTAGTGGAATATCTATGTCCTCGGAAAGCTCGATTACCGAGGGTGAATCGAGTTACTCGAGAAAAACTCTAGGTGGGATAGGTAACCTGGTGGAGGCCATCCGTACCAACTAGTCTGCCAGAAAGTTTTCCTTTCTAGAATGTGTTGGATCTGGAAACCGAAAAAGTGCTTTTCGAGTTTCCGTACTTCCACCAGATAAGACAAAATTTTAGTACTTGAGCATTGATACTCTTTCCCAACTTGATTCGCTACTAGTTGAGAATCGTCTTTCACTACAAATCTGCGAATCCCGAGCGCACGAGCTACTCGGAGTCCTGCCAACAAACTCTCATATTCTACTACATTTTTTGTAGCAGGAAAGTTTAGCTAGATGGCATACTTGATGTGTTCGCCAGTAAGGGATATCAAGACAACTCCAACCCTCGAGCCTTTGAGCATCAAGGAACTGTCAAAGTACATTATCCACTCGTCATGGTGTTCGTACTCGGGTCCTTGGGTGGGTTCAGGGTTTGTCCATTCAGCAATGAATTCTGCTATTGCTTGGGACTTGATTGTTGTTCGTGAGATGAAATGGAGGTCGAACACCCCAAGCTCGACCACCCATTTTGCTATTTATCCTGATGATTCCCTGTTTCCAAGGACTTGACCTAAGGGATATCTAGTTGGTACGACCACTTTGTGGGCCTGAAAGTAATATCTTAGTTTTCTTGAAGCCATAAAGAGACCATAGAGCAACTTTTGTACCTGTGCGTATCTTTCCTTTGGTCCATGTAAGACTTCGTCTACGTAATATAACGGTCGTTGGACGTTCTCACGTCAACGACCAGTACACCACTGACTGTTTGCGGCGTTGTGGTCATGTAAATCAGCAATGTTTCTCTCGAGCTTGGAGAAACTAAGATCAGGGTACTCGTAAGGTACTTTTTAAGTTCTTCAAAGGCATCGTCTGCCTCTTTAGTCCACTCAAAACTTTCGTGTTTCTGAAGGAGCTTGAAAAAAGGTAATTCTTTTTCTCCTAACCATGCTATGAAACGACTTAGCGCTGCCATACAGTCGGTTAGTTTTTGGACTTCTTTCTTTGTGGTCAGAGGGCGCATTTGATCGATTGCCGAAAATTTTGCTGGGTTTGTTTCAATCCCTTTAGCCGAAACTAGAAACCCAAGAAGCTTTCCAGAAGAAACTCTGAACACACGCTTCTCTGGATTTAACTTAAGGTCATGCCTTCTTAAGTTATTGAAAGTCTCATGTAGGTCAGAAATATGGTCACCAGCGTTGTTGCTTTTTATGACCAAGTCATCAACGTAGGCTTCTAGATTTTGACCTATCTGAGGATTAAAGGTTTTCTGCATCAACCTTTGAAAAGTTGCACCTGCATTTTTGAGACCAAATGGCATCTTAACATAGTAGTAAGTGCCATATGGAGTGACGAAGGAAATTTTCTCTTCATCATCTTTACTCATATTAATCTAGTGGTACCCTGAGTATGCATCTAAAAAACTTGACAACTCACACCCGAAAGTAGAGTCTACAAGTTGATCAATGCGTGGAAGGGGAAAGTCGTCCTTCAGATAAGTTTTATTAAGATCTGTGAAGTCAATACACATTCACCATTTTCTGTTGCTTTTTCTAACCATTACAGGGTTGGCGAGCCACTCTGGGTGATCGACTTCACGAATAAACCTAGCCTTGAGAAGCTTTTCGATCTCCGACTGGATTGCCTCCTTCCAATCGGTGTGAAACATCTTAGCTTCTGCTTGACAGGTTTTTTGTCAGGCTGGAGAGCTAGCCTGTGCTCGATCACCTTCCTGGGGACTCTGGGCATGTCGGGACGCCGCTTAGCGAATACGTCTGATTTGTTGAAGGAAGAGCGGCGACTCTTCCTATTTGAGGTCGAGTCCTGCCCTGACCAGTACCTTTTGGGCAGACGTATTAGCGTTTCTTGACCCAGACAGAGTGTCGACACTTTTCAGAGGAGCTTCGTTGCCGAGTAGTACTTCCTTGGTTTGGTCGGAAGGCTTTGGCGCCATCTTTGGCCTTGAGTGCTTGACCTGCATGGTAGGCGGATTAGTTTCCCTAGTCGGAAGCTCATCAACCAGTTCTAAAGACTTCCGATCACATGCATAAGCCATTTTTCGATATCCTCGAACCGTGATGACACCTTCCGGTCCTAGCATATTTAGACTCTGATAACCGTTGTGCGTGGCTATCAAGAATTTTGCTAAAGTCGAACGACCGAGGATTTCATTGTAGCGGTTTCGAAATCCACCACATCAAATGGGATTTTTTTTGTTCAAAAGTTGTCGGGTCTTCCGAATGTAACCGGTAGGGACAACTGTCCAATCGGTTTAGCAGTAGAACCAGGAACTATGTCGTGGAAGGCATATTTCATGGGTTTTACCTTAGACCTAGGAATCTGCATCTCTTTTAATGCTCCCGTAAATAAAATATTTAAATAACTACCTCCATCTATTAAAACTCGATTAACTTTACAATTGTTAATAGTAGGCTCAACTACGATAGGAAACCTACCTGGTCGAATTGACAGGATGGGACAGTCTTCTTTGCTAAAGGAGATTACAGTTTCTGACCACTTGGATGGCTTGACGGTGATCAGAGACTCGGCAAGGCTGACCTCCCACTCCACAGCCTTCAGATGACACCTTGATTCGTATGAGGAGGATCCTCTGAAGATCATATCCACCGTATGATGCGGCTCCCGGTAGTCCATCTCTTCATCGCTATCTTTGTCCTTCTTGGAGCTTGGCTCTCCGAGTTCTGTAATGGAGGGGAAGGGTCCTTTACCTGAGTAGTAATCCTCTAGTTTACTTTGTCAGGCCCGACAGGTGTGCAGATCATGCCCTGCAGCCTGGTAAAGTGGACACCACTTCTTAGTTTTCTTGAAGTCACTAGTTGGAGCCTTAGCTTTGTTTCGACCAATGAAATCTTTCTTGCCTTTGGCAAATTTTTCTGGAATCGCAAGGACTTCTTTGTTGTCGATCCTGCGATTCTTTTTGTTCTTGAGAGGCTTCTTGCTTTTTTCCTCTTGCTTCTCTAGGCTTGACTGGGAATTTTTGTCTTTCCGATCGATAGCTTCATACCATTCGACCGCTTCACTAGCGGTCGTGTACTTGTCTACCATGTCAAAAAGTTCGACGGTTGTTCGTAGAGGATTTATTGTAATATCCTCCGTAAACCGACGATTCCTCAGCCCTACTTTAAAAGCCTAGATGACAGAAGATTCTACGATCTCTGGGATGGAATTTTGAACCTGACGGAATCTCTTAATATATTATCGAAGAGTTTCATTGATTTTCTGCTTCACCCGATGAAGATCATCCTCCTTTTCGGGTCGGTCGTACGTCCCTTGAAAGTTGGTGATCAGAGTATCTTAGAGCTACTCCCAAGTATAGATAGATCCGACCAATAGGTTAAGCAACCATGAAAAATTCTAATTGGTTCTGAGTCCCGTTGAATTTCTCTATGTTGGTTGGTCGGAACCTGTCTGATCAACGAACAGCTTGGAGGCCTGCCGAAAACGTTCGACATCCCATAATGGAGTCGTTGCACCTTCTCTGAAAAGGAGCCAGATTATAGTCAGTCGGGGATCGGTTCCTCAGATTTGCATATCTAGGATCTAGTGACCCAATCTGGTCGCGGGCGTTATGATAACGTCTTTGACCACCTACTTGGTTCAGATGATGCTTGAGATCACCTGAATCAAGTGGTCGTTCCTCTTGACGAGGAGGAGGAGTGGCTGCTGTGAAGAGCTGTCTTCCCTCGTGATTTTCTAGTCGAAACCTACGAGGGGGTCTTGGTGTTGATCGATCCTCTACTGGACCATGTTGTCTCCTACTGAGGGAGGAGCGCTGGGACGAAGTCATCGTGTGACTTTGCGAATTCCTTTGCTCCCGGTACATTTTTGTATGTTGCATAGCTTGTTAGAGGATCTCCGACACCTGACCTTCAAGTTGAACATAACCTGGAGTTCCTGCTAAAGTAGGATCTAGATTATTCAGAATATCCTGAACTCGTTGTAGGTTTTATATCGCTACCGAAGGTTGTGGAAGATTCTTGCATGCTGTGGGTGTTCAATGAGTTGAGTTTTCCCTCGACCTTCCGGTTGGCCCTATCTGATTCCTTACTCGCGGTGGGGTAGGAACAAGTGAATTAACTGATGCACGTCCATCAGCTCGGTTGCCTCCGGTAGTTGGTTCTTGAGTGCCCGTACCATTTCCACCAGCAAGTGGTGGCAAGTTAACGTGTGGAGGATCGTGCATGGCATTTGGATTGATATCTCTGATTGTGTTAACTTCGTGGCGCCAACAGTAATCTTTCGATGAACTCCTGTCGTAGCTAAGAGAGAGCCTTCCAGTGCTTCTGGAAGGAGCCTCCACGACGGGGAGCGGTCGGAGATTACCGCCTCTGGTGGGTTTTGTGGTGGACTCGGCCTGATCCGGCGGACTGCCGATCGTATGCTGAGTTTCACCATGCCTACTTGGCCTACGATCGGTGCTAACTTCATCGATACCCTTACCAGATGCCGCTTGGCCCCCGGAATACGTAGGAGTCGTTGGAGAATACTGGTTGCCCATAACAACATTGAGAGTACATGGACTCTCTGATTGCAGCACTAGGCTTCCATTGCTGCTTTTGCCGGTCGGATCGACCGGGCTTGTAGAGGCGTTCGACGTTCTGAACTGGTCAGAACGAGCAGTTCCCCTGAGAGCGCCATTGTTGGTGGTGGTGTATCCTTATCCATCCGATCGATTTTGTCAATCTATGCGACAAGCGAGCCGTCGAAGGAGGAGAATGATGACATCTTGTTTTCTTCCATGGCGCGGATGTATGCATCCATATTGAGGCTGGAGTAGTCCACCAAGTCGAACCAGTTTTTCTCATCCCAAGTCCCTGCCATGTTTGCATGAGCAATGATGGGGCAAAGGAAGTGGATGAGGAATGCTTGAGCGAAGTCATCTTGAAGAACTCGACACCTTCTTTCCCACAGACGGCGCCAACTGTCGATGATCGAGTCGCCGATCTTATGAAATAAATAGAGGAAAATGGCAAAGAGTACATGAGAGAGAATAGGACTGCTCTTTATTGATATGAACTGTCTATTACAGGGAGTGCCCTCGACAAAGCTGTGGACTAATCCTAATTACACTGAGCGTAATGCTTGCTATACTGCAGAATCAGACTTGAAACATGAATCTAATGACGATTGCCGTGCCTCAATCTGATGTCGTCTCATCCGCGCTCCATCTTTAAATAATCGTCAAAGAGGTGGCAGTTGCTCCTCGAAGAGACGCCTGCTGGAAATACCGCAACTGGTCGAAGTGAGGCAGCGGATGATAAAGTACCAACCGTTCAGCAGTTGTGTGTCTGTAAGACATTCAATTGTATGGTGATTGTTGTCAGTGTCTTAGTACTATGAAACGTCTCGTGGTATAGAGCAAATATAACATATGTTTCATTCATCACACGGTAAGGAATATACTAGGAGTTAGATCCGAATGCCAGTTCATGGCTTCTACGAGCAGTCATCTGGTCAGGGACTGGGTACAGACCTCATCCGACCGGGATACTTATTATGTAGCCTCTGAAATCCTTACGACCACAGGGGTCGTTAGCCTTAGAGGTTACGACCATGAAGACATATGGTCTTTTATTATGTATTAAAGTAATACATAGAGATTGTATCCTCGTCGGAATTTAAAACAGATCTGTGAAGGTCGGGTCTGCAATAAGTGAAATTATCATAGACAGTTTTTAATACAAACCGTCTGTGATGAGTTAATTATCACAGATGGGAAGTATCACAGACGGTTTTAAGAAAAAACCGTCTGTCATATTTAGTAATATCACAGAAGGTTCTTGTTCAGAACCGTCTGTGATACTTCACAGGCGAATTTTAACATGAACCGTCTGTGATATTACCTCTTCACATACGGTTTCTAGCGTAGCCAGTAACACAGACAGTCACTAAACCAAAACCATCTACGATTGTATTTAATATTGACAGTTTTGATCAACTGTCTGTGATGAGGCGTCCAGTATTAGCCTTTTTGTGGTAGTGGCCGATCCGATCGCCAGAAACCTAACAGCTTCTGAATTTTGCCAAAAACACGTGTTTCGACAAACTCTCAACACCATTGCTAATTGTATCATCATCCTAAAATTATGAGCATATCCCCATGATATCCACAATAAGTGTATCTCAAAAGCAAGTAATGATACTTGGTTAATGTTTAATCAATCCGAAGAGATAAACGAAATCAAACCCAAAGAACAACACCAAACTGTGGGCAATTGTGTATGCCACAAATTGGTGAGATGTGTGACTTTTATGTATTTTCTAAAACACAAACTTGCTTGCAATGGGGGTTTATCCCTGAATATATAGGGCTTCCTCTCCTCCTCATGGCTGGCAAAGGGGGTGATTTCCCCCCTCAATTTTGGAATAGGGGCCCTACTCCCTTCCCAATTCGTATTGGGAGAAGAAACATTTTTCAATTTGGAATTGGCATCAAATTCGTAAACTCATAACTTCCATATACGGAGTCCGTTTTGGATGCACAAGTACTCGTTGGAAAGCTTATTCTGTGACCCACGTGATAGATGAGGTGCCAACCTTAGGTTCTACAAGTATTCCACTCAGATTTTGGGGGCCGATTTCCACTTGGTTTCGGCCATGTGGCTGAATTCCCATGCTCCCTTATTTCTAAATTCAAAATTAAAATCTACTCTAATCATAAATGAAACTAACCTAATTATCGAAAATAAACAAACCTTTAAATGAAAATTCTAATTGGGATTGATCCAATCCGAATCCAATGCGGTTTGCCCTGATTTTGCTGAATCCGAATGCAATTCGGATTTGTCATCTCATTGGATTATTTTTCTTGATTTAGCTGAAACGCAACTCTCCATGGCTTGATCTCCTGCCTCCTCACCTACCTCATTCTCCTCCCTCTTGGCCGCCTGAAGAGTTTCTTCCTTTTGTTGCAAATCAATGCCAATTGAAGATCTAGTACAAGATGACATTTTAGAGTTACTCACCATTGTACTAGATGCACATGGGGCCTCATCAATGAGATTTCAGCTTTCACTCGTAGGGTTTCAAGTTTCATGACGTTTCATGTTTGGGGTTTCATGATGTTTCGCGTTTCATGATAAGAGTTTTAAAAAGGTTTTACGAGGTTTCAACGTGTTTCGTGAGAAGTTGTAAGTTTCAACAAGATGCAAGAAAATTCAAAAAAGTTTCAACAAGTTTCATAAAAGGTTTCACCTGTTTAAGCAAAGTTAAACAAAAAAATCGAACAAAATCAAACAAGTTTCAAACATGTTCAGAGGCATGCCTACCCCCCCCGCTAGTGCTTGCGCCATCGCCGCCGGCCGATAGCCGCATGTCCACGCCTCTGTCTCCGGCTACGAGCCGCCGCTGCTCCTCCTACCGTGCTACCTCCACCTCTGGTGACAAGCCACACCGTCGCCTCTCTGTGAAGCAGCGCCACCTCCCTTGGCCGCGATCGCGTCGCCACCATCTCCTGCGGCCTAGCCACCCCCTAACTCCTGCAATGAGCCGCCCCATTGTCAGACCCTAAATTTATAATTTAGAATCTTTTGTGTTCACAGTACCAGTCTCTAGATCAGTAGCTAGTGCTCACAGTTACATCACTGGATATCAAACACATATCACGAAAATGTATAGCTATTGCATAATAATAAACAAAGCGTAAATATACCTTATGGCTTTTGTCCATCAGAATGGCCAACCAGGCCAAATATCGTTAAAGAATCAGCAGCGGAAGCAGAATTAAAATACAACACGTGGAACCCTCACGATATCCCCATAGGCAATCGACTGGGGCCCGAGACCTAGTCCTTGGTTTTCTTATCTTTCTGTCTTAAAGAACGCGCATATGTGTCCATGTAGCCTTCCTCTTCTATGCTTACTGAATAATAATATATTGAGCGAGCATGAGTACACAGCCATACTCACGAGCCAACACACAGAATGCAGCTATATAATATGCAAGGTTGATCAAAGGAATGACTTGTGGTTCTTTAATTTTGTTTTCATAAAGATACTCATTGAAATAGATTATGTAGTAGCAAATCCCGAGACCTAGCATTTTAACTAAAATATGTTTTGATGAAATCCAGTGTTTTTGTATAATAGTACCGAATGTTCCATCCACCTCTAGTGGAGAACAGTACTTGAAGGTTCCATCCATTCACACATAGATATCAGTTCCATTCACCTCATGCTATATCATTTTCCAAAGCTACATCCACCCGGCGATCCCAAGGCTGCAACCACCTGGCAATTCTGGCCAGACTACCCCTGAAATTCCAGGTTGAATGCCTCTGACAACTCTTTGGTTACACCACCCGGTGAAACTTAGGCTGCACCCCTGGAAAAACTTAGGTCACATTCCCCCTGACTCTTGCAGGCTGGACCACCCTCGAATCCCAAGCGGCCAAACCCTCGAATCCCGCGGCTGCACCACCCTCGAGCCCCAGGGCGCATCCTCCCGCCAATTTCCAGGTTGTACCTGTCCGTGAATCCCGAACCGCATCCACCTTGCGAATCCCGTAGCTGCATGCACCCAATACTTTCCACTGGCTCCAACCAGGACAACTCAAATCCTCGGGTTCCAACCCGACTTTTTATCCCATCCACAAATCATTTTGTAAAACTTAAAATCTAATCAAGTAAGTTCTCGGCAATGCCCATGACCGTGGGCACGGCTATCCGAATAGTTTTAGTCTCTACAGAGGTCGCATATCGTTACCCACACAAACAATCATCTTTTAATGTCAACACACTGCCATAGGCGTGAGACTAAGAAGATCATCACAAAGCCTTTACAATGCCCTACCCCAACGCAACCCCACCTACAAGGTTTCACCACCGTGGGCCACGCCCCCTGAAGGCTCCCCCCTTGCGTCGCAATGGATTTATCCATGCCACGTTCGTGGGATGATGAAGCAACACTAAGACGAAGCAAATTAGTGAGCCAGGTCCTACACATGGTAGACTTGTGGTTACACTGTTAGTGCACGAGAGATCATTACAGGAACCGGTCCTTAATCGACTTGGCAGTTCTTCCCCATACCCATTCTGGCATACTCCCTTATGCATCCACCACCCTTTCCACCCGCCCAAGTCTTAAAATGGTTTTCAGGTTTTCTCTTTTGAAATATCTTTCTTTCTTCAACATACTAGCCAGGCTCCAGCTTCGACTGTCCAAATCCATTTTTGAGTTTTAAAAGTTGTTGGGGTAAATCATTGCCCACATGTCAATGTATCTAAGCAAGGCTAAGCATGACACTCAGATACGGACTTATTAACTAGTATGTATACCATTAGTTCTAGGGTGACAAAGGATAGTGTCCAAGTTCTAGGATGGGAAGGTTATATTCAATTATCATTAAGGTATTAACTATGAGATAGGTCAACATAGTTGTTTAAATCATAGCAATGCAGTTTCATAATTTAAATCAATATAATTGCATTTCAAAAGTAGGTGCAACATAATCAAAGTGTTAACTCATCTTTCTCAATGTTCTGATAATAGTCTTGCTCAATATTTTGATAATCTAGTCTTGTTCTAGCTCCTGCTCGAACTGCTACTCCTCCCGAGCTGCGAACTTATAATTACGCGTATTACGATCGAACGCTAGAACATCTGAAAGCAACCAAATAAAACCCAATAAATCCAAAGGCAAGTAAAACAGGGAAACACATTTGAAATGAAAGTTAATCAACTCAAAAGTGTTCGAAGCAGGAACTACTTTAAACAAAACTAAATATACCTAAGGGTATCTTGAAAGACGGAAGTACTCCAGATGAAACTAATCATACTTAGTGGAGTTGATGAATGAAATACTTCCGACGAAGTATATCTAAGGAAGTTGATAAAGGAAATACTTCAGACGAAGTATATCCAGGGATATTTGGAATGAAGAAAATACTTCAGACCAAAATACATAAATCCAAACTCTATTCGTTTGGTTTAGTGGTGGGGTTTTTGGTTGATAGTTAGACTTAGGGTTATGTAGCCGTCTGATTTGGAGTGAGGGCAAGAGGGGTCAGGCTCTCGAAAAGTCCGCTGGTGTAAGGAGTTAGGACCCCAGCGAGAGGGAGAGAATATTCATAGGAATATTACTCATTGGCTACTTAGATGGGAAAAATCACCCTGTTAGGTAGGATCCTTTGATCCACCTTCGGATCACGAATTGTCCTTCTATTGGGAGCAAATAGCAAGGGGTGATGGCTGGATTCTATACGAGGTTGAGGTTGATTATTATCATCCGCTTGGGAACCTATCACCGCTATCCATACACGACTCCTAGCTGATCTGATGATTCCTCTAGTCACCACTTCCTATTTATCGAGAAAGTTCCATGATAGTCGGGTGAGACCTATGCATATGTTTAGAGGTTTGCATAGGGTAGACATAAGTCTCACCGACACATAGGGTATAGTTTACTTAATGATTTCTTTTATGATTTGATATTTATCAAGAAAGTTCCATGGGCCTTAGCTGTAACTTCCAAGTATTGGCTAGACACCATCCTTACATCTCTAGTGGTGTCTACGGGTTGGCTTTCATATGTGAGGTGATTCTTACTAAGTCTCATTACTTGCGTGGCTTGGTATGCACTAAAGTAACCTATCACACTAGATTGACCCTAAGCTCCCACACCTGCTAAAGACTACTTCTAGTTAAGTGGACAACTATGATACAAGGTCTATAGGCTCCTACCTACTAGTCCTTGTTTAGCGATCCACCCTATCACCTTGAGTACTATTACTAGTATGAAGCTAGGTCGTAGCTACCGCTAACCCTCACGATTATCTAGTACAACGATTATGCCTAACTTAATCACTGGTGAATTATTTAACTAACGTTTAGCATTACTACTTATCGTATAGGTCCTAGGTGTCAGTGTCGTGTCATAATCCTAGTTGTATGTCAACTCAAGTGGTCACTTTACCTATTCGATAGTTTGGTAAGAGCCTACTTGTGAGTGTATGTTGTTATGATGCATTACTTTATTACTACTCTACTAGAAGGTGAACATGCCATTGACGTATTGTTGTTATTATCATTTATCATTGTTATAACAATGGCCTAGGACCAACTACTGGCTATGGCCTTACTTGAATTATCGATTTCATTAAGGCAATGGCCTAGGGTTCGAAGGTCATTTACACACTAGTGATGTACTACTAGCTTCCATTAAAGTTTATCGCTACTACCTTTTTAAATGGCACCTTAAAACACCCACCTCTTTGCCGAGGGTCTTAGGACCTTCTTAACAGAGTCATAAAACCATATTTGGCTAGACTTTGCTAATTACATTAGCATCTTCTCATTAACTAATATTAACACACCAATCAGTTTTAACCATCTTAATTAACCTCGACATTATCTTTAATATAACCACTGTGGGGACCACGTATCATTTGTACTCATACACAGTGAGGCATCACACACAGTGGGACATAGAATCAAAGAGAGAGAGAGAGAGAGAGAGAGAGCACACAGATGAAAAATAGGGAAGGGTCGGAGGTGGGTCGAGCAGGGTTCATCGTCGGCGAGGGGGGCATCGGTGGCGGCCGACAACGACTAAAATGGGTTGGGGAGGGGAAGATGGTCCTGTGGGTGGTGGTGGCGCAACTTGAGGCAGTCGGTGGAGGCCGAACGGCAATGTGCAACGGCCGGAGAGGGGCACGGGACGGGGAGGCGGCACCAGGGAAGGAGAGGGGCGAAACGGTAGGGAGCACAAGCACGAGGGAGATGAGGGGAACGTACTGAAGTGGACGGAGGAGGCTGGGAGAATCGAAGGCGCACTGGCAACGAGAGCTGCAGGCGACGCGGTGGGCTTAGCGCGGCGGCGGTGACCTGGCAAGGGATTGCTCAATCCGATGGTCAGGGGAGAATTAGTGGGGTGTAGGGATGCTTGAGGAGGAAGGAATCAGTTTGGGGCTCACCGTATTAGGAGGAGTGGCGCCAGCAGACATTTTTGGCCGGAATGGGAGAAGATAACGACGGCGCAAGCTTCAGTGGGTGAATCCCAAAATCAGTTGAGGGGTTTCTCTCTTGGAACTGTGGAATGCAATATGACGTGGCAGGGAGTGGATGGGGCTCATGGGATCGATCAGAATGGCAAGATGTGTGTGGCGAGCGGCACAGGCACGGTGTGGTGCGCATTTGGTGCGGGTGATTCCGAGCGAGGGAGGGGAGGAGAGGATAACCATCATGCATAGGGACCGAGGCGAGCAAGGAGGGAACGGTGGTGGTGGTCGGGGTAGCTTCGCGGTGCGGTGGATGGAGAAGAGTGCTTGCGGCATAGCGGACGAACAGAGAGCTCTCTCTCTCATTCCGCTACCGGATGGAGGAGGCCAATGGAGGGGAGACCAGCAGAAGGGAAGATGAGTGCGGCTTAAACAGGGCATGGTCCGAGCAAGGCTGCTGTGTGACATGGGGGAGGCATGGGCGATGTCCTCTCAGCGGTGTTGTGGTGACGATGGTGGCCGACAGCTCCAATGGCGAGGACAACGATGACGCGGTTGCGGTGCGACTGTAGTGGTGAGGACGAGATGGGAGCATGACGGTGACAGGGTAGGGGCAGTGGGAGGCAATGGGAGCAAGTGGCACTGAGGGACGAGAGCAAGCGGTGCCTGTGCAGCTTGGCATGGTGCTAGGAGAAACGGGGGAGGAGGGAGGAGAGGGAAGGAGGGAGGCTGGCGAGTGGACCTAGGGGAGGAAAGGAGAGAGAAAAGATAGGGAGGGGAAAGGGGAAGAAAGAAAAGAAGAAGAATAAGTTGGGCTATTACTGCACCTGCTTAGCGGCCGCTCGCAAGAAGGGGACGGCGACGCCATTGTCGCCGACTGGGACCACGCCGCGGGGCACTGCCTGGGCACGCGATGATGACGTGTTCTCCATGTAGTTTGGGAACAACAACATCGTGTGGTCAACGGCGTAGCACGCCCTGTGGCCGCAGTGGTGCCCCTCGTGTCGGACATGGCAAGGGCCTAGTCCACCTGGAACCACCCACTGAACATCCATGCGCTCGCATGTGTCAAGGACGATAGCATGGGCAAGACCTTTCTTGTACATCTCGACCTTCGCCAGCAGCGCAAGCCGCTCGAAGCGTGTGCTTCTAGGCAACGATGAGCACCCTCATGAGTGAGTGTCATGTTTGCCTGCCGGCTCACCAGCTAGCCTCTTACCATCCCTTGCAGCTGCACCATCCCTCTCAATACGCGTCGCGTCTTCCTCACCAGCGCATTGCCATGGATTTCACTTCAACAAATTGCAAAAACCAAAAATGGACCTACGAGGGCGAAAGCTTCAATCAAGGGCGTGCAGTGGCGGCGGATTCAACAACAGTGTCGCGGCCGACCGAAAGAAGTGGCTAGATAAACCTCACTATTGAGTATTAATGTGCGTGTGGTTCTTGGTGGTGCTTGGAAGCCATGGAGTATAAGGATGTGTTGTTCCTGTGCGTCTTCGGTGGCGGTGACCCATGGGACGAGCGATGAACTACCACCACAGCGCGTCATCATCGCTGCTCCGGACGAACTTTTTCTGTGTTTATGGTTTTTTTCTCTTTGTGCGCGTGACCAGCGGCAACTCGCAAAACCCATCAACCCGCATATCATCGCAAGGCTCGCATACTGTTGACCCGTAAATGTCTCGCGGCTGGTCCGGGCTTTTGCGGACCAACCGCGTGCATACCCACTTTCATCCATAATACCATTAGTTGGCTAGAAAACGCTATAGTATTTATGGGATAAATAATGGGACGGGACACCTTGTTGCAGGCCGGATTTCACGTCCCACTTGTTGCTTGGAGGCTGACATCGTGTATGCATGGTGGGACAAACCGAGCAAGTTTCTGGCCCTAAATTATGAAATCTGGACACTATTGGCCTCTTACACGATCGTAATTACTAAATTAGCCCCCCTAGTCCCCGAAAATTCCAATTTTGGCCCCTTCTCCCTCCTGTTGTGGCCCTGCATCTGCAGAGCAACTCTTCTTGGTCCCATACCATAGCGACAACTTCTTTGTAGCCCCATACCGCAGTAGCAAGGTACTATAGCACTGTAGCGTAATTTTCTCAAAAAGTTATTTAAGTATATTTTTTGCAAGAATTTCTAAATATAGAAAATTAGCTCAAAAATTCCAAAATTTCTTGTGGAGCCTCCCGACATAGTGTACTTTCTTGTGTAATTTTTTCAAAATCTTATCCACTCTGATTTTTTTCTCAAAAATTATTTAAGTATACTATTTGTAGAAATTTTCTAATATATAAAATAAGGTCCAAACATTATGAAATTTTTTCAGGCTCCTTACACAGTGGACTTCATTGTGTAATTTTTTTAGAATTTTATATGCTTTGAAATTATGTCAAACATGGTGTGCTTTTTGATGAGTTGATTGATAAATCAAACATGGTATGGTAGCATAGCCCAGAGATCCGGAGCTGCAACATCCGCATTTTAGAGAAAAACATGGTTAAGTATAGAAGTGAGAGGGATATATTGATGTATGTGCAGGGCTGCCAACCTTTTCTCAACAGGTTAAGCATTTTAATTAGCAAAACTCATATTAATTTTCTTTTGGTTCACAAGAAATAAATCATTGCATTTTTTTTCCTCAGCAATCAACCCAAAAGAACATTAATATCAAGGTTCTTGAGCATATTACCTTACTATGATGGAGTTAAAGCAGAGTACTTTATGAAGCTTGTACAGAATGCAATTGAAGGGCTGAGAACGCTCGTTGTGATTATGAAGATGTCCTAAAACGTTAGATTGAAATGTTGTGGTTTCATACTCTTCATGTACTGCATAGTACAATTTGGCATATATATTTGCTTCTTTATGCTCTAGATCTTGTACTCTTATGTTAGTCTGCCATTTTAATTTAGTTTTTTTCATTCACCTACTTGTGTTTGATCCACCTCTCTTTTTCATCTAGTCATTACAGTTGCATTTGGTTATGCTGACATATGGAGGATTCGATGTTAGTGCAAATGATTCTTTCTGGGATTCTACTAGAAGAGGCATATATACTTGCAATATAGACTTGCTTTCATGGCTCAATAGGAAAGAAAACGAATCAAGCAAGGAAACCTTCGTTCTTTAGCATGTCTTAGCCTCCTATAAAATATGCACTAATATGCAATATGCAGTCATTAGTTCTTTGAGATTTGCTGACGTTTGAAAGGAGGCGTTGTTGTTTATTACTTACTATATCTTTTATTAAACAGCAACAATGGACAACTTTCTCGAGACATGCTTGTATATAAACATCCTCAAAGAGTTGCAGGCTGAGATAGAGGAGAAGAAGAGGCGTGAGAGGCTGCACGAGGAGCATGAGCGCGAGCATGCCAGGCGACGCAAGGACGAAAGGGCGAGGAAAAGGGCCATCGCGGCGAAAGCTAAGGCATAAGGCGAGGAGTACAACGCCGAGCTGGGCCATATATCCCATGTATTTCTAATTTCCTAAAGGCATGTGTATATCGTCCTTGGTTCGTTAGCCTGCGTGCCATGTAACCCCCTTGTCGGATCAACTGTCATGTTATTATCGTGTATGAATTCCCTAACGCATCGCAATATCACTTACATGACCGTAAAAAAGGGTTCGTAATATGTCTGGTCCAATTGTCTACTTGGTTAATAACTTATAATTTGCAGGAAGGGGTCGTAAGTAATTCATATCTTTTGTATATGCAGTAAGTATGTATTTATATGCACTTGAAGTATGTATTTAAATGGACCAGACATGTTTGCAGGAAAGGTTCCTAATATGTTCGGTTTAACACCGGTGTGGCGCTATGAAGCATCATCTTGCCGGTGGAGGCGCGCGAGCGAATCAATCAGGAGTCAGGTCCAGAGATTCGGCACGCCATAAAAGCGAGCACCGCAGGCAAGGGGGGATAGCAGTGACGGGCAATAGATGTGCGAAGGAGGGAGTGTCTCTTACCTAAAGTAGTCATGTGGTACTAAACTTCCCACATTCCAAGTCCCATGAAATCATGAAACCCTAATTTTTTAAACCTTTCGTCTTAATTTTCGAGACATAAATCCTTAATTTTTTAGATCATTTTAGAGCATATAAAATTCTATAAAATTACACAACAAAGTCCACTATGTAAAGAGCTTGATAAACAAATTTCATAATGTTTGGACCTCATTTTCTATATTAGAAAATTCTTATAAATAGTATACTTAAATAAATTTTTGAGAAAAAAAAATCAGAACTGATAAAATTTTGAAAAAATTACACAATGTTGGGAGGCTCCACAAAAAATTTCAGAAATTGTTTAGCCTAATTTCTACATTTAGAAATTCCTGCAAAAAATACTTACATTAATTTTTGAGAAAATTGTGCCCTAGTGCTACAGTACCTTACGCTACGGTATGAGGCTGCAGGTTGCTACTGCGGTACGGTACCACAGCAGGTTGCTCCTACAGTACAGGGCAGCAGCAGGTGGGTTGCTGCGGTATGAGGCCATAGCAAACAGGAGCACAGAGCCAAAATTAGAATTTTAGAGCTAAAGGACTATTTTAGGTATTACAGTCGTCTAAGGAGCCAATAGTATCCAGATTTCCTAAATTACGGGGTCTGGCTATATATACGTACTACATTGCAAGCTCCGTCCATGTCTGACACATGCGGTGCCTGTTGTGCTCCGAACGAACATCTAGCGAAGCGAACACGATCACGGTTCCTCGCCCAACCACCGGCCGGCCGGTCGGCTCGATCGAGCCGTCCTTCTCTTTCTTTCCTTCTTTCCGGTTGGCCGGTGATCGAGGCAGGCCGTGACATCACAGAAACCGTGTTGTTTCCGTTTTGCATCCGGGGGATCGAGCAACCGCGCAATACGTGGTCCAGGGACCAATCCTTTTTAGTATTTTTTTGCCTATTTGCTATGTGCTATGGCTGTCTGTCGTCGCCGGTGAACTGTGGCCTTGCCCAGCCTAGCTTCGCCCTATACGCAGTGCTCCTGAGTCCTGACACACTGACTGCCACGGGCTCACGGCACTGTGTGTATGCGTATAATCTACGTACCGGAAAAATGGGAAAGAATTGCCGGCCACAGTGCAGTAGCACTGGTGTAACGTAACAACCCAAATTTAGCTCCAATTTAAAAATATATGATTTTCATGAATTTCAAAAATGTTGGTTGCATTTCAAAACTTCCAAAAGCTTTGCGGCATAACCGTTTCGATCCGGGTTTAGATGCAAATCTGGTTCGGACATGTACTATACATCTTTGTAGCAAATGTCTTTTTTCTGTCTTCTGCGGTATAACCGTTTCGATCGAGCTAAAACCAAATTATCTACTCCCATGATCCCACCATGCACGCGCGGTGGGCGCAGCGCGGCAGCAGATGTTAGTTTCCCCTCTCTTATCTTAACTAATAAAAAAAGAGTTTATCATCACGTAGCGAGACGATGTCCTTTCTCTCATGCACACGATTGACCTCTCTCACATCTCCCAAATTCCTCATCTTCTTCTTCACATGCACACACCGACATTCGTCGTCATCCCACTACTTCCACTACTACAGGAACTGACATCACAGACGGTTCGGAACCGTCATCACGAGGCGGTTTCGAACCGTCTATGTTTGTTGGTGCTGTGATAACGAGATATTATCACGCAGCGGTATAAAACCGCTCGTGATACGAAATATCACGAGCGGTTTTATTAAAAACCGTCGTGAAGTCAAATATCCTGAGGCGGTTTCAGCTGAAAACCGTCGTGATCTAAGAATATCACGAGCGGTTATAAAGAAAAACCGTTTGTGATAGGAGAATATCACGAGCGGTTCTAAATAAAAGCGATGCATGATTTACGAATATCACGAGCGGCTTTTGTGTAGAACCGTCGTGATATTCTCCTATCACGAGCGGTTTGCGATCGAAACCGTCAGGATATTGACTTCACGAGCACGGTTTTAACAAAAACCGTGCGTGATAGCTCGCACCCCGCCCACAATTTGCTATTTTCTGGCTAGCCTCGGGAATTGCTAGCCATGCTCTCTGAAAACAAGCATTCACGAAGCAGATTCAAGCATTCACAAAAACAGATTCAAGCAAGCCATGACAACTCAAAGTGATCATTACTCAAAATAAATTACAAAAGATCGCATTTGTTCAAGTATTGTCGCTATAGTTACAACTAGATTACAATTGTTTGCGTTGAGAGGTTTTAGTGGGGTGATGCTCGGGTTGGCGACGAGTGAAACTCTCCGTTGTCGTTAATGATTCTGTGTTGATAAAGGCGCAGAGCTTCCTCGAATGTCCTTGATCTCTTCCGCAACGAGTGAATCACATTGTAAATTCAAGGCACGCCGCTAGCAAGAGTAAAGTGGTAAGATATATATATATATTTAAATTTATAATTAGAAAATAATTATTTCGAGATTGACAAACCTCATGATCCTTCTTCCTAGTCAGAAGGATTAGTGCATATGATAGCGGGCGTAGATTGCACATAACTCATCATCTTTTTGTTTGGCGGCCTTTGCAAAAATAGAATTACATATATAGGTATAGTCGATTCGAGACGCGTTATTATGAAGTATGATATGGGATTATCGTGTTGTAGCGCGTACCGGAAAATCCATCCTGTGTGTTAGTTGGGTGCTCTTTCCATTGTATATTCCTTTGTTGGCAACATAATTGATGAACGACCTACATGATTCGAAAAGGTTATCCTCGGCCATTTCAAACGAATGAAGACTACAATAGAGTTATGTAAGGAGGAAATGAGCATACCTCTCGAGTATTCCTCTTAGAGTGCTGAAGTCGTGCTTGTTGCGGTTTAGGGAATCAAGGTATATTACATGATTCCTCTTGGGTATAATAACTAAAAGGATCCAGTGGTACCTACTCATGTATGTCGCTATAGTCATTAAACCTAAGTTCGTGCTGTGTATAAAGTACAAATGAAATTTGTATAGCAAGTAGTGACACTTACCCCGGTTGTAGGGCACCACTATGTACTTCATGTTAAATGCGATGAAGCAATGACCTCGTTATGTATTTCTCGGCGAAGGATGAGTCTTGTTGGATGGTTTGCAACGATACCACATGTGGGTCGAGAAACCCTTGGTTCTTTCCATTCCGGACATTTTTCAAAGATGTATCTATACATAAGCAATGAGTTGTGATATTTATTGGTATTACATGAATGTAGAACTTGATTATGCGCACTTACGATGTCCAACATCGAGAAGCGAGGCGTCGAGGCCAACGAGGTTGAATAGTTCAAATAAGTCATTGAAGCCCACGACGAAGTACCTCGTCCGTTGAAGAAATGCTTGTCCTCGTGTCGGCGGTGATTCGATGATCGCACCCTTCTTTTGGGTTCGCCAAGTACCGGGCATGCAAAGCGACAAGCATATCGGCGTGCATTACTCTGCGTCGGAGCACAATGGTTTTCGATGATGTAGTTCCGGTATCGCGGACTTCCGGACTTGGGAGGTGCCTTAACGTTTGTGGATTTCGATTTGGCCTTAGCGATTGGCGGCGTCTTCTTGTGAGACGACTCGGGAGCGGATCTGACAAGACGCTTTTGCTATTCCTTGGCGTCTTCTCCACGGGAATCGAAGAGGTGGCCTTATGAGGCTAAACATAGGTGGAGTCATCGAGGTCCGTTGGAGAGGAATGGTCGTGTCGGATCGCAACCTTCTTTGGGTCGAGGCGATGTCCTTCTTGGGCCATTGGATAAAAGAGAGGACGGCATCCCTAGTGTTGTGATCTCTTCGTTCGGGCAAATCTTCACGGACGGCTCGAAATTGACATGTACCATATCCACGGACCTGGCGTAACTGTGCGCCGGTGGGCACCCGTCTTTGCCTTGCCCTTCCTCGTATGGATACACCATCCCTGCGTGACCTCAATACAAAGGACCCATCCATCCTCACTTGGAGCTTCTGGCGTCGGCTCCTACAAAGCGATCGCAATTAGCTAAAGCGTCCTATAGGTCTATCTTTGGTGCATTCCATAGATGTCGTTACCTTGATGTCGCTCTATCGGTGTCGGACGTCGTCATGTTCACAATTATGCGTGGACGCGACGCTACTCCGACGTCGAGGAGGGCGCCTCCCGAATTAGCGGGCGGCTTTGCATCGGCCGCTCATGAGTATATCCATTTGACTCATAATCTTGCCATCTCTACTTGAAATTGATTAGTAATCATCTGTACCAAGCTGGTTGTCGTGCTCGCCTTGGATCTCTTCCTAGTCTTATACGCGATGAGTCGCCCGCGAATCCATGACTCCAAGGCACGTTAACCCCAAGGCCTCGCGTGCGACCGGGTGCTCCTTGTTTCCCAAGGCCGTAGATAGTATATCATTCTCCCCGCTCGCATGGAAGGAGCCTTGGGAAGCTTGGGCGATCAAGTCACGCCGCAAGAGGTCATCATGTTATTATAGGCACTATGAAGTTATGGACTTATTAACAACTTAGTAGTTCGACATATTACCACACGTTGGGACACTTCTTGGTGCTAGGGTTTGTGAAGGAGATCTTTGCCCAAGACGAGACTTGTGCCCTCGCTTTTAACTAGCTTAGGGAACGCGGGTCTGTGACATCAGGAAACGGGTTCTCCTTCTCCGCCGCCCATTCCTCGTATTTACCTGCGTACCCAGCGGTGCCGAGTCTGTGCGGGTGAGTGTTTCGTGTCTGGAGAGCTTTGTGCGCCGCACTTTGCTCCTTAAATTCGGCCGTCGTTTTCATAGCCACAAGGTGTCCCATGCTTCCGCGTCAAGAATTTGTCTTTGCGTGAAGGCGTTTGACCGTGTTCACGTGCCGTGACAAGAATGCTCTTGAAGGTCCTCCACGATTTACCCATCGTGAGCATCGCCGTCCGTCGACGCTGCGTGCCAAATGTACTCGAATAGTGAACTTGTCCGAAAGTTCATCCACGATCGCCTTCGCTTCTTCGTCGAGTCCTTCCACGTTGGTGTGGTGATGAGGACCCGTTCCTTACAAGTATCCCGCAGATGGTCCGGAATCTCGCCACGATCTCTTGGGACTCAGAGGGACCCCAAAGTCCTTGACCTCCGTGATGACCCGATCGGCTGTAGGCATTTTCGATTGTCCTCTGCCATCTCGCTTAGTGTCATTATCGTTGTGGTGGTGGCGGCCTCGTCGGCGCCTCTTCCATCTGCTGGCGTCGGTGTCGGTGGCCTCGTCGATGCCTCTTCCATCTCTGGCGTCGGTGGTGGCGAAAACGATGCCTCTGCCATCTCGCTTACTTGCTATCTATATAAGTTACATATGCAATAAAATGGATTGCAAGTGTCCCAAATTAACATATACATTTAAACTTAATAATATGCTCAACATGTGCAATATTAGCAAATAATCATAAATAATTCCGGCATAAATATGAAACAATTAATCTCGGGAAGAAATACAGAGGTTGACTATAGAGATCAAGATGGCAAATAAAAAGTTGAATGAGCTCATACACAGTACTAACATTCCTTAATCCACTAGCTTCTCTAAGGAAGCCTACTTCATCGAGGTCGACACCTTTCGAGTGTGCCATTTGTTTTATCCGTGGAGGTGGCATGAAACAAAGGTACACTCAAGTGTGTCGAGATCAACGAAGGAAATGCTAAGCAAAGGTTTAATCTGTAGGGCTCGCCGCCTCCCGCTCCTATTCTAACACTCCTAACACTCCTTAATCAACGAAGCAAAGGTTTAATGCTTCATGTACGAGAAGACTAGCCTTTAATGAAGACATAGAAACAAAATAGAATCAAGTAAAACTTTCTTTACGGATTGATGATATTATGTGCTCTCGGAAGGAGAGTAGCTAAAGAACAAGTCTTTGCCATCTCAATCCTATTGTCTATACTCTTCATTAAATGAATATGATAATATAAATTCAAACTATGAGCTCTAAACAATACTTTGCTTAAGCGTCAAACGATCTCAACTGCATTAGCAACAGATTAAACTTCGATCAAGCAGAGGTTGACTACAGAGATCAAGATGGCAAATGAAAAGTTGAATGAGCTCATCTGAGACAACTAGAAGAATCACAAACTAGTCAATAGAACTCGATCAATTTGCAATAGAACTATGAGCTCAACCGAAAGTAACCAATTAACATTACATCATATTGCGATGAGCAAGTAATACAATAGAGTTCAAGTATGAACTAACAATCACATTCAATCTCAATTATAAGGCGAGTTCATCACGAGCATGTCAACAAAGCCCACTAATCTTGTGATCTTTGCATAGATAGAAACTAGTGATACAAATCTTTTGCCCGAGCCTATCTTTGCCCGAGCCTACTTCATCGACCCTGGCACACTGGAGTGTACCATTTGCTTTTTGCCTTAGAGGATTGGCAAGAAGCAAAGGTACACTCAAGTGTGTCGAGATCGACGAAAAGAAAATGCTAAGCAAAGGTTTAATACTTCATGTCAGAAGACTAGCCTTTAATGAAGACATAGAAACAAAATAGAATCAAGTAAAACTTTCTTTACGGATTGATGATATTATGTGCTCTCGGAAGGAGAGTAGCTAAAGAACAAATCTTTGCCATCTCAATCCTATTGTCTATACTCTTCATTAAATGAATATGATAATATAAATTCAAACTATGAGCTCTAAACAATACTTTGCTTAAGCGTCAAATGATCTCAAGCATTAAGCTAAAACAGATTAAACTTCCATCAAACAAAGGTTGACTATAGAGATCAAGATGACAAATGAAAAGTTGAATGAGCTCATCTGAGACTACTAGAAGAATCACAAACTAGTCATTAGATTACCAACGAAAATACTCTCTCAATGTAATCGAACATGAAGAATCGTAATAACTAGCTTTCAACCGAAAGTAACCAATTAACAATACATCATATTGACAAGTAGCAAGTAATACAATAGAGCTCAAGTATGAACTAACTATCACATTCAATCTCATTATAAGGCGTAGTTCATCACGAGCATGTCAACAAAGCCCACCGATCAATTTGCAATGTAACGATGAGCTCAACCGAAAGTAACCAATTAATAAGAGATCATATTGACAAGTAGCAAGTAATACAATAGAGCTCAAGTATGAACTAACTATCACATTCAATCTCAATATAAGACGAGTTCATCACGAGCATGTCAACAAAGCCCTCGATCAACAAAGCGAAGCGCCACAGAGGAGCAATACTCATAGAGAGGATGCCGCACAAGAACTCACGGTGCAAGGAGGAGGCCGACATGGGGAGGAGGACGGGAGGGAGAAGGCCTGGCAGAGGGAGGAGGACGGCGGGGAGAAGGCGGTCTGAGAGGAGGAGGCCCACACGGGAGGAGGACGGGCGGCGCCGAGGTCGGAGGTGGCGACGTCGGGGCTTCTGACGAGGAGGTGAACAGGGGCGCCGTGGTGGGGCGGCGGCACCGAGGTCGGGCGGCGGCACCGAGGTTGAAGGCGCCGAGGTCGGGGCACCGAGGTTGGGGCGGCGGCACCGAGGTCGGGCGGCGCGCCGAGGTCGTGGTCGGCGGTGAACTACAAGCAGCCCTAAACCCTAGAGGAGGCGAACAAGCGCGCGAGAGCCTAAGGGGCGGAGAGGAAGTGACAAGTGAGAGCAAAACCCTAGCGTTTCCGCCTTATAAAAGTATATCACGAGCGGTTTCTAACGAGAACCGCTCAGGATAATAATATCACGACGGTTCTATAAACGAACCGTATGTGATATGGAACGTATCCTGAGCGGTTTTTAACTACAACCGCTCGTGATATGGGCGTATCCTGAGCGGTTTTAAATAGAACCGTCATGATTTTTTTTCCTGAGCGGTTGTACAACGGAACCGTCTGTGATAACTCTCTTCATTTTCCCGCGTGTCTCTTCGTCTTCATTTTCCTACATGCTCTAGCTTCCTCTCATGATCACACGGCGCGGCTTCATCTCTTCATTTTCCAACGTCGCTACAGCTCCCCAAATATCTCTTCGTCTCCCGTTCCGGTTTTAGAACTTGTTCTATATATAGATGTGTCCCCTTCTACAATGTATTTCACACAACCTCCTTGATCCCCTTTCTCCACAAAAACAGAAATTAATGGCTGCCTCCTCTTAGACACGACCAGACGCGCACCTCTCTCATTTGTATGTTGAATCGTCTTTGCGGAAGAACACTATTTCAACAATGTCTTCACCTCCTCTGCCGAGAATTTGCGGGGTGGGTGACGGTCACCTTCCGCCGTCTTGACATTCTCCTCCGCCGTGTCTTCGGGTGATCTCCCACTTTCGGCGAAGTTTACGTGTCGTCGACGTGGTCCTCCAAAACAAGTTGCACGCGTCTCGAGGAGGCTTGTCGTCACTTGGATCTATAATCGAGGCAAAGAAGCGATCGAGTCGACTGGCCGAGACCCTCAAGCAAGAGAAGAGAGCCTATGGGCTCAATTTTTCTTAGTTCAATAGTCCGAGGGTTTTGGGACACACTCGAGCGATGGCGTCGCCAGTGGGCGTATTCGAGCTTCGTTCGATCATGAACCGTCCGCCCCGACGCCGCCGCCTCGAAGTATTGAAGGCGGAGATAGCGACCTACCTCCGCCACTAGATAGGTTTCTAGTTTTTAATCTTTTTATGTTTAATCGCCACGTTGTTTGGCTATATATATGAAAATTCCAAAATGAAAAAAAAAGTTTGGAGGTGAAGTTACTATATCTATTTGCCCATAGTAAGAGCCCTCATCCCATCGATCTTGAAGTGTGTAGGTATGTTGATTTGGAGCCGGGGGGGCGGCGGGTTGCTCCACTGCGGCGATGGCAGAGAGGCGTCCCATCGCGGCAAAGGCGGCGATGAACCTGACGCATGATGCGGTAGTGGGAGGATATCACAAGCGGTTCTTAATTAGAACCGCTCAGTGATAATAAAGTATCCTGAGCGGTTCTAAATAAGAACCGTCGTGATACTACTACGCATTTTGTAACGTAAAACCGCTGCGTGATTAGAGATTATCACAGACGGTTTGTGAATAGAACCGCTCGTGATAATTCCTGACGATTCTATTTCTCAACCGCTCGTGATAGATGACTATCCTGAGCGGTTCTAAAAATACCGTTTGTGATAGTTGTTCGCGCCAACCGCGAGTTGGATGATTTAACACGAGCGGTTCCAAAGGAACCGTCTGTGATGGGGCGTCTACTATAGCCTGTTTTGTAGTAGTGTTTCTTATCTTGCGCCATGACTTGCCACTTGCGCCTGTGTGGAATTCGCTTCATGTATCAGGGATCTCGCCCCCCTTGGACACTCGGTCCGTGGGTTGCAACGGTGGCGTGCACGAAGATGAGGAGATCCGACAGCGTAGGAGGAGGCGGCGCGAGGAGGTAACGCCGGCGACAGGAGGAGGTAGCGGGGAGCGGAAGCGGCGTTGGGGACGGGAGAAGACACCGAGAGGAGAGGAAGAGACGGTACCTTGGAGGAGAAGCGGCGGCGGTGGCGAAGAGAGGGGAGGCAGCGACAGCGCACGAGGAAGAGGTAGAGATGAAGACAGTCCTTCCCTTGCCACGCCGCCATCTCGAGTTCATCGCACCGTTGCCTCTTTATCCTAATCCTCCCTTGCGCCGTCGTCGTCTCCTGCTCTGCACTAGCCGAGCAAGCATCGCCACCTCCTTCTTGCTTATCACTGTGACGCCGCCACCGCCTCCTCTCCCGGCCTCCCACATCCTCGCCGCAATATGCCTGGTGAGGGTTGAAGAGACTAATGGCCGTGAGAATCGAGTCATGACTTGGGTTCAGAGTGGAAGAAGGTGACCATCGATATGTAACCCTCGTCCTTGTTAGCTGGGCAATGACTGGAAATGGCCAGCACGCCAAAGAGGGAAGTTGGCATCAACTTTAACTTCCAAATGTAAATAATCTATTAGCTCAAAATTTTAATTTTCGGATAGTAGTAGTAGGTGATGCAATAGACAGAGTTAATATTTCTGTTTATATATATGTAAAAAAAATTAATATGTATCACTTTATTTTACGATTTTGTTGTAACGCATAGACATCTTACTGGTGTTTAAAAAATCTGAACGTCCAGCGTAACGAAGCACAAGTTGTCTAGCGGTAGAATAGTACCTGCCACGGTACAGACCTGGTACGATTTTTTGCCGTTTTCGAAATTACAGCTCGTACATTTTGCATGTGTTACCCCTCTGCATGTTCAGCTGATTTTAGGACCAAACTTGAACGTGAAACGACATATATTCCACCGCCACTATATTACGCCGGTACAGATATTGCTGGCATGCATGATGCATCGCTGCAGCTAGCAAGCACAGCACAAACTGCAAAGCAAGCAGGGAGTGCCAGTGTGCCGCACCCGTGAACATTTTGTTGGATATATGGATAATATTTTAATTCTAGATTTTATTATGAGATAAAGATCATATAAAATTAGAGATACAAAAAGTGATACTACCAACAGACAGCTTATTGTATTTCTAAATATACAAAATAATAGGATTATAATAGAATAGTTTAGTCACACAATTAACTTACAGTTAGGCTTGATAAAGAACAAGAAGCAGTGCAGAACGTAGATAAAGCAGGGAAACGAGCGGTCAAGCAGATGCGTTACCCAGAAACCTTATTGCTACCTCGTGCAGGTGAATTCTGAGACAATGGTTCGATGCCCGCCTACCTTCCTTCCCAATGCACGCCGAGGAGAAGGGATAGCCTAGTTCGATAGCACAGCTCCCCAGTACAGTAGAACAGAGAGGAAGAAGAAGACCATGTAAGTGAATTAATTGTTTCAGGTCTAGACGTCTCCAGATCTTTTTAAGATCGAAACAATTACTCTATAGTAACTGCATAATAAAACACAAATTAAACCACTAGTAACTGCTAATTCAAAATTAATTAATGGTAATTAGACAGTGTTTATCAGATCCTGATTACACATTGGTCTACAGCTTCGACCGGTGTATTTCGACCACCCTAGTCTATGGATTCGATCACTATTTTTCGACTACTGTGTTTTGACCATACTGGTCTATGACTTCAATCACATTATTTCGACCACACTGGTCTATAGCTTCGACCATAGTGTTTCGACCACTGTTTAAAAGAAGAGAGGACCACGCTGGTCTATGACTTCGACCACATTATTTTGACTATTGTTTAAAAGAAGAGAGAGAAATACACGGTTAGCAAAAGAATGGTAGAATAGATTCACGACATGTTTACGGTCGCAAGTCACATGAATATACACGCGTGCATACGTGTGTGTTTGTGACTTTAGCTATAGTCATCCATATATCACTCATGTCATGTGTCATATGTTTCAAGGGGTGGCAAGTACTTAACTTTATAAATTACTCTCTCACCACTTGGCTAGGTAATATGGGACTAAATCATGTATGCTTTGGAATTTCAGGAATGAATGGACTTTTACACATGTGGGCCCAATTCTACCACATTTTGGGCTAAATCAAGTGACGCGATGCGTTTTGCTGTATAGCTGCACACTCAAATTATTAGGATCGCTACAAAAAAAGACCAAATCACATGGATGCGACAATTATGTACCTCCACACGAGCAACTGCGTCGCAAGTATGTATACATCAACCACGGACCAATGCAACTAGGGGTGGAAAAAAGCTTGTTCGTAAAACTCATTGGCTTAGTTCAAAATTACTCTAATTACACTCGTTACTTGGTTAAATATTGAAATGAGTTAATTTCGAATGAAATTGGATTTCGTTTTGACTCAGCTCGACTCGGCTCGTTAGCTCGGTTATAAAAATACTTCCAAACTATAAATAAAATAATATTAAATCAAACTATGTCAATTAAAAAAAACTCAATTATCCACCACTAAATGCAACCCATTAATTTTGGAGCAACTGCGTGGTTGTTTAATTACTGAGTACTGTTGAGGAATCGTGGCTGGTGAGTCCAGTCCGAGCGATTACCTCGTAGACAAATTTAGAATCGTAAGAACAATACAAGAATATAAGAACAGAATTGTAGATTGAACATAGAGATATAGGGGGCTTCTTGCTTCTCTTTATTCCTTCATCAATCGATCAATCGTTTACAATGCATAGCACCCCCTATTTACAGGCTAGAGACCCTACTAGGGTTTGAGATGGGGAGCCCATACATGGGCCAGCTTCTGGGCCATGCCCTTAGTTTCTTAACACTCCCCCTTGGGCATCCATCCTCACATGTTCATGCCTCGTCAAAACTCTATAAAAATCCAGTGAGAAAATTTTGGAGAAAGAGCACATGATACAAGTTCTACTACGTTGCACGAATTGCCTCATTAAAAACCTTAGCCGAGAAACTTCAGAAAAACTCGTCAAGGGAAAAAGAGTACAATCCACCCAATTTTATTTAATCTCCAGGATTTACTCTTTGAGTACTCGATCTTCGTGATCAAGTTTCAATAATGAGTTCGTGAAGATTCTCCCCCTGAATTCTACACTTCTCTAAGTCTCGTCATTACAATTCCACGTATGCACCTTTCAAAACTAGATGCTGGAAGTAACTTAGTGAATAAATCTACAAGATTTTCACATGACTTAGTATGCAGTACTTTAATTTCGTCCATCTTTTACAATTCATGAGCATAGAGGAACTTGGGGTTGATATGCTTTGTGAGATAACTCTTCACATAACCCATTTGCCCTTGTGCAACACAAACTGTATTATCTTCATAGATAATAGTGGGGGTTTGCACGGTATTCAATCCACATGACTACTGGATGTGGTGAATCATCCGTCGAAGCCAAACACATTCTCGTGAGGCCTCGTGCAGTGCTATTATTTCCGAGTGGTTCGTCGAAGTCAATACAAGACTCTGCTTAGACGATTTCTATGGAATTGCAGTTCCACCACATAGGAATATATAATATGTTTGCGACTTGGCTGTATGCGGGTTCTACAGGTACCCAGTATTTGCATAGTTGTTCATATTCAGGTCTTGGTTCTTTCTATAGAACAGACCAAGTTCTCTGCTTCCTTGGAGGCATCGGAAGATGTCCTTCATTCCATACCAATACTTTTTGTAGGTTCGGCACTATACCTTGCTAGTAAGTTAACGACAAATGCAATGGCCGATCTAGTACAGTTTGCTAAATACATGAGTGCTTCTATTGCGCTTAAGTATGGAAATTCCGATCCCAGGGCTTCCTCCCCCTCTTCTTTTGGTCTGTATGAGTCTTTGTCTTGCTGCAAAGATCTTCCGACCATTGGCAATTTCAAAGGGTATGCCTTTCAAAATCAAACATTTCTAACACCTTCTGAGTGTAGGTTGATTGATGCTCTAAAATTCCTTCAGGGGCATGCTCAAGCTGCAAGCCTAGGCAATATTTGGTTTTATCTAAATCTTTCATTTCGAATTCTGACTCCAAGTAAGAGCATGCTTTCTTAATACCTTTCAGGGTTCCAATGATATTCAGATCATCTTCATACACTAAGATTATACAAAATCCATCCTGAGATCATCGTATAAATACACAGAGGTTATTCTCATTGTTCGTGTAGACTTTCTCACATAGAAAGTCGCTTCAAGCGATTATACCACATTACGCCTCGATTGCTTAACCCGTGCGGTGACTTTCTCGAAGTTTCTGCTGTACATATTTCTATTTGCTCTGTCTTGGTTTGGGACAGGGATATATTCAAGTATCTTCATAAAATTGTCCAAATCCAATTTTCCATAAAGGTATGTTGTTACCACATCCATCAATTTCACTTTTAACTTCAAGTTCACTGCCATTGAGATTAAATATCTAAAGGGTGGTTAAGCCCATGATCGGGGAATAGGTTTCTTCATAAACAACTCCTGGATGTTGAGTGAAACCTTGTGCAACAAGTCTTGCTTTACTTCATTATTTTCATTTCTCTTTCGAACAAATACCCACTTATGCCCTACGGGGTGCATATGAGGAGGCGAACGGCTTACAAGCCCAAACACTTTTCTTTTATTCAGAGATAATAATTCTGTTTCTATTGCCTTTTTCCAATCTTCCCAATCTCATCTTTTCTTTCATTCAGTGAGTAATACATGCTCTGAATCAAGATCAATGATTGTGGCAATTTTCTTTGCAAAATCAATGTTGACATTGGTTGTTGTCTTATTCAGATATTCTTCTGTGGTCACAAAGTTTATAGCTATTTCTGTTGGAAATATGCCCTAGAAGCAATCGTGGAGATGATTATATTTCATTATGTTCATAATATTGGATAATATCCTGTTCCTTGAATGAATCATTGGTTATGAAGATTAACAAGTATATAACTTGTTGGTGAAACTCTTAACCTATATGATGTCATTCTAAATAAATCCTTGGTCAGATGTCAATGGTCGGAACACCAGTGACTCTATCGACCAGCACATTGTATTGATTGAAGACCATGTTTCACCGGTCATGGATATAGAGATATCGAATCAATTATGTGAACATATGTTAGAGAACATGGTGTTGGATTGACCCACCTTGAGACACTATTGAGATTGTTATAATTCCATGTGTCGTTAGTTGGTCTCAAGCAATGATGATGTATAATCCTTAGACCTGAGATCAGCATGGTTTCCTACATGTGTAATAGCACTCTTAGGGGTTGCCAATCGCTACTCGTAACTGGGTAGTTATAAAGGTAGCTTTCGGGTATGCTATGAAACATGCGGAGGAATGTGACTGGTCGGATTTGGGATTTGCCCCTCCTAACATAACAAGAGAGATGTCTCTGGGCCCCTCGTTGTGGTCGAATAAAGAAAGTACATGGCTATGACACTAGTGGTCGAAGTGTTCGACCACGTGAAGTTATCCGAAACTCGATTGAGAAAGTATTGAACAGTCCATGGATGACACAACATCTCACCTGGAGTTCAACAAGACATCGTGAGGCAAAGGGAGAATACACGAGTAGGTCACTTAGTTCGATCAGTTACGGACTGGTCGTATGGAGATACGAGCTGGTCGTAGACTGATCGAATGTAATCACAGAGTGGTTGAAACCTGGTCGTAAGGAGTTACGAACTGGTCATATAGAGATAGGACCTGGTCGTAAGTGATGAGGACCTGGTCGTAGATCATATTGCATTAAGGTTCGTCCGATATAATTTGTGTGTATTTGGGAATCGTTATGTCCTACTAGGAACCGCTAACGACTTGTGATCGGAAATGGTTTCCGAGTCACAACCGATTACATGAACCTACAGGGTCACACACTTAACGGGTTGGAACAAACCAGTACGAATACGATTTGTCAAACGTGTTCAGATAGGATCCGTCACGAGCACTATATAAGGAGATGCATGAGGCTGTTGGAAAAGGTGGTGAACGCAACAGACAAGATACACGAAAGTCGTGAGTTGAGTTGTTCCACCGAAACCCTAGCCGCCATCTTCCTGAGAGCTCTGCCGTGCGACTTAGTGCTAGCACACCTATGTATGGTTGTTCCTTCTCTAGATGTGTGGATACCGTAGAGGCGCTACTACAGCTGCTATTGCGCTTGAGGACGATCCGCGATCTTCATAAGGAACTACAGAGGTCGCTGGAGGAGACGATCGACCACGACCACTGCACCGACGTGCTCGGCGCTGGACGATCGACTACGACCACTATATCGGCGCGCTCTTCGTTGGACCAGGCTGCTCCAACCCTTCTTCCGCTGCTCTACGCGTCTGGTGGTAATGATCTATGATCATCTACTTGCTTGGCTTCCTGGTTTACGTGGTAGAAAATTTTAATTTATTGCTATCGTAGCCTACCTGTACCCCAACAATTTCTTCAAGGGGCGATTCTTCTAATGCTTCTACTTGCTCACCACTGCTTTCAATTACGGGAGCAAGTCCCTTTAGTTTTTCAGCTCCGATGTGTGCGCACACATCCATGTTGATGTCTCCCTTCATGGGGATGTTCAATTCTGGTATGCCTTTCCTAAAGGTTCCATACTGGTGCTAGGTCTCAACTGGCTCCCCTTCTAGTTCTGAGGAACTTCGGTGATTGGCTGTGTCAAGTCCTTCTTATCCTTTTTCACTAGGCGTCCCTGATTACTTCGGATTCGAGAGGCCGGAGTTCTCGTTCTTTTCAGAGGCCTTAGGATGGGATTAGGGATACCTTCATCGGTATTTCAACCCTCTCCGGTGCATTGTGTATAGACATATGCGACTTGGTCACGCTTTTCAAATCACTAAAGCGGTTAGGCAGTTGATTCGCTAATGCATGCAAATCAATTATCTTCTGGACTTCTCTATTTGCTTCACTAGTGCGCGAGTCATGTGCATGGATTTCAATTATCTTCTGGAATGCTCTTGTCTTCTAGACTTCAATTATTTCCCGACATTTTCATCAAGGGGTTGATTTCCTCCCCCTAATGATGGGAAAACTAGCCTCATCTAATATACTATCAGCGAATCGGGCAGTATACAAATCTCTCATCGTAGGGTCCAAATACCTGATTATGGATGTTGTCTTATAACCAACGTATATCCCAAACTTTTGGAGAATGCCCATTGCAGTTCGCTGTGGTGGTGGTATAGGTACATAAACCTTGCAACCAAATCTTCAAAGATGAGAAATTTTCTGTGCTGACCCTTGCGCTAGTTGCATATGTGAATGGATGTTATATGACGACGGTCTAAAATTGATGAGAGTTGCTACGAGCAGAACTACGTGTCCCCAACATGTAGTTGGTAAATTACAATTCTTCAAGGGTGGTCGGGCAATAAATTTAATCCTTTCAATCAATGCCTCTACGAGTCTATTCTGGGTGTGGACATGCGGGTATGAAATGCTCAAGTTTAATTCTCATTGCCATACAATAATCACCAAATGCCTTTGAAGTAAATTCTCCGACGATGTCCATTCTGGTGGACTTCACATGATGATCGGGGAAATTATTTCTAATTTTAATTATCTGCGAGATTTAGCTTTGCAAAAGCGTAGTTTTTCGCAGACAATAAACATACATGCGACCATTTCGAGGAAGCATCGATGAGCACCATAAAATACCTAAATGGCCCTTACAGGGGCTGTATAGGACCGCAAAAAGTCTCCCTGGATACGGTCCAGGAATGTAGGGACTTCATCCTTCACTTTCAGAATAGAAGGTTTAGTAATTAAATTCCCGGTGGCACATGCGGAGCACACAAAATCTTCCTGATTCGAGACATTATTTACATTGACATTATGTCCCTGTAAATTGTTAATTATATTTCTCATCATCCTAAGACCTGGGTGGCATTATCTATCAAGCTAGAGATAGAAAAGGTTCAGAGCTTCTAAATACGGTTTTCAGGGCAATATAGGCTGCAGATGTCTTAATATTAGTGTAGTATAGCCTAGTTTCAAATGAAGGAAGTCGTTCTGATACCATTTTTCTACTTTCTTCACGCTTTATAATGAGCAGGTATTTTTTACCATACTCTTCTACAGTCTCTACCTGGAAACCGTTTGCGCGAATATCCTTGAGAGTTCTAGTTGATTCTGGGTACAACAATGCTTCTTCAATGACCAAAGTTGTGCCCATTAGGGGTATAATTGAGGCCTTTCCTGAGCCTATTATACAAGTATCGCTGCCTGCGATTGTCGTAAGACTACTAGTATTCTTGCTGATCGACTAAAAGATTTTTGTCTCTCTCAAAATGGTATTTATTGTGATGCTACCGGCTAAGCACACTTTCTCCAATAGGGCGCCACACGCGTTCTAATATAATGTACTTTATTAATATGTAGCAGAAAGCAAGCAACATATAAATAAAATACTTCTGATATCATAACATAACTTGCTATTATAAATACGAGAATAAGTCTTGCAAGACTCATCATAAGAATTTAATGATTTGCTCTCCAAGAGCTTACAACCATTATTAAAAAATAATTCAATGTTCTGCTTCAATTATGAACTGCAAGTTACTATAAAAGATCCAAGTGCAATGCGTGCACTAGATCAAATCAGCGAAGTATTCAGAAACTTCTGCCTCAATCTGCTCCATGGAGATCTTCTCCTTTTGGGCAACTACGGTTATGGCTGCTGTTATGTCCAAAGGAGGGTTGATAGGGGCTGCTACTAGGCTGTCCACATCCATGAATGCAACTAACGGATGTGGATCCTTCGTGCCTGCAATAGCGAGGTGTGCCTCATGCTATCATATGCCTTTCTTCTTTAGACTGGAAAACATCAATAATGTGCGACCCGCGACCTTACCCTTCTCGCCCCTCTCCTTTGTGAGAGGCTTCATCACCTTGTAGCTGCTAACATTGGCTTCATCACCAACATTGCTACTAGGTGACTGTGAGATGTAGTTCTTCTTTAGAACATTATCTTGAGCTTTCGCGACTTGCATGGTGTCAATTAATGTGGCATACTCCGTGTAGCCGTCTTGACGATAGTTATGTGTGGATTGCACCGCATTTGGGTGAAAGGTAGAGAGAGTCTTCTCAATCTTCTGCTTATCCGTGATTACATTACCACAGAGTTGAAGATTTGTATAAATTCTATACAAATTATGTACAAATTCTGGCCATACTGGGTCAGTTCTTCGAACTCCTAGTTCGGGATGCCAGTTATCTTTATATTCATGCAAAGGGTTCATAAGATTACTATTGGTAATTTGCATAAAATGGTTGCAAAATTTTCATAATGTTCTTTGAACTCCCGGTTGGTGATCCTGTATTTTTTTCTATGCATTTTTCATAATCTACTGTTATTTTCAGTGATTAAAAGTAATATAAGCAATCACAGATAATCAAAATAGTAAATACGATAAATAAATTGTATAGAAATAATAATAACAAAGTTAAACATGCTTCAAATGCAAAAAAAAATATTTCAAAAATTGAATTCCCGAGATACTTTTTTGCTGGAAAATAAATTTTTGGCGAATTCAACAATTTTTAGGCGTTTAATCGCAAACTTTCATTTCTGAGAAAAAATTCGCATAATTTCAGAAAATCGGAGGACTTATTTGCAAAATACGGAATTTCTTTTCTTCCTTTTTTTTCCCTACCGTACGAGCCTATTTCGTTTGGGCTCGTTTCATTATTTTGGCCATGTGGCCTTTGCGTTCACGGTTGACCTTTTTGTTTTTTCTTCTCCCGTTTTCTTTTTCTTTCACGGGAAACAATTGGGCCGGCCATTTTTATGAGGAGCACCAAGGACCAAGCCGCCGGCTACTTCATTGGGTGCTAGGTTTCCCATAGCCAGGGGTGAATCCACCGGGGGAGGGGGGGGGGGCTTCATGAGGTCAAGCCCTCCACCAACGGACGAACACCCCTACCCTCCCAAGAATGCAATCACTTGAACCTCCGGTGACCGGCTCAGGCCTGTTGCCCCAAAGAAGAAGTGGCAACAAGCGAGCAAAAGCGTGTGGGCAAGCAATGAAGCCCAAAGTGGCGTGCCCAACTCACGGCCATCACCCACGCCCCCAACTACAAAGAACAAGGTCCTGGCGGGCAGCCCCACATCATCTTCCTGTTGTTCCCGAAATCCTGCTCCAAAACTCCCCATTCAATCATTCAATCTAGCAATTCCCCATTCAAGGAGGAGAGGCGACTGACCTTGAGGGCAGCAGAGGAGCCGGGCCTTTGGGGGGCGGGAGCCGCCGCCAGATCTTGGTCCTCGACGCTGTTGGTTGGCTCGTCATTGTGGAGGCGACGAGGAGGCTGTCGGGCCGAGCCGAGGCAGGAGCCGGGCCGGACTTGACCCGGAGGAGGCCGAGGACGAGGAGGAAGGCCGTCGGGCCAAGGCAGAGAGCCGGCGACCGGGTGGGGGAGGGCCAGAGGGGGACCGGGAGCTAGAGGCGGCGCACCTGGGGAGGGACCAGTGGCGATCTCAGATCTGGGCAGATGAGGTCAGAGGAGGAGGAGCCGAGGAGGGCAAGCCGACAGCGTCGGGTGGGAAGCCGGCAGCGCTGGGTAGGGGAGCGGTCGAGCCCGAGCGGGAGGCTGGAGGCCGGCCGGAGGAGGCAATTTGGCGTGGGGGAGCCTGGAGGCCAGTCTCCAGAGGCGATTTGGGTGTGGGGGAGGCTCGGTCTAGCTCAATTTGTTGAGTAATTGAGTGTTGACTGTCAGGTATATTCTTGTTGCTTAATTACCAATTTTTCAGTAAGTTTGATATAATGTGGTATATACTCAATTAGCAATTAATTTGTAGGTTTGCAATAATGGATAAATGAACTTTGCTGAATGATTTGATGGTGTGCTATACCGAGCGAGAAATATTTAGATCCATTGATGACAAATAGCAGAATGAATTGCCTCGTGAAAGTCGTGATTCAAACTAGCATCATGATGGTATGATTTTTTTATTTTGAATGTTCATGATCATTTAAGTACAATTTGCTATTCTATCATTAATTTTTTTTTAATTTTGATTTACAGGTTGTTACCTACTGGAATCATATTTATATGTTTAATTTTGATGTACAAGTTGTTACCTACTGGAATCATATTTATATGTTTTGAGGATGTACTTTCCATTAGTGAGGTACCTTCAATGTATTTCTCTTTTTTTGTTTTGTTTTTATTCATGTATGAAACTATGAATTTGATTGCACAAGAATACACAACTATGTTTATTACAAATTAGTTTAGTCATTCGAGGTTTTGAGCGGTTAAGCCCACCCTCGTTTTTCATCCTGGATTCGCCACTGCCCCTAGCTCCTGTGCACAAGGCGGCAGCGCATTTTGTGCGCTCTTGCATAACGCGGTGGGAGGCGTGGCGCAGCAGCGGCTCGAGGCTTTGGCCGAGGCACGGCGGCTCCATGGAGCTTGAGGAGGCGGCTGCCACAAAGTGCTGACCAAGGGGCGCGCATTTGGCACCACGTCACCAAGGGAGCCGCCATGGGTGGGAAGCGGTGGCGCCGGCCCGGCCCAGCGACTTCATCGCGCGGCTTCGGTGGTGCCATGGCGTGGTTGATCGCTCGGCGACTTCAAGCGGGCGGAGCGTGGGTCGGCGGGCGCGCCTTCAAGCGCGGTTGTGTGGCTAACGGTGGGCGCGGCCTGCAAGCGGCGGCGTGAGGTCGGCGAGTGGCGGCAAAGACGCAAAGGCGGCTCGAGCATGGAGGACCATGCGGCGGCTCGCGGTGACTTCATGCACCCGGCTCGCAAGCGGCGTGGCCTCGGCGGCGGCGGCGTGCCGAGCACGATGCAAGGGGCGTCGCTGGTCGCGGAGATGCGAGACGCCAAGGCGGGCGTGCGCCGAGACATCGCGCGCGGCGGCCTTCAAGGCACAGTGAGCTCGCGCGGCCGTCGGGGCTGCGGCTCGGTTGTCGTGCGGCGGCCTTCGGTGTCACGACATGGCTTCGGGGCGCACGGCCGTGGAGGCCCTGTCGGCCTTTTTTTTCATCGTGTTTATTGTTCATACATATTGTTCATGCGATGCAATTGTTGTTCATGCAATTACCGATCGATTTGGTCGGCGACTTCAAGTCGGCTCGCGGTAGATTAGAACGAATTTGTAATTTTCAATCTACGATACAATTGACATCCAATCTTTCATACAATTTATCGATCGACATTGTGTTGGTGACTTCAAGTCAGCTCGCGGTAGATTAGAACGGATTTGCACCGTAGAAAACCAATCTAGAAGGAAAATTTGCAAAATTGAAAGCGATCTAGAAAATATGATTCAATCTACGAGTGTCGTTCTTCGACGGTTACCTTTCGATTCGAGGAGAGTTGATCATGTTGATAACGTGTATTAGATGAGGCTGGTTTTCCCGTCATTAGGGGAGGAAATCAACTCCTTATGAAAATGTCGGGAAATAATTAAAATCTAGAAGATAAGAGTAGTCCAAAAGATTGAACATAGAGATATAGGGGGCTTCTTGCTTCTCTTTACTCCTTTATCAATCGTTTACAATGAATAGCACCCCCTATTTGTAGGCTAGAAACCTTGCTAGGGTTTGAGATGGGGAGCCCATACATGGGTCGGCTTCTGGACCAAGCCCATAGTTTCTTGACAAGTACTACTGTACTAGTAGTGCAAGGTGGTGGTCGAGCTCTCTTGAGTGATACATGCGCGTACTGCCGTGTGATATATCCCGCACCCGCGGACTGCATGTGGTACAACACATCAATCCCTAGCTTCCAAGTTCCCAACTCCCAACAACGTACGCTGCACCTGTCACGCACCTCTGTTGGTCTCGCAGGCCGTCGTGTCGTCTCGTCTCGTCTCGTACCACAATTCGTCGCGCACGCACCATAACATACCGCAGCGCAAGGGGTTTGCATCTTTACAGGAATGTCACGGGTGAACAGTATCATAATATTCTTAAGATCTAAGTCATCGGATCAGAAAACACCGGATAGAACTGATTGCTACAGTGGTCAAGGCCAGTACTCCTGCTATAGTGAACAGTCCGAGCTGTAGTGTTTTCGTTGCGGTATTTTCTACTACTATGACAGATCTCAATCTCATCGTTGTTTTTCGATCTAATGGCCAAAAAACAATGTCACGGCACTATTCACCATGACATTGCTTCTTAAAGTCAGAGGATGCACGTCCTAGTGCAAACCTCTCGTACATATGATGCCTTGGTTGGTTGGGTTAATTAGGTACACGAGCGCTGCGAAACTCGATCGCATTTGCTTTGCGAGGAACGGAAGAGACAGAGTTCGGTGTCACCGAGGATCAATAGTTGCAACAGTGTCCCCTCAATTTCCATTTCTATTAGGCGAAATTTGTAGTCGAGGACGTGTATAGAATGGGGCCAAGTCGTCACGGAGGAGCTCGGTGTCTTGTAGGGTGCCCTACCCTCCTTTCAGGCTTTGTCTTGGCTTAAATTGGTATGATAAGGATTCTATTGGTATGACAAGGTCTCCGGCTTCTAGGGCAAGGTACACGAGCTGTAAAGATTTGATTTTTACGGTGCTTGCCCAATGAGTTCGGTTGGAGAATTAATCTGATCGTTTGATTTGGTTACCAGTCTTGTGCACGATTAAGGAGAGTATATCGGTTGATCTTTCTAATTCTAGCCTATAGTTTGATGTAACCGTGTAAATCAGGAGAAGTTGCACAATTATGGTGTCTTATCATGGTTCGAATGATTTATCAAAGTCCTAGGAATCCTGGTGGATGGAACTGTGTAAATCAGGAGAAGTTGCTACTTTCGATTATGTTGGTTAAGAACAGCAACAAAGTTGCACATCAAGACTGGCACATGACATGTGCATGCCATTATATGGATACCATTACATGGAATCTTTCTGAAAGTACCAACATGACAGCATGACATTACATATATAAAGCAATTATAACATAGTATATAGGAGATAGTCTACTGTCTTGGTGCCATAGTTTGGGTTGGCTCTGGATTTTTTTGGGGAAGATGAAATGCAAAAAAGAAAATGCCAATCTTTTATCCTTAACACGCTACTTCACAATTTTAGTTGTTGCACTATTCATTTTGCTTGCTTCTTCTTACAAATGCAGAAATGCTTAATGATGTATCATTGACAACTTTGGTTACAAACTTTTTCTTGGAAAATGTTCTAGGAGGGACACAAGCCCCATTGCATAGTAAGTCCAAATCTGAATGTTGGAGGTGTTCTAGATCAAAAGGCGAGCAATGGGAACTCCGGAATCTTGATAAACGGCCGAGCAATTACAAAATCTGAGATGCAAATGCTTAAGGTTTGGAATGGTATATACTCCTACCTGATTTCAAGATACATGAGTTATTTATTCTTTAGCTCTCTTTGATTTCAGTTGGCAGGAGTTCAATGTGCTGGGAAACCTCACTTTTGGGTGAATGCTGATGGGACTTACCAAGAGGAAGGCCAAAAAACCGTTAAAGGGAAGATATGGGATAAGGTAACTCTGGGATTTGGGATAAGGTAATACTCTTTGCTTCGTAATATGTCAAATGCTTTTAGACTAGGGATGATATGATCTAGGCAGAGGCAAAATAATCTATATAAAATGCATGATTGTGCTGAATTGAAGGTTGAACCTTCTTACAAAGATGATATGTGGCATAACAAAGGAAGCAAAGGATGCATTTTCAGGTGATGTATTTGTGATGAGGTACGAGCCTTGAGCAATTGGTTATTGTGCAAATGAGTTTCACTATTGAATTTGAAGTTCATGTCAAGCTAGGGTCCTGTTGTGATGCTTGTTTGATACTTTATAGTCTTGAACTTGGTGCTTAGGAGTTAAAACTTGTTTCAGTTTTGTTCTAAACATATTAAAATTTTGAAGCTGGATGTCTTTTCTCGTCCAGAGGTTCTTCACATTCATATGATGTTACAATTTTTTAGGAAAATGGGGGTAAAATGGATGTTGATATGGCAGCTCCAGCAAATCTAAGTTTCAATCAAGCATGTTCCAGAGATTGAAATATACTGTTACTTGCTTGTGTTTATTTTTCTTATTGACCATAAGAAATATGATGAAATACGCCTGAGATTTGCCTACACTTTGTTATTATTATTGGAACATACCAATCTAATGTTTTCCCCAGGCTAAAGCATATGCCTCCTCTAGCATTGCTCGTTTGAAGAATCTCAATAGAGAACAGTTGATGTTTTAGCTTCTAGATTGTACTCCTATTACTCTTATGTCCATGAAATCATCAACAGCCTTGCCGAAATTCATGGACATTACTGTATCTTTTTCTGTTACCATTTGAACTTCTTTGAAGTTGGTTCAATTCATATGAATCTGAATTAGCTCTATTCTATACAGATTTCTTTCCTATCAATTAACATTGATTCTTGCAAGAACTTATTAACCATTTTTAGGGAACATTACTGAAAAATATTTGAAACCGCGGAATGGCAAGATATCACTTATTAAATTAGAAAGCCATCACTTTCGAGTTCCTGTGTATACTTGCTTTGTCACTGGAAGTTGGAGTAACACTCTTTTAGTTTTTTGTACTTGTATTTAGATGAAGAGTAGGAATATTGATCATCATACCATATCTTTATTTTTTGGGACGGCTTTTTTCTTGAAATGGTTAAGTAGTAAATGCATTGTTATTGACAATAGCTTTTCTGACTCCAGGTTTTTGATCCTACAGTTGTCAAGCCTTCTGACTTTGTGGAATATGCTTTGGCTTGTTTGGAACAACTTGCTAACTCTGGGAATCATAGTGTAAAGTCCATTCGCCATAAACTGAGAGTCATGGTATGTATGTACTTTGTTAGCTGCAAAGCACACAACTTGGTTATGCATCACTCTTGATTTTATTTTATGCATTTCAAGGTACTACTAACATCATCCTTTTAAAACATGCCATGTGTAATAGCCTAAAGATAGAGACGAAAAGAATAGGTAGTTGTCTTATGTTTTTTTCCATAAATTATATTGTTTGTGCTCATGTATTTTGTAGACAAATTGAGTTTTTTGTTATCATATTTAGAAACTTCCTTTTGTTATTGAATATACTAAGAACATTCCCTATTACCATATATTTATTTGAATGTCAGTAAGAATATGCTCTTTTGTTATTTAATTTTAGAACATCTTTAATTGCTAAAACACAATATTCCATTTCATCTTTCTGAAAATCTTACACTGTTTTCCATTTTATTACTCACAAGCCACAAATGCCTTCTTTTCTTATATCATGTACATCGGTTCAGCAAATTATCGATGTTGTTTTGGTTCTGAACATGGATGATCCTTCCTGCGCTATTGCTTGCAGCAGCTCTTTCATTTGTTTTGGCAAGTGATGTGAGTACCTCTTAATCCCAATTGATGTGATGTGCATACCGCAATGCACTTTTTATTCTTATTAAATATTTTTTCTTCTATCTCATAAGCCACAAAGAAAATCAAATTGCAACAAAGTTATTTATCTCTATTATATGTATTGTTACTTTTTTTTCTTCTAGAAATATTCACCTTCTTTCACAAGATTGACGTGTGGATGCTAGAATACCTTTTGGTTCTTTTAGAATTTTATATATAGGTATGTCCAATTGATTGTAGGGTGCGAACAGTGTTAACAAAAATAAGAAGCAGAAGCAATTACAAGACACTATGAAAAAGGGACAAGAAAATTTGACTCAAAAGAAGATCCGTCTTTCTGCAATGGAGGTACATAAGAATCATAAAAATATTCCTTATTAACTGTGATAGATTTAATTCAAGTTTTTTTATTTAATGACTATTAAATTCTAATACAGTTTGGTACCACCATACTACTCAAGTCTGCCAACAGATATCTAAACAAAGAGCCTGTGGCATATGCTACTTTCTTGAGTAGTGATCCAGATACACAAGTTGGTGGTTTCAAACTTGGTAACCAATTTTAGAAAGTGCGTGTCAATTATCCTATTGAAGGACATGAGGTGTTGGTAAGGCCATACGAAAACTACAAGATAATTGGCCAAACCAAAGAAAAAACGATTGTTTGTGTATGTTTAGCTAGATACAATTTATATCAGATTCACTTGTCCTACATCATATGTACATCCTTATAATTAATTGTTATCCCTGAAGGTTAAAAAGATCAACAGTTGAATTACTATATTTGGATGTTTATCTCTTTGATCGATGGATCAAGAAGCAAGGAACTTCATGAAGAAAAGAAAGTAGTAGTTAGATTTTATATTTTAGGACTCCAATTTTACCCTTGTTCAAAGCTCTTGTGTTGACAAGAAATCAGTTGTTTTTGTAATGTGGAATGATGTTAACAATACATATATTTATTTCTTTAATGCAATGCAATCTACTTTTGAACATTGATCATGTTGAGTTGTGTTATACATTCTGTAATATGACATGCTTAATTAGCAAATAAAAATTCTTTGTAGTAATTATAATTTCTATATATGTAGCACATAAATGAACCGTATTTTTTCTGTATACTAAATTGTGTTGCAATATATCAATTATATGTTGCTAACATGTGTTAGCTATGTTTCGAAAACATGTGTTGTTACAAATAAAAAATTGTGTTGCAACTTTGCAACACCTTTTCTTTTGTATAATAACACCAAATTTGTGTTGCAGTAGACCTACCTTACAGCAACACGACCAATAACATCATTTATCACATGTGTTGCTATCCATCCTAGCAACACATATTTGTAGATATAGCAGTATATTCACGTGTTGCTATAACTAAATCAAAACATTGCTAATTATTCAACCAGGTCCACTCCATCTTGGACATGTGGTTATACGGTATGGCCCAGATCAATGGTGCACAAAGTTAAGTCCTTAGCGACTACTCAGGCGAGTCAACCACATCTCAAATCATCCCCTTTACTGCACGATCAATCGCCTGAGTATGAAATCATTTTTGGTTCAACCTGACCAAATGGAAACCCTTGCCATGGCTTCCCACTTACTCTGAAACAACGCATTCCCTTGAGAGGTGAAACCTTCAGATACATATGATCTCCGGTTGCAAAAGCTAAGTCTTGGTGACGATTATTAGCATAACTTTTCTGTTTAGTCTGTGCTGTTCTAAGCTTTTCTTGAATTGATCAAACTTGATCTTCGGCTTCCTTCAAAACATTTATCCCAAATATTTGACCTTCTCATATTTCAGTCCAATACAAGGGTGTTCTGCATTTTCTTCCATAAAGAGCTTCAAACGGGGACATTTGCAAGCTTGCTTGATAACTATTGTTATAAGAAAACTCTACATAGGGCAAACTTGGATCCCAACTGGTCTTGTTTGCTAGAGCACAAGCTCTTAACATATCTTCTAGGATTTGATTTACTCTTTCTGTTTGTCTATCTATCTGCGGATGATAAGTTGTACTGAAATTCAGATTGGTGCCCAAAATACTATATAGTTTTTGCCAGAATCTTAAAGTAAACTAGGATCCTCGATTCGATAATATCTTCTTTGGTACACCATGCAGACATACTATCTTTGCCATATACAATTCTGCAAGTTTGTCCCCTGAGTAGGTTGTCTTCACTGGGATAAAATGTGTAACTTTTGTTAGATGATCTACAAACAACCTAGATAGAATCGTATTCAGCTCTTGTTCTAGGCAGGCCGGTGATGAAGTCCATTCCAATTTGTTCCCATTTCCACTTAGGTACCTCCAAAGATTGAAGTAATCCAGCAGGTCTTTGATGTTCAGCTTTAACTCGCTGGCAGACATCACAATGAGCTATGTATTCAACAATTTCACGCTTCATACTAGGCCACCAATATAACTCCTTGAGATCTTGATACATCTTCGTGCTTCTAGGGTGAATGGAGTATAAGGTTTCATGTGCTTCTTTAAGTATCAACTGTTTAAGTTCTTTCTGGTCTGGTACGCAAATACGCTTCTCGAACCAAATAGTTCCTTGCTTATCTTCTGAAAATTTTAAAGATTTTCCCTTCTTTATGTTGCTCTTGATCTCCTTGATATCAGCATCATCAATCTAAGCTTTCCTTATTTGGTTTTGTAGAGTATATTGCACTTCCAAAGTGGCTAAGGAACATTCTTCAACTAATTCAAGCTTGAGCTTCTGAAAGTCTTCATATAGTGCCGGCTGACTTTCCTTGATCATCAAAGTACTGCAGTAGACCTTTCTACTCAAAGCGTCAACTACTACATTAGCTTTACCCAGATGGTAGTGAATTCCAATATCGTAATCTTTTTATCAATTCCAACCATTTTCTTTGCCTCATATTAAGATCGGTTTGAGTGAAAATATACTTCAGGCTCTTATAGTCAGTATAAACTTCACAACGATTACCAATGAGGTAATGACGTCATATCTTTAAAGCATGTACTACGGCAGCCAGCTCTAAGTCATGAGTGGGGTAACTCACTTCATGATGCCTCTATTGTTGTGAAGCATAGGCTACAACCTTTCTTTCTTGCATTAGAACACATCCGAAACCTTGACGATATGCATCATAGAAAATCTCAAAATCCTTCCGAACATCAGGCAAAATTAGCACTGGAGCGGTGGTCAAACGCTTCTTCAATTCTTGAAAACTCTGCTCATATTCTAGCGTCCAAGCAAATTTCTTCTCTTTCTTCAGCAACTGACTGAGAGGTCTTGCTATCCTGGAGAATCCTTCTATGAATCGACGATAATACCACCATACCCATACTAAGAAAACTTCTGATTTGAGGCACTATCTTGGGTGACTCCCAATTGAGCACATCCTTGACTTTGTTGGGGTTGACGACAACTCTTTCTGCAGACATGACGTGACCTAAAAAGGTGACTTCTTTCATCCAAAACTCACACTTACTGAATTTGGCATAGAGTTGATTATCCCTAAGCTTCTCAAGAACCAAACGAAGATGCTCCTCGTGTTCTTCCTTACTCTTGGAATACACTAGGATATCGTCAATGAATACAATGATAAACTTATCCAAGTACTCCATAAATATTTTATTCATCAAGTTCATAAAGTAAGCAGGAGTGTTGATCAATCCAAAAGACATGACCGTATACTCATACAATCCATATCGGGTTGACAAAGTTGTCTTGGGAATATCCTCCTAATGAATCTTCAGCTGGTGATATCCTTATCTCAAATCTATTTTTGAGAACACTCTGGCTCCTTTTAACTGATCAAACATATCATCAATCCTGGGCAGAGAATACTTGTTTTTTTTATGGTGATTTCATTGAGTGAGTAATAATCCACACACATACGCTGGGTGCCATCCTTCTTCCCCACAAAGATCACTAGGGCATCCCACGGGGAAAAACTTGGTCTGACAAAATCTTTATCTTGTAACTCCTTAATTTGCTTCTTCATCTCAATGGGCTCATCAACAGACAAATGGTAAGGTCTCTTAGAGATAGGTGTCATTCTAGGAACTAGATTGATGACGAACTCTATGTCCCTGTCTGGTGGTATTCCAGGTAAATCTTCAGGAAAGACATCTGAAAAATCTCTTACCACTAGCATATCTTCCAAAGCTACAGCCTTGACACTGCAAACTAGTGCTCCATCATGTTTTTCTGTGGAGACTTCAAATTTTACTTTGGTTCCAACTGGACTGACCAAAGTGATGCTTCTACCCCCCACAATCCAAAATTGCTTGGTGATTAACAAGCCAATCCATTCCCAAAATCGCATATAAGGACTTGGTGTCTATGATAATGAGGTTGGCTAGAAATTCCACCCCTTCTATAATCACTTTAACTTTTCGGCAACCTTGGTTCGTACTCAACTCCGAACCGGGTGATTGAACCAACAAATCAGTTTTAAGAGTCAAAGCCTTGAGCTGATGCTTTGCAGCAAAACTCCGAGAAATGAACTAACACGAAGCTCTAGAATCAAATAAAACAGTAGCAGGTGCTAAATTAACTAGGAACTTACCCGGCACGATGTCCGAGGCTGTTTGGGCTTCCTCCACTGTGACATGGTTCACACGGCCTCTCCCAAAAGGCTGTGGAGTCCTGGCAACTACATTTGGAGTCTAAGGTGCTCCACGTCCTGCTCTTGGCATGGGAGTTCTGGTTGGAGTAGCTCCCAAATTGAATCTGACAGGCGTTGGAGCTTGCTTCTACGGGCAGTTGCTGGTGTAGTGCCCCAATTGCTGACAGTTGAAATAGGTAATTCCCGCGGCAGGATTGATGTTTCTTGGCTACTGGTTGTTGGTGTTGTTGTTTTCGAAGTTGCGAAATCCTGAGGCAGCTGGACGAGGAATCAGTGCAGGGGTCCTGGATGTGGCTGGAGGAGTGAAGCGGACATAAGGTTGCGCACTCATCCTGGATCTTTGCTGATGACTTTGATGGGCACCGTGCTGCATCATCTTTCCCTTGCGATATTCTTTCAATTCACGACGAGACTCCTCAATAAGCATGGCCTTGTCCACCAGATGATGGAAATCTACATAGTCATTGTCGACGACTTGAACCTTCAAGCTAGGGTTGAGTCCACGCTTGAAACGCTTCTGGCGAGCATCATCTGTGGCAACGTTCTCTTCGGCATAATGGGAGAGTTGAGTGAACTTGTTGAGGTATTCACTTATCAACAAGTTTCCCTGTTGCAGCCCACGGAACTCATTCTTCTTCATCTCCACCTTTCCATCAGGAATGTGAGAGTGACGGAAAGCTTCAGAGAACTCAGCCCAACTGATAGCTTGATGATTTTCATGGGCGGCACAATAATTCTCCCACCATTCCGCGGCGGTACTTTCGAGCTGGTGTGTGGCATGTAGTACCTTCTCGTGGTCGTCACACCGAGCAATAGCCAACTTCTTCTCTATAGAACGTAGCCAGTCATCTGCGTCCAAAGGTTCGGATGAGTTGGAGAAAGTAGGCGGATGCGTCCTCATGAATTATACCAATTTGGACTGTTGAAAAGCTAGTGGTGGTGGCACGGCAGCGGCCTGATTCTTCTGGTTCATCAATGTCATTAGAGCAGTAGTGGTCTAATCATGTTGTTTCATCATCTGGTTCATATTTTGCATCATGACATTCATCAGCTGCGTCTGAGCTACCATGAACTGTCCCAAGCCTTGATCTTCTATGGCGGCCGAAGGAGGTGGTGCATTGAGATTGGCACTGATGTTGGGATCCGAGGGTTCGCCTTGACTTGCGGTGTTGCAGGTCTGAACCATCTGAAGAACAAACTGACGGTTAAAAGATGAGAGGGAACAAGCAAAAGATAAAGTGGTAAAGTCTTCTAGGGGAGCAGGCTACCCAGAAACAGAAAACAACAGAGACCATAGCCGAAAAGGCTACAAAAGAAACAATAAACAAGAGCAATCGAAAATCCTAAAACACATAATCTAGGCGATGCTGACTAGTCTAACTTTTAGGGTTGCTCAACTAAGACTAAAACGATAGATCTTGAAACTTCCAGTCCATCCATCGCTTTGATCATCAAAGATTCGATCCTATAGAAATTACCGAGGTGAAGAAAAGTCAAATTGAATTCGAAAATAGAGTTTCGGAGGAGATAATAAATAAGAACCTAAGAATGATATTATAAAAGAATAGAATAGACTGAGATGAGAGAAGAATAACTATTCATGTCATTTGGTTGGTTTGATTTATAAAATAAAATTTGAAATTTTTTACTAAAACGACTATACTAACTATGGTTGCGTCCTACAATCGATATGACTCTGATACCATACCTATCGGGACCCGAATCTGCAAATCCGGACTCTCTGTATTTTGAACTAGTCCCAAGATCAGTAGCTAGTTCACACAGTGTCAACATTGATGAACATACTATACAACGAAATAGCTAAAAACAAGCCAAATATCATTAAATAGTAACAACAGACCTTATAGTCAAGGTTTTACAATTATTACCACGTCAGGGCTTGACGACAGAATAACAAACTTGCAGCGGAAGAAACTCTTGTGGTAGCCATCCGACATGCCCACAGGCAATCGAGTGGAGAGCGCACCCTAGTTCGCATAGTCTTTGAAGTACTCCTCCTCGTAGAACTCAGTGTTCCCTAAGTCTTCCTCGATGACTAATCAACAAATGACGTATAGCTGTGAGTACATAAAGTACTCCGCAAGTCGTAGGGAAATGTATGCAAATAGTATTCAAGCACGGCTTGAACAAGAGTAGCTTTATAGTTATTTTACAGAAAGCAGTATTGACAGTAATTATAGTAAGTAGATTGAAAAGTACAATTTAAAATATTAAATACATAATTAAACAAGTACTTTGAAACATCTAGTGAACTATCTGTTCACTTCTCAACCATACCACCATCCAAACATTTTTTATAAAAACTCTACCCCTCGTGTGAAATCACCAGGCATTTTCCATAACCGGGGACACGACTATTCAAATAGTTTTTAATACTCTGCAAAGGTTGTACAACTTGACCCATAAGAGATAATCATTTTATAATATCAAACATGACACGTTTTCGAAGGCGTGCGACTAAGTGATTATCACAAGGTTTTTACAAAGCTCCGTTTTGACCCGGTTCTGCTCGCTAAGGATTCACCATTCTAGCCCCCTCTTACGCCGCTTATCAACCCAAACAGAACCAAATCAAAATATTGCTAATTATTCAGTCAGGTCCACCCTATCCTAGACATGTGGTTGTACAGTATGGCTCAGATCAACGGCACACAAACTTAAGTCCTTAGCGACTACTCAGGCGAGTCAACCACATCCCAAATCATCCCTTTTACTGCACGATCAATCCCCTGAGTAAGAAATTTTTTTTGTTCAACCCGACCAAATGGCAACCATTGCCATGGCATAACAAATTTTAATAACAGTGGCCACGCCACAATTCCATATTTTATTAAGTCAAACTTTCATGAGTAATCATTGTGAAGGAACCCATCGTACAACTAAAGTATGACTAAGCATAATACGATACCCATGTTGGTAATAAAATATGTCCAACTAAAATTAACCCAGCCTATGATGTCCAAGGGTACATGTCAACATGTCATTAACAATTATTCAAGGAGTCATACTGTCAAGTAAGTATTTAACTATTTCTGAAAGCATTTATTATAAACTTAGCAATGCATGTTGATACAAAACAATATAATTTTATAAAATAGGTACAAAATGATCAAAGGTCTACAACTTACCTTCGTTGAAGTTCTGAGCTGCTTCGGCAGACTAGTCCACGAAAGCTTCAGAAACGACGGATCTATACGCGCGAAGCAAACCAAATAAATAATAGAAGATAAAAATAAAACCCAAAAAAATATAAAATAAATACATGAAGGAAGATATTGAATTTAGATGAATTTAGGAGAAAGAGTCGATAGATTCAGAGTTTGTATGAAGGAGAACGAATATCCGGAAGATTGACATCACAAGAAATGATACAGAATTCCGAAAATCCACTATTCTGGAATTTTTACTGTTATGAAGTTTCTGGTTTTCAGTTTGACTGAAGAAACAACAGAGCACATGTTACAGATGAGTCAAGGATTGCTAAACACCATGACAAGTGAGGCCACTAGTTAGACAAATAACAGAGAAGCAAAAGAGAAAGGAATGAGTACTTGACTAGTGGGGCCAAGAGGTAAGTGTCTCAAAGAAACTCATTACAGAGAGCTTCACAAAACGATACAGGATAGCTCCAGAGCTCCACAGTCATGGCGCTGACATCGCAGAAGGAAAGGATGACGGTGGCCGAGAACCACCAAAATGGAACCCCACAGAGTTGCTCTACTCGAAGGTGGTGGCGGTTCGGCTAGAGAACCACGACGGCGGCGGCGGCGATCCAGAGCGGCGGCGGCGCACTGGGCTCGTGTGGCGCCGACGAAGGGGAGGCACTGGGAGACTGGGAGGGGGCTAGCATGAGCATGGGCATGGCCTCTACCCAAGGAGTGTGTAAGTACTGTCGAATTAGCCGGAGGTGGTCCAAGGTGATGCCTCCACGGCGACAGGCGGCATGAAACGAGCGACGACGATGGCGGCGATCCACAGTGAGTAAACCAACAAATTAAGAGAGGGTTAAGGATGAGGAAGGTCTAGAACGTGTCGTGACACGGTTCACATGAAGAAATACGCACTGAGGACGAAGATCGATCGTTGGGAGCGAATTCGGCCTAAGAGGAGGAACGACAAAATTCGAGCAATTCGCTGCATGAAACAAGAAATTTGTTGAGGACTATTGTTCACTGTACTGTACTTGGGAACACAATGTGACGTGATCAAATGATTGAAAAACTCACCGGATTGAAGAATGCTCAAATAGGGTGAGAGGACCGACGTTCGGAAAAAAAAAACAAGAAATTCAACGCCAACGGAGCTCCGAAGGTTCTGGGATTTTGGGGGTGAGCAAAAGGGTAAGAGAGGTGCCAATATTCCAATTTATAGCCTCTCTAATGGTTTGAATCGTCGAGAACGTGATGAAATGCCGGCGACGATTTCGGTTTTTGGGTTAAATGACAATGCAAATGGCAAAAATGACTAATGAGTTGCGATTTCAGGGGCTTTGAATGCACCGGGGTAATGCCGTGGTGATTACAGGGTTGCATTGCTTCAGACAGATTTGAAAAATATGAATCGAGTGAGAAGAATGGGGAAGAAACGTGAATACTGATGTTTTCCGGATGAACAACAGATGATGACTACGAGAGAGAAAAAATAAAGAAAGATTTAAGAAAATTTCACAAAAATCCTTGGGACTTGAATAGAGCGAATATAATAATTTTGGATTTAATTAAAGTTTATTTTAATCATTTAAAATGCTTTTCTTTTTCTAAAAATTCAAATTAAGCTTTAAATTAATCCAATAAATTGCAAAGGATTCCTTTTATTATTAAAACTTCAAAAAGGCTCTGAAAATTAGGATGTTACAGACCGGCGCACCCGGTACATACTACTGATGGTGATATAAACAAGACGTGCCGTGCTATAGCTTGCTGCATGGCCGCCTTGTGAGGGAAGTGTTGCCCAACTAACAGGGTGTCAGCATCAAACCCCCACTGGAACCCTTCTTTTTGTGGCTGTATGAGCGACCACACTGTGAGATCATCAAGTCTGGATGCCACATAAATCACCTTCGATGACACAATTCCGCCGGTCAAACCACCACCCTAGGGTGTGTCCTCCTTGCTACCATCCGAGCCCAGGTCGGCGTCCTCGTTGGACTCCGACTCGACCGGCTGGTCCGGTAGAAACTCGTAGAAGTCAATGCGGGCCGACCACCATTGTCCCGCCTCCTCATTTTGCACAAAATTATGCGCAAGTCTTCTCTCGTAGTCTTCCTCCAAAACAGCACATTCTGTGCTGCCGTCTTCACGCACCACCCGCGGTTTCCTACTTCCTAAGGCACCAGTATCATCAAGGTTTGTTGGTGCCCTGTGCACTAAATTCACGCACACCATCGGCTCTCGTATACGTCGCCTCGGGCTGGGAAGCAATCTGCATGTACTAGCCCCATGCAACGCTACCATTCACCTTCAGTAACTCTCATGCGCCATGCCACCCCCTCTATTCGTGTATGTGATCCCCTCGATAATAAGCTTCTTCATCGCTCCCTTTGTGTCGAACTCCCTCTAGATGCAGTTCTTCAACTCGTGAATATTCATCGCATCGAGCCCCTCCGTCTGGACCACCTTGTACTAGCATCTCGACAGGTCTAACCCATCGGGTCCACCTCGTACAAGGTCATCGCTATAAAACACTAGTAAGTCTTGCATGTCTGATATTACCTAAAGCCACAACAACCCAATTTACTGTACACAATATAACAAACAGATCACACTACATAGTCTATATTTTCCTACTCTAGAAAATAACCACAATTAATGACTTCGGGTTATTAAGTGCATTGTAAAACAAAACTACAAAAATTACATTCGACTAATTAGTTATGGTGAGTTAATTGTGACTCCGCTAATTACGACTCATTAATTAAGACTCAATAATTAAGAGTAAATAACTACGACTATTTAATTAAGACTAATTACTTATGACTAATTAATAATAGTATTTAATTAAGCCTAATTAATTAGAACTATTTAATTACGGTTATTTAATTATGACTATATTAATTATGACTAACTAATTATGACTAATTAATTACGATTAATTAATTTGGACAAATAAATAGAGACTAATTAATTACGATGATTTAATTACCACTAAATAATTAGGACTAATTAATGGATACTATTTAATTAAGCATAATTAATTACGGTTTATTAATTAGGACTATTTTAATTACGACTAACTACTTGTGAGTAAATAATTAGGACTAATTAATGAGTAATATTTAATTAAGCATAATTAATTACGGATTATTAATTAGGACTATTTTAATTACGACTATCTAGCTGTGAGTAAATAATTACGAGTAATTAGTTTAGCATAAACTAAATAGGAAAAATAATTATGACTAATTAATTACTACTAAATAATTAGGACTAATTAATTACAAGTAATTAATTCAAACCTAAACTAAATATGAAAAAATAATAATTATGACTAATTAATTAACACTAAATAGTTAGGGCTAATTAATTATGAGTATTTAATTAAGCTGTTTTAATTTAGACTAACAAACTACGAGTAAAAATTAGGACTAACTAAGTACATTGCATTTATTATAACTAAATAATTTTGAAATTAAATTGTGACTAATTAAACACGACTAATTAATTACAACTATTTTGATTGTGACTAAATATTTACAACTAACTAACTTCGGCTAATTATTTATGGCTACATAATTTAACACTAACTACACAGTTAATAAACATACTGCATACGAGAAAAAATACCTCCTCTAAAAGATCTTCACTTGATGTCGAACTAACTCTACTAAAACGACGGCTAAACACTTCTCTAAGCACTCTCAAATCGGCAGCGAAATCGAAACTAATTTCGACCGATCGTGTTGTCTCTCGCTCGATCGATCCTCTTTGTCTCTCTACGCACAGCAGAATGATTTTGGTGTGAGGGGATGAAAGCGCTTCGCTGGGTTTTATAGCTACGCAAAGGCTGACCGCGAAGCAATGGGACAGAATCTAATTCCCTCGCACGCCCGAAGCACCGGGTTTTTCGTGCACGCAGGGGACAACGAGAATCCAGGGACAACCAAAAGCATGGATTTTTGTTCGAAATGTGAAAAAAAAACACTTGGGGAGCGTCCGTGCCCCTAGGGACCGACGTAGGCAGTGCCGTGCCACTGCGGGGTGGGCTTGTCTGTTCCGTGCCCTTATGGGCCGAACTAGGCTATGTGGTACATCCATCGTGGCTCCGCAGTACCATTTTCGTCATTGATGGGGCGAGGGATAGATTCGCTAAAATGAACGTCAATGATGGGAAAACAACGGGAAAAAAAAACTCCGGTCTGGGGTTGCCCGTTCCTTTCGTCTACTGTACCGGGATTCTGTCTCTGTTGTCCGTACTGTATATTGTTGTGGACTTACGAGTACTGCCGGGGTTGTATATATCACAGGGGACAATGCGACGTTTCGTCGTCTATGCTCGTTGTACAAGAGTTTATAAGTTTCATTTACACTAGAGAAAATGGTGGCCTTTGTTGGTCACTTTCAAAATCCTAGATACGTTTTTAAGAGGCAAAATTCTTGACGCATAGGTCCATAACCTCTGGTTGAATCGTATGCTCATTGCTTTCGCCTTCTTCAAAGTTGAAACCGCAAGAAAAGAAGAAACTAGAAAGGGAACGATAGCGTCCGAACGTACAATGGGAGCATTTTCATCGTACGCTCCCTCCAGCCATTAGGTCTTATTTGGATGGATCGTAATAAAAATTCTCGATTTAGCGTAACAAAAAATCGTGAACAACAACAATCAGACACAAACATAAACTAAAAATTGTGCAATAAATAAGAACAACTATGGTAACAAATACAAGAATCTGTTACAACAAAATTAAAACATTGTTGCAACAAAAAATAAAAAACCGCTAAATCAGCCCCAACATTTTGAAGAGAGTTCTGCGATATTCAAAAATAACTACTGTGACAACTCAACTTACTGATGTCAATATTTTAGATGGGTTCGGCGTAGGAGGAGGAGAAGGTAAAATTGGAACAATCGGAAATCATTACTGCAACATCTTGGTAAAACAGTTGCAACATCTCGTATGACCTGTTGCTACAATAAAAACAAATAGATGCAACATTCGACGGGCTTGTCTGATGAAACATCTTAGTAGGTGAAGGCATGAACCGATGTTGACACAAGCCAGTGGTGGCGCGGTCCCCTAGAGATAAGGAGGCCAAACACCACGTGATGAGTATATAAGCAATTTTCGAATTACTTTAATCCAGAAATATGCTAGATAAAACATGGAAAATACTCTAGCTATTTTCACAAAGCAGATCACAAAGAACACTATAGCAATACCAGATTCTAGAAGAGCGAAGCTAGCATTCCTATCTCAATGTTCAAGACAACAATAGCGATAAAGCAAACCAACTAACAAGAAAGATATAGGCATACTCAGATTACGTGGAAGAAGAAGTTGCAGCGAGTTCTTGATGAGGGCGTCGTTAAATCATGGCATAGCGGTAGTAGACGGCGATTGATATAGAATGTAGCAGAGAACAATGAGCGATCGCATAACGCTCCCCAAAACCTTATTAAATCTGGCTCGTGCAAGCCTTCAAGGACGACGTTAGGAGGCTCGCTTCTCCGGTCTTGACCGTACACGCCTCGTCGGGATGGAGATCGCCAAAGATAGCAACAAGAACTGTGGAATTCTGAAATGTGGAAATGGAAAGATCAAAACAGAACCAGTACACGGCTCGGCGAGACGAGGCGAGCGAGCACGCGCGTGTGTTGTCTCTTTCCAATTCCATAAGAGGGGGCTACTACGTTCCACCTTTTAAACTGGTGTCACTCCCCTTAATCCCTCCATGTAGGACTAAATAGTTTTAGCACTTACACATGGGCCTTTAAGATTTACCAGGAATTAATTAGAATATAATATTTAGGCCTAGCCCATATTAATTCCAACACCACGCCTAGGAGCTCGTTGGGGAGATACATAGGGGTGGTGATAGAGCGCAGAGGGTTAGCTGGAGGCGGCTTGGTTGGATCTCGCCAATAGCTCGACAAAAGGCTCTGATGGTGGCAGCCTGGTGAGATCTAACCAGAGGTGGTTCGCTAGAGCTCACCAGTGGAGGGTCGTTGTCTTATCGGGTTCACTGGAGGATGCTCACGAGATAGAGAGACATGGATCAGCAATGAGTGGTTAGAGGAGGAAGTAACTGAGCGGAAAAGAGAGATGAGCTGAATCATGAGCGTCCGAGCCAAATGTCTAGATCGGATGTAAGGGTGGGTCATGGTCCGTCCGAGCGAGGACGCGGGTCGTCGCTGGATGAAACGTCCGATGGTATGGGACGTATGCTGCCTAGCAATACGCAACTAGAAATTGTCGTTTACATGGGATGGGACATGGCCCATAAGCAAGCCCGGGCCGTCTCCACGGATCTCCTCGAGTTGCGCCAAGAAAACGTAGTCCTATCGATGCTGCGCGCTTGTGTTGGACAGGACACGGGCCCTTTTTCGCTTTCCAACCTCATGTATGCGTCTGAATTTCCTTTCCTTGCCTTCTTTAGACCAACTTCCATTCTTTCTTATTTTCCTTTTTGTTGAATTGAAACCATGTACTAGTAGCTCTGAACTTATTATTTCACTGCTTTTCCTGTTTCAAGCTTAGAACAAATTGTCAGATTGCTTTGTTAAGTATACAGTCTTTGCACTGAGAAAAAAAAAACCCCTCAAATGGCGAGTTGTCGCGCTGGCTGCAGAAAGGTTTTTTTTTCTTTCTTTCTGACCAAACAACCGAACGTTCCAGCCCTCTAGAATACAACTCCAAAGCGTTCTTGTAGACAGCGACGCCTCGCGACCTACCCGTCCAGCCGGTGGCCAAAATCAATTGCAAACAGCCACACGACCAGGTAGGTACTAATTAAAGTGGAGGAAGAAATCGATCAAGAAAGCAACCCGATGAATGCAAAAGTCGATCGGATTCATCCTTGTCATGAAAACAACAAATGCCACAGCCCGTTTTCATTTGATTCCCGTGAGACTCTCTTTCTTTCTTTCTTTCTTTCTTTCACATCGAATCATCTGAATCGGATAAAAAAAATATTCTCTCAAAAAAAATATTCTGTGGACCAAGTTCCTCTAAAAAAGGGTGAGATGCTAAAATATTTCAATTCACTCTCAAGCCATTTGCTTGGAGAATTCACTACACAAACTCATGTGCTTCCCAGAGCTAATGGTAGGGAGGGACTCGCCAAAAGATTTTAGAAAGAGAATCAAAGAAGTTGCTTTTATAAACATAAAAATTCAAGCGGCCTCACTTCCCATCACCTCAAGAAGAACAAAAGTTCGCTGACTCGCTTATTTCCTCCATCTTTACCCAAAAGATTCTAAATCCAGCAGCTTGAGCTAGCCCACCACTGAAATTCTTACTTCACATTTTGACTTAGCTTTAGTTAGTTCATGTTTCACCTTTCCTTTATTTCTTGTTCTTAAGTTCTTATTAACGGAGAAGATTATGGCAGCATTCTTTTGATCTCTTAGCTTTCCCTTAATCTCTTCCTCCTCTTTTGGCTTGATAACAGCAGTGTTATGTCCAGTGTTTGTGATACATACAGAAGTGCATATGCAATACTCTAGGGTGACACGTATCCTATTCCTTTTGAGCTTGGAGAGATGTATTGCATGAATTCCTAGATAATCATAATAGGATTAGGATTTCTATTTCTCTTTAGAGTAAGATTCCTATTTCACTTTAGAGAAGAACTATGTTATAGGAACCCAAGAAGCAAGCAAGCCACAAGCTAAGTAAGAGGAACTTATCCAAAGTAGAGGTGCACGACGGGATTAGATGCTAGGTTATTCTTTTAACACTAGATTCTTATATAGGGTAAGGATTCAATGGTCCTCAAAGGTCCCAGAGGGTTGTAAGAGAGCGACAATCATTTGTACTTTTTTGAGGTTATGCTTAAAGAATTTACAGTCAGCTTCACCAAATCTTTGTCTCTCGTCGTGTTTGCTTCGTCGCCATTATTTTGATTCTCTCTACGCGATTCATCTACTTCGTTCTTGATACCGTGCACGCTCATGTCGTAGCTCACAAATTGTGATCCAATACGAGGGCGAATTAATCTGATTCGTGTGAGGAACTCCTCGAAACTTATCGCCTAGATTTTTTTAACAGTACTACCGTGACAAGGGCGTGCGGTAGTACCTCACAACCGGTACTACAAGACGAAGGAGTAGTAGTACCGCATAACAAGCTGGCGTAACACGGCCAGAGAGCTCGAGAGTCCCAGGGACCGCCCGAGCACCCGATATCTGCATGACCCCAGAGGACCCATGTGAAGAAGTCCGAGAGGAGGTCGCCAGACCTCCAGACATCCCAAGACCTCTGGAGGTCTTGGCCTGTCAGGCGCACCGAGCTAGTCCCAGGATCGAGATTGGCTGGCTGCATGCAGATCCAACATTAGTGTGTCAGATCCATACAACACGCACAAAGAGAAGGCACCAAAATATCACCTATATTAACAAGGGACCTTAAGGTCAAGGTTAGTACAAGGGTGCCTCTCAAGGCTAACAGCAAAAGAGAACACAACACAGCGGGAACAAAACAACAGCAAGGTCCATTCGGCCAGCCCACAGGTTACCAAGTGGAGGACGTCCTAGCGCACAAGGTCTTCAAAAGAGCTCCCCTCCTGAGAGCACCTGGTCACCTGAATCTCCAACCACTGCTGATCAAAAACAGCAGGGCACAAGCCAATGGGTACTTTGAATGTACTCAGCAAGCTGTGGGTAAGGTATGCAAGTAGTATTATGCACGGCTTGACAATGAGAGCTGTATGGTTAGTTTGCAGAAAGCCAAGTTTGACAGTAAATAACATAATAGATTTGCAAAGCTTAAGTTAAAACAATAATACATAGTTACTTTTGATTTTCAAAGGAGACAGTGAGCACCCACTCACTCCCAAGGCACCCACCAAACCTCTCTGGAGCACCCACTCTAGAGCACCACAGGACCAGCCCCTGAACCACTTTGTGAGCCAACCATGACACCTCTAGAGCCGGCCAAGGTCTCTTCGAGGCACAAGCCATGACCCCTCACCAAAGCGCCCAGGAGGAACACAATTCACAAAAGGAATTCTATCCCTCATTCGAAATCTCCGGGCGTGTCAATAACCGAGGACGCGGCTATTCGAATAGATTTACTCTGCAGAGGTGTACAACTTTACCCACAAGAGGTAGTCGCTTGATATTACACATGTTACCTTAGACATGTGAATCAAGTAGAGACCACCACCGGGTTTTTACAAAGGTCTGCTCCAACTCGCCCCCGCCGCTAAGGTTTAAGCTTAGGTGGGGTTGCAAATACCACCGGATTCGTGCCCCCTCTTGCGCCATTTCCATCAAAAACAGAACCGGGTCAGAGCATCTCTAGTTATTGCACCCGGTCCACCCCATAATGGACATGTGGTTGCACGACATGGCCCAGATCAATGACTCCCAAAGTTCAGTCCTTAATTGGCTGCTCAGGCAAGGCTATCCTCATCCCAATGTGACCCCAAGCAACAACTCTGGGGCACCCAGGTGACTCCATAGCAACAACACATGGAGCCCCCAAGTGACTCCATAGCAACAACTCATGGAGCACCCACTACTCGCACCTTGCCAACTTGCCCGAGCATAAAACAATTTTGGGTTCACCTGGCCAAAGACCACCCTAGTCTTGGCACAGCACATTTTAGAGTGGCCTCGCACCACAAACAACACAGCTATGGCTTCAACCCTAGCTGCTCATCCGTGGCACCAACCAAGGTTCCATAATTCAATTAGTCAAGTTTATTAACAACATTAATTCATGAGGAGAACAGCGTCTACTAGTGCATGGCTAAGCAAACACGATACCCATGTTGGTAAGCAAGAATGTCCAACTAACAGTACCCAAGCTAAGGTTATCAAAGGTAACATGTCAACATGTGGATTGCCAAATAAACAAGGAGGCATAAAACCAATAGGTATTTAGCTAGAACCCAAACCCGTTTCTATAAAAGTAGCCGTGCAAGTTTAACAAAATCAAAGTACTTTTGCAAATGGGATCAAGATGGTCAAGGGTCCCACGACTTGCCTTGATGGCGTTCTAGCCGAGCTTGGCAGGGTCTTTGGACCTTGAGCTTCTCAAAGACCAACGGAATCTACACGTTGCAAGAAAACCAAATAAATAAAACAACTCAAAAAGAAACCAAAAAGGAACTAGAGAGAGCGAAAAGGAGAAGAGGTCCACTGGGAAGACGAGGTCCAAAACCGAGGAGTCCCAAAGGAGCAAGGAGAGCTTCTCTAGAACCGAGAGAAAGAGAGGAGAAGAAATGAAGAACAAGGAGGCAGTGGTCACTCTGTGATGCTCTATTTAAAGGGAAAAAGAGCATAGAACCACCACCAAAAGAAGTGACCAGGTCCAAGGCATTAGTACAAAAGGTACATTGCTAGCAAGTACCAAAAAGAACAGTAACAGGACTAAGGAGGTGACAAAAAGGTAGAAATAAGTACAAAGGTAGGTGACAGCATTTAATGGGACTCCACCCACATCAAATGCACTTAAGACTGTCAAGGAGCCAATCAAAAGGGTGAATGGATTGGTCAAATGGTCCAAGGAGGAGGTCCTGCGAGGAGATCTTGAAAGGAGGTCCTGCGAGGAGATCCAAAGAGGAGGTCCTGCAAGGAGGTCCTGCGAGAAGGTTTGAGGACAGGAAGTCCTAAAACAACCAAGGAGGTCTTGAGGACAAAGGGTCCTGAAGACAACAAGGTGGTCTTGACCACAAAGGTCCAAATACAAGAAGGAGGTCTAGACCACAAAGGTCTAAACACAAAAGAGGAGGTCTGGACTGCAAAGGTCCAAACACAAGGAGGAGGTCTAGACACAAAGGTCTAAACACAAAGAGGAGGTCTGGACCGCAAAGGTCCAAACACAAGGAGGAGGTCTAGACCACAAAGGTCTACACACAAAAGAGGAGGTCTAGACCGCAAAGGTCCAAACACACACACAAGAGGGAGGTCTGAACCTAAAGGAGGTCCAAACCCACACAACAGGGAGGTCCGGGAGAACAAGGAGGCTCAAAGGACAGGGAGGTCCTGGACGATTAGATCAACAAGGGGGAGGGGAGGTCCTCAAACGATGAAGACCAAGCTCAAGCGGTAGGTCCAACCGAGCAAGCGGTAGGTCTGACCTGGGGAGGTCCTAAGGACACAGGGAGGTCCAAAGGAACGCAACAAAAGGGAGGTCCTAGGGACAGGGGGTCCAAAAGACACACAACGGAAAGGTCCTATGGACAAGAGGTCCAAAAGACACACAACGGAAAGGTCCTATTGGACAGGAGGTCCAAAAGACACACAACGAGGAGGTCCTAAGGACAAGACCCACAAAGGGCAGTCTAGCAGTCGGATCCTGGCGAGATCCCAACGGTCAAGATCTAGAGCAAGGGGAGGTCCGCGGAAACAAGGATGCGTGGGAGGAACAGGGGCCGTCAGATCTTGATCGGACGGAGCGGGGCTAATGGGCCGTTCGAACCAAGCGAACGAGCCATCCCAACCAAGCCGTCCGATGCGGATCGAAGGGCTAAAAGGAAAGGGGATGTTCGAACCATCCAAACGCTCCAACAAGATTGGGCCGTCCAATAAGCATCAAACGGTCCTAAGGCAAAAAAAGGCAAAACTCAGGCGGTACGACCGCAAGAGCCAGCGGTGAGGTCCTAACGGCCAGATCTGAACAAGGCGAGGTCTGAGCGGGTAAGATCTCCAAAGGGGAGGTCCTAACGGCCAGATCTCAACAAGGGGGAGGTCTAAGCGGCTAAGATCTCCAAAGGGGAGGTCCTAACGGCCAGATCTGAACAAGGAGAGGTCTGAGCGGCTAAGATCTCCAGAGAGGAGGTCCTAACGGCCAGATCTCAACAAGGGGGAGGTCTAAGCACAACAGAGAAGCGGTACAACCGCAAGAGCGGAGCGGTACGACCGCTCTAGAGGACGGAGCAAGCAGGAAGTCCACGAAAGTAAGGAAAGAGCCAAGGGAACCAAAGGGAGGTCCAACAAGGAGGTCCGAGAGGACACAGGGGAATCAAAAGAGCTCCTTATGGACACAGGGAGATCCATATGGGCACAGGGAGGTCCAAAGGATTCCAAGGATGCCCAAATGAACTCAGGGAGTTCACATGAACGCTGAGAGGTGCACGGGGAGGTCCAAAACAGAGAAGGTGGTCTAGATCTAAGGAGATCTAGACAGAGAAGAAGGGTTAGCCCAGAGGGAGGTCCAAACAGAAAGAGATTCAAGCCAACAAAGGGAAGGTCTGGACTAAAGAAAGTCCAAACAAAAGATACAAGGAAAGATACAAAGATCAAAGAGATTTGAAACACACACCCAAGCTGGTCTAAAACTCAAAAGAGAGGACTTAGACCAACAAAGGGGTCCGAGCAAGAGAAGGTCTGGAGGAGGACAAAACAGATCCCAACAGAAAACACTAGAGGAGGTCCGGGGAGGCAAGGGAGGACCAGAGAGGAAAAGAAAAGCACCGGCCGAGGCCAAGCACAAGGCAAACAAAGACAAGGGAAGAACTCCAACATAGCTCAAAAGGACAAAAGCTAATTTTTAGTTAAAGTTTGATTTTAGTCAATTAAAGCAGTTTTGAAAACTCAAGTTAAGCTTTGAACTCTCAACAAATCCAAATGGTTATTTTTATTTTAAAAACTACAGGAACTCAGGACAAACGGGACGTTACAATTCGTGAGAAGGTCGGTAAAACGTCAGGAAGCACAAAATCAAGAGCGATGTCGACAATGTGGAGTCAAGTGGAGAAATGTTGGGACCAGATTTATGAATCCGAGCCCTATGTGTATTTCTGCATCAATCCCAAATCAGTAGCTAGTGTACACAATGGATACAATATTGATAACAAGTTCGAATCACGATTCAATGTAAAAGTAAATAACTAAGTACCGGTCTTATGACCGCTTATTAGAATTAATGTCACATAACCTCAAGTTTTGCAAGCAGCGGAAGAAGCAAAAGATAAACTCCGAATGATGGCCTATCAAATTGCCCATCGGTATTCGACTGGGGAGCGCAACCTAGTACTCTAGATGACCTTCATCAAAGCCACAGGCGTAGAAGTTGTAATCCTCCTCAGCATCGTTGAATGCTTCTAAGATTTATTTTGAGTATAGCATGTGAGTACATAAACTACTCCGGAAGTCTTGGGGAAAATGCATTTTGCAAGCTCAACAATGGGGCTTATATGGTTCATTTACACAAAGCAATATTTTAAGTTTCAATAATTTTCAGAAATATTTGACAAAAGTAGTTTCAATAATTAAACTAATCATTTCACTAGTGAAGGTTCTAGCTACCAACCACTAGTATCAAGGCTCTATCCACCAAGGTTCACATGATAGGGCTCTAGCTGTCAGAACAACAATCCAAGAGTTCAAACTGCTCCCAAATTCTCAAAATTTATTCTTTTCAAAGTAAAATCCCAATTTTCTTTACACTCTGCCCGCCCTTGACGGTGGGCATAGTTGTTCGAACAGTTTCACACTCTGCAGAGGTTCTATAACTTGACTGTAACATCTCAATTTTTTGAGTTTCAAAACTTTTTGAGTAGTTTAGTCCCTTAGAAAAATTCACCAAATTTTATTTGAATCCAATCAAGCTTAAATGGACTTTCAAATGTCAAAATAATTTAATGGGGCTAATCTGAACATCAATTAATTCTAAAACTATTTTATTTCAGTTCTTTGTGCTTGGGAATATTTTCTAGATTTTTCTGGAATTTTTTTGACTTCCTTTGTTATTTTTAATTCGCCATTTGGATTTTCGTGTATTTCTAAATTAGAAAAGCTAATTAAAATTTCAGGAAAATCTTTGGGCTCAAACCCTATTCCCTTGGCCCATTTCTTTCTCATTGATCCAAACCAACCGCCCAACCCACGACGTCGTAGCCCGTTCTGCTTGCCATTTCGCAAATCCTTTGCTAAGTGGGACCCACCTATCAGGTTTCCCTGTCGTCCCAAACACAAACTCTCTTGTTCGAGTCCGACATGCCTTCGCCGCCATGTTCATCCCAAACACCTCGTCGTCGCCTATTTAAGAGCACCCTGACCCTCATTTTCTATACCCCGAGCCGCACCGCCCCTCAAAAACCCTAGCCGCCACCTCGCACCAATCGCCTAGCTGCCGGAATCACGCGAAGAAGAAAAGCCACCGCCAAACTCTTTGTCGTCCTCTTGTGCCTAGTGAGCCCCAAGCCTCATCATTGCCACCGCCGGCATCGCAAAGACCAGATCTACACCGCCATCACCTCAACATCACCGGAGTGCCACCGTAGCTCCATCGTCGTCAAGCCTAAGCCCTGGCTGCCGCTTCGACCTAGCCACTAGCTAGCTCCGTCATCCCATCGCCTTCGTGATTGCACCAACGAGTTCTCCATCACAATAGCTACCCGGTGTGCACCTCCACTTGCTCCACCGAGGCCGCAATCGCTGACGACCATTGGGACCCGAGCACCACCGCCACTGCAGTCGTCCACGTCATCACCACCTCATCTGCCACCTGTGCACTTTGCTTGCCTGTCAGCCTAGTCAGCCGCTTGCGTGTCACCCGCACCAAATCCCAGATCCAATCCCACGTGAGCTTGGCTCACGGTGAACCTAATCACTAACATGTGGACCCCACTTGTCAGATCCACTATTCCATAGACCAGTGAGCCGTAGACCATAGACCAGAATCGTGGACTTGGTCCATAGACCAAGGTCCTACCTATCAGCCCTTGTGTCCTATTTTTTGGATTTTCTTTTAATTCTAAAATTATTGCTGACGTTATGCTGATGCAATATTTCAGAATTTCTTTTAGAAAGAAAATTCTGAAAATTCAAAATAGTGTTTTCTTTCTCTTATTCTTAGATCAAAATCTTTCGAGAGCCTGTTCTTTCTCATAAGGACTCCGATTGAAACCATTCAAGCTTCTAAATTAATCTAAATTCAAACTCTACCTTCTTGAGATTTTTGAGGAGCTAATCAAGCTCAAGATCAGTACCAAGACTTGTTCCAAGAAAAGTTGCACCTTTGACCATGTTGAACCTAGTTTTCCAAAAGCACCTTGATTCAAATTATTGCATTTTACTTTAAGTATTTATTTGAAGGTTTTAGGATTAGTTATTCACCCATTTGATTATATCCACTTTGCTCATTGTATTACCATGATCTTTTGTCACCCTAGCTTAGCTAATTATTGGTTGGTATTATCATAGCACCAACGTGGGTTGGTTAGACATGAATAGTCTGCTTAGCCCTACAACGGATTATTGATATCATTTTGAGTTGCAAGATATAAACTTGACTAAATGATTATGGAATATGTTGTAGAAAAACTGTGTGTTGTATGGTGTTACCTGTTGATGGCATGTGATGCACTTAACCAACAAGATGGGAAAAGATTTAGACTGAGGAGAGTAGAAAGGATTGGTGGTGTAATGGACTTGTGATTGGAAAATGTGAATTGTGATTACTTAATTAGAATTTTGGCAGTCTTGCCTTTGTCGATTAAGGACTTAACTTTGTGTGCCATTGAACTGAGCCACATCTGTACAACCACATGCTTGATGGGATGAGTCTAACTTAGTAATGATACGGGGTGGCCCGATCTTCTCAAGTAGAACTGTGGATAAATAATGCTTGATGACGAACAACGCTCAGCTGTACACCACGCGCCAATGCATGGACTTTCAGCTCTATGGATATTTGCCAACACGCACCAGGATGATCGCCGCTAGACCACGAGCGGAGATCGCCAAGCTCTCAATTCCCAGCGGAAAAGCAAACTTGACCTTGTGAGGTAGAATAAACAACGGATCGCCTAATTCTCTCTCAGAAATCCTCGCATGAATTTCTTGTATGAAAGAACAAGCAATAACTTGTGTTCTATTCTTTATCTAAAAAATATGATCTTCCTTTACAATGGGGGTCTACCCCTCAATATATAGTCTTGGCCTAAGAACTATTTGGTACTAATTTTCCATGCGGTACTATTCATGCATGCACTGTTCACAGGCCTGATTACTGTTCACGATACTGTTCACAAGTCGATTGCTGTTCACGCCATGGAATTGGGCTTCCTTCCTGGTTCCTCCACATGGGCTTTGTGCTTGAACGTTTAGGCCTTGATCCCTCGTTTGGCCGTATGGACATTGGCCCTCTCCTCTTTGGCCGAATGGGCCATAGGCCAGCGCCTTGACCTCCTCATTTGATGGCCTTCTTTGGATGACGGCCGCATATCCTTGATATCCGTCCATCGTTAAATCTTCAAAACTGAGCACAAGCAAAACACTGTTTGTAGGTAGTATAAAATTCTCATTAAAATCAATGACATGTTCATTAAGGAGCAAGTTCACCTAAGTTTGTAGTTTCTTGGCACGTGCTCTTGTTATTGGTCCTGTCGGCAACTCGAGGCGTATATCATGAGCATTAGGTGGAGGAGAAGAAGGTGTCGTAGGGATGCCCTCATCATCCTTCCCCTCTTAAAAAGTCATCGTCCTCGACGCTAGATCATCAGCACCAAAAAACAGTGATAAATCAGCAACGTTGAATGTTGAGCTCACGCCATAGTCATCGCTTGGAAGCTCGATTTTGTATGCATTATCGTTAATCCGCTCAAGCACTTTGAAAGGTCCATCTCCTTATGGCAGCAATTTCAATTTGCCTCGATCCGAAAAGTGTGGTTGGGTTGGCAGTATCGCTCCCGGAATCAAATCAATATGATGCTTTATCCCGCGGATTGGTGGCAAACCAGCGGCCCCTTGCTTTGGAAAGACGTCGCTAATTTCCTACAAAACATGAGAGACACAACTAGGAAGAGGTGTCAAGTCGTCAGTCGAAAGCAATGCATCTTTGTATAAAAGTACAGAGTGCACCAAATTGGGATTTTCACAAAAAGCTCTCTTCTCTGATTTGGTGGCTAACATTACTAAACTTTTATCTCCCTCACTTTTATTTTTACCGCTCAATTTTGGCTTGTGGCTCTCACTCACCGAAGGTGGAATCCCTCTGTTTGGTGTACTCTCAACTTTCTTCTTATCAGCATTAACTATCTCTGTCAGTGTAAGCAGATACAAAATCACATCTGTGCCGCTCCACTTAAACATGTAGCAGTTCATATGCCCATCATGATAAACATGGCGATCAAATTGCCATGGGCGGCCCAATAGCAAGTGACAAACTGACATGGGCACCACATCGCAAACAATGGTATCCTCATACTTGCCAATCTTGAAGTGCACCTTCACCATATGACTGACTTTCACCTCGCCCACATCGCTCAACCACTGCACATGATAAGGATGAGGATGAGGTAAGTATTTTAAACCCAATTTTGTGCACATCTCCTTGCTGGTCAGATTATGATAACTTCCTCCATCAATTATGACTTTGCACACTTTACCACCAACTGTCACCCATGACTAAAACAAATTGCACCGTTGTGCGGTAGACTGACTCTGTGACACGCTAAGTGCACGAGGTGTGCACACTAGCATATGCTCTCCATCTGGCGACCCTGGCCTACAGTCCAATCTCTCATCCTCTGTGGGATCCTCTGCAAAATCAGCAAATGGAGTAGTATCATCCTCATCACTAGTTGAAATATACTCATCATCAGTAAGTATCATAACTTTATTATTCGGGCAATCTTTCTGAAAATGACCAACTCCCTTTCACTTGTGGCATGTCACATCACGTGAACGGCCTGTAGAACCCATCGAAGATGCCATGCTAAGAAGTGGAGCGGTGGCGGCGTACTATCTGTCTTCCTCTCATCTTTGAAGCGCACGTCGATGAATGCCCCGGATGGGCGGGCTTCTGGCTATCCGTCTGTCTGCAGAGGTGTCATGCTCACTGAATAATGTTGTCGTGCAGCATATTTAGCATCTTCAATTACCTGCTTCTCAGCCTCACGTGCCTGATGCATCAACTCAACCATGTTGTTGTATTGATGATGATTAACGATCCGCCGAATAGTATAATTCATCCCAGCAAGAAAACAAGCCATGGCTTGTTCCTCATTCTCGCGCACATCAGCATGTATGATAATCTGCTCCATCTCTTTATAATACTCATCAACTGATTTCAATCCCTGTCGTGACCCAATCAACTTCTCATGTAGTGAGCGCTTGTAATGTGTAGGTACAAAGCGTGCGCGCATCTGTCGCTTTAGCTCATCCCATGTAACAACACGTGGCTCGTGTCGCTCCATACGCTGTTGTACACAGCGCTCCCACCATGTAGTAGCATATCCATCCAAAGCAGCAACGGCAAGATCCAACTTGCGCTGATCAGAATAGCGGTTCATGCGAAACAGCTTATCAACTTTCAGCTCCCATGCAAGATAAACCTCCACCTCTGTAGTACCTTCAAAGGACAGCATTGTGAACTTGGGCTTTGCAACAAGATCATCAGCGTCCGCATCACGCCGACGATTGCAGGCATACTGATTATGTTGACGGTGCAGCAAATAGTCGTCGAACATGGACTCGTCGCCGACATCGTTATTGTGGCGGTTGCCACAACCTCCTCCATGGGTACCATAGTAGGCACTCCCAAATGCGCCGTCATGCACACCTCCATAGGCACCATCGTGGACGCCATCGTTGGCGCCCAGGTGGGCACCGTCTCCTCCTGCGCCATTGGTACGGCCGCGCCCTTGTGTAGGGGGACGCGTCGCGACCTCAGCAACAACATGGCGCTGTTGCACCACCTTGCGTACACGCGCCTATTCGTTGAATCGTCGTTGGCGTGGTTCATCCTCACGCTGCTATCTAGCGGCAGCCTCCGCATCCATCTCATCGCGCGGCTCGTACGGGAGGTGTACACTCCCCGCATCACCACGTGTACCTAGCTGCATCGAAGCAGTGGGCTTGGCAATAGCGTCGAGCAGTACCTTGTGGTTGTCGTCAACGGTCACAGACAGCTTCTGGAAATCTGCCCCCGGGCCGTCCAAGTTGTTTTGGACACGCCCAAGGTTGCCGCGCACCAGGTCATCCTCAATCCGAAACTCGTCTCGGAGCGTGGCACGAAGTGTATGGAAGGACATCTTGGTGACCGGATCAGTAAGGTTGCCGTCCAGATCTTTGTCCTACTCGCTTCTTGATATTGTGACAGTAGCAAAAATACCAAGTGACAATATATGTGAAAAATAAGTGGGAATCTCTCAACTACTATTCTGAAACAAAGCAAGTTGTACCGTTTCGAAGTAAATTAAGAGCAGCAAAAACTTACGCTCGTAGCAACGAACGACCAACCAAGATTATGTGAGTGAATGTCAAGAACAACAATCAATACGTGACACGGATATTTTTGGTGGAGCTAGGTGAGGAAAATAACCTAACAAATTCAGAATTTAAAGATTGCCGAGCTAGGTAGCAATCCAAACGAGACTTACAATGTCTAATTGCTGATCGATAAATATAAGTGAGGAATAAACAGCAACACACGCACAATGATAAAGGGACTATTGCAATAAAAGGAATGAGTGATAACACGAACAATTTTGGAGGGATGCGAACGGTCGTATTGCAACAGTTTAAGGAGAGACGCTAGCTAGTGCTCAAAAATTGAATATGAGGGCACAAGATTGCTCAAAAATTATGGTACACGAACAGTAGCGGAGACAAAAATATAACAATTCTCCAACAGAAGAAAGCAACACTATGGCCGAAGTTTTTGCCGTCTCTTTTTTTTTGTGGGTTCTCTATTTTTTTCTTTCTTTTTTTTCCTCACGGCCAACCACTAACAATGCTGATTTTTTTTTGAACTCACAGCAGCACTACGGCCGCTACCGATGTGAACAGTGCACACACAAAAAACTTGGCGTCCAAAAACTTCCTAGGAGCAGTCCCTCGAGCACAACAACAAGCTAGTCTCAATAGGTACAAAAGGTTCACGAACAGATAGATGGGTTCACGAAGAAAAATAACATGCAATCCACTAGATATAAATGATGTGTAGTTGCACAAAAATAGGAATCAAGTACGAGCACAAAATTTTGTGGAAGGGGAAACAAAAAGAGACGCGAACGGAACACGACCAGCAACTAAACACGATGAACGAGTGGATTAAGACCTAACAAAACGCACTAAAAAAATACTGATTTAAACTACAGCAAAAGTTGATATTTTTTGTGGATTTTTCGGTGTATAGAACTGAAAAATAATATACTAAAATATGGGTAAAAAGAGATTCTACCAAGTGGCCTGGAATCTGATACCACGATGATACGGGGTGGCTCAATCTTCTCGAGTAGAACCGTGGATAAATAATGCTTGATGACGAACAACGCTCAGCTTTACACCACGTGCCAATGCACGGACTTGCAACTCGATGGATATTCACCAACACGCACCAGGATGATCACCGCTAGACCACGAGCAGAGATCGCCAAGCCCTCAATTCCCAACAGAAAAGTAAACTTGACCTTGTGAGGTAGAACGAACAACGGATCGGCTAATTCTCTCTCAGAAATCCTCGCATGAATTTTTTGTATGAAAGAACAAGCAATAACTTGTGTTCTATTCTTTATCTCAAAAATATGGTTTGCCTTTACAATGGGGGTCTACCCCTCAATATATAGTCTTGGCCTAAGAACTATTCGGTACTAATTTCCCATGTGGTACTATTCATGCGCGTACTGTTCATGCGCACAGTTCACGGGCCGTTTGCTGTTTATGGTACTGTTCACGGGTTCTGTTCACAGGCCTGATCACTGTTCATGGTACTGTTCATAGGCCGATTGTTGTTCACGCCGTGGAATTGGTCTTCCTTCCTGGTTCCTCCACATGGGCTTTGTGCTTGAACGCTTAGGCCGTGATCCCTCACTTGGCCGTATGGACATTGGCCCTCTCCTCTTTGGTCGAATGGGCCATAGGCCAGTACTTTGACCTCCTCATTTGATAGCCTTCTTTGGATGACGACCGCATATCCTTGATCTCCGTCCATCGCTGAATCTTCAAAACTGAGCACAAGCAAACCTTTTTTTAGGTAGTATAAAATCCTCATTAAAATCAATGACATGTTCATTAAGGAGCAAGTTCATCTAAGTTTGTAGTTTCTTGGCATGTGCTCTTGTTATTGGTCCTGTCGGCAACTCGAGGCGTATATCATGAGCATTAGGTGGAGGAGAAGAAGGTGTCGTAGGGATGCCCTCATCAAGTAAGTTGTGGAGTTTTGACATTGACTACTCAGGTAGTAGGTTAGTGATAGGTGGAGGTGTGGACGACTCTAAAAGTCACATCGATGGATGGTTCGCCGCTTCCAACTCCAACGGTGTGCGTCGGACTAGCGAGTGAGGTTGTGGTCGATTGTATGCACATCGGGAGAGTCAATTGTTGAGATAAAATTTCTGAAAGGTTTTGTTATGTTTGGAGCTAGCTACACTGGTTATATCATGTGGGTAAAGTGTACAATCTCTGCAGAGTGTTAATTAATCTATTCGAATAGCCGTGTCCGCGGTCATGGACATGCTCGGGGATTTCACACGAGGGGTGGACTTTCATAGAACAATTGGGGGGACAACTGTGTGGGAAAACTTATGCAGTTGTGTGAAACAAATTGATTAGGTTATGTGAGTTTTGTGCAAATACTTGTTAATCTATTGTTGTTATTTTTTAAAAATTACGCTTTCAATTTGTTATTTGTATTCAACTGCAACTGTTACTTATACGCAGAAGAACCATAGAAGCCATTTTCTTTGGAATAAGCCATAATCTATTATTGCATTTTGTGGTACAACTTGTTGAGTACTCGGAGTACTCATTCTTGCTGCAATCATTCAGTTGAAGTGGAGGAATCTTCGCCTACTTTTGAGAAGCTATACGAGGATGGTGATCGCTAGGTCTTGATCCCAGTCAGTTGTCTGTGGCAAGTCGATGGGTTTCCGCTGGACGCTGGAGTCGCTTTCATTCTGCTGTCGTCTCTTTATTTAGTGTCAGCTCTACGTGGCTTAATAAATGTAAACTCGACCATAAGGTCACAACCGTTATTTATTAATCCAATTTGTTGTTTATTCTTATATTCATCTTGTGTGGAATGATATCCATCTATGTTGACACTGTGAGCACTAGCATTATACATAGAGGGTCCAGATTTGCATATTTGGGTCCCGATATTACCCCACACGAGATAATCATCTTATAATATCCGTCTAACACACTTAAATATGTGTACGACTAAGTGATTATCACAAGACTTTTACAATACCTCATCCTTACATTAGCCCATCTGATGAGCTAAACTCCAAGTCATCGACATCATTTACAATCGAACCGGAGCTCACCATTGTGGGGGATAACCTGCTCAGACATGGATGCCATTTACCATCATTCAATGCAAGCCCTAACAGACATATATGTCATTTATCATCGTCTGCACAACCTTGGTAATTCCTACCATCTACAGCCTGCAGGGTTAATGCTTGGACTTGATAAATTATTTAGTCAGGTCCGTCCCATTCCAAACATGTGGTTATACGGTAATGCTCAGTTTGGATAGTCACAACCGTCGATCCTTAATATGACTTAGGCGGAACTTAACACATTACAAGTTCTTGTGCTCTAGCTACACCCACATGAACTTACCATCCGCCCATGTCTAAATAGATTTTTACCATTTTATTTTATTTTATTTTATAAACCAGCGACAATACCTATTATCGTACTTTTAACAACATGGTTCAATAAAGAGGTATAAATAATTCCTATCCATAGGATGATCATGTCCGACATAGCTTGTCTAAGAAATTCTACCGTTTTAACTAATACAACAATACTATAATCATTATCGTGGATTTTATATACTAGGGCGACAATGTTTCATGGATATCAACATCAAATGAAGGTATAATCAAATTAGGATTACTAACACCCTAGGGATTGAATTCATCACTTTATGTAAATAGAGATGCATAATAGTTTTGAAACTTAAAACAGGATGAAAGGAGACTTGCCTTCGTTGAGGGTTGGAGTCACTCCTTCATATTAGTCTAAGTTTGCATCGGCAACGTCGAACTCTACACGCGCGAAACAAGACAAATAAACAACAAAAAATACAAATAAAATCCAAAAATTACCAAATTAGTATGTATAGATAGATTATGAATTTATAAATAAGAATCAACTAAATCAGAGTTTGTATGAAAGAGAACGATCTTCCAAAAGTTTGTCGGATTGGAAAAATGCTGGAAAAAGATAAAGAGAAGAATATTCTAGGGAATATTCCCTCGGCTAAATAAATATAAATAAACAGCAGCTGACATGTGGGTTCTTGCTCTACAGTCTAAGTCCACAGATCCACTCAGGCTCACAACGAACCAAGTCTATGGAATAGGGTACTACCAAAGGGGGCCCACTGTCATAAAGAGAGAGAGAGGGAGATAGAGGGGAAATACAGAGGAAGCACAGGTGGCGGCTCGGGTCGATGACGAACAGCAACGCGAGACGGCAAGGTGATGGGCAAAATAGAAAGCCGATGTGGTGGCGGTCCTCCAGGTGGCGGCGGCGGGGGCAGAGCGGCACGGTGGCGACGGCAATTCGGGTCAACGATGGCTACTGTGCTACGACGGTGTTCTCTAGGAAGCGGTGCGAGCACAGGCATGGTGTCGGCTCGGGGAGCACACTGGATCGCTCGGGGAGGCCAGGGAAGGTTCGAGGCAGTGGGGCGAAGGCAGCCGACGGCAAGGAAGAAGGACGATGACGGCTAGTGGCGGGGGTGCTCCACGGCGGTTCCTTGGCCAAATGGAAAGGGGGAAATGGTGGAGGAGGCTCGGGAACGCATGGTAATGCATAAGGCTAGGCAAGAGACTCACCGAAGAGGGAGATCAGGTGAGGCAATGCGGCGGCCAGAGTTTGGGAAGAATATGTGGTCGGCGGCGATGGAGCCTCGGGGACAAAGGGAGATGGAGGGGGTGTGAAGGGGTTGGAGGCGGTCATGGTGCTTGACTTTATAGGCTCCGGCAAGGAGTGGAAAGGGCGTGGACTTAGGCAAGATTGTCGGCCACGATTTCGACTCTGGCTTTGGAAACAACAGAAACAGAAGTGGTGTTAAAGGCGTGCGAGAATGGTGGAATTGAAGGCACGCGATGATGACGATGGGAACACACGGGCGCACAGCATTGGCAGCACGACCTGGGCGCTTGGGTGAAGTAAAGTCAGAGCAAGAAGGTGAAGGGGAAGTTGGTCCTGCAGGGCCTGATGGCCAGATGGGCTCGACCCAGAGAGAGGAAGAGGGAGATGGGCTTCGGCCCAGGGAAACATGAGAGGGAAATTTGAATTTAGATTTGAGAATAGATATTTGAATTGAGATAGAAGATTCATAATTGATTTGAGATGGAGTTTGAATTTGAATACCTACGATAGTCAATGCTTGATCACCTGAGGATGAAGATTCAATGGCTTTTTTAAGGACTCCACTGCCAATAGATGTGCAACAGCCTCATTGAAGTTGAGAGTGCTTTTCTCGACGATAATATTTATTACCAATTGCTCCCATGATGGTGGTAGAGATGATACCAGTATGATGACCTTGTTGTTCACCTCAATTTTCTCATCCACACTAGTCAGTTGCGTGACAAGCTTGTTGAAGATATTGAGATGGTCAATGAACCGTGTGCCTTCCTCCAAGCGCAACATGTATAGTTGCTGCTTCAACACCTACCAATTTGTCAGTGATTTTGCCATATACAATTCTTCTAAGTTACTCCATAATTTCTTCAGTGAGTTCTCCTTAGTTACTGAGTATTTTACCTCATCAGAGAGACATAGATGGATTGTACTAACATCTTTCCACTCTTATCACCTTCCAATCTTCACTAGCTGATTTTTTTTTCGGTTTGTCCCCATCAAGAGCATCAATTAACCCTTATTGGACAAGGACATCCTTCACCACATATTGCCACATGATGAAATTTCCTTTGCCGTCAAATTTATTTCTTGTAATATCCCAACTTTTCCCTTTTGTAAAATTTTTATTTTAAATTAATTAATTTAATTTGTTGCCTTTTAGTTGGCATTTTTATCATTGAAAATATATATATATATATATATATATATATATATATATATATATAGAGAGAGAGAGAGAAATGGTATGGTACTCTTGGGAGTACGTACTCCCACATCTCATATACCATTTAAATCGTATAATGATACATCTTTATCAATTTAAATCTTGATTGAAAAAATTCCATTAGAGCCATTTATTTTTGTTATATACCCTTTTTCATATATAAAAGAAGTATATACACAAATTTTGTTATAAAAAGTGGACTTTAATATAAAAATTCATGGAACTCACTTTAGGGTATCTCATAATCATTATTAGAGTATGCTCAAATTGGTAAATAGGTATCTTCATACGATTTAAATGGTATATGAGGCGGAGATACGTACTCCCAAGAGTACCATATACCATTTTCATACGTATATACATGCATATACGTATATACATACATACATACATACATACATACATATATATATATATATATATATATATATATATATATATATATATATATATATAAGATATAAAAATGCCAACTAAAAGGCAACAAATTAAATTAATTAATTTAAAATACAAAAGGAAAAAAGTTTGGATATTACAAGAAATTTGACGGCAGAGGAAATTTCATCATGTGGCAATACGTGGTGAAGGATGTCCTTACCCAGCAAGGGTTAATGGATGCTCTTAAAGGGGACAAAACGAAAAAATCAGCTGATGAAGACTGGAAGGTGATGGAGCGGAAAGATGTTAGTACAATCCGTCTATGTCTCTCTGATGAGGTAAAATACTCGGTAACCAAGGAGAACTCATCGAAGAAATTATGGAGTAACTTAGAAGAATTGTATTGGCAAAATCACTGACAAATTGGTGGGTGTTGAGGCAGCAACTATACATGTTGCGCATGGAGGAAGGCGCATGGTTCATTGACCATCTCAATATCTTCAACAAGCTTGTCACACAACTGACTAGTGTGGATGAGAAAATTGAGGTGAACGACAAGGTCGTCATACTGGTATCATCTCTACCACCATCATGGGTGCAATTGGTAATAAATATTATTGTTGGGAAAAACACTCTCAACTTCAATGAGGCAGTTGCACATCTATTAGCGGTGGAGTCCTTAAAAAAAGCCATTGAATCTCTCATCCTCAGGTGATCAAGCATTAACTATCGTAGGTATTGCAAACAAGAGCAAAAGTCACATGAAGAAGAATGGAAAGAGAAAGGGCACGCATGCATGTTATTTATGTGACAAGGAAGGTCATAAGATAAAATATTGTCTAAGTTTGAAGAAAATGAAGGGTGCATGCTTAGTGGCAATAGCAAAAGATTATTCGGACATACTAGTCGTTAGTCAATCAGGTACTTCTTATTGATAGATATTAGATTCAGGTTGTTGTTGCTTTCACATATGTTCGGCGAGGGAGATTTTTACGAAGGATCTCTACACCCGACACATGAAACTGTTCACTTAGTGGATTTGCAAGGAGTATACAATTATTGAGGTGGGATCGGTTACATTAGAGATGTATGATAGAGCACATCACACATTGGTGGGAATTTGGTATGTTTCCAGCTTAAAGAAGAATATAATATACATGTGAGGTCGCTTGAGCTTGAAGACTGTGAGGTATCACTTCGAGATGAAGTTATATAAGTTACTTGCAAACGATAGATAATCATGAAAGATATCTAGAGCAACGGAGGATACCGATTGATAGGTAAACCTAAAGGAAGTGCAACCTATGAGAGTTCTGATAAAAAATCCTAACCAAGAGACAGAAATCGTGTCATCGGCGGTAGTTACTTAGATCTCATTTATAGTTATGTGTAGAACTTCAAAGCTGGTTGCAAAATCCAGTAGTCACAAAGCCGAAGGTGCGAACTGTTGGAAGAAGAATTACGTGGTGGGACCAATCACGCGGTATTGACGAGCAAGTAGAGCTCGAAGGCGGTACAAACCTGTGATATGGAGGGTTGTAGGAACCGGAGATATGGTTAACCATACTATACAAGAAAAGAGCTCTAAGGTGGAGGGTCTGGACGGGCAAGCCCAGATACTGACACGTGCATTGGGGTGATGTGCACGTGTCTGTGCATTGGGGTGATGTGCACGTGTCAGAGCATAGCAAATACTAATTGTTCTTGAGTGGAAATGTTTGAACTTTTTTAGCTGGCTTTCTCCCTCCTATGTGGTTCTTCGTCGCCACACGTTCAGTTCTATCCAAAATCCCCTGTCCTTGTCCCCCTCAAAAAAGCTGGCCACTAGAATAATCGATCCCCATGCCCACTCCCTCCAATCTCTGCATCATCCAATTAGCACCCTCTTTCTTCTATACCCCAAGAAACCACGTTACCGAGCGCTTCTTGAATTCTTGCGTGCGTGCGTAGCCTGATAGCTAGCTTGGTCTTCGATCATGGCGGGCTTTCGGCTGGCCGTTGTGTGTGCTCTGCTGGTGGCCGTCGGCGTCTGGCTGCCCGCAGCCGGATCCGGAGGGCTCGGGGTGAACTGGGGCACGATAGCGACGCACCCGCTGCCGCCGCGCACCGTGGTGCAGATGCTGCAGGACAATGGCATCAATAAGGTGAAGCTGTTCGACGCCGACGCCGGGCCGATGAGCGCGCTCGCCGGCACCGGCATCGAGGTGATGGTGGCCATCCCCAACAACATGCTCGACATGATGACGGACTATGACACCGCCAGGGACTGGGTGCACCAGAACGTCAGCGGGTACAACTTCGACGGCGGCGTGAACATCAAGTGAGTTCAGACTTCTTTGATATGAATACGATCCTCCTCTTTGATTCAGGTGTTCTTCATGGTGCCATCCTTTTTTTACACAGTTGATGCTTCAGATGTCATGTTGTAATTATAGTTCCATTTGATTGACATGCCCATCATTTTCAAAAACCTATTTATCAGTTTTTCCTCTGATTATGGCGTACTCAGTGAAATATTAACTTTCTTGATTGGGTTTATAAGGATACTTTCTAGGTTTTTACTTGGATTCATGCTTCTGGTTCTAAATTTCTAGTATACACTCCAAAATATTTAGGAGCTGCCCTTGGTTGATAGTAATGTATAGTAGTTGCTTAAAGTACTTAATATAGGGCGACGTGATATTCTGTTAGTGTTAGCTCATTCATGGGAAGCTTTTTGATCAGCAAAGTGGAAACCTTGACATCAACAAGTTGCAAGATAAAGTTATGCACATCCATTGCATTTGTCCTGTTCAATTGCTGTCTGAAGAATATAACCTCGGGCTTATCTGCTAGGTGTGTTTTGGGATTGATATATCTGAAAATGATTTGTCATGGACTAAGAACCCACAAGGATCATCCCACTGAATTCTTGTCGCAAAAAAGGGATTAGTTATCTTAAAGTAGGACATGCGATCTAATTGCAGCGGCCACTAAGCATCTAGTAGACATGCACTAGTCTTTATGACATGGGAACAGTTTAATGCAAAGTTTTAAAGAACTGCTTCCTCGCAGAAAGCGCATCACTTGGAGAAGAATCTTCAGAGAAACAAATTATGCAATTGGCTTGTCTCTGTAGCATGCCTGAAAATGTGTTTACAAATAAACTAGCAATGAAAAATCTGTTTTCAGTTAACCACATTAGCACTTCTCACTAGCTGTGCTCAAGTTACAAAATTATGCAACTACTACTTTGATAACCATGGTATGATTTACGAGTGGTAATTCGGTTCCTTGCTGCAACAATTCCCCTGCAGATACGTGGCCGTCGGGAACGAGCCGTTCCTGTCGTCTTTCAATGGCACGTTCCTGAACGTCACCTTCCCTGCCCTGCAGAACATCCAGCGCGCTCTCGACGAGTCCGGTTCTGGCGATGCCGTCAAGGCCACCGTGCCGCTGAACGCCGACGTGTACAACTCGCCGCAGAGCAACCTGGTGCCGTCTGCCGGGCGGTTCCGGCCGGAAATCGCCGACCTGATGACGGAAATCGTGCAGTTCCTGAACCAGAGCGGCGCGCCCTTCATCGTCAACATCTACCCTTTCTTGAGCTTGTACGGCAACGACAACTTCCCGCTCGACTATGCCTTCTTCGACGGCACGAGCAGCCCCGTCGTGGACAACGGTATCCAGTACACCAACGTGTTCGATGCCAACTTCGACACGCTCGTGTCGGCGCTCAAGGCCGCCGGCGTCGGCGGCCTGCCGATCGTCGTCGGCGAGGTCGGCTGGCCGACCGACGGCGACAAGCACGCCAAGGCGGCCTACGCGCAGCGGTTCTACGCCGGGCTGCTGCGGAAGCTGGCGGCCAACGCCGGCACGCCGATGCGACCGAACCAGTACGTGGAGGTGTACGTGTTCAGCCTCGTCGACGAGGACGCCAAGAGCGTGGCGCCGGGCGATTTCGAGCGGCACTGGGGCATCGTGCGGTACGACGGGAAGCCCAAGTACGCCATGGACCTGACGGGGCAGGGCCAGAATACGGCGCTGATGGCGGCGCGAGGTGTCCAGTACCTCCCCCGCGCGTGGTGCGTGCTCAACCCTAGCGCAGCGCCGGAAGCCATGAGCAGGTTAGACGACAACGTCAACTACGCGTGCACCTACTCCGACTGCACATCGCTGGGCTACGGCTCGACGTGCAACGGCATGGACACCAATGGCAACGCCTCCTACGCGTTCAACGCCTACTTCCAGGTGCAGAACCAGGTGCAGGAGGCGTGCGGCTTCCAGGGGCTCGCCGTGCAGACGCTGCAGGACCCTTCCACGGACGCCTGCAACTTCATCATACAGATCGCGCCGTCGGCGGCCGGGCGGCCTGTGGGCGTGACGGTGGCGACGGCCGTGCTGGTCTCAGTTCTTGCAGCCCTGGTTGCGCCCTGACTGATGAGATACTACCGTGTTAGTTAATTAACAGCAGGAGCTAGAGGTCCCATTTGTGAAGATTTTTGTTTGGTCTCTCGATACTATTGTGTTGTCAGATTGTTCACAGGTGTATAATATGGTTTAGATTCCAAGGGACGCATAGATGATAGATGTAAGAAAGATTGCGCAGGCACTCTACATGGTCTTCTCACGATAGTCTGATATTACCATACACATTCATGGTCATGTGCAAGTTATCCTAATCTACTCAGTTGATTTGAGTATGGATCCCTTTCCCCGCTGTTTGCATCTTTCCTTTACACAAAAATAAAAACTGCCAACTGCCTAAAGTGAGAAGCAAAAAATACTCTGAAAAAACGACGTTCCTCGATAATATTATCATGACCTTTGAAATCATGTGCTGTAAAAAAACTACACCAAATACGACGAGTAGTGGGGTTTTGAACTAAGTCTGGAAAACCTCTATTCCATCCATATTACCTTACAAATCCTCTTAGCCATGATCATACTCCAATAATTTTCGCTAAGAAGAATGTCTAGGATGCGGCAAGGCATTAAGGCTCTAGGCTGAGTAGTAGGAGCAACTATTAATTTAGTATGAATCCAAAAATAGGTTCAATGAGTTCATGCCAATAAGGATGGCGGCTGATGGAATCAGACCCAGATCAGAGGAAGAAATCGCAAGAATATCACAAGATGCTACTGAATTTGTTGCCGCAAACTTGCAGTCTTTTTGGTTTTTCTGTTGTTTATATACACACCTAGTACTTGACTATTTCGGATACGGCACAGCTTCAGAACCGGACTTTGCTGCCCAATTATGTTTCTACTGCATATCCGAAACACACACAAATTGATGCTATACTCTCCTAATATGTCAAGCAAGACAAATTTGGTATTGCCAAAACATATAGGCAATCCAATCCAAAAAGGAAAGTAAAACAGAACTCTGTAATCAGAAAGTTCTGAAAAACAGTTTCTGACAAAACTGAAACAAACTGAAACTTAACCGACACAACTAATTTAAATCAACATTCACCCCCTTAAGCTAGTTGTGGTTTTTCTTCACAGCTTGCATCCCAATTCTTACTCTCATCTCCAAAAATTTGAGTCTCCCCAAAGGTTTAGTCAAGATGTCCGCAAGTTGATCATTAGTGGTAATGTACTCAACCACAATCTTTCCTTCCTCTACACATTCCCTGATGTGGTGAAATCAAGTGTCAATGTGTTTACTTCTATCATGAAGCACTGGATTCTTGCACAGGGAGATGGCAGATTTGTTATCGATGTTTAGCACCACCTTGCCAAGACTTCGGTTTAGGAGATTACTGAGAAGGCGCTTCATCCATACACCTTGGCATGCTGCTGATGCTGCTGCTATATATTCTGCTTCGCATGATGAGAGTGCAACAACTCTTTGTTTCCGTGACACCCAACTGATCAAACTTGCTCCCAAGAAGAAAACAACTCATGTCGTACTTTTGTGATCATCAATATCACCGGCCATGTCACTATCACTGTATCCCATCAAATGCAATTCTTCTCCTTCCTTTTTCCTTCCATACCAACAGCCCAAATCAAGTGTTCCCTGAATGTACCTCAAAATATGGTTTACAGCAGCCATATGCTCAGTCGTTGGAGATTCCATAAATCTACTAACTATGCCGACCGAATAGGCCATATCTGGCCTTGTGTTTAAGAGGTATCTCAGACTCCCCACTATGCTTCACCAGGTGGTGACGAACTCTTCTTGCTTAACTTGAGCCGTGCTTCCATAGGAACTTGAGTTGGATTGCAGCTGCTCATACCACACTTCTCTAGGATCTTCTTCGCATATGCTTCTTGGCAAAGAGAAATACCATCCGGCATTTGATGTACTTCGATACCAAGATAATAATTCAATAAACCAAGATCACTCATCTTGAAGAGCTCTTTCATTTGTTGTTTGAAATTTGCAATCTCCTTCTCATTTGCTCCTGTGATTACCAGATCATCCACATATACTCCGATTAGGAGACAAGATTTACCACTGCCTCTCTTGTATACAGCGTGTTCAAGTGGGCTTCTTTCAAATCCAAGAGACAACAAAGTGTTGTCCAACTTGGAGTTCCATGTTCTAGGGGCTTGACGCAGACCATACAAAGCCTTGTGTAACTTTGGTACTTTGTATTCACTTCCTTTCTTAAATGAAACCAGGAGGTTGGCTCACATATACTTCCTCTTTTAACTCGCCATTCAGGAATGCCGACTTGACATCCATATGGTGTAGTTTCCACCCTTCTTGAGCTGCTAGAGCGATGAGCAATCTCAATGTTTCCATCCTTGCAACGGGAGAAAATACTTCTTCGAAATCAATGTCTTGTTTTTGCACATACCCCTTTGCAACTAGACGAGCTTTGTGCTTTACCACAATGCCATCCGAGTCCTTTTTTACTTAAAGACCCATTTGAGCCCTATGGCTCGCTGTTCTGTAGGAAGATCAACAAGACTCCAAGTCTCATTGCTTCGGATTGAACTCATCTCATCTTGCATTGCCAAGCACCAGCTTTCTTCCTTGTCAGCTTCATGAAATGACACTGGCTCTTCGGCACCCAGTAAACAAAGCCCGGAATACTCCAATTGAATTGGATCAGTGGCGTTATATATATCACGCAAGTCGCGTTCGCGCACTGGTGCATTCCATGATTGTGCCGATGTAGCACCCGACGCCGCACTTACTGCTGGTGTGACCGGTGATTCCGAGTCACCCATGTCGGCCTCCAAGTTTGGTACATCTCCATACACCGCGGGGGAGTTATGGGATGGAGTAGATGGCGCCTGTTGCTCCTCTAGTTCATTGCCGATCGCTGCTACGTCCTGATCTACATGCTCCAGAGGGTCAAACACATTGAACACCTCACCAGTAGGAAGATCCTCGGCTTCTGGTGTTTTGTTCCAATTCCACGCCTTCTCTTCGTCAAAGACAGCATCGCATGTTACACACACCTTGTTGGTAGCGGGATCATATGCTTGATATGCCTTTGAGCCACTTTCGTACCCGATGAAGATCATCTGTGTACTCTGGTCTACCAACTTGCTGATGTGCCCTCCCAACTTCTTGACATGTATCATGCATCCGAAAGTACGTAGATGTTGTACTTTCGGTTTTCGCTTACACCAAGCTTCGTATGGTGTCATACCAACCACACTCTTTGTCGGCACACGATTCAATAGATAGACCATGGTAGTGACGGCTTCAACCCAAAACCTTCCAGGCATATTTTTGCTTTTCATCATGCTCCGAGCGATAGCGATGACCGTTTGATTCCTTCGCTCAATCACCCCGTTTTGCTGAGGTGAATACGGGGCAGTCAAGTATCTTTTGATGTCGTGTTCATCACAGTAGGCAGTGAACTCATTGGACGTGAATTCACCTCCCCGATCTGTGCGGAATGCTTTCAATTTTTCTTCCACCTCCACCTCAGCTGCAGTTTTGATCTTTTTGAAGGCTTGCAAAGCTTCATCTTTAGATTTTAACAGAACAATCCACATATATCTACTATAATCATCCACTACTAGTAGAAAATACTTATTACCAACCGGGGTAGTGGGTGTAATAGGCCCGCATAAGTCACCATGTAGGAGCTCTAACACTTTGTTTGCCCTGAAGCTTGCCTCACGCGGGAAAGGTGCACGCCGCTGTTTTCTGATGAGACAACCGTTGCACAGCTGCTGGACATGGCTTACTAGCGGAAGCCCCTCAACTAGGCCCTCCTAGCCCATCTTGAGTAATGCTTGAAAGTTAAGGTGACCATACCGTGCGTGCCATCTCCATGCATTGTCATCTAGTCTTGCCATCAAGCACACCAGTTCAGCGAGGTTGAGATTGAGGACGTACAGCCTGTTACTCGATCTCCTGACTTGCACCAGCAGCTATTTTTGGCAATCAAACACGCACAGGTTGCCATCTTCTAGCACGATTTTGCAACCGCGTTCCTCGAGTTGACCCAAGCTTATTATGTTGCTTGTCAACCTCGAGATGTAGTACACATCTATCAAGACTTTGTGCTCCCCTGTGCGTGCTTCAAACAACACAGTGCCGCGCCCTCCGATGCTTACTGTGGATCCATCACCGAATTTCACCGAACCACCAACTGTAGTATTCAGCTCGGTGAATTGCTTCCTGCAACCAGTCATGTGGTTACTTGCGCCTATGTCGAGGTAACGGACGTTGCCATTGCCTTGGTTGTCCCCTTTGCGTTGGAGGTGAACGTTCTCCTCCACAAGTGCCACAGGTTCAGTGACAGCCTCCTCATTCTCCATCAGTTCGCATGCTTCAAGCATCAACAGTGCTGGATCATCATCACCTTTCTCAGCCAAGAATACTTTTTCTTTCTTGGGTTTGAGGCATTCCGACTTGAAGTGACCGTATATGCCACAATTGTAGCACTTGATACATTTCTTGTCGAACTTTGGCTTGGATTCAGTCCTGCGTGCATTACTGCCATGGTGTCCCTTCTTGGCTTGCTCGCGATTGGCTCCTCGGTTCATCTCCTTCTTCGTGCTGTTCCCGGATGTCTCAGTGTTGTGCTTTTTTTCTTTAATAGCGAGCTTCTCACTGCGACCGGTTCAGCATCAAGTGTTCACTCTCTTTTGGATCACCGAAGGCAACTCGAATCCTTTCATCGTAAGCTTTGTATCTCCCAACTAGATCTTCAACCGTGAGTGTGGTCAAATCGACACATTGTTCGATTGGAGTCACAAGTTGAATGTACCGTGCCAGAGCTGCGCGCAGAAAACAACGAACTACCAAAATTTCGGCACCTTCTCCCCAAGGCTTCGTGATCTTTCGACCCTGTTGGAGATCTGGCGGCGAAATCTTCATCGACTCACCGTCCAAAGATCGATGTGTTCTCGAAGCTCTTTTGAAGAGTTTGCAGATTAGCTTCTCGGACTCGATCATGTCCTTGATACATGATCTTGATTGTTTCCCATGCTGCTTTTGCTGTCAGCTTTCCGACAAGGGCCGTCATGATTTGATCAGGAACCGCTTGATAGATTGTAGTCATAGCCATTCTATCCTTTCAATACCGGACACCACCCTTCCCGAATTCCTTGCCGTCGGGATCCACGGATTCCCACACTTCCTGGGCTTGAAGAACAACGCTCATCTTCATGACCCATATGGTGTAGTTGCTGCGCCCAAGTTGTGGGTACAACAATGGCATCATTGAGTCTCTTTCTTGCTCCCTGATGCCTCGCCACTTCCTTCCGTTGACATGCTTCCTCCTCAAGAACCGTAGCTCTGATACCAAATGATAGAATCAGACCTAGATCAGAGGAAGAAATCGCAAGAATATCACAAGACGCTACTGAACTTGGCGCTGCAAACTTGCAGTCTTTTTGGTTTTTCTGTTGTTTATATACACACCTAGTACTTGACTATTTTGGATACGGCACAGCTTTAGAACCGGACTTTGCTGCCCAATTATGTTTCTACTGCATATCCGAAACACACAAACTGATGCTATACTCTCCTAATATGTCAAGCAAGACATATTGCCAAAACATATAGGCAATCCAATCCAAAAAGGAAAGTAAAACATAACTCTATAATCAAAAAGTTCTGAAAAACAGTTTTGACAAAACTAAAAACTGAAACAAACTAAAACTTAACCGACACAACTAACTTAAATCAACAGCGGCTAAATAAAAAACATTAAGCTGATGAACAAGACCAGATGAGTACATTAAAAAAAACATGCAGATAAATAGATAATGAAGAATAAGACCGAATTACTCCAGGTGCTTGAACCTCAATTAACCACAATAGAACTCTTGCAAAAATTTTCCCTTTCTGATGTAAGTTACCAGTCCTTGATTACCTTTAGTTCCGCAAATACCCGATTTTGTATTTAACTGAAATGGAAAGTGTTAGAGTACATGTTATGACAAGATTATTAGAGATAGAATATAATCAATTAGGAGAAAATTACTATTGAAACTGCATTGTGGAACTCAATGATAGATCTAAGAAAACATCATCCAGTCAGAAGCTTTTAGTTTCTCGATCAAAGCAGCGATGACCAGATAGTTTACTACTCAGGGAGGAGAACGTGTTTCACGTCAAACAAAATGGATGGAAGCCTCACTTAGCGATGACTATTAGTTGCTATCACGTTGATAGAAGCATTCTAGAGCCTAGCATTATAATTTGTCTCTTGAGTTCAGGTGATTGTGGCACTGCCTGAAAGTTGTTTTCGTTAGGATATGGGTAGGCTACAATAGCGCTTAATTAAAAATTATACCGCGTATACTAAGAAATCATACGAGTAAGAGATCATAGATTGTTACCACTAGATGCGTAGTGCAACGAAAGAAGAGTTAGAGCACCCCGGTCCAGTGTCACATATGTCGATGTAGTGGAAGTAGACGATCATCCAATGTCCCTGGCCGTCGATCGTCTTCTTCAGTAGCCTCTCGTGTTCCCTATGTACGTCACGGATTGTCGTCAATCAGCGCAGCAGTGCCTCTATGGTATCTGCATGTCCAGGGGTGGAACGTCGCGTGTCGATGTACTAGCACCAATACGCACGGTCAGAGCCTTCGAGGAGGTGGTGGCTAGGGTTTCGATGGGTGGTGCAACCTCTCCCTAAAGCCCTCCACGCCTCTCATTATAAAGAGCCCCTAATGGATCCAATTTGAACTAGTTTGTTTCAACCTATCAATGTGCCCCTGTAGGTTCATGCGTAATCGGTCATGACCCGGAAACTCCTTTTCGATCCACAAATCGTAGCGGTTCCTAGTAGGACACAGCGACTTCTGAATACATATAAAGATCAAATCAGACGAACCTTATGCAATATGATATGCGACCAGGTCCTTATCACTCATATCCTGTTCGCATTTGGTCACGACCAATTCGCCAATCATGTACAACTAACTCACGATCAGTCTGTATCCTCATACGACCAGTTCATATCTAGTTGGATTAGACGATCTACTTGTGTATTCTCCTTTTGCCTCACGATATCTGATCTAACTCTAGGTGAGATATACATCATCCATGGACTGTTCAATATTTTCTTGATAGTGATGGATAACTTCGTATTATCGACTCTTCAACCACCTGTGGCACAACCATACACTTCCTTATCCGAGCATATCGAGGGGCCCAGAGATATCTCTCATGTTATGCTAGGAGAGGAAAATCTCATATCCGACTAGTCACATCCCTCCACATGTTTCAAAGCATATCCGAAAGCTACCTTTATAGCTACCCAGTTACGGAGTAGCGTTTGGTAACTCCTAAGATTACTATTACACATGTAAAAAACAATGTTGGTTTCAGGTCTAAGGATTATACATCATCATTGCTTGAGACCAACTGATGACACATACAAACATAGAATTCTCGATAGTGGGTCAATGTCGAGACCCAAATATGCAAATCTGGACCCTCTGCGTATAATGCGCTAGTCCTGGATCACGCTAGTACACACAGTGTCAACATGGATGAATATCATTCCACACAAGACGAATATAAGAATAAACGACTAACTTGATTAATAAATAACAGTTGTGGCCTTATGGTCGAGTTTACAATTATTAAGCTACGCAGATCTGACACTAAAAAAAAGACAGCAGCGGAACAGAAACAACTCCAGTGAAAATCCATCGACTTGCCATAGGCAACCGACTGGGATCAAGACCTAGCAATCACCCTCCTTGAAAGCATGTGAAGACTCCTCCACTTCAACTGGATGATTGCAGCAAGAATGAGTACTCCGAGTACTCAACAAGTTGTACCGCATAATGTAATTATAGATGATGGCTTATTCACAAGGTTATGGCTTCTATGGTTATTTTGCAATATATATATATTTGCAATTGAATACAAATAATAGATTGAAAGCGTAATTTAAAACAAATAAATAATAATAGTTTAACAATTATTTTCACAGAGAACACAAAGCCAAATCAATTTCTTTCACACGGTCATATGAGTTTAAGCGCACGGCTGTCCCTTTCCAGGTGTTTTTATGAAAATCTACCACTTGTGCGAAATCCTCGAGCATATCCATGACCGCAGATGCGGCTATTTGAATAGATTGATTAACACTCTACAGAGGTTTGCACACTTTACCCATAATATTTAACCAATGTAGCTAGCACCAATTATAACAAGACCTTTCCGAAACTTCATCTTGACCATTAATCCTCCCGTTGTGCATACTGACAGCACCCCCCACCCCCCACAGGTTGTTGGCCCGTCACACATCGTTAGACCTAGACACGACAAACCGCTCATAAATGTGAATCGTCACATAGACATAATCACACCTCCACCCTAGTACACAACTTAACCCATCTGCCTGAGTTGTCAATATCAAGACTCCGTAGCTTACTAAGTTAGGCTTGTCCCATACCAGACATGTGATCGTACAGTTATGGCTCAATTCAATGGCACATAAAGTTAAGTCCTTAATTGACCAAGACGAGACTACCAATTTCTACCAACTATTACATGCATATTTTCCCAAGCGCACACAGCTCCACCATATCACAATTCCATCCACCTGCCTCGGTCTAAATCTTTTCCCACCCTGTTAGTTAAGTGCAACACATGCCATCAACGAGTAACAACATACTGCACACAGCTTTCTATAAAGTATTCTATATTCACTTAGTCAAGTTTAGTTTCATAACTCAAAATGATATCAATAACCCATTGCATGGCTAAGCAGACTATTCGTGTCTAACCAACTCACATTGGTGCTATGATAAAACCAACTATTAAATATCCAACTAGGGTGACAAGAGCTCAGGGTAGTACAATAAGCAAGGTGGATATAATCAAATAGGTGTATAGCTAAGCCCAAAACATTTAAATGATTAAATACTTCAAATAACATGCAATAGTTTGAACCAAAGTAGTTTTGGAAAAATTGGGTTCAACATGGTCAAAGGTACAACTTGCCTTGAAGCAAGTCTTGGTACTGGTCTTGAGCATGATCAACTCCTCCTTCCTTGAAAGCTCCCGAAGTATCAACGTCTATTCGTAAACGAAAGCGAAAAACCAAATAAATATAAAACAGAGTAACAAATAAACTCCAAAATTTAAATAAAAATCTCATGAAGGTAGGGCTTGAATTTAGATAAATTTATAAACTTGAATGGGTTCAATCGGAGTTCGTATGAAGAAGAACGGGATCTCGGAAGATTTAAATCTAAGAAAAAGAGAAAGAAAGTACTATTTCGAATTTTCATAATTTTCTTTCTAAAATAAATTCCGAATTATTGCATCAACATGATGTCAGAAATGAATTTCAGAATTAAAAGAAAATCCAGGAAATAGAGAATAGAGACTGACAGGTGGGACCCTTGATCTATGGACCGGTTCCATGGGTTTGGCTCATGGTCTATGGCTCATGGGTCTATAGAATAGTGGACCTAACATGTGGGGTCCACATGTCGAGGTTAGGTTCTGAGTGACCAAGTCCACGGGATCTATTCGGCGCGCTTGGTGGGTGCTGATGTGGCGGACACGTGTGCGTGGAGCTGAGGTGGTACTGACGTGGCAGACACATGGCTGACATCTGGCCTCCACATGAGCTCATCAGTGGTGTGGCTTAGGTTCCAATGGTCGCCGGCATTCTGGGCCACGGTGGAGCTAAACGTGACGCGCATTAGGTAGCTGGTGCTCTGGCGAACTCAATGGTGCACACACGGCGGGCAGAGGGGGACGGAGGTGACCAGCAGCGAGATCTAAGAAGCGGCTAAGGATCGGGCTCGATGGCGAAGGGCCTAGGGTAGCGCTCCAGCAACATTAAGGTGATGGTGGTGTAGATCAGACCCTTGCGATACCGGCGGTAGTGGTGACGCTGAGGTCCGGGGCTCACCGATGGTGGCGGAGTTTTCGGTGGTGGCTTTTCTTCTCCAAGCGATTCTAGCAGCTAGGTTTGAGGATCCGAGTGGTGACGGGTGCGGTTGGGATGCGGAAGCCGACGACTACCTCCCCCTTTATAGCGGGCGTCCGGAAGAGTCCCAGGCGCGCACACCGAAGAAACGTGGCGGCAGTAGAGTCCAACTCGTAACCGAGATGGAGACGATGAACAATGCAAGGGTAGGACCCACATGTCAGTGTCTATGGCTAGGGTGAGTTGGTGTCACGCACAACACGCTTGGTAATGACCAGGTGGGACAGGCGTGGGAGAATTAAGGAGACGGTGGGTCAGACATGAATGGGCCAAACAGACCGGGGTGGGTTGAGGAGAAATGGGTCGGGGAATAGGGTTTTCAGCCCAAAGGATTTCTTGAGATTTTAAATAGCTTTTCGATTTTAGAAATACCAAAAAATCCAAATAGCAAATGGAACCTGAAAAAATTCCAAAAAAATCTAGAAAATATTTCCAAGAACAAAGAACTCAAATAAAATATTTTTGGAATTAATTGATGTTTAGATTAGTTACATTAAATTGTTTTGACATTTGAAAGTCCCATTTAAGCTTTATTAAATTGAAATAAATTTTGGTGAATTTTCCAAATGACTAAACTACTCAAAAAGGTTTTGAAACTGAAAAAATTGGGATGTTATAGTCAATCCAACATCATGTTCTGTAACATGTGGCCACACTATTGATTCAATATCCCCATATCTTTGACTGGTGAAACGTGACCATCAATCAATACATGTGTTGGTCTATAAATCACTAGTGTCCCGACCAGTGGCATCCGACTAAGGATCTTTTAGAGTGATATCATACAACAATTAAAAAGCTTCGCCAACAAGTCACATATTTGCTCATCTTTATAAATGATAATTCATCCAAGGAACATAATAACATTTATTCTATAATTTATAAACATAGACATGATACAATCGTCTCCATGATTGCCTCTCGCATACCACTAATAGTTTTAACGCATGCAAGTGCAAGTAGTGGGAATTGATTAATGCCTTGTTAATGGAAGAGTGACCTCACATGTTAATTCCTTCGAAGAATATGCTATGCATGCATGCTTCTGAAGCCTAAATTGGGCTCTAAAATAGCTGACAATCACTACCACATGGAGGGTCATCACAGACGGTTATAAACCCTCATCACAGATGGTTTCTGAACCGTATGATTTATTGCGTTTGTGATAACATGTGCTTATCACAGATAGTTTTTGAGCCATCTGTGATAAGTCACAGACAGTTTTTGAGCCATATGTGATAAGTCACAACACATACGATTTGTATAAATAATCGTTTGTGAACGTCAACTATCACAGACGGCTTCGACCACAAAACCATATGTGATATATCGGCCATCATAGACGGTTGTGTTTACCAACCGTCTCTGACATGTCGGCCATCACAGACGGTTGTGTTTACGATGCACAAAACCATTTGTGATAGTAGACGTTCATAGATGGTTTATACCACAAAACCGTCTGTGATAGTTCTCTCTCTATATAGAAAATTTCTGCTTTTCGGCTAGCCTCAGGAAATGCTAGTCATGCCCTCTGAAAATAATATGCAGATAACAGATACAACCAAATACACAAATACATAGATATATCACAGATACACATATATCGATCACAAATACACATATATATCACAAATAAACAAATTTACAAATTGATTATAGATGAATTGTCATAATGTTTTTACAACATGTTTACAGATACAGTAAGAAAACATTGTTTGTCACTAAAAGTTTTATCCAGTCTCCCACGTGAAACTCTCCTTTTGGGTCAATGACCTCCGTCTTTAAGAAGGTGGCGATCTGTCCTCGAATTTCGGAGAGTTCATTCATTTGGATTGTACTTAAAGGGATATTGATGCCCTATCGCTAGGAAGAGTAAAGTTGTAAGCACTTTTATTGTGAAGTATGAAATAATTATCGTGAGATTAACAAACCTCTGGATCCTTGGCCCTACCACCCATGATTTCTTGCATATGGCAGCAAACATAGAATCTACATACATTGCCCTGTAGCTATTGGTGGCACTGCAAAAATAGAATTGTATACATATGTTTGTTCAGCTTGAGAGGCATCATTACAAAGTGTGATAAAGGATTATTGTGTACTAGCGGGTACCAAAAATTGTGCCACATGTCACAGTGTGGTGTTGCCTTCCATGTGTCTCCCTCTTTTGGTAATGCACGCGGCAAACAACCTACGTGATTGGAAAAAGTTAGCCCCAACCATTGCAAACATGAGTAACATAGAGTTATTTATGGATGAAATGAGTTTACTTGTTGATTAATTGTTGCACAAGTGTGAAGTCATGCTGGCTCTTGATTAGGGAATCAAGGTATATTACCTTGTTTCACTTTGGTACAATGGCAATTAGAATCCAGTGCCACCTACACATGTATGCCGCCATAGTCCTTAAAACTAAGTTCGTGTTGCATATGAAGTACAAATAAATGAGTATAGCAATAAGTGAAGCACTTACCCCAGGTTGTAGGGTACAAGTATGTACCCATTATCATTGTGTAACAGCCCAAATTTCAAATTTCGGTTGAAAATTAAAACTTAATTATTTTTGTGGATTTTTTGAATTTTTAAAAGCTTTTCTTTAATTACTTTAAAGCCAAAACAAATTTATTTGCAAAATTAAATACCAAAAATAAGTTGGGAATACTTTATTTAAGTCCAAAATGCCTTTGAGAATTTCTGTGAATTTTCTCACAGTTTTTGGATTTTATTTGCTATTTTCTAAAGCCTTTTTTATTTAACCAAATTGTTTTAAATCAATAAATCAAACAAAATCCCAGCACAGTGCTTGGGCCGAATCCTTGGCTCGGCCCACTTTCTTTCCGCATGCGCACGGCCCACGCAGCCTAATCCTCTCGCTCGTTTCCACTTCAATCAATTCTGACCGTTGGATCAAGATTGGACGATTCGATCTTGTTAGCACGTTCGAACGTTCCGAACGACCAAATCAATGTGGACCGTCCGATCTAAATCTAACAACCCAAACACCACCTGCTACTTTCCTTCTTTTCTATCACTGACAAGTGGGCCTACTCTACACCGTCGTCTCCTTCCTTCCTTTCTTCTCCGTGACACTTTCCTTCCTCACTCGCGCATCCGCAATAACACCGATTCGGGGACCTTCTAAAACCCGGCCAAACCTCTATCAAATCCTATGATTTTGTGCACATTAAAATGTCGAGACAATTTTGCCTCTATTTCCACCTCTCACTTTCCTTTCTCGCCCAGATTTCTCAATCTCCGCCGGAGACGCTGCACGGTCTTCTTGCGTGCTACGTTGATCCTATGCTGCCCTCACCCTATAAAGGTGCGCACCAAGAGCCCCTTCTCCTCCTCATCGAAACCCCCAAAGCCACTTGCCCTATCTCCCTCTGAATCGCAAGTATTTCGAGTTCTTCCGACGAACATCGGAGTTTGGTCGTTCCTCATTTCCGGCGCCGTCCAAGCCACTTCAGCACCATCGATTGCATCTTCGTCATCGCTGCATCACCGCGAACCTCGTGCGCACACCCATTTCGTCCGAGGACCACCGGAGTAGCTTCGCCACCATCGACCTAACTTCGCCGCCGCTTCTTCGCTCGTCGCGGTGATTCCGTCATGCCCCTCCGCCGCAAGGTAGCGTATTAGATTCAGTATCGCACCATCTTCATTTTGCGCACATCCACGAGGCTCGCCGTGGCGTGAAGCGCCCGCAAGCCCCTCACCGGAGCACCGCCGCTCATCGGGCTTACATGGCCGGTCCATGTAGGTGCCACGTCGATGCCATATCAGCGCATGCGTCCGAGTTAGTGTCATGTGGCTGCCACGTCAACTAAGGCGCCAGCACACGCACACCCTTGCACTGTTCCATGAGCCGGATCCACGGTGGACTTTTGACCGGGCATGGACTCAATCCATTGACCATCAAGACCACCTATCATAGACTCAATAGTTTTCCTTTAGAAAATAAATTCGGCTGAAATTCGGTTTTTCTCGCCGCTAACGTCAGCATGCACAATAAATTCATTTTCCTTTAGAAAACAATTGGTAAATTCAAGAAAATCTGAAATTAGGGTTTCTTTAGAATTAAAATGTCTAGGAGCTCGTATTTCTTCATATGAATTCCGATTTAGGTGATTCAAATTTTTAAATTTATATAAATTTAAGATCTAGCTAACTAAACTAAAATTATTTTATTTGGAGTTAATTTGAATGTTCATTTGAATTTATTTGAGTTTTATTGTGGGGATATCATGGGGATATGTGCACGATCTTAGGATGATGTTACAATTGGCAATGGCGTTGAAGATTTGTCGAAACACGCTTTTTCAACAAAGTCGATTTTTGGTAGTACTTAGGCAAGTAACGTCTTGGTATGACCGCGAACGCAGTAGATGACCGCAAGTAAGGAGCGGTAGTATCGCATGGCGAGAATACCGACTTTTAGTTGGCGAGACGGTTTTTCAGAGAACATGTTTTCTTGGATTTTAGTCTCTTGGAAAGCGATGACGATCAAGAAGAGTTTGGGAGCGGTACTACCTGATCTTGGTAGTACTGCGGTGCATACATGGTGGTATGACCGTTTATGTTCTGAATATTTGCCGACTTGGTAAAATAGTGTTTCGTTAGGTCAAGTTCTTGGGTTTCAGTGCATGTGTGTTGCATAATGCATGTTTTGACTAACGTGGATCAAGTTGCGAAGAACTTGTTCTCGGAATCGATTTCTTTATCTATTGTTGTGCAGGTTACTTAGAGGTCAATGACGGTCAGCGGCGAGGATGATCGGGACTAAGCTTGGAGAGCTGAGGTCCAGAACGATCGGGGATGCCGGGTGAGGTCAATGGAGTCAAGCATGGCGCAAGAGGGACAAAGGTGACCGAATGGACAGTTTGGTACGACGGGTTGGATCAAGAGGCGCGGGGGTCGGTGCAAGTGCCATGGTGGTTTCGGTGGGAGCTGGATGGGAGAGACGTGCTGACATGATGAGAGCCGTTGATCAACCTACACGTGGCGAAGCATGAGGAGTGCTTCACGAAGATGGGACTCGGTCTTTGGAAAAAGATCGAGAAGGGGTATTTTGGTAATTTTACCAAATACCGCCTTGGTGACCTTTTGCCAACCCGTGGCGCAAGATAAAGCGGATTAGGTCAAGAGGAGATGAAGACGGTGCTTTAAAATACGTGCATGAGTGAACCCGTTTGTGTGTGGGCTTAACGGGTGCCCAATAGGAATACTCTTCTAGAAGGTCTAAGCCTCCACTATAAATAGGAGAGGGTGCTAGCCAGCACCTCTCAACCCTTTCATTGTTTTGAAACCCTAGTTTGCTTTTGTGCTTAGGGAGAGGATAGTTGGAGGTTAGGGTTCTAGAGAGTTGGATTTGATTTCGTGCTCATGTATTGAGTCTTTGTCCTCCTTGATAGAGTAGTTGTAAACCAATACCATATCAAAATAAATCCAAGGAAAGATTCCTCAAGATGAGTCTATTTGCTTTCCTTCTCTCTATTTGGTGATTTTGAGTATTTCTTTGATCCACGAGTTTTTACTTGGTTTCTTGTCTTGATCTAGCTTGCTGTGACATGTGAGAATACATTTAGGATCATCTTGATCATCAATCACCCACGAGCAAGTGTTTGGATCATATTTTGGTTTTGACTCAGTTTTTGGAGCAACCTTCATTCGAACGGAAAAAGGTCAGAACTTTGGTAAGAATCTTCATGATCGTTGCATGGAATAGGTTCCTAACATCCTTAGGAAGGTGTGTTTCAAGTTTCGTCAAGTTTGGAGTTACGGATCAAAAGTACGTCAATTTTTAATTTCGTTTTCAGGCTGTTTACTATTCATTCACCTATTTTTACTGTACACAGTGGTACAACCGGCACTGTTCATCCGGTTGTTCCGATTTCTAGTACGACTGGCACTGTTCATCCGGTACAACTGGTACTGTTCTTTAGTACTGTTCATCAGTACGTTTTTGTGTTTTTGGTCGTTTCTTTTGGGGGTTTGAAGGGGATTCAGTACAAGTCTTCCGCTATGCTTTTATATATTGATTTTCGTAGTTCTCATAGCTATTGGAGTCAATATCATGTTTGAATCCGATCAAAGCGAAAAATAGATAGTGCTCCTATTCACCCCCCCTCTAGTCGTCGTTTCAGTTCAACATATTGGAATTTGTTGTATTTTCGCGTAAAGATTTCGATGACTCCGGAGAGCTCAACCCTTCTGTGGATTTAGAGTATCAGGACTTCGAGCAAGGCAAGTTATACCATTGATCATGTTGATCCCATTATTTTTAAATTTATTTAATTCTATTTTTAAATTGTTATTGCATGCATACTTTTATTCAGCTATTTTAATCCCTGTTTAAATCCTTAGTTATTCCAATTCCTTTGTATAGCTAATTTGATTATTGAGTTATCATTTCCTTGTCACCATAGTCAAAATAACATTTGAAAAATATACTTAGTCAATGCTTAGACCATAATTTTGTATTTGGGAGATTTTAGCCAAATTATTCCAACTTGGTTTAAATTGACTTTATGGTATTGTTTTACCATAGAAAGCTTATAAAATGATTTTACTTGAAAAATAAAATCAAAATTGGTTTGGACTTGGACGAAATGGATAGTTGGTGGGTGCAGGTTTATGCACGGGCTCAATCCGGGTAAGGTTGAGGCCCATGGGTTATTTTGAAAGTCGCTCAAGTTAGTTAAGGACCGGTCTTTGAGCCGCATCTTGCTAAGCTCCACCGTACTACCACATGTTCTGTGTGGGCAGAACTAGGCTTAATAATTTGTAATATCTTACTGTTATTTGTGCCATGTTGTTGTGTGGGTGTCGATTAGACAATAGTCCCATTTGGCGCAAGAGGGGGCTTCCGGAGGATGGTTAATCCAATGGAAGTGAAATCTTAATGGGCATAAATACTGTAGGGTAGAACATTGTAAAAGCCTTGTGATAATTGCTTAGTCGCAAGCCTTCGGAAGCATGTATTGGTCGATATTAAAAGAAAATTATCTCTTATGGGTAAAGTTGTACAACCTCTGCAGAGTGTAAAACTATTCGAATAGCCGTGTCCACGGTCATGGACATGTTGAGCAAAGCCACTCTAAGTTAGACTTTGTTTTTGGTTTTAAAATGATTTTAGCAAATGATTTAAGGATGGTTAATCCTTATGGTAAAATTGGAGGGTGTCCTTCACCATTCATTCTTGCAGGTTATCCACTATTAAACTGTCAATTTAAAATCTAATTTTAGTTATAGATTAAAAATGGCTTTGCAAATTATTATGAGTATTTAAACTGAAAATATTGCTTTATGCAAAATAGACCCTATTAGCCTCACTTGTTTACTTATGCATGCATCATACTCTTTTATTGGGTGTAACTTGTGAGCACGGAAGTTGTGCTTACTCTTACTAAATAATATTTATTCAGGAGAAGACCACTATCAAGACGGTGAGGATCCAAATGTTTAGGCCTACGCCCCCAGACGATTGACTGTGGCACATCGTGTGACCTACTACTATTTTATTTTCTACTGTGTTATTTAATTTGGCTTCGGGCCCATTTGTAATAAACTCTGATTTATATCAAATAAATGCGTGATATGATTGTGATGTCACTTTTGTACGACTGTATACACTAGCTATCCTGGGCTAGTTTATGGGCATAGAGAATTCGGGATCCTTCGTTCCCGGGTTCGACACATTGTGAACATGTAGTCCCATTGTTACGTAATCCTCAACGTAGGATGCATTGTCATCGATGCATTGCTCAGAGGTCAAGTATGGGTCGAGAAAACCGACCAGTTCTTTTCTTCGTTCGGCTTTTAGGATCATGTGTCTATACATAAGCAAGGAGTTATGGTATTTATCGATATTACATGAATGTAGACCGTAATTGTACACACTTACAGTATCCAGCATCTTAAAAGTGAGGCATTGAGGGCGTCGAGGTTGAAGAGATTGAACAAGTTGTCCAAGCCCACCACGAAGAAGCCGAGCTTGTGGAGAAAATGCCCTGCTGCGTACTTGACAGTGAAACCCGTAGGGCGTTGTGTCCTCATCTTATTGGTCTTTTCCATGTACCACGCATGCAAAGAAGCGACACCCATTCCAAGGCTAACTAAGAGCGTATCAGGGACCAACGACTTTCCTAGTGAGAATGTCCAGGGCTTTTGAGGCACCTCGATTTTCTTCGATTTGGTCTTGCTGACATGCTAGTATGTGTTCTTCATGGGAGACGAATGGGCACGATGTTCGTATATGCTCGGTGTGGTCTTCATGGGAGCCGATATGGTGGCCTGCCGATGTGGATCAGGTGCACGTGGGGACATCGAAGGGAGGGTCGAAGAGGCCACAGGCTCTAGATGGTCATGTGGAGAGGCCAGCTGTTCATGCTGGGTAGATGCTGACACAGAAGGATCCAGGGCGATGCCCCTCTTGGGCCACTGGACGAATGTGTGGACAACATCCCCTAGTGTCATGATCTCATCATTTGGGGGCATTTCCAGTGGGACGGCCTTGAAAATGCCATGTACCATGTCCACCTGGACCTTCATGAAATCGGTCCCTAGCTGGGCACTGTGCACCAGCGTCCCTAGCGGGCATGGATACACCATCCCCTGCCCAACCTCAATGGGAATGGAGCCAACAAGCCTGATTTTGAGGTTGCACGATGTGGGCTCCAACGTAACGATACACGATTAGCTAAGGCGTCCAACAGGTCTATCTATGTAGCATTCCAAAGATGTACATTACATGGATGTCATCGATAGGTAATTGGATGTCGCTATGTCCAGAAAGTGGCGTGGACGCGCAGCTACTCCGACATTGAGGGGGACTGTCTCCCAAAATAACTAGGGCGGCTTGCGACTGGTCGATGACTTGATTCATTTTTTCCTCCAATGATGCTATCTGTCCTCAAAATTCTGCATGAATCTCCTCTTTCAACCATTCCTCGCGCTCGGCCTTGGATCTCTTCCTACTCCTATATGCCTCAGAGTCATGTGGGAATCCTTGCCTCCAAGGTACGTAAACTCCAAGGTCTCACGTGCGACCTGAGTGCTCCTTATTTTCTAGGGCCGTAGATAGTATATCCCTCTCCCTAATTGCTTCGATGGAGCCTTGGGAAGATTCGGTATTCAATGTTTGTTGCAAGAGGCCATCATGTTATTTTAGACCCTATGAAGTTATGGACTTATTAACAACTAGGTAGTTCGACATATCTTGCCAGACATGGGACACTTTCTCGTCTTCGGGTTTATGAAAGAGATAGCATCTGAAGACATGGTTGATGACCTCACTCTTAACTAGTTTCGAGCACGCTCGTCTGTGATCCGGGCAAATGGTGGGGAGGCCTCCGACCGGATTGCCTCCTCATCCTCCCTCCTCTATTGCGGGATTTTACCCGCGTACCCAGCGGTACCAAGTTTGTGAGGGTGAATGTGTTTGTGTCTGGATAGCCTTGTGCACCGCACTTTGCTCATAAAATTCGAACATCGTCTTCATCCGCACAAAGGCGTATCATGTATCCAGCCACAAGAAAGGATACTTCATAAAGGGCATCTGATCCTTATTCACGTACTCCGTGACAAGCGTGCTCTTGAAGGTCTTCTATGCTTTTCCCATCGCGAGGAATGCCTTGCGTTGCACAAGTCCCTGGACTTTATGCTGGGATCTCGAATGACTTTGAAATTTCATCCCACAGTTACTCTTTCTCTTCTTTCGTCAGAGACTTCCAGCTTGGTATGGAGATGGGGACCCGTTCCCTTGCAACTATCCCGCAGGTGGTCCGGAATGCTGCTGCTGCTTTCTTGGGATCCAAAGGAACCCCAACGAGAGTGACCTCCATGATGGTCATTCGGCCCTCATGCCTTTTCGATATCCCTCTGCCATTTTGCTTAGGTACCCCTTTCATCGGAGCGCCAGATGCATTCGACGATATTGATGACGGCGGCAATGACTGAGCGGATGCCATCTCACTTACTTGCTATATATGGAAACTTTTCAGCAAAAGACAAAAGATTTTTTTCTTGATTGGAATTTTTCTTGTCTAAAACTAGGAATGTAATGCAACTCAACATAGGAAGAAATCAACAGATGCCCTCTCCGTAATAAACTTTGTAACATAAAAGAAACATGAATTAAGACAATCTGCTTGAACAAGGTTATAAATCACTTGAAAAAATGCAAGGATATTAAGCATCATGATCTTCTGGGAAATAATGTACATCAACATAATATAGTACCAGAACAGGGTTCAGGACTGTTCTAATTTCAGAATCTACCTTATGAACTAAACTTGCATTAAAAATCCAACTTGCCTCCTTTCATCTGATGCATGTACTAAAAAGTACTAGGAATCCTAAGTACTATGACAAACTACTCATATAGAGAATAAAACATCCTACATAGGCACAGTGAGCATGAAACATGTAGAAAATTGGCAAATTTTAGTTATCTTGGGCATGTAGAAGCACAACACAAAGGGGATTTCCTCCCAGATCTACCATTTTTTGCCCAAAAAAAAATCTTTGACAGCTAGATCTACCAACCACAAGCACGAATCCAACTACATTACCAGGTTCCCGAAAGAACGTCACCCCAAGGTGAGGGAGGGGAGGAAGGTCGGGATGGGAAGAAGAAAGAGCGGCGGAAGCTCAGATCCAATCGCCGCCGGCATCGCCCTTCCCTGTGTCGCTCTTCCCTGCGTCGCGCGTGGCGTGAGATTGAGTGGATGGGAGAGGAGGAAGACAGGGAGCGAGTGAGGAGTAAGGGCGCAACCCTAGTGGGGCCCTACTAATAAAAGGATATCATAGACGGTTCTAGAATAGAACCGTATGTGATATTTCTATATCACATACGGTTCTATTCTAGAACTATTTGTGATAAGTATTATGGACGGTTCCATAATATAACCGTCTATGATATGCGACCATATCACAGACGGTTCTATTTTAAAAATAGTATGTGATATGGTCATGTGATATGTGACCATATCAGACACAGTTCTATTTTAGAACCGTCTGTGATACATACCACGAACGGTTTATTCCACTAAACCGCCTGTGATAGTTCCTTCTATAGCTAAAAAATATTCTATTTTTCGGTTAGCCTCGGGAAATACTAGCCCTGCTATTTAAAAACAAGAAAGCAAATACAATCACAGATGGAATAACTTCTTAATTACATACCAAGTTTCTTAATTATAATGGAACAATTTTCCAAATGGGTGTTCACCGTGTGGGATCATTCCACTTGGCTATTTCCATTAAAAAAATAGCCCTCCACAATGATCGACGCGCATATAGATAGCTTCCTCATTGGGTTCTTCTTTGAGCTTGATGTCGTCTCTGAAAGGAGGCAACTCGTCAAATTAATTGTACTCTTCCTCATCCACAACATTCTCAACTCCGATAATTCTTCTTTTTCCATGAAGAACTACGTGGCGGTTTTTATTTTCCAGGTCTGTTACATAAAAAACTTGAACAAATTGTTTAGTAAGTACGAATGGTTCATCCTTGTATTTGACACGTTCGAAGTCTACAGTAGTGACGCCGTACTTGTCAACCTTCACACCATGTGGAAGTTTGACCCAATGGCACCGAAACAGGGGGATCTTGAAAAGTACATAGTCGAGCTCCCAAATCTACTCTACGAACCCATAGTAGGAGCTCAACCCATGTTTCATTATGTTTGGCCCAGTGGTATTGAACTACTCGTGAAACGCATCTATGCGGACACTGCTGTTCTGGACTGTACTCTTTCTATCCTGAGTTGTCGTATAAAATATGTACCCATTTAAGTTGTATCCTTGCCATGTCACAATTGTAAATTTTAGACCTTTTGCCAACCATCGCAGCATATCATCACTTGATGACCTCCCAGTGAATCACACCTTTAACTATTTGTTGAACCGATGGTTGTGCATCTAAACCTCCGACCGGCCTAGATTCTATTGGCGTACCATGTCCTTGTGCTCGTCGATGTACGGAGACACTTCGGTCATGTGTTGCAAGACCGTGAAATGGGCTTGAGCGTACATATCCAGATCGGGAGTGATTGCTTTTCTTCCGATGGTTCCGATACCCTCCAGCCTCCCACACATGATGAGATAGAGGCACACCTATCGGTTCCACTTGAGCCATGTAGTCGACGCATAACTCAATGACCTATTCGGTTGCATAACATTCGATGATGCTGCACACCGACCGAAATCGATTCCATACATAGGACTTGAGAATTTTCATGTACCTCTCAAACAGGTACATATGACGTAGAAACACAAGACCACATATCTTTATCTCTTTCACAAGGTAAACAATGAGATGGACTATGATATCGAAAAATGACAGAGGGAAATACATCTCAAGATGACATAGAGCCATCACCACCTTGGCCTGCAGAGCATCTAGTCCATCAAGATCGATGACCTTCTGAGCAATTGAGTTAAAGAAATAACACAACCTCGTAATTGCCACTCAAACCTTGTTTGGTAAAATACTTCTAATTGCTACAGGAATCATTTGTGTCATCAGCATATGACAATCATGAGACTTCATACCAACTAATTTGAAATCGCTCATAGGAACAAGTTTCTTCATAGTGGCAGAGTAACCGGATGAAACTTTCACATCATGCAAGCTCTAGCACAGTTCATTTCTCTCTGCCTTGGACAGAGTGTAGCAAGCTGAGAGAATGTACGTTCGGCCTTTATAGATCTCTTTCGGTACTAACTCGGTCCTTATATTCATATCAACTAAGTCACGTCATGCATTGGTGCCATCCTTTGTTTTGTCATGAATGTTTAGTAAGAGACCAATCAAGCTATCACATACATTCTTCTCCACGTGCATGACGTCGATGCAATGGCGAACTTTTAAGTGCTCCCAATAAGGTAAATCCCAAAAAAATTGATCGCTTCTTCCAGATGTTCTTCTGACGGGTCCTCAATTTATGCCCCTTTCTAAGCACAACATCGATATCCTTAACTATATCATAGACCTATTTCCCTCTAAAAGCCTTTGGAGCTGAATTGTCCTTCTTATTTTCGTCGAATTGTTTCTTCATCTTACGGTATGGGTGATACTTGGGAAGGAACCTACGGTGACGTATGTATACAGTTTTGCGCGAGTTGTTCAGCCACACACTCTTGGTATTATCTAAGCAGTGCGGATAGACTTTGACTCCTTTTGTACTAAACCCCGACAGTTGCCAAGGGCGGGAAAATCATTAATAGTATAGAACAACATGGCGTGTAAAGTGAAGTTCTCTCATTTGAACGCATCCCATACCGGTACCCCTTCGTTCCACAGTGTCACAAGATCTTTCAGCAATGGTGCTAGGTACACATCAATATCATTCTCAGATTGTTTCGACCATTGGATAAGTAGTGACATCAAAATGTATTTACATATGGCCAAACAATATGGCCATATCACAGACGGTTATATTTTAAAAACAATATGTGATATGCGACCATATGACATACGGTTTGTTCCACTAAACCGCCTGTGATAGTTCCTTCTATAGCTAAAAAATATTCTGTTTTTTGGCTAGCCTCAGGAGTTAATATGTATGACTTTTTTTCACCGGTTAGTAATGTCGTCATGTCGTTATACTGAGACCGTTTACATAGAAGACAGTAAGATAAACACATTATTCAGTATACATGTCCAACATAGACAGTAACTTCAACTCCAAATTGGTTTTTTTTTCATTTTGTATTTACATATGGCCAAACATCATGGGCAATCGCTTACAAAAGATTTTTTTAAAAAAAGTAGAAATAAAAAGATCAAGTTTTTCTAGCGGCCCAAATAGCATGCTATCTCCGCCTTCAAAACTATGTAGGCGATTTTGTTGGCATTGGAGGGTTCATGATCAGCGCAGGTAGCCCGAAACACGTCCACCCGTTGACGCGGTCGTTCGAGAGTTGCCCAAAGATGCTCTGACTCAAAAACCAAGTCAAAATACGTCCAAAGGCTCTCTTCCCTTTCTCGAGGTGTCTCACATTAGTAGATCCGATCGGTCACTGCCTCGATGTAGGAGTTGAATCGATGGTAGGCCTCCTAGGGACGTGCAACATCATTCTAGAGGACCACGTCGATGGCGAGGTTAGCTCGCCAGAAGAGGGAGACCACCCGGAAGATGTGGCGGAGGAGGATGTCAAGACGGCGGAAGGTGGTCATCACATGCTTCGGTATAACCTCGGGCAGAGGAGGGAGAACACTGTTGGCACAGTGTTCTTTCGTAGCATCCGCCAACGTACGGCCAGAGAGGTGCTTATACAAGATGGCTAGGTAGAGACCATCAATGCCAACGACAACGAAAAAGAGTAGGGAGCCATTTCTTTAAAATTATATTTGTTTGTGCTTGAGAGTAGAGCGGTGTGGGGATTCATCTTCAGTGGCGGATGATCGTTTTTATAAAACAAGGAGTAAATTTGGCGCGTGAAACAAAGAGACGCATTGGGAAGTCGAAACATCATTGATGCGTTTAAGAGATACATATCACGGACACTTCCAATCACAAACCGTCTGTGATACAAAATTATCACAGACAATTCTTGTTAAGAACCGTCTGTAATAATTCACAAACGGGTTTTAATTAGAACCGCCTATGATAATTACGTATCGCAGACAGTTCTAGTCATTGCTAGTAATATAGACGGTCGCGCTCGTAAAACCGTATGTAATAATTATAACACCTACGGATTTTAGGGAAACGTATGTAATAAAGCATCTAATATCGTTTTCTATGTAGCAGTGAATGTAGCACACAACGCTGCTCCGTCTCCATGAACCCCCATCGGAGAAGCTGACAAGGAGCACCAACGGCGACGCATCAGCGCACAGCAGACGCACACGAAACGAACAGCTTGGAGCCACAAAAAACGGCCTGCGTAAGGATGTCGCCCCCGGGGTTTCTTCCCGGCCCCATCAACGTCTCGTTGCTCCCAGCAGCGTTGCCATGCTTCGCTTGGAGATTTGCCATGCCCATCCATCGCCCATACTTATGTGACGTTGGATTCTTGTACTAAAACGCCAGCGATTCTAGAGCACACATGTACAGTACACGCCGTTGGTTAAACACGTTTCATTTTGGTGAGAGTTGTGACGACCCGTTGGTTCACTTAGTAAGGGAAAACAAAACGGACACTTCTATCTGTCGAACGTTAACACCATAACTAAATATTAAACACCCCTCTACCTCATCCATTCTCAGTCCAACCACCGTATCGTTTCCCTCCCTCCCGCACCCGCACATCATCTTCCTCCCGAAACTCTCCGGCTCTCCGATGACACCTCTCCTCTGCCACCTTTCTACTCCTCACTCCCTCGTCTCTGCCCCCATCCCACTTCTTCTTCCCCTCCTGCGAGCTTCATGAGCCTTCACCTCCCGCCCTTGCCTCTACCACTTGCGGCCCTCCTTTTAAACACCGGAGTCCCGGTAAACCCCTCCATAGCCCCGGTGAACCCTAACACTAATCTTAATACTGGTCAGTCGTCACCGGAGATCCCCTCGCCCTCGGTCACTTGCCGTCGCCGGAGAAGAACCGATTTGTCGTTTTGTTGTCCGAATTTCCAAATTTGTTGTTTCTTGTCTAAGTTTGTCAACTTATGGAACTCATATTCAATAGATAGCAATCGCCAAACAAAACAAGCTGCGCCAGTGAACAACACTAGTTTTCTGGTTTATGGCCTGAGTTCATGTCCCCACTATGTCTCGGGTCAAAAAAAAAAAAGGCAAACTAGCCCAAACTAGGCCTTAACCTCTGGATTTCATTTGGAAATCAAAAGGCTGGAAGCCTGGATCTGTGGCGTTCCTGCTTAAGCCTAGGTAACCATCCTTCGGCTGGAATTCTCCATCCAGTCTTTATTCCGCCATCGCGTGAGTCCAAGACGTGCTCTATGAGCTCGACATCCGCCCTGCTTGTGCGGCTAGCTCTTCAGCCCGGAGTACAAGCCTGAAGAATAGTATCGTAAAAAATTTGCTGATCAAGTTGAGGAGATAAGTTTTGTCTTTTCGGAAGATATTTTTTTTTATGTGTAACCAGTGGCGGACCCAGGTTTAATTTTTAGATATGACGGCGTTGCAAGCGTGAACCAAATCGTATTACCCAAAAGCAAAATAACACATATGCGAATTATATTGCAATCGCACCAATACAAGCATATGACACTAAATGGTATCAACAAGCGAAGATAAATGTAGGACATCGAGAAATATCTCACTGATCAAGCTTAACAATTTGCCCGAAAGCAGAGCCACCCGGTGCCCACGCCACACCACCCGCCGCCTAGCACCAACGCCTGTGCCGCCACGCTGCGCCCACGCCGCATCGCCCACTGCCCGGCACCAGCATCGCCACGTGCCCCACGCGCCCACGCCACATTGATAAGAACTGCAAGATAAAGGGAGTGTCAATTAATATTTTGAGATTTACCATGAAAACAGAGTTACTAGAAAGTAAATATCTAATCAGTAGAAAATGACTCAAATGAGCACAATATACAGAAGATTTCCATGACTAAACTCCTAAACTTAAAAAGATATTTTAGTTAAAACTAGAAGATGTAAATGCACTCCCATTAGCTGCATCAGGCACCTATATCTCTTCAACGTCTTTCTGTCCAATTCAATTTTAACAACCAATTCATAATTCATACCAATCACAAATCCAATTCACCATCAATTATACATCAGTGTCACCAATTCATCATGACACTATCAAATTCAGACATCATCATATTCATTCATCAATAATCAATTATACATTTATACATCACAGTGAGTCAGTGAGTATCACACATCACAAATTCACAGTATTCACCATTCAGGCATTTACAATCCAATTCAGTGATTCACCATCAATTATTTATACATCAGTTAATCACAATATGACAATTCACACATCATCAAATTTCCAAGAATTCCCAGATGCATTTTAATTCATACCTTTGCCTTTCGACTTAGGAGGAGCCATCTTGATTTCTATTTTCTACCAATCGAATCAAGCATTCAAGCTTCTGTAGTTCTATGGCCCGATTCTGCCTTCGCCCTTCTGGGCTCTGGCCACGTGCGCCCGGCGCCCCCTTTTGGGCTTCTGGTTGCCCGCTGCCCACGCCGAGGTCGACAAGCCCTCACCGACACGGTGACACTGGCACGCCGCCATCCCTCACGCACCCCCTTTGGCCTCATAGTCTCGCAGACGCCGCCGACCAGGCGCGCCCACCTCTCGGGCTCTCGGTAGAAATAGCCAAGCAACCGAGGCGGCGATCGACCATGCGCCGCCTAGGGTTGCAATTGCAGAATTTGCAAATTAGGATTTGGGGGAACTAGGAAGTGCGAAGATGAAAGGAGTGAGGTGTACTCTGCTTGGTTGTATTGGTGAGATGGGCTTAGCTGGGCGTGGGCCTTCCTTCGGCTTTGGGCTGTGCCGTTGTAGCCTCCTCTAGACTCTGGACGTGGGGGAAGGAAGACTCAAGCCGGTCTACCGTCGGGAAGCGGGAAGAAGCAAGGGAGTTACCGTCGGCGCCTGGGAGGGAGGGGAGTTTCCGCCGGTGCCGGTTACCTCGGGCGGCCGCCCAACCTCGCCCGATAGTTGGGACCGCCCCTGTGTGTAACTAGCTGAATTGCCAGCGTCATTTGCGTGGGTAGTTGCTACAATACATATATCTATATTAAAAATGGATTTATATAATTGTAAGCATTGGAGTTGTACAACAAATACATCGTGTTCGTTTTACATCTCTAATCTTATTGAAAATAGCTATATCTGTCATACATCGTAGCAGCTCTATTATTTGTGCATAAATAAAATTTTGATTTTGATTTCCATACAATTTCCTATGTAAAATCCATAAATAAATATAATTCAGAATAAAAATAAACAAAAAAAGTATATGGATTCCAAAAAATAACTAAAATAAAAAATAAAATAAAATACAAATTAAAGAAAACTCACAATTGTATTTGTATACAAATTCCAACAAATTACAATTTAAATGCATAATAAAAATAAAATAAAATTAGTAATTTGATTTTCATACGAATGCCAAGTAAAATCCCAAAATAAATAAAATTTGGAATAAAAATTAAACAAAAATTAGCGATTAGATTTGTATACAAATTCCAAAATAAATAAATGAAATTCGGAATATAAAATAAAATAAAATAAGCAATTAGATTTTGAGACAAATTCCAATGTAGAATCCCAAAGTAACTATAATTGAATACAAATTAAAGAAAAATTAGCAATTAGATTTGTATATAAATTCCAACAAATAGTAATTGAAATTCAGAATAAAAAATAAAAGTGAAATTCACAATTTGATTATCATGTGAATTCTAAAATTCCAAGAAGGGTTTTGGATTTCCTCTTCTTCTTTTTTTCTTTTTTTTTCTTTTTGCTTTGCTTGGATGTGGTGTGAGAGGAGACCGAAGGGAATACGAATGGGAAAGTGCTGTGCTACCATTCTATCTTAACCTTTTCTATCCCCAGCTCATGCTGCCGACTGGTGGTGCTAATTGGTATGGATATTAAGTTTATTTCCCTTCCTCTGTTGACTTGGGATTACTATTAAGTGTGGGAAGTGCAATGCAACACAGTTAATTTTGTTGTGCAAATAGACATTGTTTTGTATCTCAGTATGGTTGTGATATATTTGATAATTGTAATATAGTTTAAATATTGTCATTGTATATTTGTACAGTGGAATCATGTACCATTTTGTATAATTGGACATATGTGAGTACTACATTATTACGTATGAATTTTTTATGTGTAAGAATTTTTTATTATTAATTATTGATTTGTTTAATTACTTAACTAGTGATAATTAGCCACTGAATTGCTACTTAAGATATGCTTAAAAATACGGATCGTTTCATCCTGGCACCCTTAGAAAAGACTTCACGGTGGCATGGAGGGAATCATGTTTTCACAAGGGCAATATAGTCTTTTTTTTTCCTCAAGTTAACAGCAAGGGTTAGACAGAAAGGAGACGGCGATGGTATAGAGGGAAGAAAAATTGAAATCCAATGGTATGGAGGGAATAAGGAGTTATTTGATGACATATTGTAGAAGCAAGAGTTATTCAGTGGCGTATAATGGCTCAAATTAATAAGATAATTTGCTACACACATAATAAACATATTGCTTGAGATCAAATAGAAGGAAACGTGCATACATACATCTTGGAAAAAGAGTAACTAACGGAGGAATAATAGGTGTATGTAGCTACATGATTCATGTATGATAGAGATTGTTATGGGTATAAGAACCCTTAACAGCTTATTATGCTCAATGATTCTCGGTCATCAAATCTGATACTCCAATTAGGCAATTACATTCCCTAAGTTGTATTTTCTTTCAAACATGTATTGTCGTTTCTAATGTTTATGATATCTTTAAACTATAAATAGCCTATAAGATACCTAAATGTATTCTCAAGCATTTAAGTTATATCATTTGATACTATAAACTTTAAAATAAATATAGTCACGTAAATAGGCCTAAAAGAACGGACCAAAGATTAGCTTTGGAGAGAAGCTGGAGCCGGGCAAAACAAGGCCCTCCGAGTCCGAGACTCCACCGTGCACACGGACATCCCAACTAAAAGCGCCTCGTGCCGCCGTGCCGGCTGGCCGATTGGCAGCCCAAAATCGCCCCGAAGTCCTAACGACGCGCATCATCTCGGCCTAAAACGCACCTGGCCTGCCCACCCAGACTGACCCAGGACCGCCCGTCCCATGCCGAGCCGAGGAGATGCGCGCCTCAAACGACGGCCCAGAGACGAGGCCCATGCATAGTAAGGAGGACGCCGAGGCCCCCGCTATTGGGTTCCGCTTCCGCACGGGCGCGGCCCGCGTGCGCCTCTCGTCTCCGGAAACGACCAGCTTATCCCCTCGCTATCCCCTCTCTCCTCCATTTCAGGGCAGCTCCACCGAGACCAGCGCAGCGGACCACCCCATCACCTCCTCCTCACCGCTTCTCCCTTCCTCTCCTTCCGCAGCGGCCACCACCGCGCTCAACAGAATGGAAGCGCCGGCTGCCGTCCCCACCTTCTTCTCCTCCTCTTCGTCTTCCACAGCGCCTAGACCCCACCGCCGCCTCCTCGCGAGCCCCGCCTTGGGGCGCAGCACCCGGACCCTGCTGCCACCACCCCGGGCCGTTGCCTCCTCCCGCGCGCCGCTGCTCGTCTCCCACCCGCCGCCTGCGCCCGCCGCGCACGCCAAGGTCGACCGCTCCGGCCGCTTCTGCAGCCCCCGCGCGGCCCGAGAGCTCGCGATGTGAGTGCTCTCTGATGCGCTTTTCCTTCCGTTCTTGCTCTGGTCTGCGCTTATGGCTGGCTGCAACCCGTTGTTGCAGGATGATTTCCTACGCGGCGTGCCTGGAGGGCACCGACGTGGTGCGGCTCTTCGACCGCAGGGTCGCCGCGAGAAGTGGTGAGCGAGCCTCTTAATTTCTTGCTGATTTGAATTGTTTCAGCAGCCACAACAACGGGCTCTGATAATCCGTGTGCACTGTTTAGTGTCCAATTGCTTGTTGGGATGCATGCTTCATTTCGTTTTACTATTAGTGAATTGCCGTGGAGTCTACTTGCAACATCAATGCACTGAACAACCGCCAATGTCTGGCCTTTTGTTAGATACAGGATTTCGGTTGTTACCGGTCCTCATTTTGTTCTTCTTTTATATATTTTTCCAGAGCCCGGCTTTGTTTTCAATAAGGTGTGCTTGCTGAGTTACAACCATATGAGCTTCGATGGGGGGCCTCTGGAGGTTGGGACGGAGGAGGAGGCTGAGAAGCTGATGAGTGAGAACGAGAAGGATTCAGCAAACGGTATCAACTATGACCACACAACTTCTTTGTTAAAATGTTAAATCTCATTGAAACTGGTGCTGCAACTTGATGGATATAAATTGGGGATATAGCACACAATGCAACTTGATCATATCATTGTGAGCCATGGGATTAATTGTATGACTAATTTTTGAAAAACAATGGCTCATATCAGAGGAGAGTTTGAGTTGCCACAAACAGGGCCGCACATGAGAAATTGGGGGCCATGTGCTAAATCTAAAATTAGGCCCTAAATCTAAGAGCCAATTACGAAAAAAATTTCATTAAATTTTATAAGTTTATAACCGTAGTACAATTTCTCTAGGAATTAGTCTCGCTACAAAACAAGTCTTGAAACTCTAAACTATTATCTAACTTTTACGTGAAACGCGACATCCTTCTAGCATTCCTTGAAATATTTGGGAGGAAGAGAATTAGGATGGGAGTAAAATTTGACAAGAAAATAGGAGTAGTAATTCTGCTGTGCGGCTACAAGGAGGAAATGAAGAGAGAGAAGAGAGATGTGAGGATTGGGGAAGTGAATGGGATGGCTGGATGGGGGAAGTTTCCAGGAAATAGCAATAAAAGGCTTGGCTAATACTGAATTTGAATAATGACTAGTACTACTGATTAAGGGTCAAGTAAAATTTGGGGGCCCCTAATTTTTTGGGGCCCTGTGCAGTTGGGCAGGTTGCACCTGCTTGATGTACGGGCCTGGCCACAAACAAACCACAAGGTCAGATTGCTCTATGAAGCAATTCGCAAACAGCAAAAGTTCTCCGGATGATCTCAAATCCTATCCTTGTGAACTTTTTAGAGAACTTGATTCATTGCTACAAACTAGATGTTAGGGTAGTGAGGCTATTCCTTGTAGGTGCTAGCATAAGGATAGAATGTGTGTTTTTATGCTTTAGATACTTTTGAGTATAGCATATGTGCTTTTTTTCAGCATCTTTCTTTAGGAAATATCATATACTTTGGTATGTTTAGCTTTTTCTTGTTGAACTTTTTCTTGGGCTAGTTCGAGTTGTAGCAAACTAAATATTATGTTTTAGGTTCTTTTCTATCATTGTACATATGTGTTATGGTCTAATATCTAGCCGAGGTACTGCAGCCTGTAGCAGCGTCTTACTGTAGCGCCGCAAATATTAGGTGGGATTTGTTATTTAGGAATCTATCTATTAGGTGTTTGGTATTATCTATGATTATTAGTTAGGCAAGTTATTATTATATTGGATTGTTAGAGATAAGTTTTCTTATAGATTATTTCTTAGGAGTAAGTCGGGTCATCCCTGTAAATGGGATAGCATCCATTATCAATCAAGCAAGAAATAAACAAAGTTAGTTCCTAACCAGTTGGCTAAAGATCAGAGTCTCCTTGTTTGTCGGGAAGAGTCTCGGCTGAGCTTGGAGGGCGATCCCTCGCCTCCCTCGCCAATCAGGCCTTAGAGCCTCGCTACCTCGACCGGGAAGAGCCCTGCCAACAGTTAGATGAGGGCGAGTGCTCTACCCTCGGTCCTCGGACCCGTACCCAACCAACGACCATAACATTTGGTATCAGAGTCATTCACCATAGCTTCCGGTGCCTTACCATCTCTCTTGGAGAAGTTGAAGGCTAACAATGAAGAGTAGAAAGTCTTACTTAACAACTTGATTGTTGCCCATTGGAGCTTCATTGATCCTTGTCTGCGTGACGCGACGTCGCCATCGTATCCTCTCGTCAACATGGGGCCACCAAGGACTTCAACCGTGGCTACCACCGCAGCTCGAGGATAAGCTGCCTCGCCACGAGGGGTGTAATGTTATGGTCCAATATCCGGTAGAAGTCTAGAAGATTGTGGCTTTGTAGCATCGTTAATCTTGTATGCAGTACAGATATTAGCGCGATTTGTTATTTAGGAATCTATCTATTAGGTGTTTGATATTATCTATTAGTTAGGCAAGTTATTATTAGATTGGATTGTTAGAGATAAGTTTCCTTATAGATTATTTTTTAAGGGTTAAGTCGGGTCATTCCTATAAAAAGGATAGCATGTATCCATTATCAATCAAGCAAGAAATAAACAAAGTTAGTCCCTAACCGGTTGGCTAAAGACCAAAGTCTCCTTGTTTGTCGAGAAGAGTCTCGGCCGAGCTTGGACGGTGATCCCTCGCCTCCCTGGTTAATCAGACCTCAGAGCCTTGCTGCCTCGACAGGAAAGAGCCCTGTCAGCGGTTAGATGAAGGCGAGTGCCCTACCCTTGGTCCTCGAACCTGTACCCAACCAACGACCAGAACAATATGTCAATGAGTACCCAAACACTAAAAGAAACCATAGGTTCTTGATAGATTTGTGAGTGAACTTAGCTTGAGGTTTTATCGAAAATGATAGAAAAATTTCAAGTCACTGATGTGAATTTCCTGCCTTGAAGCTAGGCGAATGAGTGGACCTTAAATTGAATATCTCTAAAATTGTGTGCACCCTAAAACTTGGCCTTTTAGTCTTAACTTGGCGTGCAATTCCTCCAAAGGTTCAAGGGACACATGAAGCCAATATCACCTATACATGCCCATTGCTTGACTGGCTGGCCAGCTTTCCTTTTTTTTTTTGTGATGCCAAGCGTTTGTGTACCACGATGATTACTATATCTAAGCTCCACTTTATCTTGATCATCCCATTCTATTTTTAGTTACATTTCAATTACACACTGTGATATGGGTCAAACTAAGCATGGCTGACCCTTGCTGAACTCAGAACCTTGACTGAATATTTTCAAGGGAAAATTGGCTACAGGACACTGAACTTTCGCTTCCTTCGCCGGTGGACATCCAAAAAACGTGGCTTCGCCAGAAGACACTCAAATTTCGTGGATTTTGGCCGTAGGACACTAAGGTGATTATTATATTATTATTCGTTGTTTCGGAGAGAGAAGCACTACCAAATGACCTTTATACCCTTCCCTCTATGACGAGTGGGGCCCGCGGTCATTGAAAGAAAACAGAGGAGGGTAACTGGTGGTTCGGGCTGGGATCAACGCCGACGAAGAGGTCAATGGCGGCCGAAGAACAGTAACAGTCGCGGTAGGCGGATTCACGGGTGGTGGCGGCACGACTCATGACGATCGGTGGCAGCCGGGCGGCAGGGCATGGCGGTGATGGCGGCACGACATTCATGGTGGTGGCGTCAAAGGGTGAGAGTGGAGGAGAAGGGGTGCGCATGAGCACCGACGAGTGGAGGGGAGCTCATGGGAGTGTTTGCCGGTGACGAAGGAGGGCCGAGACGAGCCAGCGGCAGTGACCCTGGGCGGCAAGGCGGGGACGACGTGGCGGCGTCGTTGGGGCAAACGGCGGTCCGAATCGAAGACTGGGGAAGGCAAAGGGTGGTGTGGGGATGCTCTAGAAGGAGTGAATCGGGCGGAGGCTTACCGTGCGAGGGGTATTGGTCGCGACGGCTTTGGGCGTGAGTGGGAGGCAGGGTTTGGCGGTGCTCCGGTGGCGCAATTCTTCAATTGATTGGGGATTCTTGCTTGCGGGGGCGTGGGACACGGCGTGACGCTGTTGGCCGACGATGGGGTTCACCGTGGCGGCGGGATTGGCAAGCGGCGCGTGGTGGAGCCGTGCGGTAATGGCACGACTTGAGCTTGCTTGCTCTGTGGTCTTCTTGGGCTTTCGGTAGGTAAGAGGAAAGGGGAGGAGAAGCCAGAAGGGGGCTAGGCAAGCTCAGTGCTGCTCTTTTGTAGGTGGGCGGTGGAGGACACAAAGTGGCGGCCAACATGGGCAAGCGGCGACGGGGAGGGAGAGCGGGCGTGAGCGGCTCGGGCCGGAAATGGGGAAGATGAGGGTGAAAGCAGATGGCGCGTCCCCGGAGCTCTGGTGGCAGGTCGAGGGGAATGAGGCGACCGCGCGGAGGCGTGTGCTGAGGAGGTGCTAGTGCACACGTCGGGGATGGCTAGAGCTCACTAAGCGCGGTGCTTGGCTCGATCAAGGTCTCTGACGACGAAGCGAAGCAAGCATGAGAGGAGGAAAGGGAAGAAGGAAGCCAGAGGAAGGTGGCCGGAAGGGCAAAATGGTATTTTCACTGGCCTTCTATCTCCCCTTTAGCCCAGATATATTATTGTATTGGTCTCAATGTCTTTTGGCAAAGAGCCACAAATGTTCAGTGTCTTTTAGTGAAGGCACGATTTTTGGATGTCCAATAGTAAAGGGTGACAAACTACAGTGCCCTGTAGCCAATTTTCCCTATTTTCAATTGAGAACAACCTGAAAATTGTTCGTCTTGTTGTTGAGTGTAGTAGCCTAGTAGGAGCTATTTGAAACAACAGAAATTGGCAAATTGCTTAGTGCATGCTAGTAAGTTACTCATTAGGTCTGTATCAGTTATGCGTACCATGACTGTATCCTGATAGTCCACATTACATATCTCATGCTAACTGTAGTGTGTGCATTTTCTTTTATTAATATTTTGTGAAAAGATCAGAGTATTTGGGATGCATTTGTAAAATTTGTTCCAATAATGTTTAGTTCTCGTACAAAGAATTTGACATAAGGTTGGTTGTCTTGTAATTCAGAAGCCGAAGTTCTTTCAGCTCCTCCAAAGCTGGTGTACAACAATTTTGTGTTGCGGTATATTTCCTTCTCATCCCCTTTCTGTTAAAGGCATATTTGATATATGTGAATATCTATATAATGCATATTCAGGTCTAGAGCTCTTGTAAGTATCTTTCTAATTAGATTTTTTTTTATTACAGACTGGCCCGGGATATTTTAGTGGCTGTTGCCAGTGGATGGGATCAGCATGTTGATATCATCGATAAAATAGTTCCCCAGAATTGGAAGGTTGGATACTTTTTATCCCAATGTTGTATATTGATCCATCAAATCCCTCCACATGTGCGTCAAGTTGTTCATATGTTTATCAGTTCAGTCAAAAGGCATTATATGTATAAACCATAGAACCTTGTAATTTTCCTGAACCGATCACAAAATACGGTAGTTCAAGTGCATTTATTTACTACTTCGCAGCATCAGACTTTCTCTGGTTGCTTTTGTCTCATCACTACAGTAAACAATCACTGGTGCATACCAGAAGTGACTGGATGGACATTTAGGACCATTTGTTGCTTTTGCCTCTTTTTTTGGCATTGCTTAGTCACTTGTTCAGTGTGATGGAGTCAGGTCCTTCATTTTTCTTTAAAAAAAATTGGGCATGATTCGTTTTATTCTCCTCTGTTGCGGTCCTTGATTTTCCCGTGGAGCATAGTATGTCTTATAGGCATCCCAACAATGAGCGAGAGATTCAATACATAAACTGAAGTGCTTGGCATGATTTCTGGTGCAACTACTTTATTGAAATATCTGAATTATTTTCCACCAATATTTGTTGACTCCCTCCTAAAGCTCATATAATTTTTTCTGAAAGTAAATTTAAAAATATGAAAGATAATAGACCGCTTGCTGAATTTTTTTGTCTATTCAATTTATCACCAGCTTAATTGCTGATTTACCCGGTTGAATTTTGCTTTCCAATTTGAGCTACATAAATGTTTTTTTGCTGATTCATTGAAAATTCCGTGGGCAGGATGAACCTGTTGCAAGGATCCTTGAACTCTGCATTCTTCATATTGCTATGGCAGAGATGACATCAAAAGGAACACCTCACAAAGTTGCCATTAATGAGGTTTTTTTCTCTCACCATCTCCTGCATATTTTAGTTTGAGCATATATACATATAAAGACATCTCTCTCCTCATGTCCATTGTTTTTCAGGCGGTAGATCTGGCAAAACGGTTTTGTGACGGGGGTGCTCCTCGGGTAATCAATGGGTGCCTTCGAACATTTGTAAAGGATCACATGAACATTGGCACTAGTCAGCCAGCCGAATCAAAAGCGTGAAGTTTTCACAAATACATATCGTACATCAGAAAGGTGGTTGAAACTTGAAATGACAGAAGCTTGGAGAAAACGCTGCTCTTTGGGGCCAATCGCCTTCAGTTGTTTTAAATTGCATGGTGGACCTGAAAGGAGGTAGTATGTTGGGCTCGTGGAAAGACAGGAAGTAGTATGCTGGAATTTTAACCGGTGATTACGCCAAATATACTGAGCTGTATGCGGATGAGTGATGACGCGCACTCATCCGAAGCTTAGCTAGCAATTGTAGGGTCCTCTAACCCTTGCTCCTGCTGAACCGTGGTTCACCGAGGCCGTGTCACAGGTGCTGTAAAATCTACTGCAATGTTAAGATTACGGTTTGCATGTTGCAACTCGTTTTCACAGTATTCTAACTCCCATGCTGCGTATTTCGAAAGGATCCGGATCATCTGCATGGACAGTGAGAGTAAACATTGCTCTGCCATACAAAAATACCGCAGTAACCGTGGGTAAAGTACAGCAGCGATTTTACCGTAGCAAACCCATGGTAGCAAAGCACCGTACCGTTCATCTCCGTCTTGATCGAACTGTAGAGATAGCTTCTAATACACATGAACTGTAGATACTCTGTATTAACTTCTTTAATGAGAGGATCCCAATCTATTTAGGAAGCGTTGAATTTACAAAAGATAATATGCAAGGTACATACATACATTGTATGATTATGGCCATCGTATAAGAGTTCTGCCAATTTCGTATTTTATTGGATAATAATATTCTACCACAGTCACAGGGACGGTGCAACAGTGCCACTGCAAGATAGATAAATTGCAAGAAATGCCACTGCAAGGTAGATAAATTGCAAGAAATATACTAATACATGAAGAATGTTTAGGGGGGCATGGACGTAATTTCCGAAAACAATTACAGTTAGTGGTGGCCAAATGGTCGCTCGGCACGACACGGCTCGTTTAGGAACGACCCATCTTGGCCTGCGAGTTAAATAGGCATGTGTCGTGCTGGCGAGGTAGCCAGGCATGGCCATCGGTCTTTCGTGCTGTGCCGGACCGGAACGAGCTCGTTAGTCTCGAAGTTTTTTAAAAAAATCAGGGGAAGAAATGAAAAAAGCAAAAAAATGTGTTAAATTCAAAAATACATATAAAATTTATAAAATATGATAAATATTTTGAAATATAATAAACAGCTTTATTAATATTCAAATAACCCGCTCTCTACCCTACGGCCTTCTCCCTTTCCCTCTCCGTAGCCGGGCCATGTCTGGCCACATAAATAGTGTAGATTGTACCGTGATTAGACAAAGGCACATAAATAATATAGATTGTATCGTGACTCAACAAGACCAACAGTGCCGGCCTCAAGCCGGCACGGCACTGTTTCCTGCAGTAGACGCTCACAAAACGCTCACGCTGAAAAAAAAAAATCAGGAATCCACCGTTTCCTGCAGGTCCCATGGGTCTGAACCCTAAAACCCATCACACCTATGGAGCAACCGCCGTTCCACCGACACCACGTCCCCACCAACACCGCTGCCCCACGTGTCTTCAGACCAAGACCTCCGACGCACAAGAACACCCACCCTGACCGGCTACAGCAGGTCATCCCGCTCCTCGTATAAAAGCGCGTCCACCGCCTACTCCCCGTCCAAGTATAACCAGCCCCACACGCATCCACCTCCTCGCCCACTCTCTCTCTCTCGCACACGCACCTCTCCCTCTCGCGAGACCCAGACCCGGCGGCTAGATAACCCTAGCCCTCCCCCTCCCCTCCTCCTCCCGATCTCTATAAAGACCCCAAATTTCGAATTCTTCCGCTAGTCTCCCGGCCCGCGCGCCTCTTCCCGCCCATTTCGGCCTCGATTTTGCCCGGATTGAGCTGGTCTGGTGGGATTTGTGTGGGTGGAATCGTCGGTTTCGGTGGTGGTGGCTGGATCATGGCGGAGGCGGCGCTGGAGGGGAGCGAGCCGGTGGATCTGTCCAAGCACCCCTCCGGCATCGTCCCCACGCTCCAGTAAGTCCCGGATCTGTGTGGATCTGCGTGGCCTTGGTGGGCGGCGGGAAGCTCCCGTCTTGGGTCGCGGGCGGGGTGGATGGGCACTTCTTGAGCTGTTCGGGTGTTTGGGGGCGGTCAGGGTTTGGGGCTGTGGCCTGGTTGGCTTCTTGGGTTGAGGGGAGGCGCTTCTTGGTGCTTTCTACCCGAGGTGGAGTGGTTAGTTTCGTGTCGCGCAGTTGGTACGTTTCTGTGGGTGTAGCAAGCAGTGGAAGGTGCTAGATTTGGGTTAGATATTGGGGTCTTGATGGTGCTTGGTGATGTCGACGAGCTTTGAAGTGGAGTTATGAGATCGGTGAAATTGGGAGAAAAGATACGAAGTGCAGTGCGGGTCTCTTGTCTGGTCTGAGCTCATGTTCTTAGTGTAGTTATCGCTCCAAATTGCTTGAATAACACACCGTTTTTTCAATCGGGATAATTGTCAAAATGCTTCTTTAAAATGCCATTAAGTACGATGCAATAGCCCATTTGCCCCATCTTATATTTGCACTTCGTTAATTTGCCCTTTTCGTTCAATCTAGGTTATGATGCACAAGTTGGGCAATTGGTTAGGGGAATAATCATTTATAGATTCAATTGTGCCTCGAATCTTAGGATTTGGATTCCTCACCTCACGGCTAGGGCTAAATGCGATGGCTATGAGCTGTCCAGAAGCAATGGGTGAGGGCTTGTGTGACTATGGAGTATGGATATATCTCAAGATTAGAGGGATTATATCTTTGGGGGATTTCATGGTGCTTGCGGGATTTAGGTGTCATGAGTTTACTCTCTTATTTCCGGTGTTGAGGTGATATTTGATTCATATTTATAACACCCTCTAGGACCTAACAAGTATAACCCATGTGATGCTGTAACTGTTGGTACGACTTGGACATTTTGGATGTTACATGGTCAAGAAAGCATAAATCAACAGCACACATTAGCATGTGGGAAAAAGTGAATGCATGTTTTTTCAGTGTAAAGTTCTAACCAATGCGTACCGACTTGATCCATGTATAACATCTTACACTTGTACTAGCCAATGTGTACAATCTTTTAATCCATGATGTAGTTACTGGTCACTTGGTGTGCATTGAAAAGCGTGGCATGCTTATGTTGTTGCTTTGCTGGATTGTTTATGTTATATTGCAGTGCTGGGAGCTTCTAGATAACATTTGTTTTGCTCTGTTATGACTTATCATTTTTTTGGTACTCCCATTTGTTTTGAATTGATGACAGGAATATTGTGTCAACGGTCAATTTGGATTGTAAATTAGACCTCAAAGCAATAGCTTTGCAAGCACGCAATGCAGAATATAACCCAAAGGTATGGTGATGGCTTGGTATGTTCTTGTGTTCCTGTTTTTACTTGGAAGGGTATTTTGTTTGCATGCCGCACTGTCGTCCCAGGTTTTTGTTACTAGCATGTAATATGTACAGAAGTCTGAACATTCCTATGGCCTTTCTATGTCCCAGGTTTTTGTTACTAGCATGTAATATGTACAGAAGTCTGAACATTCCTATGGCCTTTCTATGTTACTTCTTAGGACAATACTTAGCTAGCATCTGCAACCCTGGTCCTATGGGTGCATCTAGTTCTGTTTGTGGCTAATGGGTGACATGGCATGTGAGCTGAGTGCGGTAGTGCAGTTTTACTAATGTCATTTTGGGTAACTCTGTGACTGGCGTTAAATATGAGGTAAGATAGTGAAGATAAATCCTCCATACCTATCTTGTCCCATGTATAAGAACATATTTTCCTTATAAAATGAAATCCTAAATTGCCTGTTAAGTAGATATATATATTGTCTTGCTGTGCCCTTTGGACTTCTAATTCGTGCTGCACTTACCAGATAAAGCTTGACTTTATTGGGTGTTTGTGTAATTATATGTGATATGACTAATGTCTTAAACTGAAAGTAGGCCATTGAGTTTGCCCTCCAATAAGGCATATGTAGAAAAAGAGAGATAATATGCATATTGAGGTTGTAATAGTGGTGCGTAGCAACTTGATAATTCTGCTTTTTGTTGTTGCTTTGTTTTATGTAACTTTGTTTTTCTGTGCTACAATATATACTTTAGATTGCTAACTCTTCTCTTCATAAACAGCGTTTTGCTGCAGTTATCATGAGAATAAGAGAACCAAAAACTACAGCACTGATATTTGCATCGGGCAAAATGGTATGATTGTACTTCTTGTACACTTTAACTTGTACATGTTCGACTATTAGAATGCTTATTGGTTCAAGAACTGTTATTGCACCTATTAGATTGCTTTTAGTTTATCTTTTCAAGCACAGCAGGTATCACATCAATTTGTTATCCCTAATTTGTACTCTGTTAAATTAGTAAACATGCAAGTTGATTTTTGCACCCAGATGAAATTTGTTCTGATTTTCAGAGATGATTTGTTGTTGGATTGCTGTGTTATATACTTATATAATAACTGGACGAGTACTGATCTTTCTGTGAGTGGATAGTTGGCATCATCAAAATCTGCTGTTAACCCGTAATAAATAGAACCTATAATTTTGTACTGCTGGAAGGATAACTGGCAATGAAAATTTACTTGGGAATTTATTTGGATCATTCTTTTTTGGTTGTCGTCATTGACCTTACTAGCAACTTGGTTGGGAGTAAGTAAAGTTATTATTTCAAAGAAATGAACTTTCTTTAGCTTTTACTGATAGAGAAGTGCATAAGTTTCACAGAGAACTGCCATCTTGTATCTAGCCATCCTACTTATGTGGTATGTTGAATCAAGGAATATCTTATCGTGTACCAGGTCTGTACGGGAGCAAAGAGCGAACAACAATCCAAGCTTGCAGCGAGAAAGGTATCACATGGCTTCCTTCCATTTCGTTTATGCTGGCTGAGAAGTTTCTGAAGTCTTAACACAATAATGTTTATTTCCAGTATGCTCGTATTATTCAGAAACTTGGCTTTCCTGCTAAATTCAAGGTAACTAATTTAGGCTTGTCTAATTTTCACCTGTACTTGTGCTCTGACCAATTTCATTTTGTGCTATATCAGGACTTTAAGGTTCAGAATATCGTTGGCTCTTGTGATGTCAAATTTCCAATCAGGCTGGAGGGCCTTGCATATTCTCATGGTGCCTTCTCAAGTGTAAGTTGAATGATGCTATGTTTCTTTTAGGATCTTTCTCTCCGTCTATGTTTTAGTTAGTATTCTCAACTGTAAGTTGAATAATTTTTGCCTATCGTTTTGCAGTATGAGCCAGAACTCTTTCCTGGCCTGATCTATCGAATGAAGCAACCGAAGATTGTTCTTCTGATTTTTGTTTCAGGCAAGATTGTTTTGACTGGAGCAAAGGTTAGCAGTCTTTTATTGTGTATACCTCCATTGGCTATCCCTTTTCTTACATCTGAAACTACTGGTTTTCCAGGTGAGAGATGAGACATACACTGCCTTTGAAAACATATATCCTGTACTCACAGAGTTCAGAAAAGTCCAGCAATGGTATGCAATTTTTTTATGATGTTTTAAGTTTGCAGTGTGTGCTAGAAACTTTTGCAAGAATATCTCTTGTTTGATTGATAAAGTGTGTGTGTTAAGGTGGATACTTGCAACTTATAAGTACATTTTGGTCTGGGGACCTTCAGCATGTTCTTTATAGCAAAGGAACAATTGGATATCTGCAGCCTAAATAGTGATATACTGATATGTTGCATTCTTTAATATTATGATTGTACTGGTTAGTCATTATATGTGAAATGTATCCTCTGCTGTGCGGGCCAAGCAGCATGCGCTCATGCTGTTCTGACTTGTGAGCACCTAAACTGTTATTAAAATGAAGGTTAGTGAGAAGGTTAGGCAATAGTTCATCTTGGGGAAAGTTGAATTTCCCACTGCCGTCATCTCAGATACAATAATACTGTGTGATTGACTGATGGGTGGCTATCCTTTCCTTCGTTTTTTTCCTTTATTGGTTACAATTTACCTTTTAACATTAGGAAGAACACATTTAGAAAAAAAAAAACTAATGATTTCTTGCTTCTTCCTGTTTGCAGATAACTTATCAAAGTCACAACTACAAGGTCCCTTGAGATTTTTCTGTCTTATGAACTTTGACTGCTAATTTTAACTGTACATATAGTCTGGAGGAGCCTATAGCATCTTGTAATTTATGTGAGCTTTGATGTGTGCGCGTGTTGTGGTTGGGTGGATATGTTGCGGGGGCTGGCGGTGACTTATCCATGTTCGTTATCATGGGTCTATTTGAGTAGAGTTTATGTGACCTGCACAGAAGACATGCAAAGCCCATGTGGCTGCCGCGTTCGCCGAAACACTAACTAGACATGGGAAATTTTGCGCTAGTTCGTGTCTCTGAGGCTACTGTCTTTTCTGAGTACTTTACAATGCTTTGCAAGGCGTCCATACTTTTGTATGCTGTACAATGATGAGAAGGCTGACTGACGATGTCTAATTGGGCAATGTTTATGTACCGCTGTAACCATGTAAACGTATGTCGATTGTCTATTGTACTTGAGATGTTTCAGCTTCTACGACAGTGCGGATTAATCCTGTTTATTACCCTTTTCGCGGTGAAACCCGTCTTCCTGTTCGTTATGGTCGTGTCCTATACCGGACGGTTTAAGAAATGAGGACGTTTATGTGTTTGGTTGAAGGGATAGAACCAATCTATCATAGATGAGATGGTTTAACTTTATAGAATATTCATTGGAGATGCTATATCAACTCATTTCGAAAAATCGGCGAACCACGTCGTTCTGGTCACATTTGCTCACGTGGCTTCGTTGGATTTGGAGTTAAAAAGAAATAGATATGTATTTTTGAACACTTTGAATTTTTAGGTTTTTATCGGTGTTGATTCGAGAGAGGTGAAAGAAAAGAAAAGGAAAAAGAAAATAATCCGGATGTGACAAATTTTTTCTATTTATTAAAATGGGATGTGACAAAATTGTTCTACTGAGATATAATCATTAAATTTGTAGCAATCAAAATACAACCTTATTCATCAAACTAAACACCATCTTAAACCATCTAGGATCATCCTATCCAACCAACCAAACAAACAAAATTATGTATCATCATATCCTATTAATCAAACAATATGTTTATATCATCTCATTCAGAATCATTCTATCCCATTTACACGGATTCATCCAACAAAACGCACACTAGACAGATTGGGTGCTATTGGTTTGGCTTTATGGTCGCTTATAGACTTCCCGTATCAATGCGTTATAGATTCTCTACCTGTTTAATTTCTAGGCCAAGTGAAGAAAAAAGGATGGAATCCTACGTTTCAAAATAGCAGATGCAGCACTAGCTGTGTTGTTTGTAATGCACAAACGTTGTTCGGATCGAGCGATTGTTTGGTGAAAGAATTTTGGGGGGAAATTCCTTGCGTCACAGAGATTTGCTGCACGGTGGTATTCAGCTCAGCACTGAATTTCATTCACATGCCACTGTGTTCCTTGACTAGTGCTGCATGTCAGGCCTCCTTGCTTTTCGTCATTGGTGATCCCACTCATGGTGCTGCCATGCCTGCTTCACTAGCTAGAGTAAAGTGAAGGATAATATTTCCTTTTTGTTTTGGTAAAGCGACGGAGAAAATTAACGGTGCCGACCTCTCTCCTTCTTTTTCTCGCTGTAATCATGAGAATGCTGTTTTCTTTCGTTGCGCACGTACGTATGGTTCCTACTTGCTTCATTCTCGTCGGCAACCTGGGATAGGCATGTATGTATATGGCACGATTCACTCATTGAGGCTTCTAAAAAGAAAAAAGAAAAGAAAAGAAACAAGTTGGTGACGGAGACCGGTGCCGAAGACCCTCAAACCTAACTCTGGCCGATACGTTAATAGGCAGATGCGCTTGTACTTCTACTTAATTTTTCATGTGTCTTTAGAGCACCAAACACGGCGACTCTGCTATATATGGTGGATCAAACCGTTTGTGGCTTAGACCTTGAGTAGTTCCTCTGCCACAGAGGTATTAGTGATTGGCATGCAAGGTTCAATTCCTTGCGCATGAACACATGCAAATAAACCTCACCTTACGTTGATACGGGTTTTAGCCGAATTTTAAACAAAAGTTAGTGGAATGACGTTTTCGACTTTTTAAAATCGAGATACTAATTTGACCGTCCCATTTTAGCATCATATATTCATTACAATAAAATATTATGAAAGTATTTTTCATGACAAATTCACTCATAGCATTTTCATATATCCAAACCATTCTAGCCGACCAAAATTAAGTTGTTTTGACTCTGCGCATTCTAGGACGTTGCTAGTACTAATCGTCAATTCTGCCATGCATGCATTGCACTGGACTACTGCTACCAGCTAGCTAGCTAGTACTAGCGCGCCTAGTGTCTTAACAGCGCTGGCCAGCAATTAATAATTATTGCCAAGTAACATCGATCACGTTGCTTGCACCGGCGCAGGCCTTCAACTGGCACTGCAACTTGCAATTAACCATCTGATTACCCCGTTGACAGATGCGCAACTAAATGAAGATGGGAACTAACGCGTCTCATCCTGCAGATCGATCTAGTCACTGCGTGCGGGGCCCGGCGCCGAAGAACTGGACGCTGAGGTCGTACTGGTTGGCGGCGCCGTCGCCGTCGCCGTCGCCTCCTCCCCGGCCGGACGGGGAGCCGTGCTGGTGCGCGCCGTCGTAGACGACGCGGAGGCTGTTGCCGGGGTCGCGCGGGTGCCACTCCACCTTCTTCTTGGCGCCGCACCGCTTGTCCCGGCACCGGAAGTAGCTCCTGCATGCGGGCGCGCGCGCGTAGTACGCACGCCCATCCAGTCCGACAATCAGAAGCATGCATGCTACGTGTACGCACCAATGATTTCTTCGACATGCACGGCTCTTCTAAAGAATATATACGTATATATTCTCATGGGTAATTACCAAACCCTACCAACAAGCCAGTGCAGTAATTCGGAAAGAGCAGCTGGGTTAACTAAACACTTTTGCTAGCTCCTAGTTGACTGATTTTTTTTTTTAAAAAAAAATCTCAATCACCTACAATTGACAGGTGATCTAACATACTGAAGAAAGTAACTGAGTTTTAAGAAAATTTCAGACAACTGTAGCTTAGCCGGACCCTTAACTAATTTGATTAGCGGCCATCACATCGACCTGATCGAAAGAGTTGATGCACGGGGAGGGAGGTCAACACTGATGGTGTGATTAGTAATAACGGCGTATACATGTATGGATGCATGCATGTGTGGCGGATTCATGAACAGATCGATGGATATAAGTACTACCTGATTTTCTGGATGTTTTTGATGAACTTCTGGCCGTACTTCTTCCACTCGTACCCATCCTCGGGTATCACTAGCTGCCTGCCGCTGCCGCCCGTCGACGTCGCCTGCTCCTCCTGATCATCGTCTTGATTTCTCTCTCCTCCGCTTCCTCTGAATAGATATCAAATTTAGCGAAACCCAAATTAGATGTCGATTCTTTTGTGCGAATATGCATCGTATACATATATATGGCACAAACCTCCCGTTTAGACGCTTTCTATATATAGACGTTTTATGGTGAGGGGATTCATTCAATCATCTATATGTAAAAACATTAATTGGCAAACTAGAAGAACCAGCGTAACCTATTTGCAGCAAGACATGTGCGTGAATGATGTCCTATGAAAGGGACAATTTCGTTTTACTAGGCCGGCCGGCTAGCTTGGGAAATAACATATATACCAAGCATCCATGTACATATCTGGATTTATGTCGACCATAACTCCATGCTGGTCCATATATATGAAAAAGCTGAAAAATAATGGTGAGGACAAAGTCATGCTAATTAACCCTAAAAACAATTTGGACCAAGGCAAACTTCAAAACAAGCTGGATGGATAGCTATGATATAAACACTTCTTACGTATTGCCTTCTTCTTATCCACCTTCCTTCTGCCTTCCATTTCAATCTTCCTTCTACCACACACCCACTTGGAGAATAGAGGAGCAGCAAAAATTCAAGAAAGTGTTTACCAATTGCATAAAAACCAAAGTTAATCATTCACAGCCATTTGGTATGCATACAAAACTGCAGGACACGGTGTTTTTTTAATATAAAAATGTAAACTATTAACTAGTGATCATGCGTGTGTGTGTATATATATATATATACACTCCTTGTCTGATCAAGCTATGAAATTAACATACCCAAGTTTACAGAAACACATCCCTATTAATTAATCACATTGATTTTCAGTAGGTGTAAGCCACTTCCAAATTTTACTGGCATACACTTTTATTTAGAGAACCAGGAAAGTAGGAATCACCCTACGTAATAGCGACACGGGAAAAGGAGCGCATCTCTGGGCCTGACATGACATGAACAAACTAAAGGAAGCTCAGAAGAAGCTAGAGTATGCATACGCTTACACAGAGGGAGAGAGAGACGATCTTAATATTTTGAGAGAACAGAGAGAGAGAGAGAGACAGAGGGAGTGAGGAGAGAGGAGAGAGGAGAGAGGAGAGAGTAGAGAGTAGAGAGAGAGCGCCATACATTGTGGTAGGCTGTGAGGTTGAGGCCATGGAGAGACGCTGGTCACCGTACGTGGTACTCCGGTACTCGCATGTTGTTACAAGCTAAGTGAATGGGTGCATTGATCTGTGAGCTTTCAGAAGAGTATGCGAGAGAGAGAGAGAGAGAGAGAGAGAGAGAGAGAGAGAGTAGAGTACTAATGAAGCTCTTTGGCAGCTGGTATATTTATCAAAGTTTGGTCAAATGGAAGCTTCCCAGATGCGACGTTAACGTCGTCATGACGAAGTAGAGAGCAAAATTTGGGGTTCACATGCTGTGCTACCCAACTATACTACCTCTCTCTTGGAGACCAATGAAACCATTGCGATCGATCTCCTTATACAAAAAAAAAAACACATTCCAACGATCCTTTTCTACTAACGTCCTCTGTAAAAGTTTTTTTAATAAACAAGGTAGGATTAATAGAAGAAGATATATAGAGAGTATAACGCCAACAGCTCAACAAGGATAGAGACATCACATAAGCACCATAATAGCAACAAAGACCACCTAAGCACCCAAGTCCGCTGAAAAAGTTAGCAAGAGGAGCACAGGAATCATCGCAGACAGCAGCGCCTGCGCCTTGAACGACAGCGGTGGCTCGCCGGAGTACACCGCCTGCTATTGAGATCTCTACCCAAGGCATGCTTATCGGACCGTGGAATCCCTATTTTTGTTTCCTCTCTCTTTACATTAGGCATTTTCTTGGGAAGTTTAACACGGTCGTCAGAGTGAATAAAATCTCCCACGAAGATTATTTCCAATCTCACCTGCAGGAGTAACAGTACGTTGATATATACACGTGGATTTTATCACAGCATGCACTCGTATGCTAGGTAAGACAACACTGGCTCATGGCACATGATCGATACTAAATAATCGTATCCACCCAACACATAATCGATGAAAACGCACGTGCTATTGATTTCGTTGTCCTTATTGAGCCGTAGGATGCTCAGGACTCGCAAGTTTTAGTTACCACCGTCGCACGCACGCACGACAGCTTTTGTCCGCAGCACACGTATAGCAGTGACATCCATCAGGCATCTTCGCTGTCAGAAGAAGCTAGCTGATGGATCCGATCTAGCTTAATTCGGCCGTAACGGCGGCCATGGCCGTGGGCTTTCCGTTAATTAGCGGAGACCGCTCTCCCACCCGGACGCGTGCGGGACGGGGAGTACGCGCGGCCGCTGACGTTGCCCACGCTGCGTCATCGAGCCGGTCGTTGCAGGCTGGCTCTTGTTCCGAGAAGCTGCCTTTTGCTTATTTGGCCGGCCGGCTTGGTGGTTTCGCCGCTGGATCCGACGGGTTTCGCTTCGGTTTCGGCGTTGGCCGTGTGAATCTTCATCGTTGATGGTCCCGTCCAACAACTTATGATTAGTGTGTATTAGTTAGTTAGGAGCTAGATAGACTGTACAAACCCACGCCATTTGTGATGGGTCAGGGTGAACCTGCATGCTACTTGACTAATTAGAGGTGTTGGCAGCTAGCAAATGTTTAAAAATGAGCAAAACATCATTTTCCACGTTTTAAACTGATTGTTGTGCAATTCACGCGTTCCAAACCGAAAACTGCTCCTTTCTTGTATTAGGGGTTAAGGTTGAACAATTTATCAACAATTAGGAATGAAACCTTGTTAGAAAAGACACCACATAAACGAAGATAATCAAAGAACTAAAGACACATTTAACATGGATAACTTTTGCGGGAAAAACCCCATTCGTGCATCCGGCGATGATCAACTATACGAGGAGAGCTATAAAGCAGAGGATTATACAGTGAGGTGTATCTCTAATCACGTGCTTCTACAAGGGTATATATATATGGGGTACAAATTAACTCAATGTTGAATACGGAAACAAATCCAAACAGTAAGCTAATCCGTACCGCCCGCACCCCTTGAATCCGTAAGCCCTCCGCTTCCACAAACCATTCTTCCATCTTCATCGTCAGAATTTGGATCACAGAATCAACACCCCTTTACATCAAAATAAATAAATCAATCAATCAACACCCCTTTCTAACTTTTGCCACAACCAAATCCTGCCGGAAGTATAATTGCTCGTTTGGACAATCATCTTCACTTATGGGCATCTTGAAACTGAAGGCCAAACATGTTGGGGGTTTATTGAGCTTATCCTATAGACATAATTAAGCCAGCTGCAAGTACGGTAAGGTCAATCGATGTAGGCTTAAAAGTGTGAAGTTCATGTGTAGGTTTTTGCAAGCCTCACCAAAATTTTATGGTTTGCCGACTCACTACGTGCCCGTCTTGGTCTCCCCGAAAGTGCCAACCAATGGAAGGACGAGAATAGTATTACCCCCATTCCAATACCTTTTATAACGACGTAAAAGGCAACCGAAAAAAAAGGAGAGAACTTCTAGTGCCGACAAAGACTGATGTACTAGTCTCCATGGAAACTAGTCGCCTTTCGCTTTCGCATGATAAATCGAGCTCTCGAAGGAGAGGGGAAACACAAAAATAAATCAAAGTCAGTAAAAATTCCATTCAGTAAAAATTCCATTCAAACTAGCTAGTACCTAGTAGTCGCGTCCATGTCAGTGTCAGTTTTACTCTTCTTTCCTCCGTTGTTTCCTTTTTTCTCTTCCATGCAGTCGTCTGCTCGTGCTGCCCTGCCGGCTCGATCTGATTCTGAACAAAGGCTGCTAGCTTCGTCGTTGCTACTCGCTACCGCTTTCCCGCGTGACACTGACGGAGAAATGGCGGAGAAGCTCTGCGCGAGTCTCCTCGGAGTCAAGCAGGCAGGGCGGTCGGTTTCTGCTCCCCGAGCGACGCCAGTGCCGCAGCAAGAGTGACAAGAAGGCGATGGAAATTTCCTCTCCATCGTGCGTTGATCGATGCTGGGGTGAGCTAAAAGGGCGCTGTCCTTTTGTTCTTCGTCACAAGAGGACACAAGTGTCCTAGGTCGCGAGTCGTCTAGCAAGTCGTTCGCGTTGTCCTGCTATCATCCATGCCGACTTGATCCCGTGCGCAGCTGCACTACTGAAAGTGAAAGGAGACCAATTGGGCAACTGGACGTTGGGAATAATCACCTCATTTTAGTTCAGACTAACTCGGTCAGAATCGGTATAAAATTAATGGCAATAAATAGGACGAAAAACTTACTGGGATTCATAGTTCTAACACCCTAATTTTTGTAACAAAAAATCCTGAGAGGGAAAATGTGGGATTTTTAAAACTTTTTATGCAATGATGGCCTATTTGAATTTTTGGAGAGTTATTTGGAGTTTTGACGCATTTTGAAATTCTCAAAATCAATTATTAAAATGCAAATTGGTTAAAGTCAAGAAATCTGAAATTAAATCGAATTGATATTTGAAATTGAATCTCCAAATCAGAAGTATGAATGGGAATTTGAATTTAAAAGCAAAGGAAATAGAAAATGATTTAAAACCTCAAATTTAGTTTGGGCCAAAACCCCAGCCGACCCAGCCCATCTTCCCTTTTTTTTTCTTCTTCTCTTCTTCCTTAATTTTCTTGAGCCGGCGCCTTTCTCTTTTCCTTTCGTTCTGGCCCAGTCGCGTTCGGCCTCCCTTCCTCCTCCCGGCCCAGTTGGCCCAGCCGCTAGGCCTTATCCATCCCTCCCGGCCTCTGTGCTCGCCACTGCCACATGCCCACGTCACCGCCGCCACGTCACCCGTCAGCACCCACTCCCTGATTGCGCCAGCGCGCGACCCGCTCCCTCTGCGTCGCGTAGACCATCACCACTGACGCCACATCCTACTGCCCACGCCATCGCATCAACCCCGCAGCTATCACTCAGCTCCCTACCCCTTTAAAGCCCAGGTGAGCTACGTACAGAGCTCGCCTTCACCTCTACATCATCCTCCACTCCTCCTCCTTCTCCCATGTGCACAGAAGCAAGAAGAGCGCTCGGAGCTCCCGAGCTTTGTTTTGGCCGCCACCGTCCTCACCGAGCCACTCCGGTCGCTCGGGTAAGCCCCTGCCGCTTCGTCTTGGCATTTCGGGCCCACCTTCTTCCCCTCTAGCTCGTGCTCACCTTGTTCCTTCACCTTTCTCGTAGTATCGGCGCTGCCCACCCCATCTTCTTTCTCTCTGTCGACCAAGCTGACTGCACCACCCCACCTCACCACGTCGCGCTGACGAATCGGGTGAGCTCTAGCCTTGGCACCGTGACCATAAGCTTCACCTTGGTCTCCTCTGTCTGGTGCTCACCTTCTTTCTCCCTTCCTCCCATAGAATTACCCAGAGCACCGCCGTCTTCTTCCTTGGCGCCGTCGACCACGAGCCGCATCAAGTCTCTCACGCATCCGGATGCCACTGGACCGTCTTCACTTGCAACGTACCCAATTCACTTAGTGCATCACTTGCACCACTTTGCCTCACAAGATCCTAGATCAACTTTGCCTTCTATGGTTCTTGTCCATCTCGCGCCTTGCTTGAGCCCAACCATTTCACCTGACATCCATGACCATTCTAAATCTTGGTTCTTCCAACCAAGTCTTGGTCCTCCTTGTCGTTGATCATAGTTGACTCCAAGCTATCTACACACAAATAGACTAAGCAATCATTTTTGGACACAAGTTCTTTACAACTTGACCAATATTAGTCCAAATATGCAATATGCAACCTATATGGATCAATCCAGAACTCCTCAAACCAAACAAAAAACTCAAAACCTAAAAACCTACTCAATGGAAATAGGACACCGTATCGGTCTGACAGCACCTTCCATGGCGGCCAGATAGCCAACCATCGGCTGTCTGTCGAACCTCGGGCATCGAATACCCGAAGCCCTCGTGTGTGTACCATATTAGTCCCATAATCAGTGGTTAGTACACATATCTACAACATTGATAATCACATCCATACAATTTATACATACAATATGAAATAAATAGGACATTAAATTTAAGCGTTTACATAACAAATTTACAATACACGGTCGACTGGCCAAATTAAAGCTCAAGTATCAAATGTAACAGTGGAAGCATAGTAAGTAAAACCCAAAAGTCCAGTCTTGTGCCCATCCATACCCTCAGACAATCGACAAAGACAAAACCCTAGCAAGATCCATCACCATACCCTCTGATACCGGGTGCGAAGAAGGCGTCATCCACAATCGGTTCATCCTCATACCCTGATCAACAATTTAAACAAGATTGAGTATATTTTGTACCCAACAAGACTTGTAGTATATCATAACATAATATAAATGCAAGGCTATTAAAGGATGAGGCTCTACGCTACAAGTTATTTTAAGAATTAAGCAAGTTTAATTTGCAACGTCCATATGTAATAATTTGCAACGGGAATTCCGAAGAGCAGTTGACATGTAATGAAATAACGAGTATGAAACATAACAATAGTAAATTGACAACCCTACTCGGTTTTGATCATCATTTCATTCTCAGTCATAGACATGACACTCATGTTAACAACAACAAAACCATCCCAACATTTTCCAACAATACCGTTTTTGCAAAAAAGTAGAGACTATACCCGGTGAAACGACACTTAGCACGCTCATGGCCGTGAGCACAACTATTTAAATAGATTTACACTCTGTAGAGGTATACAACTTTACCCACACGATACAATATCTCTAGTTTGTTTGGTATCCATCGACACCACCGCTCGCAACATGTTAGTAAGCAGTCTAGAGTTCATAATGCAGCCTTTACATCACCTAGTCCTAACCTTGCACCAGCCCGTCGAATGAAACAACATGCGGTGCCCCGTGTCATTACCCCGAAGGGTAATCACACTTAAGCATACGGATTACTATTCGTATGCCCGGTAGGACACCATTCTGATGAATAGTAAGTCTTACCAGAGTTAACGCAGCAGAACAATAAAATAAAAACTATTCTTTATTATAACAGTTAGTCACGCAAGGCTATGGTCTTACAAGTATTTAATTACAATGGAAAAATAAATCCCCTAGCTTGCCTGCCCTGTTCCACCGGTCGTCTACTCGTCCCACTCACTGAATATGGCGTCCACCTCGCCCTGGTCCTCATAGTCAGCGCCCTCGCCTCCTGCGGTCTTTGTGGTACCTGCGTGTCCTTCATCCCACTTGGGATAGTTCCCGACCGGACTAGGATTTAACAAAGAAGAATAATAGTAAGGATGAGTACTAGTGTACTCAGCAAGCATTAATAGCAAAAATGCACTGGATGATTCATCTCTATTCGTTATCACAATTTCTAGTTCATCTCTTTTTTCTGAAAATAAATAACTCATCAAAACTTTAGGTGGCAAGTTTTAATACTGAAAAGACTACTTGTCACTCGGAGAGAAGATAGGCCCCTAGCAGTTCCCGTAGATTCCAATCCAGAAAACATGCATGAATTAATGATTTTATTTAGCACTACGCAGGCTTGTACCACTTTACCCATAGCTACTCTGAGCTCTCTCTGAGCTAGGTCCCCTGCATTTCCTTTGATGCGGGTTCGAGTTCAGAATACAGAACGTTTTCGAGGTTACATAATTAAGTCTCCACTCATTACTTTCAGTCGGTGCTAACCCTGTCATCCACCGAGTTCCTGTAATGTTGGTTGGGGCAGCTTTCTCCTGCACCTAACACTCCACCGTGCGGTACTCTAGCGCCTTGGATTCCCCCAGCTTCTGGACTTTTTCTATCGGCCCCTGAGTTCATCATCCATAACTCAACCCATGTAATATTACTTACCCGATGTGGAGAGGATAATGACGTAACAAGGTAGCATTTTCTGTCCGTCGAAACAAAAAAAAATGGTTGGTACTTAAATACGGCCTCTAATATGAGTAAGAGTTTTGTTGGTCCTTATATATTAACCATATGTAAAGGGTCCCACCTCTTCCCTCATCTATTTGCTGCCACGGGCCCCCCTTTACCAACCATAATATTAACTCTTGCAGTACAACGGTTCTCTCCCTAGCTGTACCGCCCTTTTCTCATTTCTCATCTCATCTCTTTTCTCTTCTTTCCTTTTCTCTTTTTATCCGATTTGAATTTTAGACATAGTTTTGATGCATGTATATATATATGATACAACAAAGTAATATTTACATTTAATATAACTAGGTTGATGTTCAAGAGGTAAGCTTGCCTTCATGGTCGTAGAAAAGATCAGCGTCGACAAAATCCGGATCAGCTACTCTGGTCTGCATTAGTTCACCCTCTGCAAATATACGACTACACGAATAATAAATAAATAAATACTTAGTTGTTTTTGGGTGCTACTTGGCGTACAATAATTAGTTGATTTTTTTTGTCAGTAGAATTTAATTTAATAACATTTTTTGGACCCCCGTTAGGTTAGCACTCTCCAACCGCAGTTGTTCTAGGTCTACTGGCTCTAGAATCGTTGGTCGCCTATATTCGGGTTTTATTGCACGACAAATAAAATTACTACACGTACTCGCATGCAACTAGGTTTATTTAATTTTTACGCATGCAAATATGTCTGATCGATTTTACGCCGGTGTTGTTTAACTTGATTATTCTATCCTGATTAAATTATTTCTAATGCTTCAGATAATTTGTCTAATTAAATGAGTTCTATTTGCAACTAATTTTGCTATATAGCCTCGGATTAATTTTACACATTTTTCCACTTTTAATTTTCTACCGGTCGGTCTATGGCTAATTTTTCCGCAAGCGGCTTATAAATTTATTTGGTCTAACGTATGCACGGTGTCGACACTTAATAATATTAATGCTCAATTTTACTACGAATTTTTACTACTACAAATCCTCAACGTAATTTACCTTTTTACCCCTTGCTTAAATCCTAATTTTCTACCCTTTTTTTTCTTAACTTCTCTTTCTATTTACCACTTTCTCTCTCTACCCTATTTGTTCTCTTTCTCTTCTCTACCCACTCGGATGAACATCCCCTGGCCTCCTATCCTCTTATCCTTTCTTTCTTTTCCCCACTTCATCACTTCCTCTTCTCCCCCATCATTTCTTCCTGGGACTTGCTATGGTTGAAGCCATTGCGCCATGGGGGACTTATGGTGCCACCTCTGCCAGTTGGCTTGGCGCCACCCCAGCTGCTCCCTGCTCGCGCCTCTACTGGCGCCTTCCCCTCTGGCTCCCGGTCCGACTCCTCCTCTTCGGCCTTTAGCTCATCAGCGACTTGCCACTACCGGCTCACCCATGACCAGTGCCTCCCCTTGGCTCATGCCCCGCTCCTGCACTCGGCCCCGCGCCGGCTTGCTCCTCCCTCTGCGCCACCGGCTCATGCGGCTCGCCCGGCTGTTGGCTGCTCGCCTCACGTGCTGTGCTCGGCCATGGCTCGGCCGCATCTGCGTTCCTTGTCCCTTGGCTGCTCCCGGCTCGGCCCGGGTCTAGTCCATCCTCATTGGATTTGGTCCCCTCCCCTTTTTGGTTATTTTGGTTTTTATGAGTAGTCTTAATTTATTCATTTTGATTTGTGATGCTAGTTGTTCAGGCATGGTGAGGTGTGGGAGGTGGACTACTCGGTGCTAGCTATGGTGGGGTGCTATCGAGGTATAACATCCCCTCTCTAATGCCTCTACCTCTCTTGCTCTGTGATGTGTTGGATGGATACAGCTAGTGAGGTTATGGTGGTATGTGTTCTTTGTGCATGGTTGTGATGTGGTTTGGATGGGGCAAAATATCAGTGGGGGAAAGAGATGGGTTACCTTTGTTGGGCTTGGTCGGTTTTGGGAATGGGTTGGTAGTGCTTGCTGATGATCTGGTGATGGTGCTCTCCCTGTGTTCTTGTTGGTCGCCTCAGTCCTCAGTGGTTGATGCCGGTTGTTGTCATTGCTTGTCATTCCCATTCCATTGTCTTCCCCATCTCCCTTGTTCTCCTTTCCTCCGGTTGCTTTCTGTGGGTGGTGTGCTTTGGATGATGACAAGAGTGGGTTGTGCTTGGCTTGCTTATGCTTTGAACTGGTTGGCAATGGGGGCTTGTGCTTGGGTTTTGCTTGCTCCTGGTTGTTACCTTGTGGAGGTAGTAGTGTTTGGCTTGTGCTTGTGCTGGCTTTGCTTTGGTTGTGAATGAATGAAGGCTTTGTGTTGGCTTTGGTTGAGGGTGTAGGCTTATGAGGCTTTGACTTGCTCTCAGCTTTGCTCTTGGTTGTCTTCGGCTGGGAAGGAATGAAATGCTTGGGAGGCTTTGTCTGGGGGTTGAAGGGCTTCGGGTTTGCTTTGGCTAGGAAGGTTTATGTGAGGGAGGTGCTCTCTGCACTATTCTGTGACTTTTCTACTACGGCTGGTAAGTTAGTAATACGAAAAGTGAGTATTGGGCTAGGTGAAAAGGAATGTGACATTGGTCCATCAGGCATTGTCGAATTCTTCTACGGTCGAGGTAAGGTGGTATAACGTGGGTGTCGAATTCTAACAATTGTCGGGTGATGAATCCTATGAAAGTGAGACAGTGTCGACTAACTTAGGTTGGTCTGAGAACCTCGGTGATCTTCCTGAAATCTGACGGCAATCTTCTTTATTCTAATTTCTATTTATAGCTTTTGGTTTTGCTGCAGTTCTATTGGTTGTTGGCGGTCGGTGAAAATGTATGCAGGGTTTTGGATTGGGTCGAGGAAAGGGTTTGACAGGTAGTGATATACGAACGAAGATTCAAGGAAGGCTTCGGTGACATACAAAATGCAATGCAAGATTTTATTCTTTTCTTCTGTAATGTATCCAAAGTTGTAACTTGTATTCTGATCTGATGTAATTAATTATTGTAAATATTTCTCGTAATCTATTCAGAGATTGTATTATTGTTTTATTTCTGCTTGTAACACATTCTTGTAAATAACTCTAATATTAATCGATGATTTATTCTTGTGGCAATAATTTATATTGTAAATTTCGTCGATGCAATCCTGATAGTATCATCTTGCATGAATTTGTTTGGGGATGTGTTCGCTATTACTCCGTGTTTATATTTCGTTCTTGTTTAAAAGAATTTTATTTTACTGCTAATTACCGCTTATCGATGTTTAGATTAGTTTAATTTCTCGGGTTCTCACACACCATCACTTCAGCTAGTTACCCCTCGTCTCAGTGAGGTATTCCCCATTGTATCACCAAGCTTTGGTCTCGACACCTTGGTGAAGGGAGTCTCTTTGAGCAAACATACTCAGATATGCTCGTACTACTGCAGCCTACCAACATGCAAGGCTAGACCTAGATAACTTAATTAGCTCAGACCGCCCCAGTTCAACCGTGGGGTTGTACGCTTACGCTTAGGTTGTATACACCGGCGTTCGGTCCTTAATCGACTCGGCCGAGGATCTCCCCCTATCTATACGCGAGATACACCTCTCACGTTCATCAGTTCATAATATAACTCGCCCGCGTCAAAGACTAAGTTTTTTATTTTCATTTTTATACAAATTAACAGAGGTAAGCCCTCTGGACCAACATTTCAAATTCTCCAAAATTCGTACTCAATTTCCATCAATTGTTCAATTTTTGAAACTAGAGCTCGACTAAGCATCTCTTCGATATTCGCAATCAAAATACCCAAATTGGCATTAGTTACTGCCAAAACCATATCCTAATGGCTACAATAGTAGGATGACAAATTCACAAGGAGGATTCATGCATTAAATAGGAATTTTTCTACTGTTACCCACAAATATAGTAATTTTAACCTAACATACATGTATGCATAATAGATTTTGCAAAACGAAGTAAAATAATTGAAATAATGGTATCAACATGGTCAAAGGGGGTAATTTCCTTGCTCTGGTAGCTCTAAGTATGAGGGTGACGGATCGTCGAGAAGTTCGTTCACGTTTCCGACATCTATTCGAAAGAACCGAAAACAAATCATAAATAGTAAAATAAACTAATAAGCAATGAAATACAAATATTTTTTTTTGCATGTTTAGACATATAATTATTTCATATGAATTTAGAGAAAAGAATAATCCAATTTGGAGTTCATATGCAAAAGTTATTAACGTTTGAATTTGGTTCGATTTGAAAAATTTTGAAAATAAGAAAAGGGTGACGTCGAAAACGTATTATTTGAAATTTACGCTTACCAACAGAGAAAGCGTATTTCCTTTGAACTGAAAGCGGCTTTTCCATTTTCCCCTTTTTTTTCTTCTGAAAATCAATTCTTAGATGTACATGTTAGTCTCTCAAGTTTTTAATTCGTGTTTTTATTTAAGAAAACAGTGATGATCCCACATGTCAGTGTCTCATTAGATATTAACTATGTAATTAAACCTAATATGATTTTAATACGCTAACAGGTGGGGTCCACTAGTCAGCCTCTCGGTTTCTAAACACATTTTAATGCTGAAAACAGTGCATGGGTCCCGCATGTTAGTGACTCATTTACTAAAACATGTTTAAGTTAGATTTTTTATTAGTTTTTCAGCCAGTCTCACATGTCATCAACTTATTCTACTTAACCACTATCATTGGCATTAAACAAATCCTAATCGCGAGTGGGACCCACTGCCAGAGAGAGAAAAGAGAGAAGAACAGAGCCACGCGTGAAGGTGAGCTCGCCGCCAGCGAACGGCGCGATGAATGGCGACATTGAGCAGTGGAACAGAAAGAGGGTTGCATGGCGATGCTTTGGGTGGCAGCCACGATGAAAGAGGTGGCCAAACGCGGAACTATGCCGACGAGAGGCGGCAGAGGCGCTCGGGCTCGCAGTGGCTTTCGCGAAGGAGACATCTCCTGGGCAAATGGCTTGGCGTATTGGACTCAGTGGGTCCAGGTGACGCTAACTGACCGAGCACGAGGACCTAGGGTCGTTGGAGGAGAGCCGACGGTGATATTCGCGGTGACGCCATGGACAACTATGAGAGTAACAGCGCAACTGTCGGGACCCCGGGTATGCAACTCCAGGACCCTCTGTGTATTCTGAACTAGTCCCATGATCAGTAGCTAGTTCACACAGTTGCAACATTGGTGTAATCATAACCACACAACCGAACAATAGATGAAGTAGACAAATTAATAATATTAAGCAAAAGAGACCTTATGGTCAAGTCTTACAACGGTTGCCACACAGGGCCAAAGATAACAGAGTAAACTTGCAGCGGAGAACAAAACATCTGGTGGAGGTCACCCAATATGCCCACCGGCAATCGAGTGAAGGACGCGACCTAATTCGCATAGTCTTCAAAGAAGTCTTCTTCATAGAACTCGTTGCTTCCAGGTTCTTCTTCAGCGACTGATTAACCAGAGGGCGCAAAGCCGTGAGTACTTTGAATGTACTCAGCAAGTCGCAGAGAAATGTATGCAAGTAATATTCATGCAAGGTTTAACAAGGATAGCTTTATGGCTATTTTGCAGAAAGCAATATTTGACAGTAAATACAGTAAGTAGATTGCAAAGCACAATTTAAAAGATTAATACATAAGTAATCAATTTTCTTTGAAACAACTAGTGAACACCCTGTTCACTTCCCAACCATCAATCATCTACAAGATTCGACCAACCCATTCCAACATTTTCGACAAAAGTTCTACCCCTTGCGTGAAATCACCAGGCATGTCCATAACCGGGGACACGGCTATTCGAATAGTTTTACACTCTGCAGAGGTTGTACAGCTTGACCCACAAGACACGAATTCTCTAGTTTGTTCGGCATATATCTATGCCACCGCTCACTACCTTAGGTAAGCAGTCTAGAGCACGTGACAAGGCTTTTACAAAGTTCTGTTTTGACTCAGTTCTGTTCGCTAAGGTTTCGCCTCTATCTGGCCCCCTCTTGCGCCGTTCCCAACCAAAACAGAACCGAACCAAGACATTGCTAATTAGTCAGCCAGGTCTATCCCAGTCTAGACATGTGGTTGTACGGTTAAGGCCCAGATCAATGGTTCAAGGTTAAGTTCTTAGTTGGTTGCTTAGACGAGACGTTTCCACATTCCAAGTGTGCGTTACGGTTCCCACCTTTTACCACCACCCACTCGTCCAAGCATAAATCATTTTCGTTCAACCTGACCAAATGACCACCCTAGTCATGGCACAACATCTTTTAACAAAAGTGGCTTCGCCACGGTTCCATAATTCCTTTAGTCGAGTTCAATCATTCTTTGAGTATGTGCTCGAGAGTCTATCGCATAACTAAAGCATTGGCTAAGCATAACACGATACCCATGTTGGTATTTCAATTATGTCCAACCAATAATTAACCATCCTAAGGTGTCCAAGAATTTATTTCATTCAAGGATACATGTCGTTCACAATTTATCAAGAAGGCATAATGGCAATTAGGTAATTAACTAATCCCGAAACCATTTATTATAAAATTAGCAATGCATGTTTATATCAAACAATATACTTTTATAAAGATGGGTTCAATATGATCAAAGGTCTACGACTTGCCTTCGTTGAAGAGTAGAGGTGCTTCGGTCGTCGGGTCTGCGAAATCTTTCGAAACGCCGGAATCTATATGAGTGAACAAAGCTAAATAAATAAAATAACTCCAAATAAAATCCAAATAAATACCAAATAAATACTAATAGGAATACAAGGAATTTAGATGAATTTAGAAATTTGAATCACTCGAATCGGAATTCGAATGATGAAGTTATGGCCAAAGGAAGCTGGAAAAACACATAAAATGATGAATTTGGAGATTTCCTGATTTTTCCGAATTACTTTTCTAAAGAAAAATCAGAGAAATTCCACTCGGCGCTGACTGGGCAGCCACGTCAGCAAAGGGGGTGACGTGGCCACTAACTAGGCGTGACATGGCGCCATGTGGCGCGGCCACGTCGGACCCGAGGCGATGGGCGACTTGGCCCAATGGTCGCCGGGCGAGCAATGGCATGGGCGGCGAGGACACCAACGCTGAAGAGGACGCCTGTGGTGATGTTGTTGTGTCTTGGCGTCGAGGACTTGGCGGCAAAGGAGGCCGTGGCGAGGCAGCAGCGGAGGCGGCGGCTCAAGGCGACGAGGGCTCTGGTGAGGCTCGTGAAGGGAGGGCGACCAGAGTGCCTCGGCTTAGCGATCTGGGCGTAGGTCGATGGCGGCAGAGGAGACTCGGCGGCGGCGAGTGCAGTGAAGCTTCACGGCCGGCGGCGATTGGAGCTCCAAATCCGGCGAGCGCGGAGGGAGAGAGGAAGAGTGAGTGGGGGCAAGAGAGAGAGGAGGCGATCCGGTGCTTGCTTAAATATAATGTGGCAGGAGGAGGAGGAGGAGAGGCTTGCCGTCTGCCGGCTTTAATGGCGGGCGGTGAGGAGCGGCGAGATCCGCGGAGAAGGGGGCAAAAAGGCGGGGCGCACGGGCGCGGCGGAGGCGGGGACGGGTGGCGCGACCGACAAGGGGACCAAGGGGCTAGGCATGAGGGAGGAGGGCTGGCTCGGCGGGATCCACCTGAAGCCGACACCTGAGGCTGCTTGGCCGGAGGTAGGAGATGACCCCGGGGGCGGTGGAGGCTGACAGGAGGGGCCCGCTGTTCAGAGAGAGAGAGAGAGGGACGAACGGGGAGGGCGCGGGCGAATCTGGGCCGTCCGATTCAGATCGGACGGTCCGAATGAGGGAGGCTACAGACGCTACTGGCCGACGAGATGGGCACAAGGAGAAGCAGAACGGGCCGAAGGGATTCGGCCCAAGAGGCTAGGGGGATTTAAAATGCATTTCCGATTAAAGAAATGCTAGAAATAGAAAAGTAATTTTTGAAAATAGCTTAAGCTGTCCAAAAATTCTAGGAAAATTCACAGAAATCCCTTGAATTATTTAGGACTTAGTAAAAATATTTTCAGCTTAACTATTGCTTTTAGTTTTTACAATTAATTATTTTTAACATAAGGCAAAAGGAAAAACCAACTTAAAATCCAACAAAACTCAACTTAAACCAACTTTAATTAGTTCAAGTTTTAATTAAGTCAAATTAAACTGCTTTTAAAATTCTAAATTACAAATTAAGCTTTAGCGAATTAATAAAACCAAATGGTTAATTTTTAAAGTTTTCAAAATTTTCAAAAACTCAGGAAAATAGGGATGTTACAAACCTATACCCCTTAAAGGGAATCTCGACCCCGATATTCAGGCTGACTAGAGAATAGGTGCGGGAACTCGGCCTTCAGATCCTCTTCACGCTCCCAGGTGGCTTCTTCTTCAATGTGATTGCTCCATTGAACTTTACAGAAACGGAGGATCTTGCTTCTTGTCACACGCTCAGACACTTCCAAGATTTTGATGAAATTTGCTCCTTGTAGGTTAGATCTTCTTGCAAGTCAAGCGCTTCTAACGACATCTGCTCTTCTGGCACACGCAGGCACTTCTTCAATTGAGACACATGAAAGACGTTATGCACATCTGACAACTGAGGCGGGAGCTCTAACTGTTGGGTCATGGGTAGGCTACGATAGCTACAAATAAAATTTCTACCACGCAAACCAGGAAGCCATGCAAGTAGATGATCATAGATCGTTACCACAGACGCCGCATAAAGCAATGGAAGAAGGGTTGGAGCGACTGGTCCAACGAAGAGTCGCGTCGATGTAGTGGTCGTAGTCGATCGTCCAACGTCCAGCAAGTTGATGCAGTGGTCGTAGTCGATCGTCCAATGTCCTCACGAGTCGATCGTCTCCTCCAGCAACGTCTGCGGTTCCTTGTGAAGATCGCGGATCGTCCTCAAGCGCAACAATCGTAGTAGCGCCTCTACGGTATCCACACGTTTAGGGAAGGAACAACCGTACGCCGGTGTGCTAGCACCAAATCGCACGGTGGAGCTCTCAGGAAGATGGCGGCTAGGGTTTCGGTGGTGTTTCACGCATGCCTCCCAACAGCCTCATGCACCTCCTTATATAGTGCTCGTGACGGATCCTATCCGAACACGTTTACGAATCGTATTCGTACTGGTTTGTTCCAACCCGTTAAGTGTGTGACCCTGTAGGTTCATGTGTAGTTCGGTTGTGAGTCGGAAACCGTTTTCGACCACAAGTCGTAGCGGCTCCTAGCGAGCATATCGATTCCGAATACACACAAATTACATCGAGCGAACCTTAATGCAATATGATCTACGACTAGGTCCTTATCACTTACGACTAGGTCATATCTTTATACGACCAGTTCGTATTTGATCACGACCAACTCGTAACTCCTTACGACTTGGTTTCGACCACTCTGTGATTACGTTCGACTAGTCTACGACTTGCTTGTATCTCCATCGACCATCCGTGGTGGTCGAACTAAGCACCTCTCATGTATTCTCCCTTTGCCTCACGATATCTGGTTGAACTCGGGTGAGATGTTGTGTCATCCATGGACTGTTCAATGCTTTCTCGATCGAGTGTCAGATAAGTTTACGTGGTCGAACACTTCGACTACTAGTGGCATGGCCATGCACTTTCTTTATCCGATCACAACGAGGGGCCCAGAGACATCTCTCCTGTTATGTTAGGAGAGGCAAATCCCATATCCGACCAGTCACATTCCTCTCCATGTTTCAGAGCATACCCGAAAGCTATCTTTATAACTACCCAGTTATGGTGTAGCGTTTGGTAACCCCTAAGAGTGCTCTTACACATGTAGGAAACCATGCTGATCTCAGGTCTAAGGATTATACATCATCATTGCTTGAGACCAACTAATGACACATAGATTCATAACAATCTCAATAGTGCCTCAAGGTGGGTCTTATCCAACACCATGTTCTCTAACATGTGTCCATATTATTAGTTTGATATCTCCATATCTATGACTCGTGAAACATAGTCATCAACCAATACATATGCTAGTCTATTCATATGTGTCCTCATATGTTTACGACCAGGGATCGTATAAGAATAATTATTGCAGAAATATAGAGTTTCACAACCAAGTCATATACTTGATAATAAATATTAACAATATTATTCTAGGAACAAGATAAAACATTATCCAATGTCATGAACATAATGAAATATAATCATTTCTATGATTGCCTCTAGGGCATATTTCCAACACTAACTTGTAAGCAACTTCTCCTCTTCCGACTAGAACTGGAAAAGGTCCAATGTATCTTGGTGCGAGCTTTCCACCGACTCTGAGCGCGCATCCCTTTGAGAGGTGAGACCTTCAGTACACATGATCTCCGGTACAAAAGCTAAATCTCGGCAGCGGTTATCGGCATAACTTTTACATGCAGTGCAGGCTATTCTCACTTTTCTCCGATTGACTTAACTTGATCTTTGGCCTCCTTTAGGATGTCCGGTCCAAGCACTTGCCCTTCGCTGAATCGGTCCAATAAAAGGTGTTTCGCACTTTCTTTCGTAAGGGCCTCAAGCGGGACATCTGCAGACTTGACTAATATTTGTTGTTGTAAGAAAACTTTGCATAAGGTAGCATTTGGTCCCGGTGATGCAGTTCTCTAGGGCATGAGCTCTCAACATATCTTCTAAGATTTGATTTACTCTTTCGGTCTGACCATCTGTCTGAGGGTGGTAGGCTGTACTGAAATTCAAATTAGTGCCCAAAACGCTGTGTAGTTTCTGCCAAAATCTTGAGGTGAACTGGGTTCCTCGATCTGACACGATCTTCTTTGGTACTCCATGCTGACATACTATCTTTGCCATATACAATTCTGCAAGTTTGTCTCCTGAGTAGGTGGTCTTGACTGGGATGAAGTGAGCCACTTTTGTTAGGCGATCGACAATTACCCAGATAGAATCATATCCAGCTTTAGTTCTTGGCAGACCGGTGATAAAATCCATACCAATTTCTTCCCATTTCCATTCAGGTATGTTCAAAGGTTGCAAAAGTCCAACAGGTTTCTGATGCTCAGCTTTAACTCGTTGGCAAACATCGCATTGAGCAGTATACTCAGCAATTTCACGCTTCATGCTAGGCCACCAATAAAATTCCTTGAGATCTCGATACATCTTAGTACTTCCGGGGTGAATGGAGTACAAGGTTTCATGAGCTTCCTTGAGTATTAACTGTTTCAGCTCCTTCTGACCCGGTACACAAATACGCTTGTCAAACCATACGACACCTTGCTCATCTTCTGAAAATCTTAAGGATTTACCCTGCTTCATGTTTCTCTTGATCTCCTTGATGTATGTATCTTCTTCTTGAGCTTTCTTAATCTAATCCTGAAGAGTTGGTTGTACTTCCAGGGCAGCTAAGTAACCTTCTTCGACTAACTCGAGCTTAAGCTTTTGAAATTCTTCGTGCAGTGCTGGCTGACTTTCCTTGATCATCAGAGTATTGCAGTAGGTCTTTCTACTTAAAGCATCCGCTACAACATTTGCTTTACCTGGGTGATAATGAATTCCCATGTTGTAATCCTTGATCAATTCCAACCATCTTCTTTGTCTCATGTTCAGATCCGCTTGAGTGAAGATGTACTTCAAGCTCTTATGATCCGTGTAAACTTCACAGCGATTACCGATGAGATAATGGCGCCAAATCTTCAAAGCATGCACTACGGCAGCCAATTCTAAGTCACGAGTGGGGTAATTGGCTTCATGAGGCTTCAATTGGCGTGAAGCATATGCTACCACCTTCCTTTCTTGCATCAAAACACAACCGAGACCTTGACGAGATGCATCACAGAAAATCTCAAAATCCTTCCGAATATCAGGCAGAATCAGCACTGGGGCGGTGGTCAAACGCTTGTTTAATTCTTGAAAACTTTGCTCACATTCTGGCGTCCAAGTAAATTTCTTTTCCTTCTTCAGCAATTGGGTAAGGGGTCTTGCTATTCTTGAGAATCCTTCTATAAACCGACGGTAGTAACCTGCCATTCCAAGGAAACTTCTGATCTGAGGTACTGACTTGGGTGACTCCCAGTTGAGCACATCCTTGACTTTGCTAGGGTTGACGGCGACTCCTTCTGCAGACGTGACGTGTCACAAAAAGGTAACTTCCTTCATCCAAAACTCACACTTGTTGAATTTAGCATAGAGTTGATGATCTCTAAGCTTATTTAGAACCAAGCGAAGGTGCTCCTCATGCTCTTCTTCACTCTTAGAGTAAACTAGGATATCGTCAATAAAGACAATGACAAACTTATCCAGATACTCCATGAATACTTTATTCATCAAGTTCATAAAGTATGCCAGTGCATTGGTTAATCCAAAAGACATGACCGTATACTCATACAGTCCATATCGGGTTGAGAAAGCTGTCTTCGGTATATCTTCTTGGCGAATTTTCAACTGGTGGTAACTTGACCTTAAATCTATCTTGGAGAACACTCCTGCTCCTTTTAACTGGTCAAACAAATCATTGATCGTGGGCAGCGTGTATTTATTCTTGATGGTGACTTCATTGAGAGAGCGGTAATCCACACACATCCGCTGGGTACCATCCTTCTTAGGGACAAAGATCACTGGGGCTCCCCAAGGCGAAGAACTTGGTCGGACAAATCCTTTATCTTGCATTTCTTCGATTTGCTTCTTCAGCTCGACTAAGTCGTCAACTGGCAAACGGTAGGGTCTCTTGGAAATAGGTGCGGTTCCCGGAACCAGGTTAATGACAAACTCTAGGTCCCTGTCCGGTGGCATTCCAGGTAGGTCATCAGGAAAGACATCTAGAAATTCTCTGACTACTGGCACATCTTCCACAGATAATGCACTGACACTGCAGACTAAAGCTCCATCATACTTTTCCGTAGAGGCTTCAAACTTTACTTTGGTTCCATCTGGGCTAACCAGAGTGATGCTTCTACCACCACAATCTAAAATTGCTTGGTGATCAGCAAGCCAATCCATACCCAAAATCACATCTAGAGATTTGGCATTGATGATTATGAGGTTGGCTAGAAATTCTACCCCTTCTATGGTTACTTTAACCTTAGGGCAGCCTTGGTTCGTACTCAACTCCGAACCAGGTGAACGAATCAACATAGCATTTTTAAGAGTCAGAACCTTTAGCTGATGCTTTGCAACAAAACTTCGAGAAACAAAGGAATGGATAGCTCCAGAATCAAACAAAACTGTAGCAGGTGCTAAATTTACTAGGAACTTACCCAGCACGACGTCCGGGCTGTCTGGGCTTCCTCCACCGTGACATGGTTCACACGGCCTCTCTCGAAAGTCTGAGGGGTCTTGGCTGGTGCAGTTGGAGTCTGAGGTGCTCCACGTCCGGTTCCTGGCATGGGAGTTCTGGTCGGGGTAGCTCCTAGGTTGAATCTGACTGGTGATGGACCTTGCTTTTGTAGGCAGTTGCTGGCATAATGTCCCAGTTGCTGACAGTTGAAACAGGTGATTCCTGAGGTAGGATTGTTGTTTCTTGACTGCTGGTTGTTGGTGTTGTTGTTGAAGCTGCGGAATCCTGGGACAGCCGGGCGAGGTGCCGTTGCGGGGGTTCTGAAGGTGACAAGAGGAACAGAACGAGCTGGGTGTTGAGCATTTGATCTGGCCCTCTGCGGATGACCTTGATGAGTACCATGCTGCATCATCTTCCTTTTATGAGATTCCGCCAGTTCGCGACGTGACTCTTCTATGAGCATTGCCTTGTTGACTAGCTGCTGGAAATTGGCATAGTCGTTGCCAACGACCTGAACCTTCAAGCTAGGGTTGAGTCCTCGCTTGAAACGCTTCTGACGAGCATCATCGGTGGCAACATCCTCTTGGGCATAACGAGAAAGTTGAGTGAACTTACTGAGGTATTCACTTCTTGACAGTTCCTTGTTTGACTCACGAAACTCATTTTCTTTATTTCTACCTTTCCGTCGGAATATGAGAGGCGGAAAGCTTCGAGAATTCAGTCAAGTGATGTTCGGTGGTTTTCATGGGCGGCGAATAGTTCTCCCACCATTCTCATGGCGGTGCCTTCCGGTGGTGTGTGGCATCTGAGAACTTTCTCACGGTCATCACACGGGTAATGGCAAGCTTCTTTTCGAAGAGAGCTTGACCGGTCATCTCACATCCAAAGGCTCGGAGGAGCTGGAGAAGGTAGATGGATGGGTCCTCATAAATTCTGCTAGCTTTGACTAAGGAAAAATTTGGTGGGGGCGGAGTGGCATGGCATTGCTTGGTTGTTCAGTTGAGACGGTGAAGCGAAGCGGCAAATTGTCGATTCTGTTGAGTCATCATCTGGTTCATGTTACGCATCATTGCATTCATCAAGCTGCGCTGTGCTACCATGAGTATCCCAAACCCCGATCGTGGTTGCGGTTTGGGGTTGGTGGCGAACGGGTCCTTGGTTCATCTTGACTTGCCGAGTTATGGTGCGAACCATCTCCGCATGATCTTCTCGGGTTTAATAAATGAGAGGAAGAAAGCACAATAGGAAAGAGGGAAAAGCACAAAGGCGCGTAAGAAAAGGGAGAAAGACGGGACAACCTAATTGGGGAAAGTCGGTTTAACCCAATGAACAATAGCCAGAAAGCTACAAGAGGCAACAACACTCAAGCCACAGATCCTAACGATACTGAAATTGAAAAGGGTAACAGCACTACTAATCTATCTTATGTGGGTGGGCGACTTCAAGCAAAGCTCGATTCTATAGAGATTATCGAGATAAGAGGGTCACTTTATATTCAGAAACAAAGTTCAGAAAAGATAAGAAGTCACACCTTGAGAATGGAATAAGGAGAGATTAGCATAAGATGAGGAAGAATAGAGTAAGATGAGAGGAGAATACTATTCAGGTTAATTGTTGGTTTGATTTATAAAATAAAAATTTGAAGTCTTGACTAAACGACCATGCTAACTATGGTTATGTCCTACAATCGATATGGCTCTGATACCATCGCTGTCGGGACCCTGGGTATGCAACCCCAGGACCTTCTGTGTATTCTGAACTAGTCCCATGATCAGTAGCTAGTTCACACAGTTGCAACATTGGTGTAATCATAACCACACAACCAAACAATAGATGAAGCAGACAAATTAATAATATTAAGCAAAAGAGACATTATGGTCAAGTCTTACAACAGTTGCCACACAGGGCTAAAGATAACAGAGTAAACTTGCAGCAGAGAACAAAACATCTGGTGGAGGTCACCCAATATGCCCACTGGCAATCGAGTGAAGGACGCGACCTAATTTGCATAGTCTTCAAAGAAGTCTTCTTCATAGAACTCGTTGCTTCCTGGTTCTTCTTCAGCGACTGATTAACCAGAGGGCGCAAAGCCATGAGTACTTTGAATGTACTCAGCAAGTCGCAGAGAAATGTATGCAAGTAATATTCATGCAAGGTTTGACAAGGATAGCTTTATGGCTATTTTGCATAAAGTAATATTTGTGATAAATCTGAAGAAGTATATTGCAAAGCACAATTTAAAAGATTAATACATAAGTAATCAATTTTCTTTGAAACAACTAGTGAACACCCTGTTCACTTCCCAACCATCAATCATCTACAAGATTCGACCAACCCATTCCAACATTTTCGATAAAAGTTCTACCCCTTGCGTGAAATCACCAGGCATGTCCATAACCGGGGACACGGCTATTCGAATAGTTTTACACTCTGCAGAGGTTGTACAGCTTGACCCACAAGACACGAATTCTCTAGTTTGTTCGGCATATATCTATACCACCATTCACTACCTTAGGTAAGCAGTCTAGAGCACGTGGCAAGGCTTTTATAAAGTTCTGTTTTGACTCGATTACGTTTCGCTAAGGTTTCGCCTCTATCGGCCCCCTCTTACTGTTCCCAACCAAAAGCAGAACCGAACCAAGACATTGCTAATTAGTCAGCCAGGTCTATCCCAGTCTAGACATGTGGTTGTATGGTTAAGGCCCAGATCAATGGTTCAAGGTTAAGTCCTTAGTTGGTTGCTTAGACGAGACGTTTCCACATTCCAAGTGTGCGTTATGGCACCCACCTTTTACCACCACCCACTCGTCCAAGTATAAATCATTTTCGTTCAACCCGACCAAATGACCACCCTAGTCATGGCACAACATCTTTTAACAAAAGTGGCTCGCCACGGTTCCATAATTCCTTTAGTCAAGTTCAATCATTCTTTGAGTATGTGCTCGAGAGTCTATCGCATAACTAAAGCATTGGCTAAGCATAACACGATACCCATGTTGGTATTTCAATTATGTCCAACTAATAATTAACCATCCTAAGGTGTCCAAGGATTTATTTCATTCAAGGATACATGTCGTTCACAATTTATCAAGGAGGCATAATGGCAATTAGGTAATTAACTAATCCCGAAACCATTTATTATAAAATTAGCAATGCATATTTATATCAAACAATATACTTTTATAAAGATCGGTTCAATATGATCAAAGGTCTACGACTTGCCTTCGTTGAAGAGTAGAGGTGCTTCGGTCGTTGGGTCTGCGAAATCTTCCGAAACGCTGGAATCTATACGAGCGAACAAAGCTAAATAAATAAAACAACTCCAAATAAAATCCAAATAAATACCAAATAAATACTAATAGGAAGACAAGGAATTTATATGAATTTAGAAATTTGAATCACTCGAATCGGAGTTCGAATGAGGAAGTTATGGCCAAAGGAAGCTGAAAAAACACATAAAATGATGAATTTGGAGATTTCCTGATTTTTCCGAATTACTTTTCTAAAGAAAAATCAGAGAAATTCCACTCGAAGCTGACTAGGCAGCCACGTCAGCAAAGGGGGTGACGTGGCCGCTGACTGGGCGTGACATGGCGCCACGTGGCGCGGCCACGTCGGACCCGAGTAGCGGTGCGCTTATTCAATGGTTCTTGCGTGACAATGGCGGTGGCGGGCGGCGAGACACCTGTGAAGAGGACGCGTGGCGATCTTTGGTCGCGTGGTGTCGAGGACGCGGCAATGCAAAGGAGGCAATGGCGAGACGAAAAGCGGCGAGGCGGTGGCTCAAGGCGGCGTGGGCTCGGTGAGGCTCTGGCGAAGGGGAGGGGCGCACTAGGTGCGCCTCGGCTTGGGGATGCCGGGGGCGAGGTCGGTGGCGGTGGCGGATGCGGCGGAAGCTTCACGGCCGGCGGCGGTTGGAGCTCAAATCCGCGGCGGAGGAGAGAGGAAGAGTGAGTGGGAAAAGAGAGAGAGAGAGGCGTCAGGTGCTCGCTTAAATAGGCGGGGGGGGGGAGGAGGAGGAGGAGAGGCTTGCGTGCGGCTTTAATGGCGGGCGGCGGGCGACGAGATCCTGAGAAGGGGCAAAAGGGCGCGACGGTGCGGCAGAGGCGGGATGGGTGGCACGACCAACAAGGGACCAAGGGGCTAGGGGCGTGAGGGGCGGGTGCGGCTCGACAGGATCTGTGGCAAAGCCGCCGACTGGAGTGCGCGGCGGAGGTAGGAGACGACCTGGCGGCGGAGGTCGACAGCGGGGCCCGCTGGTCGAGAGAGAGAGGAGAACAGGAGGCGTGGCGAATCTAGGCCGTCCGATTCAGATCGGACGGTCCGAAGGGGGGGGGTTGCTACGCGCGCGCTGGGCCGGCGAGATGGGCCGCGCGAAGGAGAAATAGGAACGGACCGAAGGGATTCGGCCCAAGAGGCTAGGGGGATTTAAAATGCATCTCCGATTAAAGAAATGCTAGAAATAGAAAAGCAATTTTAGAAAATAGCTTAAGCTGTCCAAAAATTCTAGGAAAATTCAAAGAAATCCCTTGAATTATTTAGGACTTAGTAAAAATATTTTCAGCTTAACTATTGCTTTTAGTTTTTGCAATTAATTATTTTTAACATAAGGCAAAAGGAAAAGCCAACTTAAAATCCAACAAAACTCAACTTAAACCAACTTTAATTAGTTCAAGTTTTAATTAAGTCAAATTAAACTGCTTTTAAAATTCTAAATTACAAATTAAGCTTTAGCGAATTAATAAAATCAAATGGTTAATTTTTAAAGTTTTCAAAATTTTCAAAAACTCGGGAAAATCGGGATGTTACAGCAACCTACTTGCCCGAGGCGAACTAAAGGGTGCATCATGCTTAGGAGCTCACCACGATCACCCGAGGGGTGTTGATGAAGTCCGGGAAGGCGTGTGGTGTCCAGACGGTGATGAATAGAGGTGGCGACAGCAAGCTTCACAGGGATGGAGCTCCTCGGTGGATTCGAGCTGAAACAGAGCACGAGAAAGTGTTCAGGAGGGCACGAGGATGAAGAAGATGACCTTGATGAGGTCGAGGGCTCATCGAAGAGGGGAGAACATCAATGGTAGTGGCGACAGTAGAGAGGTTCAGGAATGACGGCGCATTTCAGTGTTGAAGTTGCTACAAGAAGGTGCGCAACAGCTCACTAAAATGCTGAAGATGGTAAGGACGAAAGGAATCGGACAGGGGCTCACCGGTCTACGAGAAACAACAGGGAATGGTAGTGGCGGACGAATTTGGGGAAGATGGCGAGGGGCTTGATTCTTTGTGAGATGGACAATGTTAAGAAGGGGAAGAACATGATTAGGGAGTGGAACACGTTGTGACACACTCGGGTTGAGCTCAAACTCACTAGAGAGGCAAGAACGCAGAGGCTGGGATCTGGGTGCACGTTGGAGACGAAGACGAAGGCAATGCGATCATGCTATGGAGTCCCAGAGGCTACATTGAGCAAAGAGATAAGACGAGTGAAGCTCAAGGAGCAAGGTGACACGCACGTCGAGGGAGGAGAAGCTCACCAGAGATGGAATGGTGCAGAGGCGCGCTCACCGGCGTTGAGGACGACACACACGTTCCTGCGAAACCAAGGAGTGATAAATTCAGATTTGCTCGAAAATGGAACAGGGGCGAGTTAAGGAAGACAACGACGCCGCCGTATGGCTTATTTACCGTTGAAAATGGCGCGAGATGATCGCGAGATAGCGGCGGGCGCGCGAGAAAATCGGTGGCAATGATGGTGCCTTGGCGACGTGACAGGAGTTGGCGTGGGCAACGTGATGCGGAGGTGACGGGGCAGTTGAGCTCCAAAACGGTGGGCGGCGGTCGTTTACCATGGGCGAGCAGCGGAGCGAGTGTGTGGAAGCGAAGCGAGGTGGAAGAAGCCATCTGATGGGTGGGGTCGCGACGTCAGCGAGAGGGAGAGCAGGGCGCGCTGGCGGGCTGGCTAGCGTGGACGAGTTGGGTCATGCAGGGCTTTCAGCCCATTAAGGCGGCGCGAAAATGGAATTGATTTGAAAATTTTCAGAAAAGGCTGAGAGTTGGAGGAATTTCTAAATATCGCAAACGAGCTATAAAAATTATGATTTTTTTTGTGGAGACTCTTGACACAGTGTAGTTTCTTGTGTAATGTTTCCAAAATTTTATTTGTTCGGCATTTTTCTAGAAAATTCTTTTAAAGCTACTGTTTGTTGCAAATGCAATAATTGATTTTGGGAATTTTTTTTAAAATATACTTAAAATACTTTCCACATTTATTCTTAGTATAATGATTCCAAGTTTATATTTTTGGAGATGTTACATGGTCAGACCGCATTCAGCTCATTCGAACAAAAACACATCTCTATTAAAAGTTGACCGGCTACTAGTATCCGGTCACACTGCTACCCATGGTCTTACACTATCCCCGATGTCGGCTGGAAGAGCTGAACCGGATCTGCAGACCGGTCAACCGCATAGGCTAGCCGGTTAGACTGCACTTGCATTGATACTCTGAATTTTTCAGAAACTGCCACCCCCCCCCCCCCCCCCACCCACCTCAGCCTCCACAAAAACGATCACGGGTTGTCCAATTATTCATCACCTCCATTGAGAAACAACCGGGTGATCTCCACGTATTCACCTTTGGAAGAGATTAAAAGGGGGGAAGCTGGAGTGCGCAATATATTAAAGAAAACCAGAAATCATCAAATAAAGCACTGACCATGTAATTGGTGACAATTGAACTGTAGTCCTTGGCCAGAACTAAAAACCGAATGCACAGTAGTTAGACTAACCAACGGCTGGCCAAATCTTGTGTTTTAAGCTATATAGCTGTATCAAGTATCATGCAAGATGGACGGTTGATACTAGTAGTACGTGCGTATAGTACAGAAGAAGCTATTACTACTACTATTCTATTACGTATTGTACATTCCAATAGAATCAATCCATGAAAAATTAGGAACAATATTATCGATCGGTTTAATTAGTTGAGAACTACCAGCTTCAATAGATAGGAACCACGTGAATCAGATTTGGACCGGATCGTGTGCATCGATAGATCGAACCCAGCCTATATATGAGGACAAAAAAAAAGTGAAGTCAATTTGCAATTGGGGTCAGAAGAGAGTATTCACACAAATGAAGCTACACTAGCTCCATACGTATTCTTATTCCTAATTAAGACCTGCACATATGCATGCAGATACTTACAAAGGAGTACACAACACTTGACATACATTGATTCATACATAATACGTACATAGGATTGAGCACAACGCTGCACATGCGTATAGGCCAGGCACATAACAGATCGATTTGCGAAATGCGACTCTCCACGCACCCTGGTACCGCGCCTGGTTATGCTATCTTGGCAAGCATATATAATTATTTCACTTATCAACTTATATAAAACCGTACTGGCACTTCTATTACAATTAGGCTTCGGGAAGAAGTTGGATACGGAAGCCGTCTGGAAAAAACGGTAGAGGAGAAAACGCCAACGTTCCTCCGTCGACCACCCTCCATCTGGACGTTGTTGCAAGCATGGAAACTTATTAGAGAGTACCAGAGACATGTAACTGTCAACAGTATGCTCTTATCACCCGGAACAATCTCTTGGTGGAGTGGTAGAGTTGTGGATCTGTCCACTTTTATGCACAAGTGAATGCGTTTCAGTGAGAATTTTATGAGGTCACGAATTTACCCCTAACCTTCGTGTTTCTAGGAGTGCTAAGGGGAACACTCCCATGTGTGTGCGGACGTGGTGATGTGTGCGTATTCGTCTTCATTGTAATCGTAGAAAAAATCTCTTATTGCCCTTAATTAATTTACCTGTATTTGGTGACTAAGTAGTGGAGGAAGACGGCCATTTGAAGCTTGGCGAAGTCAGAACCAGCACAAAATCGAAGTCCACCCCCGAAAGCCATGAAATCCTTGGAGCCACCAACTGGTTCACGCATGTCCTGTACATACGAACGTATACTTAGTTCTGGTAAAAATGAAGTTATGTCTGTAGTCGAACTGTTTTGACTTTGTCCAACAATACCTTTAACTATTTAAAGAACACCCATATAATTAACGTAAATGTGATATATTTGTGTTAGGAGATATTCCCTCCATTACAAAATATAATATATATAGTTTTCGCAAATTTGTTTCAAAATTTAAGGCGTGCATACAAATTTATTGATGTTTTTACCCTTATCACCATCTTTATCCTGCATTTATAAGTAACGCCCTCCTAAACTATTATCTCTCGTATTTTCAATGTATTTGTAACATAGATAGCTTGCTCATTTGCACAATGTTTCACACTGTACCATATAACTAGATTAAATCCTACAACGAAGATTTACAAAAGAATATAATGTTTTTTCTTCGAATGATGAGTTAAATTCAACTTTAAATTGGAAGTTAGAAAATTTTCAAAATAAACAAATATATAATTGTAGCTGAATCCCTAAAATTGTCAATCAATTGTTTCTAATCAAAATTGGGATTTCAGATAAATCAAATGAAATATAGCGTATAAATTGTTTTCAATCTTAGGACCAATTTTTTCTATTTAAACAAATAATTTTTTTCTTTTGCTGGATGAATCGTATTATTAGTATTGATTAAATCGAATATATGTATGAATACTTATACTGTAAAATATAAGTGTAGACTAATTCTCGGCTAAAACGGGCTGGTGTCACTTGGGCTAATCCACTAGGGTCACTCCTCCAGTCCACACACACGTGAGCATGTATGTGGATCCGCCCCTGCCTGAGCAATTGGTGGGACGAGCTACGTTGGCAAAAAGCTCGGTGGGCCTAAGTTTGCTACCCATGTCCAGCCCATTAAGCTATTCAGGTATGGTTGGGCCAAACCGTTATATACCGGACTGGTTCGCTTGTCCAATGTGGTGATTAGCTGATTAATGCGCCATTGTCGCGGCTCATGCAGGTGCTGCAGGGTGGAGCCGGACTTGGATCATGCCACAGGCTGGGCTAGTTTCTTCTTTGGTCTAGCCCATTATCTTTTTTTTTCCGGCAATTTCTATATAGGCTTTAGATCCTAGGTGCAAGTCTGAAGCTCAGGTTGCGCTGGGCCTAGATTATATATATATACACACACTGCATTGAGTGCTTAATTTAGGTCAAGTTCTGGGGAATTTTTTTTATTAAATAATCTTTTTTTAACTTTTATTTTAAAGTTAACCTCCGACGCACTTTATTTTTAAAAATAACCTCTTTGGTCACGCCACCACCCATGACGTGACCAAACAACACTATCACGTCGGCCGTTTAGGCAAACTCTTGTCACATCATGGGTGGTGGCGTGACAGTGTTGTTTGGTCACACCATGGGTGGTGGCGTGACCAAAGAGGTTTTTTTGCGGACTTATCCTATGGCGTAACAAGAGTTTGCCCTAGCGTGATAGTGTTGTTTGGTCACGCCATGGGTGATGGCGTGACCAAAGGAGTTATTTTTAAAAATAAAATGCGTCGGAGGTTAACTTTAAAATAAAAATTAAAAAAAGATTATTTAATAAAAAAAGTTCAGTTCTGGGGCATGCATAACCCATCTCTTGAAATTTGTGTCTTTTTTTTTTGCAAAACAGTCCCAAATTTAGGTGTTGATTCGAACTTTACAAACCTTCCACCTCCAAGGATAGAACACATGAGGGTCTTCATAAACCTTGGGGTTCAAGTGAGGTACGGATGTACAGATCATGATCTTTGATCCTTCTGGAATTACGTAACCTGCACACATCAGAATTGTAGTAATTATGACCGCAAAAAAAAAAAACCCATAGTACTCCCTCCGTCCGGAAATATATGACGTTTTATAAAGCACACAATCAAACTTCCTTAATTTGATCACTAATATATATAAAAAAAACTATTTGTATTGGTCATACGAAAATGGGAAAAATATTTTCATAATATAGTAGTTTTATATTATTTTATGAACATATTCATATAAAATGTGATGGCCAAAGTTGCATGTTGAAGACCGTATCGATATCCAAAACGTCATATATTCTTGAACGGAGGGGGTAGTAAATAAACACAATCTACCTAGCGATATACTATAGTTTTAAGTATTAATCGATTGCCACATTTCCTGTCAAACACAAAGTTGTCATGGACAAAAGAACCGCTTCATTCACACCTTTTATGTGGGCATCTTGTTTTGCTTTTCTAAACACCAGGGCTGCGATGTTTGCCAATCTTAGTGATTCGTGTATAACCTACAAATCAAATTGACCAGACGAATATATATATGTTACTGCATGTACGGAACCGTGAACCATGCATGAGATGGTTGTCTTTAAGCTAAAGAATAGCTGACACGTTGATGCAGGCAATCGTTTTAATTAGAATATCTACGTGGGATGTGAATTTCATAGACTTGTACTCCTCCCATGTGATTTCGGAGTCTGGATCAGCCTTTCTTTTTCGTATATCCTGATGCTCTTCCTGAAAGCATCACATCAAAAAGAATGGTGTAAGGCCCAGCTATGAGTATATGGAAAATGGTATGGTACTTATGGAAGTACATACTCCACCAATTCTCGCAGTTCGAACCCATAAGTCGAACTAACACATCGTGGATGAACACAAAAAAATAGATGTGTGTTTATATGGAGAAGAGATCAGTAACAAAGCTAGCTTCTTTAATTACTTACTGTTAGTTCGTGCAGGGCTTTCGGGTTGTCTGTCAGAAACTTGAGTACTGTGGTTAGTCCAATGGACGTCGTCTCCGTGCTAGCTATCATTAGCCCGAATAATAAGTTTAGAGCAATTTTCTCGTTCAATATAGGCTCCTGCTTGCTCAGTTCGTCAATTAAAAGATCCAAAAAGTCGACGCTTTCTCGTTTAGCTGCACTTTTCCTCTCCTGAAGCTGCTGTTCCAACGTCTTCATGACATTCCTGCGTCCCTGCAGATATGACAACCGAAGTGTAATTTAGCACACAGTCAAGATGTACGTCTAGATGTAGTATATATGCATGTACTCTAATATACCAAAAGTGTAATCAATATATGTGATTACTTTGAATGAGCGCTGATTAATTTATGTATGTACGTGCCTGCATACATCTGTAGAATGTTGTGCCAGGAATGCAGAGCGGAAATGCTATAAGTCCATTGACAACCTCACGGAAACTTTCCCATAACCTTGCTAACTGTGAGGCCGAGTCATCATGGCTGATCAACTTTTTGGCAATGGCGCTAAAGATCATCTACAAATCAAAGACAAAAAGTAAGTGATATGCTATGGGATCAAGACAATTAAGTTTTCATTCGCGGCTGATCATGCTTGCAACCATGCAATTAAGTAACGCACGTACGTACCCTCGAGATGGCTTCTCTGACGACGATAGCCGGCTGGTCGAGCCAGGCGGGCAGGGCGGCTCGCGCCGCCCGCTGAACGTCGTGGAGCAGCGCTAGGCGGAGGTTCTCGGGGCCGAAGAGGCGGAGGACGTGGCCCCTGACGTGCCGGTGCAGCGAGCCCGTCGCATTCATGTTGTCGTCGCCGAAGAAGCGCAGGAAGTTGTTTGGGTACCCTATCTGGAAGACCTCTTCCTGCCGCATCACCAGGCTGTTGAACTCTGGGTCCAGGGACACGATCATGTCGTCGCCGATCACGTTCGTCCGAAAGATTGGACCGTACCTGATCCAAAGGGTTGTGTGCATGTGTTACGTGTAACACGTACGGTTAATTTCATGGGATTGTATACGAGACGCTCAACTCAAACTTTGCTGAATTTCAAGCAAATTTTGGGCCCTCGGATCTAAATCATGTAGATCAAATCTCACCTACCACTACTATATAAAGGGGGCAACTATTACACTGTTGCCTATTTTTTGAAAAAAAAAATCATAGTCAATTTTCTCACCGCCGCCCTAACCTCTACGTTTCTTGTCGCCTCGGCCACCCTCATCCGTCCCGCGGCGCTGGTGGCGCCACCGCCGTCGTCCATCACTGTGCCTCCGCCGCCCTGGCCTATCTTAGCCGGGGGCACCGGTGAACCCAAACACTAAATAGGTGAACCCCGGCGACGACGGGAGACAGTGGCGTCGAAGAGGAGCACGACAGCCGGCCGGAGCACGAATCTCCACGTTAAATCCAATGGTGAGCAAATTTTTGTAAAATTTCAGACACCTATAAAATAGTAAATCCGCTATTGAGCAAATTTTTGTAAAAATTCACACCTGTATAATAGTAAATCCGCTATAGAAACTCCCCTCCCACCACCGCAACCTTGACCCTAAGCCACTACCTCCGTTACTGTATGTACTGAGATGATGTCCTCAGTATGTGGACTAGCGTAGTGTAAGGAGGAAAGAAAACATGCGAGAGCAAGCACAGACTACAAACTTCTCTAGACGACGCTTGAAGAAGGGGGGCAGCTCTAGAGATGGGCTCCGGGCGAAGAACTCGAGCGTCTCTCCGATGAGCGGGAGGCCCCTCGACCCCGGCGGCAGCCTCGCTCCTGCCTCCTCGCACTGTGGCCAGCCGTTCCGCCATTTGAATAGCAAATGGAGCAACCAGGCAACTAGCACAGCCACGAACGAGAGTAGAGCCAAGCCGTAAGGCACGTCTGCCATTGCTAATTTCTCCGGACACGAGCTAACTAGTTCGCTTCTCTCTCTGCCTCTGCCTCTCCCTCTCTATATATAACTGCCTGCTAATTTGTCGGACCAGGTTTTGTAAATCCAAATCCTCTATACAAATATTGTACTATTTCTTGGATCAATAGATAGCCTCCCCAAATATATTGCTGAATCATTTCATACATAACGTAAAACCATACCATTCATTAATTTAACACATCAGAGTTTATATAGACCGTATCGGGTCAAGTTTTACAATAAGAGCCGAACAGACCAAACTTATTACATTACAAAAGTAGCGGAAACGACAATAGAAGTAAAAGGGTGAGAGCATATCTTTCCACAGGCAAGCGACTGGGAAAACCCGTGTGCGTCTGATATTACCCGAAAACTCAGATAATATAGGATACACGCAAGCACCGACGGAGTCAGCTAGACTGAGACGAGATCTAGACTAAAAGAACTAAACTACTCCTCATTATCTCCTGGGCCTCCAACTTCTGGATCCTTGTAATATGCGCAATCTTCCGGATTTCCTACTTTTGAGGGTTTGGAGAGAAAGAGCGAGAATGAGCACAACTTCCGTGCTCGCGAGCCAACACACAAGATGCAATAATATAAATGCAAGGCTTAACAATGATGACTCGGGTTCTTTTATTTGCTAAAGCAATGTTTTTCAATTACCATAATTACAAATTCCTATCACTTAGCATTTTAACCAAATTGCATGTTATTAAAGAGAGTAATTGTGTAATATTTATATCAGCAGAGATTACCTCCACCTTTATGCTTATTTTTTATTGGGGCTATCCCCATTTATTAACACTACTGAGTTCGAAAACCTAGGAAAATCCAATCTTAGGGCTAGGTGAGCCCACCACATTTTCATATCACCCACAAAGGTTTTTGAAATAGAACTAACTAAGTTCCTATATCCGCCTTTGACCGTAGGCGCGGCTGTCACTACAACAGGACTAGGTTATAGCAACATGTGTATATGCTGCTATATCTACAAATATGTATTGCTAGGATGGATAGCAACACATATGATAAGTGATGTTGTTGGTCGTGTTACTGTAAGGTAGGTCTACCACAATACAAATTAGGTGTTGTTATACAAAAGAAAAGGTGTTGCAAAGTTGCAACACAATTTTCTATTTGTAACAACACATGTTTTTGAAACATAGCTAACTTCTGTTAGCAACATATAATTGATATATTCCAACACAATTTAGTATACAGAAAAAATACGGTTCATTTATGTGCTACGTATGTAGAAATTATAATTGCTACAAAGAATTTTTATTTGCTAATTAAGCATGTCACATTGCAGAATGTATAACACAACTCAACATGATCAATGTTCAAAAAGTATATTGCATTGATTAAGGAAATAAATATAGGTATTATTAACATCATTCCACATTACAAAAACAATTGATTTGTTGTCAACACAAGAGCTTTGAACAAGAGTAAAATTTGAGTTCTAAAATATAAAATCTAACTACTACTTTCTTTTCTTCATGAAGTTCCTTGCTTCTTGATCCGTTCGATCAAAAGAGATAAACATCCAAATATAGTAATTCAACTGTTGATCTTTTCAACCTGCAGGGATAACAATAAATTGCAAGGGTGTAAATATGATGTAGGACAAGTGAATCTGACATAAATTGAATCTAGCTAAAATTAACATACACAAATTGAAGGCCAGGCAATCACTTTTCCTTTAGTTTGGCCAATTGTTTTGTAGTTCTGTCATAGGCTTAACAACACCTCATGTTCTCGACCACCCTCCAACAGAACCATGAAGCAAAAAAGCACTTCCAAAATGAAGCACCGAAAATAACCACTTCCAATAAGATACCGAGACCATTCACAATAATTCTTTTTTAAAAGGCCACTCTGATTCTGGACAGGAAGTCCATATGTCATTATGTATGTTTGATGTAGCCCCTTAAATTGGGTCAAGTCAGTGATCTAAAAGATTACGTAAGTCTAAGTCACCATGGCAGCTAAAGTCATGGCTAAAGTCAGCAAGAAAAAACATTTTGTACTTACAAATTGTAAAAAGATCTTACCCCTCTAGCTAGAATTGTATTTGTAGCATGGAAATGGTGAAGGGTGCCATCTTCCGTGTTTAAGGCAATGACCCCTTGGCAGGTGCCTGAAATATCATTGTGTGTTAATTAACAGAATTGAAACCATGGACAGCTCGAAACAAGCTTCACGACTCCCAAAACAAGAAGCAGCGAGAAAAGTGCAAGTATATGGATGAGATTATAAATATAATTACAACTATGGAAGAGGAGCCGACAACCATATAAGGAAAATTGTGTTACAAGCAAGCTTGGGTTCACGAGTATATACGATGAACAAAAGCAGTAAGAAACCATGTTAACAATAATGGATTAATCCTTATAAGTCCCGAGCTTGGGGGGGGGGAAGAAAAATCGAAATAATGCTTCAAAGACATAGACATGATAGTAACTAGAAAGGGTAATATTAAGTGTCTCAGCAAGTAAACATTGGAAGTGGAACTACTTTATGACATTAGTGGAAGCAATTGAAAACAGAGAACATGAATATGATGTTTCCTAGAAATGTCTCTGTCAGACAATATCAAACTTCACTCTCTGTAATTCAGGATGTGTGCATGGCTGCAGGACAATATTGATGAGCTGGAACTTGCTCTGTTTGATTTTGATGAGTTGATTAAACAATCTGGACTAATAGGAATGATATGGTCTTTGAACATTCGCCATCAGACATAAGGAGATTGATTTATAAACTTGTCTTTTGTTCAACTGATGGAAGAAGTTGGCTCCAAGTAACAAGCACATGGCAGTGGAATAGTGGATCAAGCAATCGAAGATATTGGAAAAATAGCAGTGGTGTTGTCAGTCTGACAATTTTGGGTGCTCCTTTTGACTGAGATGTTTCCTTTTAGCTTTTGCCTGGAGTGTGTTCTTTCATTGAATCTTGGATGTACTATCTGGAGTTCAGCTCCTTTGTTGTACTCTCTTAGCAATTATGAAGTTTTAATGAAAAAAAGGCTGAGGCGATTAGTCCTTGATGCGAAAAAATGTATCATTCAATGTTACCACATGAAGAAAAGCCAATCTAAGATGTGCAATAGAACAATTTATTTCAGTTAAAGTTAATCTTCTCTAATTCACATTGAGTCTTGTGTACTACCAAATACAAGGTAGCATGGCAGAAGAAAACATGATAGTTTACCTCAATGTAGTCAAGGCCTTCGGGATCAAGTTCCTCCATGAAAAAACTGATTCATTGCATGTTTTCTGAATAGAGGAGCCCTACATACCTGTGCCTCAACGAGAAGCATCTTATATGTTTGTGGTGCCATAACTGCTGCATGAAGCATTCGATTAGCAGGATCTAACAGGGACTTAATCATTCTTGTTGATGGGACAGTTAGCAGCCACCACAGGCATGGCCTTGAAGTAGCTAGTTGCAAGATCAAAACCATCAAGAGGATCCGATATCGAGCAGCACCTTATGCACATAATGAGTGGAACTATAGCAAGTTACGCTCCGGGACGACGAGAATATGATAAGATTATCTTCATAGATGTTGACCTTCTCATTCAAAGGAACATGGAGTTGTTGCTCCTCCGCCCGCGCACCCTCCTCCATTTGAAAGACATCATCAGGAATCAATTCATCAGCAATCGTTAGGATTCAATTCATCAGCAAGATGTCTAAAACAATCATCAACAAGGAAACACCCAAAGATACGATTTTTCCAGTAGAATCCAGAAACAAGAACCAACGAATCAACAAGTTGGGATCTTTTCTGAGGCAAGCATGATTCGACGAGTAAATAGGGGATGTGTGGGGATTGAAGGCAATGCCTTGCGCTTGAGGCCGTGGAAGCGGGAGACAAGGGAGGTGAGGTGGTCGTCGGCAAAGCGTTATGGTTCGCCGTGGTGGCGGCGGCGAGGAGAGGATGGCGGCGATCTCCTTCTCGTGAAGTCGGTGGTTGATGCGGAGGTGGACTTGGCGCCTCGAGGCACCCGCACCGGTGGTGCTCGATTCTGGGTGGGCGAGTGGTGAGTGCGTTAGGGGCGGGGGCGAGGCGGCTCGATGGAAGCGGGTGGGGGCTTGGCCTTGGATGGAGGAGGGGCGAGTCGTTCTGGCAGGGGCGAGGCGACTTCGGTGGAGGCGGGTGGGGTGTGCCATGAGGGATGGAGGGGCGAGTCCGGGGTGGGGGGAGGGAGGGAGGGCGGCTCGGTGGAGGCCGGTTCGGCGCAGCGCGACGCGGATGAGAGGGAGGGGCGGAGGAGCGAGGTCGTTGCGGCAGGGGGCGAGGGCAATGGGGAGTTGAAGACGATAGGGAGGTGGGGCGATGAGGCTCGCTGTGGTGACGGGTTTTTTTTCGTGCGTGTACTTGGTTCGATAGGTGATGGATTTTTTCGTGCGTGTGTGGGGCGGGACGATGTCCCCACTGCGCAGGTAAACCAGTTAAGATTATAAAAACAACTATAGTTTATTATTATTAATAAAAATAAATTGAAAAACATAAGATAAAAAAATGAGCGGTATATATAATATGCTTCTTCAATATTGAATTATTGTTTGTCGGATGTTATTGATCTTAAACTAGTTTGCCTATAATATTATAAAAATTAATACATCTTCTAATGTAATAAATTATATAGTCACTCCACATTGGATGCAACTGTCATGGTGCGATAATTGACAACAACATTCTGATGTCATGCATATTCCTTTATTATAGAAACAAATAAGCCGATTAGTAGAATTAGAACAACAAAGTATCATAGCCTATTGTTCCTACTACTATAATTACCAATTTATTTTTATTACTACTATAACATTAGGTGGTAATTAAATGGGTCATAAAATTTGTTCATTGACCTAGCAACACGTCTATTAAGTGTTGTAACTTATACTACAAAGTGTGGTAACAAACTAGGGGCTGAGTATGTTTGGAGCTTCCTACATTTGTGTCATAGCAACATGAGAATATGTGTTGCAGTTGAGTTTTCCTACAACACGTGCTATATGTGTTGCAACTGTGTGTTAGAATAGATTGGGCTTGTTGTAGTGTGTTTAAACAGTTTATACTCTGTAGAGGTTGTACATTGTACCCACAAGAGATAATCATACTCGTTACCTCACATGATTCCGTAGTCATGTAGTTAAGCGATCGTCACAGTAACCTTTCAAAGTATCTCGCCTCTTCCATCATCTCACTCATATGGGCTGCCCCCATTTGTGGTGGGTCCCATACGTTATGCGGGATGTTTACCAGTACGACTTAGCGTAGCTGGCAACTTCACCCTTCCTTGGTATCCCATTCAAGCTGGATCGTATCCACTACTTGCACCACCTTACTTGGCCACCGATGAGATGATTTCCAAGGTTCAATAAATCTACTAAGCCAAGTTGCAGTTTGCAAACTTATGGCTGTACTTGTTTTATATGGGAAGTCATGACAAGATTAAATCCTTAGGGTTATATGGGCAGTTCATTCCATATACCATCCACAACCAACATTCCTTGGGCTACATTAGCACCCACCATCATACCATCCGCTGGGACGCAGGGTTTGAGCTGATGTTCCCTAAGACGAGGTTACTAGTGGTCGAAAAGACGAGCTGCCCTGAAAAGCTGATCCTTGTGGAAAGCTGCTTTGTGGCCCTTGAAATGCCATCTTTCTCTTGCTGCTGACTTCCATAGTCTTTTTCTCATTCTCTAGCACTAGGGCTTTGTTGACCAGGTGGTGGAAGCTGGGGAAATCATGGAGGATAAGCTGAACTCTCATGTCTTCGTACATTCCTTCCACAAAGCAGTCAATCTTTTCCTCTTCATTAGCTACGTCATTTGGGGTGTAACAGGCGAGTTGGTTGAACTTGGTTAGATATTCATTAACTGACATATGACACTGCTTGAGAGCTCTGAACTCGTTCTTCTTCATTCTCATTGTGCCAGCTGGTACGAAGTTGGTTCTGAAAGTGATCTTGAATTCGCTCGAGGCGATGGACTGCCACACATGTTGACTTCATCTAGGCATACTTGACAATCTCTTATCTTGTGGCGGGGTCTTCTTGAACTCCGATCGTGAATCGGCTTCTTCGCTTCTTCCTCTTCTTGAGACCTTTGGTATCATCACCTCGGGCGTGAGTAGTTTTCCCACCATGCAGCGGTGGCTCCTTTCAGTTGATGGGTGGCAAAGTCCACCTTATCTTCGTCTTAGCAACGAGCAAGTCGAAGCTTCTTCTCAGTATCTCTGAGCCAGTCTTTAGCTTCTAAGGGTTCATTGGCTACAGTAAAGGTGAGGGGTCTTGTCCTGAGGAAGTCTGCAAGCTTGGAGTTGCGACCGACTACTCTAGTCTGCTGATTGTTTAGCAAAGCCTGAAGAATCTAAGTCTGTTGGAACATGACTTGTGCCATTGTTGGGTTTGCTGGTGGCGGGGGAGGTAGATCTTGTCTTCGGCTACGACCACGACCATTGCCACAGCCTCTTCCTCGGCCAATTGCAAAAGCTCCACGGACTGGGGTGGCGGCTCTTCTTGGGGAGAGTATATGAGGGTTACTAGCCCTCTAGAGCACAACAAAAGAACTCAAACAAAACAAGGGAACGAAACAAGTACAATACAAAGCCTAGAGTGGCTGCATTATATTAAGGAGTTAGGTGTTACATGACTCCTGAAGCACAACATATAGGCTATGCTAAGCCACGACACAAGATACAAACACAACGTCTACAACTGAGAAAAAGAAAGTGAAGATTTCGTGGTCAAACTCTCCATCCTGGAGAGGCAAAAAGTAGTGGAAGGGCGATTCCAGCAGAAGGTCTTCGCGCATCTGGCTTAGATGGGTGTAGGTGAAGCATGCTGCATCTTGGACTGCGTCAGAATAGCTGCTATGGGGAGTCGCAGGTCTAAAAGTGTGAGCGATGAACTCACCCTCTCTGGCATAGAGGAAAACCTCCATGGCCAACGACTCTTGGTCCAAGGTCTGGGTCTTTCAACCTCTAAAGATAGGCTTGTGGCGGTAATCCAGGTGCTGCATGAGCTGGCGGAGAATGTCCATGAACTCACCTTTGTCTTCTTCATGAGAGAAAAAGGCCCATGGGGCATCGGACGATGGGGTTGCCATCTAAATTTTTTTTGAAACGAGAAAGGGAGTCAGAATTGAGTAAAAACTCAAGTGAAGTCAAGGTAATTAAGTGAAGAACTAAGAGAGATGAGTAAGAGTAGTAAGTACGATATATTTTGTCAAAGCTTTTCATAAGTTTTGAAAATAGGACTCAAGTCCTTAGGCACGCCCAATTTAACTAAGGCTCCTATAGTTGTATTGTAACATCCCAAATCTGGGTTTGTATTTCAAATGTAAGAAAATGAGAAGAAAGTAAAACTTTTTCTTGCATCTTGTTCTTTTTGAACTTTTCTGTAATTCTTATAAAGGAATTGTGGAATTCAAAAACTCTAATCTCCTATTAACTAAAGTCATGACCCCTTTTCAATCTTTGCTGAGAATCTTGTGATCAACCTCTAGAAATATTTTTTCTTGGTTCTAGGGCTGCTGTGTGACTCCTCTGAAAAATTTCATAATTTTTAGAAATTATTTAATAATTTTAAGAGGCCAGTCAAACCAATTTGACTCTTGGTCAAACCCTAGAACAAGCCTTGAGAAATTTCTGGAGAAAAATGCTGTACATAAAAATCTCTGAAAATTTTATGAAAGGTTGATCCTGGAGTTAGGAACCTCCAGTCAAAATTTCAGAATTTTTGGAGTTAGTTTGCTACCTCTAAAAATTCTTCCAAGTTTCAGCCTTGTTTTAACCCTAAGTCAACTTTGCTATTGGGTTTGAGTCGGACTCGAGCCCAACCCTCTTGTCCTGGTTCAACCCAACCGCCTCGCGCCTTGTTCAGCCCGTTCAAAATGCGTGTTCCTTTTTAGCCGTTTGATTTCAATCAGACTGTCCACGTTCGAGTGAACGTTCGGACCACCCGAGAGTCTTTTCAATCTGGGCCGTTCATTTCTAATCGGACCGCTAGGATTGCTTTGAACGTTCGGACCGTCCGAACGTTACTTTCAATCTGAGCCGTCCATTTCTAATCCAACCGTTGAGTGGTTGTGACTCGTGTCTGTTGGTTTGACTCAACCCACTCGGTGGTTTAGTCCCAAGCCACTTTGGGCGTGTGTCACTGACTGGTGGGCCCTCACCCATTTCTGTTCGTCCTCTTCCTCTGGCTCACGCACAAGCGCCATGGCAGGGCATGGGAGAGCTGTGCCTTGGTCATCTTCGTGCGTCACCTTCAACGGCTCTTAGCCGGTTTAATGCGTGTCAGCATTTCACCCCCAAAGTCGTGGTCGCACCTGCTCCCATCTTCTCCTTTCGTCCTTGGTAGAGATTTAGGCCGTGTCCACCATTAAAGCCCGTCCTTGCTCAACCTTTGCTCTCCAGCTTTAAGAAGCCCTGTAGCTCCTCCTTGTATCTTTTCTAGCACCCACCTTGCTAACCCTAGCTTCCTCTCTGCTTGGTTGAGCTCAAACCACAAAGATCCCCAAATCGCCATTGACGGCCAGAGCAAGCTCTTCTTCATCGACTGTGCTCTAGTGGTTCTTTTGCAAATCCTTTCACGTCACTTTGCGCCCCTCATCACCTTATTCATTTCCCCTAATCCAATTTTGTTTGGCATTCACAGGAATTGCCTAATTTTGGATTTGTTCTTCTTCGGCCGAAGTTCATCCCCTTCGTCCTCAACTCCGGTAAGGAGCTCCACTCTTCAATTAATTGCTCATGGACCATCTATGAGCTATATTGAGCTAACCCAACCACCCGGTCCTTTTCTTTTTGCTCACACATTTGTCCCCACGTTGTCTTCCTCAGTGCCGGTGAGGTTCATCGTCACCGGAGCTCCTCCGGCCACCTCCTTGTCTCTCCAGTACTCAGGTAGATCCCTTGTAGTCCCTAGATGCTTGGGCACTCACTACCTTGAACCACTGCAGAGCTCTTTAGCTGTTTGTGTTTTGGCCGTGCTTTGCACCGCCGCTCATCTCCGACTCGCCGCCGTTCTAAGCCGGCGTAGCTGTTGAGAGTGCCTCCAGTGGGTGCGCAATGCTATTACGGACCCATTTGTGCCCTTGGTTTGCGCCGCCGTGACCGGAGTCGCCGGCGGTGAGCCCAGCTTCAAGCTCGGTTTCGTTGTTGGACGAGGAGACGCTGTAGCGTTGTCATTAGGACACTGATATGCTCATTAATCAACTAATCATTGCTAATCATTATTTAGTAATTAATGGCTGTCCTAAGAAAGCATTTAGGGTCACTGACATGTGGGCCCCGTGCACTTTAAACCCTTGTGCGTGGCCTAAGTGTCACTGACTTGTGGGCCCCACGTGCTTAAACCTGGTGCGTGCGTGGGCAGCACTGAGGTCAATTTTGGACCGTCCGATCTAGATCCATCGATACAGATCGACGTGAACGTTCGGACCACTGAACCTCCACCGTTCGATTTAGATCCAATGATCTAGATCGCTGTGAACGTTCGGACCACCGAACCTCAGTCATCCATTTTGAGATCAGCGGCCCAGATCGATTCGAACGTTCGGACCGTCCGAACGTCTCCTCCGTTGTGGACCGTTAGATCTGGATCCAACCGCTGGGTCAATAGGCCGTTCGCGCGGCTGTGCTCCCATGCGCTTGGGCCGTTGGATTCGATCTCAACAGCCTAAGTTTTTTCGCTTTGAGTTAGTATAAAGAAAACCCGGAAAGCTTTTATTTGTGAACTGTTATTTGGGTTAAACTTCAAAATTGGTTAACTAATTCGTTTTAGCTCCGTTTTAGTTGATTCAAATTTTGTTGGTTCTGGTTTTAACTAAGCTTTAATCTAAAAATGGTTGGAAGCTTGGTTCTATTCCAGAAAAAGTTGTTAGTGGATTTATTTTTCGGTTTAGCTTTAATTGTTGCATTAAAAATTTATTTAACTTGAAAAATGCATAAATATTTCTCTGTAGCTCCTTTTTGAGTGAAATCAAGTTGGTTGGTTTCCTCTGTTAGTGTGCTTATTTGTAGAGTAGGTTTTAAGCATGCTACTGTCTCTTAATTTTCTGTGGTTGCATTTATCTTGTGCACTCTTTCATATCTTTGAAAAATCATAGAAAATTCATCCTAGCTCCAAATGAGGTGAATAAAGTTGTGTTGTTCATCCCATGTGGTGCTTTGTTTACCATAAAAATTTCAGGTGTACTATCTCTCTAGAAATTTGTGCCAAAAATTTAATTTTGGATGAATAGTAACCGAAATGAATTTTTCAGCCTTTTTCCAAGTGGCTGATTTTGTTTTGGCCATAACTTTAGCATTGAGCATCCAAATCAATTGGTTCTTATTGCTAAATTCATTAAAAATCATGCTCTGCCTTATGTGAAAATTTCATGGCTTTTGGTTGAATTTGGTTTTTGAGTCTTTTCGGTGTTCTTCGTTCTTATCGGTCCTTTTCGTTTCTTTCGTTAGGTTCCGACGAGTTCGTTGAGTACGAAAGTGATCCTCTGCAGCAAGAAAGCTACCAGCAAGGCAAGCAATCGGTAGGTAAATGTTCATCCTCTACTACTGAGCCTAGGATTATCTCTCTGTGATGTAGAGCTCGCTGGATGAGCCCTTGTCACTTAGCTTATAGTTTACAAGTTGATGTTGCTTAGTCATGCTTAGCTACCGTTAGAATTGGACGGTTATCAACTTAGTAGATAACTTTGGTCACACAAATCATATTATTGCTTATGTCTAGCACTTTGTGCTTTGTTAATTTGTAAAAACTAAGACTGAAAATAAAATGTTTTGGACTTGGGTACATTGGTATGATGGTGTGATTGTTGGGTGTGACAGGATGGTGCCTAAGTCAACAAGGACCGAATTACTTGCGCCATTGATCCAAGCACTATTGCGTGCTAACCACATGGGAGGGATATGGAACCTCTCTTGACTTAGTACTTTGGTGTGTGTTGGCTCCGAGTCGCAGGAGGTTAAGTGTGTCTTTTGTGTGTGTTGCGTATAAAAAGGAACGTGTTGTGTGTGTTGGGATGAAAGGGATGGGTTCCTTCCTAGGTTCTCCATACCCAGGAGCATCGGCAGTTGCTTCGGCTGGGCTGGTGTGTCCGACTCAACGTATGGGGGTTTCCATTCCCATACGGGCAACTCGTAGTTAATACACAATATTGGAAAACGTCTCGTAGGACTTAGTCGTGCCAGCATACCAAAGGAAGTGTGCTAAATAGCTTGGCAAAAAGGCGGTTTGACGTGTGGGTACATTGGTACACCCCTGCAGAGTTAAATCTATTCGAATAGCCTCGTCCTAGATTATGGACACGCTTGATTATTTCCTGCAAGAATTAGACTACAACCTTTTCTCTAAAACTTGAATTTGGTGGGTACGAATGGGGAATTCATGCTATGTTGTGGTGGCTATTGGGTTAGTCACCTCCAGGTTGTCTTATTGTTATTATTTATCGTCTCACTGTTGTTTGAACAATAAAAACAGATTGCTAAATTGCTTTCAAGTTATTACATTATTGCAAATGAAAACTTACTTTTATGCTGAAAATGAACCCTATAGCCTTCTCCTTTGCTTAAGCTTGCATGTAGCTATTTATAGGCTTGTTACTCGTAAGTCTTACGAGTACATTTTTGTACTCATTTGCATTGCTTAATTGTTGCAGAAAAGGTTGATCCCCAAGGGATTGACTTTTGTGAGACAAACTTCCTTCAGGACGACTAGCTTGGCGGCCTAGTCGGTTGCCTTGTGGGTAATGGCAAACCATGGCTTTCTGTTTATCGCCATCTTATGGATTTTTGTTTCCGCCGTTTATTTAGCTCTTTAGCTTGTCTTGTGGCCGGTTGTTCCCTTGTGTAATAACTCCATTATGTATGTCTTCTGTTTTGTAAGTTCTTGCTTCGGTTCTGTGCTTGTATGGAATTGATGCATGATTTTGTAAAAGGGTGTGTGTCTGACAATTACAGGAGGTACACATTGTCGTAGCAGGATATTTTGTTTGTGATGCTAGAGTCAAGTGGACGACTAAGCATTGCAAGCTAAATACCCCCGGAGTCTCACACGTATGCTCTAATACCAGCCCTGTCGGACCCGGATTTCGCAAATCCAAAACCTCTATGCAAATACTGTGTTATTCCCTAGATCAGTAGATAGCACTCACAGACACATTGTTGAATCATTTCATACATTGCGTAAAATCATACCATTCATTAATTTAACACATCAGAATTTACATAGACCACATCGGGTCAAGTTTTACAATAAGAGTCGAACAGGCAAAACTGATTACATTACAAAAGTAGCGGAAGTGACAACAGAAGCAAAAGGGTGAGAGCACATCTCTCCACAGGCAAGCGATTGGGGAAACCCGTGTGCGTCCGATATTACTCGAAAACTCAGATAATATAGTATGCACGCAAGCACCGACGGAGTCAGCTGGACTGAGGCGAGATCTAGACTAAAAGAAATAAACTACTCCTCATCATCTCCTGGCCTCGAACTTCTGGATCCTTGTAATATGCGTAATCTTCCTGTTAGACCAGGAGGTTTTTGGTCATGATATTTGGTGATGAACACATTGACAATAGAAAGTCTTAGTCTTGGTGGTTAATGATGAATACATTGCCTTTGGGACATGCTTGTGACCTTAGGTGTTGACATGCTTTGTAATAGCTTTTGAGTTCTATTGAATTCTGTGGAAATAAGCAAGTATCAGGTTTTGTGGTAGTACCGGTAGTGTGTCCACGGTACTACTGTCGGGCGGTACAACCGCAAGTCACTCGGTTCCGAACGTGTGTTGCGGATGGTCAGATCTTGATCTGATGGCGCATATTGAAGAGAAACGTTCAGACCGTCCGAAAGTAAAAGGACGTTTCAGCCTTCGGATTGAAATCGGATGGTTGAGATCAAGGGGACGCTCGGACTTTGAACAGTACTCCAGATCCAACGGTTTTGACACGCGGTTCGAATGGCCAAGTCAATCTAGAGCGTCCCGTGGCAAGGCATGTGTTTACGAGTCTTTGTGCGTTTGATTGGCGGTAGTACCGCTTAGGAAATGGCGAATCTGAAGTGACTTCAGTAATACCGTTTTTAGATGGCGGTTGCAAAATTCCAGAGAAAGTATTTTTGAGAGTTTTGAACTCAAGTGAAAAACGGTAGTACCGTAGCCATGGAGCGGTACAACCGCAGGTCGATTGTTCCGTTTGTTTCGTGGCGGTTTGAAAAATCCAAAAGGCATGTTTTGGATTCTTGGATTTCTTTGGTGTACGGTAGTACCATAGATTTAACTGCGGTAGTACCGCAGAATGGTATGACCGCAAGGTTGTGGTATGGTTTTTCCAGAGAGCTTGTTTTGGGGAGTTTTGGATGACTTTGGGAATCGGTAGTACCGGTGTGTTGTGAGCGGTATGACCGATGGGCGGTAGTACCGGGCCTAACATGGAGGTACGACCGATTGTGTTTTGTTTGTCCACCGCTTTGGGGTTTTGGCTAAGGTTAGGTTAAGTTCATGAGTTTTAGTATGTTGCATATTGCATGATGATTTTTATGCGTGTGTGTGAGCTAATGTTGGTCAAGTTGGAGAACTTGTGCTGGGATATGTGTTCTTTGATCTTTGCATGTGCAGGTTGAGCGTGGAGACAATCATGGTCGGTGATGAGGAGGTCCTGGACTAGGATGGGGATATCTGAGGTCTAGAAGGTCGTGGATGTCACGAGGTGGTTGGGCTCACGCTAGAGCACGTGGAGATCAAAGGTGGTACACGGAGAAGCTTTGGGAGTTAGAGTCCTGAAGGCTTACGACTTGAGGAGATATGGAAAGTGTCAGTATCTGGAGATTCTTAGAGATATGGAAAACCCGTGTTTGGTAAGGGTTTCGGATCCCTTAATTTTTGGAAAAGATAGGGATTGTTGTTGGTGCCGTTGAAGACTCGGAGAGGTCTCTGCCTATAAAAGGAGACAGAGGAGAGGTCTTTAGGGTGAGCTTTCGAGTGCCTTTCCCGTAGCTTTCATGTAGGGTTGCTACGTGATTTTAGCGAGAGCTTGAGAGGTTCTTTCGTGGAAGGTGTTTGAGGGTTGTTTGAAGAGCACCTTGTAGACACAAAATCAGATTGAGTAATAAAGCTCAGTTTTGTTCTATTTTGTCTTGAATTGCTTTGTTCAAGGCATGCGTGTTGAAGCGGTTACTGTGAAGGTCTTCAAAGATTCACCGAGAGGTTCGGGAGCTCTAGAGCACAAGTGGAAGATTGAAATTTGGAGGTCAATCATTCATCCCCCCCTCTGATTGCCATTACAATCCTACAAGTGGTATCAGAGCAAGGTTGCAATGGCATCAGATCGAGATCGCTTTTCAGGTAAGCCACCATATTTCGATGGGTCAGATTATATCTACTGGAAAACACGCATGGAGGTTTTTCTTCAAGCATAAGGTAATGTTATTTGGCAAAACGTTAGATGTCCATATGAAGTTCCTGCTGCTATTACTGATGATGTTGAAGCTAATGCTAAGGCTAGAAATATACTGTTGCAAGGTCTGAGTAGAAACGAGTTTGTCAGAATTGCTAATATTAAATCTGCTAATAAAATTTGGACTACTCTAGCTGATTATCATGAATGTTCTAGATCTGTTAAACGTGTTCGTCAGAATCAATTCAAAAAGGAGTCTTCTAAATTTGAGATGAAATCAGGAGAATCTATAGATGCTCTTTTTGATCGCTTCAATAAAATTGTTAGTGATTTGCAATCTGTTGATGTCATATACTCTGATTCTGACAATACTCGTCAAATTTTAAATGCCTTGGATATGTCTGTCTGGGAGGTGCTAGTCACTACTATTAATCATTCTGTTAATATGGAAACACTCACCTTGAATGATCTTTATTCCAAGATGAAAACACATGAGATTGATATTTTGGCCATGATAAATAAGTCAAATTCTTTGGGTTTAGTGACTAACCAAACTGACAGCTCTTCTAGTTCCTCTAGTGTTTCTTTGTCTGCATTAGGGTCCATTTTAGATGAACAGTTAGAGGAGATTCCAGAAGAGCAACTTGTACTCTTCTCCAACAGGGTGACCAAGGCAATTAACAATATTAGATCAAGGAGGAGAGGTGGTCCAATCAGGTGCTATGAATGTGGTGAACTAAACCACATAAAGGTGAATTATCCCAAGCTGAGAAGTAAGGAGGCCAAAGATGACAAAGCACCAATTCGTCGTTCAAAATTCAAGTTTGATTCAAGCAAGAAGCAAAATTATCGTAAGGCAGTCAACAAGGTACTCTCAGCACTTAATGAGATTGGATTGAGTGATGTTGATTCTGGAAGCGACAATGAGGACAATGGCAAGAAGACAAAGGAGGTGGACTTCACAGGGATGTGCTTTATGGCAAGCAGTGAAGAGCTTAACAGTGATGATCTCTATAGTAACCCTGATGAGGTAAAACCTTCTTATACTGATTTATCTCATGCTGTGCTTAAGTTGACAAATGAGCTTAAAAAATACAAAAAGAAAGTTAAGAAACATGATATTGTTGTTGAGAGCTTAAATTTTGAAATTAATAGACTTAAGGTATCTATTCCTGATGATGAATCCTGTGAGTCGTGTCAAGTTTTGCACACTGAATTAGAGACTGCTAGGTCAATTCATACTAAATTCGAAAAGCTAAAACTGGCACATGACTTTTGTGATGATAAGCTAAAACTTGCATATGATGAAATTGAAAAGCTCAAGTCTAGTTATACTAGTTTAGAGTCAAGTATGTCAAATGCTCAAACTAAAACTTGCTCTAATTGTGAATTGCTAGAAGTTAGACTGAATTCATCTCAGGAATCTATACAACAGATGCTTTATCATGGGACACTCTCTTGCACTAATTGCCCTAAGCTTAGCACAGAAATAGAAGCTTTGACTAGGCAACTACATGAGTTTGCTGAAAAGGAAAGATTGGCTCAGTCTAGTGCTTCTAAGAAAACCTTGAATGGATCTGTTAAGTGCACAATCTGTCCTACATTGACTAAAAAAAATGAGTACCTTAAGGATACTTTGGAGAGATTCTCTTTTGTCAAGAAAAAATTGAACATGATTCTAGACAGATCAAAAGTAAGTGTTAAAAGTCAAGGTCTAGGATTTAATTTTGTTAAGCGTGCCAAGAATCATCCTCCCAAAATTCTTAAGCTTCTTGAACCTGGAAAAAATGAAGTAGAATCTGAACCTAAACAAGTGATGTTTAAATCTGTTGGATTTGCAAAGGACCCATTTACCAAAGTGAGTACTGTAAAGGGAAAAACTGCTACTTCTTATCAAGACAAATATCAGTGTACTCATTGTGGTAAAGAAGGTTATTTGGTTCAGTTCTGTTTTCGAAAAGCAAATAAAGAAAAGAGAGACAGGCTAAGAAAAATTTTTCAAGCTCATCATCATCGTTTTGTCTCCACTAAACAAACTGCTGCAGGATTAGGAGTTTTTGCACAACCGGTGAAACCTGCACCTAAACAACGGTCTGACCGGCAGTGTTCTCAAAACAGAAATGCTTTTGTTGCTCCTGCTCGTCGTGTATCTTAGTACTGGGTTCCTAAATCGTATCTTACTAACCCCAGTACTGTGAGACCGATACTTCCTTAATGTAAGTACAGCTGTTGAGGAAGGGGAACGTGTGGCTGGTGGATTCAGGTTGTTCTAGGCACATGACTGATGATTCAAAATGGTTCTCCTCCCTCACTAAGGCATCCAGTGATGAGTTGATTACTTTTGGGGATGATTCAACAGGTATTGTGATGGCTAAAGGTACTATGCGTGTAAATGACAAATTCATTCTCAAGGATGTTGCTTTGGTAAGTAAATTGAAGTATAACTTACTTTCAGTTTCTCAGTTGATAGAAGAAAACCTTGATGTGAGCTTTAAGAAACATGCTTGCAGAGTTTTAGATGCTTCTGGAGATCTTATTTTCATTATATCTTGGTTAGGGAAGGTCTTTAAAGCTGACTTTAATCATTCCTTTTCACCTGATGTTAGATGTTTGGTAGCTTCTGAATCCAGGGATCTATTCTTTTGGCACCGTAGGTTAGGACACATTGGTTTTGATTACATTGTTCGGATTAGTGGAATAGATCTCATTAGGGGGTTACCTAAACTTAAGGGTGATAAAGATTTGGTTTGCTCTCCTTGTAGACATGGTAAGATGGTTGCTGCTTCTCATTCCCCTATTTCTATGATCATCATAGATGCCCCTGGACAATTGTTACACATGGACACTGTAGGTCCTTCTAGGGTTCAATCTGTTGGAGGCAAATGGTACATTCTTGTGATTGTTGATGATTTCTCTAGATACTCATAGGTTTATTTTATGGTGTCTAAGGATGAGGCTTTTGGTCATTTTAAAGACTTATTTCTTAGACTTAATAATGAATTGCATGGTGCTGTGAAAGCTATAAGGAGTGATAATGGTACTGAATTTAAGAATTCCTTATTTGCTTCTTTTTGCTCTAAAAAAGGTTTAGAATATCAATTTTTTTCTCCTTGTGTTCCACAACAAAATGGGGTCGTAGAGAGAAAAAATAGAACTTTAGTTGAGATAGCAAGAACTATACTTGATGAACATGCTACTCCTAGGAAGTATTGGGTAGAGGCTATCTCTACTACTTGTCATGTCTCTAATAGAGTATTTTTGAGAGCCTCTTTGCACAAGACTTCTTACGAGTTGAGATTTGGCAGAAGGCTTAGTGTTTCACACTTCAGAATTTTTGGATGTAAATGCTTTATTCTTAAACATGGTAATCTTGATAAATTTGAGTCTAGATCTTCAGATGGCATTTTTCTTGGCTATCCCTCTCACTCTCGTGGCTATCGTGTACTCAACTTAGAAACTAACAAAATTGTTGAGACTTGTGAGGTTACTTTTGATGAGGTCAGTTCTTGTACTAGACCCAATATTTTAGGAACATAGGTTCAGGGGGAGTCTGAAAGCATATTCCTTAATGAAGAGGATGATCTTGATCATGGTAATAATTTATCTCCCATGCCATCACCTGCTGAGGATCTTGCACCTTCTACTTCCACAACAAAAGGAAACACTACTGCTTCTAGTGGGGCTATACCTCATGTTGCGCTGCCATCAGGTGATGGATGACCTACAAAAGTTGTTCAGAGTGGCGAAGCTATTTTAGAACCTTCTGCACCATTGCGTATTCAGCGGCATCATCCCCCAGAACTAATGATTGGTGACATTCATGAAAGGGTAACACGTTCTAGGTTTACTTCTCTCGACTCGTATGCTCATTCTGCCTTTGTTGCTTCTTTTGAGCCTAATGATGTAAGTCACGCTTTATCTGATGAGTCTTGGATCAATGCCATGCATGAAGAATTAGAAAACTTTGAGCGTAATAAAGTCTGGACATTAGTTGAACCTCCCCATGGACATAATATAATTGGAACAAAATGTGTTTTTAAAAATAAGCAAAGTGAGGATGGGGTTGTTGTTAGAAATAAGGCTAGACTTGTTGCTCAGGGGTTTTCTCAGGTGGAGGGTCTTGATTTTGGTGAAACTTTTGCTCCTGTAGCCAGATTAGAAGCTATTCGAATTCTCTTAGCCTTTGCTGCATCTAAAGGTTTCAAATTGTATCAAATGGATATTAAAAGTGCTTTTCTTAGTGGCTTTATTGAGGAGGAAGTTTATATTAAACAACCACCTGGTTTTGAAAATCCTAAGTTTCCTAATCATGTTTATAAGCTGTCAAAAGCCTTGTATGGTTTAAAACAAGCTCCTAGAACATGGTATGAGAGGCTCAAGCTTTTCTTGTCAAAAAATAATTTTTAAATGGGCAAGGTAGACAAAACTCTTTTCACTTTTCGCCATGGCAATGATCTATTACTCGTTCAGATTTATGGAGATGATATCATCTTTGGGGGCTCCTCTCATGCTTTGGTTTCCAAGTTTTCAGATACTATGAGCAGGGAGTTCGAGATGAGTATGATGGGGGAGTTTACTTACTTCTTAGGCTTGCAAGTAAAACAGACCAAGCAAGGCAATTTTATTCACCAAACCAAGTATACTAAAGACTTGCTTAGACGTTTCGACATGGCATCTTGCAAACCCATCTCTACACCAATGGGGTCTACAGCTGTTCTTGATCCAGATGAAGAAGGTGAGATAGTGGATCAAAAAGAATATAGGAGTATGATTAGGTCTCTACTCTATTTGACTGCTTCAAGACCGGACATACATTTATGCACTCGATTTCAAGCTTCACCTCGTTCATCCCATCGTCAGGCTGTGAGAAGAATTCTCAGGTATCTTCACTCAACTTTAGAATTTGGTCTCTTTTATTCATCTTCATCCTGTCTTACTTTGCGTGCATACTCAGATAGTGATTTTGCGGGGTGTAGGATTGATAGAAAAAGCACATCTGGCGCATGCCACTTTTTAGGCACATCCTTATTTCTTGGTCCTCTAGAAAAGGTCTTACATTGCTCAATCAACGGTGGCCGAGTATGTTGTGCGGCTACTAGTTGTTCTCAGGTTCTCTGGATTTCTTCTGCTCTCAGGGATTATGGGATAGATTTGGGAAGTGTTTCTCTTTATTGTGATAACACTAGTGCTATTAATATTGCTAAGAACCCAGTACAACATTCTAGGACTAAACATATTGATATCAGATTTCACTTTCTAAGAGACCATGTTGAAAAGGGTGATGTTATTCTCCACTTTGTTGAATCTGATTTTCAGTTTGCTGATATTTTTACTAAGCCGCTTGATACTTCTCATTTTGTCCGGTTGAGGAGTGAATTGGGTGTGGCTCATCTTATGGGTTTATTTTGAGGGGGAGCTGTTTTGATTAAAGATTCAGAGGCTTTGATTACTAATTATTGTCTCACAATTCATTAAGTCCAAGCCATTGAAATCAAATGAGTTGTAGAGCTCTCTCTATCATATTTATTCATGTGCTATGTAGCTTTGCTCTTGACTGATTTTGATAAACTTGCTACATAAAGAACTAATCATGACATGGCTAAGAACTTTGACTAGATTGATTATTGTCATCACTTTGTGATGTCTATTGAAAAGGATGAGCTTGTTTGTGAGTCTTATTTTAAATCTTGGATTTGAAGCAAGTATATCTCTCATTTCATTCCTGTGTTGCTCACTCAATTTAGCATGTTACAATAAAAAAAATCTGAAGGGTTGAAAAAATAAAAAGATGTATGCTTCAAGCATGTCATACATAGCTGTATATTCAAAAGACAAAAAATATGCACACAACAGTGCTTAAATAAAAAGAAGTGTGTTTCAAGCATGCTATACATAGCTATGTATATTCAAAAAGAAAAATATGCACACAAAAGTGCTAAAATGAAAAGAAGTATGCTCCAAGCATACTACCCTTGAAAAGAAGTATGCTGCAAGCATGCCACATGTAAATAAAAATTGAAAGTGAAGCAATAGGGTGATACCTAAGACTGATAGCTCATCTGGATTTAAAAGTTGTCTCAAGGTTAGGCTCTCACTTTTCTTGATGATATTCTTTTGTGGTGCTTATAATCGGTTTAGTCATTGTTGAAATGCCTGTCATTAAGTTAAAATTGCTTAATCATTCTTCAAGTGGTACAGACTGATCTTGTCTTTGCCACATGATACATATTTTTATATGATCTAGATAGCTCTACTCAACAAGATGGCTTGGTTAATACATTAAATTGACTTGCATAATCTCCAAAGCTTCTTGATCTTTATTCTGCATGCTCTTTTATTTTTTGAGCCTTTTCTCCTTTGAAGTACTTGATGATTACATTGCCAAAGCGAGAGAAAAATGGGAGATCTTTTGGGAGAAATTTCCAAAGTGTTTCAGCTGTAGTCTTTGAAAGTTTTTGAAACCTTCTTTTTACTTGGCAGCTTTGAAAACTTTCTTCAAAAATTCATCTCTTGTTTTTGCTGTGCTGTCAATGTATTCATCAAGGGGGAGATTGTTAGACCAGGAGGTTTTTGGTCATGATATTTGATGATGAACACATTGACAATAGAAAGTCTTAGTCTTGGTAATAGCTTTTGAGTTCTATTGAATTCTGTGGAAATCAGCAAGTATCAGGTTTTTGCGGTAGTACCGGTAGTGTGTCCGCGGTACTACCGTCGGGCGGTAAAACCGCAAGTGAAGCGTGGTATTACCGCAAGTCACTTGGTTCCGAACGTGTGTTGCGGATGGTCAGATCTTGATCTAGCGGCTCATATTGAAGAGAAACGTTCGGACCGTCTGAAAGTAAAAGGACGTTTCAGCCTTTAGATTGAAATCGAACGGTTGAGATCAAGGGGACGCTCGGACTTTGAACAGTACTCCAGATCCAACGGTTTTGACACGCGGTCCGAATGGCCAAGTCAATCTAGAGCGTCTACGTGGCAAGGCATGTGTTTCTGAGTCTTTTGGGCATTTCAGTTGAGCGGTAGTACCGCTTGGGAAATGGTGGAAATCTGCGACTTCGAGAATACCGTTTTTAGATGGCGATTGCAAAATTCCAGAGAAGGTGTTTTTGAGAGTTTTGAACTCAAGTGAAAAAGCGGTAATCTTTAGACCATGGAGCGGTACAACCGCAGGTCGGTTGTTCCGTTTGTTTCGTGGCGGTTTGAAAAATCCAGAAGGCATGTTTTGGATTCTTGGATTTCCTTGGTGTACAGTAGTACCATAGATTTAACTGCGGTAGTACCACATAATGGTATGACCGCAAGGTTACGGTATGGTTTTTTTTTCAGAGAGCTTGTTTTGGGGAGTTTTGGATGACTTTGGGAATCGGTAGTACCAGTGTGTTGTGAGCGGTACAACCGCTGGGCGGTAGTACCAGGCCTAACATGGAGGTACGACCGATTGTGTTCTGTTTGTCCGCCGCTTTGGGGTTTTGGCTAAGGTTAGGTTAAGTTCATGAGTTTTAGTATGTTGCATGTTGCATGATGATTTTTATGCATGTGTGTGAGCTAATGTTGGTCAAGTTGGAGAACTTGTGCCGGGATATGTGTTCTTTGATCTTTGCATGTGCAGGTTAAGCGTGGAGACAATCATGGTCGGTGACGAGGAGGACCTGGACTAGGATGGGGATATCTGAGGTCTAGAAGGTCGTGGATGTCATGAGGTGATTGGGCTCCAGCTGGAGCACGTGGAGATCAAAGGTGGTACACGGAGAAGCTTTGGGAGTTGGAGTCCTGAAGGCTTACGACTTGCGGAGATATGGAAAGTGTCGGTATCTGGAGATTCTTAGAGATATGGAAAACCCGTGTTTGGTAAGGGTTTCGGGTCCCTTGATTTTCGAAAAAGATAGGGATTGTTGTTGGTGTCGTTGAAGACTCGGAGAGGTCTCTGCCTATAAAAGGAGGCAGAGGAGAGGTCTTTAGGGTGAGCTTTCGAGTGCCTTTCCCATAGCTTTCACGTAGGGTTGCTACGTGATTTTAGCGAGAGCTTGAGAGGTTCTTCCGTGGAAGGTGTTTGAGGGTTGTTTGAAGAGCACCTTGTAGACACAAAATCAGATTGAGTAATAAAGCTCAGTTTTGTTCTATTTTGTCATCGAATTGCTTTGTTCAAGCTGTGCGTGTTGAAGCGGTTCTATGAAGGTCTTCAAAGATTCACCTGAGAGGTTCCAGGAGCTCTAGAGCACAAGTGGAAGATTGAAATTTGGAGGTCAATCATTCACCCCCCTTGTGATTGCCATTACGGTTTTGGCTTTGCGACTATCTATGTTACTGGTTGTGCTAAAAACCGTCTGTAAAGAGGTAATATCACAGACGGTTTTGGTTTTATGACTATCTATATTCTTGGTACGTGCTAAAACCAAATCAGAAGAGGTAATATCACAGATGGTTCATTATGAAAATGCGTGAAGTATCACAGACGGTTCTTAACAATAACCGTCACAACCGTTTGTGATACTTCACAGACGGTTTTCATAATGAACCGTATGTGATATGACACGATATCACGGACGGTTCCATTGTGGAACCGTCTGTGTTAAGTATCACTGACGGTTCCATAATAGAACTGGCTGTGATATGTCTCTTTATTAGTAGGAGCCCGCTAGGGTTTGCGCTCTAACTCGTCACTCCCTAGCGCCCTTACTCTCGTCCGTTCCCCTCCCCACCCGAGTGATCCCGTCACCGATGCCTCCATTCTTCCCGTCGCCGATGGTTGTGACACCACAGTTCACTGCACAAGACACTCGTACGATAAGGGTGTCTTGTGCAGTGTCACCATTGTGCCACAACTACGATGACACTGCGCGCCTTCCCCTCTTCCTCCTCCCCCCGGCGTGCGCGACCCCGGCTACCTCACCAACCTCCCCCGGTTAACTCTAGCTCCACCGACCTCAGCCTCGACTACCTCACCATCGACACCGGCGATGTCGATCGAGGTAAGATAGATCTATTGGTTTGTGCTGTTGGTATTCATGTGAATCGAGTTACAATGTGGGCTACCTAGCTAGCTTGTCAGTTGATGGTCGGTTTGGACACCCGTGGCCTTGCTGTCTTGCCCTCTGTGACTGCTGGATGGATGGATCTGGAGGTGGGGAATGGGGTTGTGTTTGGGTGTGACTGTTGGTATGTTCCTAAAGACATTTTTTTATTTTTGATACGTATGATGCAGGGTGTGCTGCTGAAAAAAAATACATTGATGCAACCTTAACAAGTGGCAATCTGAGGGAAGCAATTTAGTTGCCTCCTGAAGAGGATCTTAACAAATGGCTGTATGTTAATAGTAAGTATGATCACCATCTATTCTTAGGATAAATAATACCATGCAAGTGTTTCATGGATATAGGTGACTTTCTACAGGTTGTTGCTCTTATCTGCTTGACATGAAAACCGTAAATGTTACTAGCTAGTTGTGTTCACCGATGAGATATGAAATGAATCTCCAGGGACAATAGGATGAACTGTATATGAATAATTTTTTAATCAAAGCTTATGAATCTATGGAATCAAAATCCTTGCACATAGTTTGCACATGAACTTCTACATGGATAGAGGTGAGTTTCTCTGAGTTCTTTGCTCTTATACGCTTTATAGATAGAGAGTTAATCATTAAGAAAACTCTCTCTACATATATATATATATATATATACATATATATATATACATATATATACATATGTATATATATAGTTCGTAGCCTTTGTTAGCTAACTCGATAGCAGAATTCAGCTAGCTAGCTTGCTCCTTGGGCGTAGGGGTGAAAACGGATCGGATACGGACAGATAATGGCTCTGCCATATTTGTTTTCACAATTTTTTCCAGATACGAATGCGAATACCCCGGATACGAATAATATCGAATACGAATACGGGGTGAATACAAATCGAAACGAATAGGGTCGCGGATATTTTTCGCAGCATGAAAACCCCTTAAATTGTATGCCAAAAAATAACGAAAACATATAACTAGTTTATTTGATGCAAACATTCATGAATTGTTCATATTTTCAGTAACCACACATAATATTGGCACTAGCAAGCTGCATTAACTAGTTCATCACAAACATAACACTTAGTTTACCATATTTAGCTCATAAGTCATAACTCACAAAGTCACAAATCATCATGCATTCACACTTCATTCATCACATACATAAAACTTAGTTCACACTAACATTGATCAGGCTGGATGGTTAATTTATCACATAAATGTTGTAACATCCCAAAGTATGTTACCAAAAATAAAATTAATAAAGTTATTATTTTATTGGATTTTACGAGATTTAAAAGAGTTTTCTTGGTTAAAAAGAAAAAATAATAAAATAAAGTCAATTATTTAATTTCCTAGTTTTAATGTCAAAAATAAAATTTATTGAGTTTTCGGGATTTTGTTGGATTTAAAGTGAAAAAGGAAATTTTAATTAATTTCTTGATTTTACGGATTTTAAAAGGTTTTCCCTATTTTGAGAAAGTTAAAATAATTTATGTGCAAAAATAAAAACAAACTTTAAGTTGGAATTAATTTTATTAAGTTCAAAATAATTCAAGGAATTTCTATGATTTTTCTAGAATTTTTTTTAACTCTATTTGCTATTTTCTAAAAGGCTATTTGATTTGTTGCATTTTCTGAAATTCAGAAATCAATTAAAATCTCCTTTTCTCTTTTGGGCCAAAATCCGGATATACGAACTTCGTCTTATCTGGATAATCCGTATTCGTATCCATATCTGTCGGATAGCCTGCCTACCGTATTTGTTTCCGTTTCCGACAAAAAAATCCGAATTCGTTTTTGTTCTGAAAATTACCCGAGAAAAATCCGATCCGAGATAATCCGAATCCGTTTTCGTCCGGATCGGTTAGAAACTATCCGATCCTTTTTCACCCCTACTTGGGCGTTCATCCTAAACGTTCAGGTGAACACAGCCTACTTCGTCGATCCTGACACACTGGAGTGTACAATTTGCTTCATGCCGCATGAAGCAAATCGTTCACTCTAGTGTGTTAGGATCGATGAAGTAGGCCGTGGTTCACCTGCACGTTTAGGATGAACATCCAAGGAACGAGCTAGCTAGCTGAATTCAGGCATCGAGTTAGCTAACAAGGGACTACGAAATACACACACACACACACACACGAAGCCGGTTTTAAAGGCAAAAGCAGCCACTGCTTGGAGATTTTGTAGAGAAGAGGCTATCACAGACGGTTTCAAATACCAACCGTCTGTGATATGTAAGCTATCACAGACAGTTTTATAAATAAACCATCTGTGAAGTGTCAGCTATCACAGACAGTTTTATCTATAAACCGTCTATGATAGTCAGCTATCACAAACGATTCTAAGTTAATAACCGTCTGTGATAGTGTGCATCACAGACGGTTCAAAAACTACCTCTGATGACATCATGTCATCACTGACTTATAAACTCAGATGGCTCACGAAACCATCTGTGATGACATTTTTGAACTGTCTATGAAGACCTTTTCTGTAGTAGTGTTACCTCCCTCCGCCACTGCCTCGATCATCAGCTGTAACACCCTGGTTTTTCTAAGCCTTTTTGTTATTCTAAAAATAAAAAGAACCATTTGGTTTTGATGAGGGTTCAAAGTTTAACTTGAGACTTTCAGAATTTGAGTGTTTAAAATGACTAAACCAAACATCAACCAATTCAGAAGCATGGTTTATTTGGAGCTGTTTGAGCTCTAGTGTAGTCTCTCCCTTTCTCTGCGTATTTGTTCTCCACCTGGCCCAGCCTTTTCTTCCCAGACCTTCTTCCTGTTTAGCCATCTCCCTGAGTCCAGGACTCCTTGTGTCTGGAGCTCGCTTGGGTTTGATTAGACCTCTTGTGTGTCTATACTACCCTTGTAGTTTGGACCTCCTCAAGGATTAGACTTCCCTTGTGGTTTAGGCCTTTCCTCTAGCTTAGATCTCTCTTTCTCTTGTTTGGGCATACATGTGTCTAGACCTCTTATGTGTCTAGACTTACTTTGCGCCTAGACCTCTTTGGTCTAGACCTCCTTGTTGCCTGGGCACTTCCTTATACCCAGACCTTCATTCGGCTTAGACCACCTTTGGGTTTGAACTCCCCTTGGGTCACAACCACCCTGAGGTGTTTTAAGCTTAGGCTTGTGTATCAACTGTTCTTGATACCTTTAATTCAACCCTGAGTTGAATCCTCACCTGCTGAATCTCTTCCTTGTTCAACCTCCTTTCATCCTTTGCTCACCTGGAACCCTTTTTGGGTCTTTTAAATCTTTCTTTGTTCACTGGAACCTCTTTGGATTCATCTCAACTCTTCTAGGACCATTTGAACCTCTTTAAGTTCATTTGCCTATTGCTTTGTCCTTTTGAACCCCTTTCTATTCCTTCGACTCTCTTCGGATTCACTTAAGTCCTTTTTGTATTCATTTGAACAACCCAGTGTTCATTTGGACCTCCCGGTGCCCATATGGACCCCCTCGTGTCCATATGGAACTTTATTTAAACCTTCCGCTTATTCAGGGCCTCCATCGCGGTAGTACTATTGCTTCTAATGTGGTTATACCGTTTGTTCCATCGCGGTGGTACCGTTGATCTAACCGCGGCAATATTGTTGACTCCATCGCGGTTGTACCTTTGGAGCCCTCCGATCTGCATCGGACGACTTGGTCTAGTTGGCTCGTTTGCCTAGTCCGAACGGCCCAACCATTTTGGCCAGTTCGATTGTAAATCCAACAGCTCTTGTTCCCTTGCGCCTGATTTCGCCATCGCTTACCTATTTGGATCTTATCTGAGCCGTTCGTACCTTCCCTTGTGTTGATCTGGACCGCTCCGACCTCCTTTGATTATATCCTAACTGTCAAGACCTCCTTTGCCCCTCATCTTGGCCGTTAGGACCTCTTTTTACCCACTTTCCGTGGATCTCCTCCTTTGGTTCCTTTCCCCCTTTGAAACTCCTCTATCTAGATCTTTCTTTGTTTGGATCTGATGGTCCGAACCTCCCTTCGCTCCGGATCTGAGGGCCTAGACCTCTTTGCCCTTTTTGGACCTCGTGCAGTACTACCGCCGGGCAACATGTAGTCATACCGCACCAACTCAGTATTACCGCTGTGCGGTAGTACCTCCCTTCAACTCGCGGTCATACCGCTCTGAGAGCAAGTCAAGCTCCCAAAAACGGGTGTTCTGGAAATTGCATACCGGCATCTAGCAAACGGAACTACCGGAGTGCGGTAGTACCGCTCCCTAAACTGCGGTACTACCGTTTCATGGAAACTCTCAAACCAGTGTTTGGATCTTCCCTTGACCTCATCTTAACCATCCAGACCTCTCTTGATTATATCTGGATCGTTGAGACCCCTTTTGATACCTCTAAGCCATTGGATTTCTTAGTCCTTTGGACCTCCCTGTCCAGAGGACCTCCTCTCGAGCCCTTTAGGACCTCCCCTTATAGAGATCCTAATAGTCAGGACCTCCCCTTGTCGATCTAGTCCTCAGGACCTCTTAAGTCCTTCGGACCTCCCTATCCTTTGGACCTCCTAGCCCACAGGACCTCCTAAGTCTTTCAGACCTCCTCAAAGACCTCTCTTGCGGGTTAGGACCTCCCTCCTTGACCGAACTATTCTCAAGTTTGACTGGTCCCACTTACCAGTCTTACCCATTCTCATTTTCTCCCCCACACAAGTACCTTGTGCATTTAATGCATGTCACGTCGAATTAAATGCGGCCATATAGGTGGATGCATACACTAAATGTGGTCACTTATAGGCACCTTGTTTTCTCCCCCTTGTTCCCCCCCCCCTCAACAACAAACCTTGTCCTATTATTTCTTTTCCCAAGGTTGGCTGTACCCTGTCATATCTATCACATACATTTAACCTATCTTTTTACATACCCTTGACACGTATGCTTCCAGTGTCTTCTTTGCCTACTTTGGTTATAAATGGCCCAAGTAGCCTTCCTTTGTCACCTTTTCCACACTTAGCACTTCTACTCTTGTTCTTTTGCTCCGGGCTGAAGCCTCGCCATCAGGAACTCCGCCGGAGCCCTCTGCGCCACCTTTTGTCGTCGGAGGTTCCACCAGGGCGTTTGCACTGGCCTCAACCACCGCTGTTTGTCCCTCGACCTCTCCTTCATCCATCATATCTATTTTGTCCCCGGTAAGTCTCTTTGTGTTCTAGTTTTATCCTTGTTTTTACCGCCACGATGTTTGGCTGTAACCTTCTAGGACCTCCTCTCCTGGATTCCCTTCGTACCTCTAGAGTTTTTATGCGAAGACCACCTCCCTGGTTTTTGTGCAAAGATCATCTCTTTGGTCTTTTGCTAAAGACCACCTCTCTGGTCTTTTGTAAAGACTACTCTTTCGGGTCCCTTGGCCAAAAACCATCATTCTTGGTATTTGTTATCTCTTGCAAAGATCACCTTCGTGGTCCTTTGCAAAGACCATCCTCGCTAGACCTCCTTCCAGTGAGTTGGACCCTTTTTCCCGAAGCACTTGTTCTTGGTGTAGTGCTCTTCTGTTAGTTGGGTTTTGGGGTGCTTTTGAAGCTCTTTTAGTTCATTCTAGGGTCGTTGTACAAAGATGACCCTCAGACCCCTTACAGAGACGACCCCCTTGGGGTCCTTCTCTAGACCTCTATCTCAAAAACCTCTCTTGAGCCTCTTAGGACCTCCCTTTTGCAAAAACCATCCTTTCCAGAGGACCTCCTCCTGAAAATCCTTTCTTAGTTCTTTTTTGTTTTGTTCTTTGCTATTTGATTTGTTTGGAGTTCATTTGATCTTATTTGGCTGTTATTTGAGTCTGCTTTGCTTTGCCCTCGTGTAGATTGCGACTCTCCTAGGAGCCAGAGCTTTGTGAAAGGGTAGATTCTTAAGCTTTCAAGCAAGAGGCAAGTTACACTCTTGATCATATTGCACCCATTATTTCACCCTATATATGTTCTGTTTTAAATGTTAATGCATGCTAACTTTACTAAGTTATTTCAATACCTGTCTTTAAATTCATAGCTATACCTAAATCCTTTGTATGGCCCCTGTTGACCTTAAATCGAACATATTGTCACCATAGGAAAACCTGGATGCTACATTAGTGTGAACCAGGAGCAATTGTGAAATCTTATGCTTAGTCTTGCTTAGACCAAAAGTATTTGATTTGGGAAAATTTTACCAACATGACCAACTTCTGTTTAAAGGTTTTAAGCCATGGCATTGGGTTGTCATAGAAGCTTCTAAATGTTTTTGAAAAGCAAATAAAAGGAAAATTGGTTTGGACTTGGGCGAATTGGTTTGCTTGGCTGGTGCAATGTTTATGCATGGACTCAATCCCGGGTAAGGTTGAGGTCCAGGGGTTTGTGGTGATCGCCCAAATCAGTTGAGAACCGGCCTTTGAGCGTCCCTTTGCTAAGCCTATATGGGCTATGCCTCACCGTGCAACCACATGTCTCTAGAATGGGGCGTGAGACCTGGCCAATTAATTTACAAAGTTCCACCGCGGTTATTCCACTTTGATGTATGGGAGGTCTTTCATGGCCTATAGTCTTTCATAACCTATATTTCCCACTGGCACAAGAGGGGGCCTCGATCCTGCGGATTTGTATACAATGGAGGCGAAACCTTAGCGAGGAGGGACTGTGGTGGAATAATGCATTGTAAAGGCCTTGTCGTGAACTCTAGACCTCTTACCCTCGGTAGTGAGAGGTGGCATTGACGAATGCCGGATAAACTAGAGGAATCATGTCATGTGGGTAAAGTGTACAACCTCTGCAGAGTAAAAACTATTCGAATAGCCGTGTCCATAGTCATGAACGTGCTGGCAAAGACCACTCAAAGTTAGACTTGGATTTGGTTTCAAAAGGTTTAATGAAATAATTTTGGGATTTCTATCCCATGGGTTTTGGGCAGGGAGCCTTATGACAGGAGGGTATCCTTCACCATCTTGATGATGAATGCTATCCAACTGTAAAATTGTTTTGAAAAAATGAATTTTAGTTATGATTTAACTGCCTTGGAACTTAGTATATGTAATTGAAAGAAACTTGGCTTTGCACAAATCAACCATATTATGCCATCCTTTGATTATCCATGTATGCATGTCATTTTGTTACTTCACGGGTGTAACTTGCGAGCACGGTTGTTGTGCTCACTCTTGCTTGATAACTGTTTTGAGCAGGGAAAGAAAGCCTCGTGGTGATCTTGCTGTGGATCTAGAGGTCCTGGACGACTAGGATGCGCTCTCCAGCCGATTGCCTGTGGTGTATCGGATGGCCTTCTCGTTTATTTTCTGCTGTGTTTTGGTTGCCGGCTTGTAAGCCTCCCTTTGTAATTAACTTTGTTGATATTAATAAAGCTCTCGTTAAAGTGTATGTTATCACTTTTGTATGATGTGAAGAGCTAGCTGTTGATTCTTGGAACTAGCTCAGTTCACACTGGAAGGACTTGGGAGTGATCCCTAACCACCACGACCACCCTTGGGTCTGGTCATGGGAGGTCCTTGGGGTGGTCCTAGCCCTCCACGACCTCCCTTGGGTTTGGTCGTGGGAGGACCTGGGCCACCTCTTGTCTCACGACCCCCCCCCTCAGGATGGGTCCCTTGACCCCTCCGGAGTTGGCTCGTGGCAGTGGGGATCTCCCAGCGCCTTTCGTGCGTCTTGGTGGTTTCTCTCAAGCGATCCTACCGCGGGCTCTTGAGTGGAATTATCGGACCCGGCCCTCTGGGTCCCCTAAGCGGTACTCTGGGACCTCTGGGAGGCCACGATGGACTTTCAGGGGGCCGAGAGACCTCTCGGGTGGCCATGAGTTGGGATGTTACATCAGCAGAGATGGTGTTAAGCTTCTCAGAAGAGTCTATACCCATTTGGAAAGGTTGAACTACTCCTCATGGCTCTAGGCTGAAGCTAAACCCAATTTTACATTTAACTAGGAGACGACCCACGCCCTGGCGTGGGCACGCAGCTGCGTAGGGCGGGTCCCACTGGGCGTGTGTGGTGCAGTTATGCGAGGTGTGGGCGTGGACGCCTGGAGGCGAGCGGCAACGAGCCCACTGTGGACCACGGCTTCATGGCGCTTGGCGCGGAGGCGTCGCGATCGGATGCGCTTCGCGTGGTGCCTTGTCGGCGGCGGCGAGGCAAAGGCGGCGTGGCGGCGCTTTTTGCGATGAAACTCTACGCCCTTTTACCTGGTAAGATGATGTATCAATGCTAGCTACAAAACCATGTTAAGATTCATTTAATTGCGTGGGTGGCAGTGCAAAGAATGTGGCGCTGCACCCATGCATGCGGTACCAGCCTAGTAGGGTCAGACAAAGACCGGCCGGCTACCCATGCCACTGATCAATGGGCCCACTAGTGGATGCGTGTATATATGTACAGAGAAATATCATGTAACACTATACCATTTGAACGCTATAGATCCTAGCCGTCCGATCTATCCACCACAAATAATAAAGCTACGTCTTCCTCACACCTCACACTCTCTCATTTCTCTCTCTCTCTCTCTCTCTCTCTCTCTCTCTCGTATCTCTCCTGTAACATCCCAAATATAGGGTGTGTGTTTCAAATGTAACCAAACCAGGGTTTGTGTTTCAAATGTAACCAAACCAGGGTTTGTGTTTCAAATGTAATTAAATGAGTAGAAATTAAAACTTTTCTCACATCTTGAAACTCTTGAACTTTTCTATAATTCTTGTCAAGAGTTGTGGAATTCAAAAACCTAAACCTCCTTTTGACTAAAGTCAAACCCTTATTCAACTTTGTCAAGAATCTAGTATTCAACCTTTGGAAATATTTTTCCTTGGTTCTAGGGATGATGTGTGACCCCTCTGAAAAATTTCATAACTTTAGAAATTATTTGATAATTTTTGGAGCCAAGTCAAACCAATTTGTCAATTGGTCAAACCCTAGAACATAACCTTGCAGAAATTTTGGAGAAAAATTCTATGCATAAAAACCTCTAAAAATTTTATGTAAGGATGATCCTGGAGTGAGGAAGCTCCTGTCAAAATTTTAGAATTTTTGGAGTTAGTTTGCTACCTCTAACAATTCTTTCAAACTCAGCTTTTAAATTCAAACTCAAACTGGTCTGTACTGTTCCTCGGGCTCGAGCCACTTGATTCGGTCGAGCCCACTAATTGTTCTGGCGCAGACGCGTGGGTGTGCTCGTGGTGAGCCGTCCGATTTCCATCGCACGGTCCATGCTGGCGCGGATTCGCGTTCGCCCGCGTGCGCGTGAGCCACACGATCAAATCCAACGGCGGCCCTGTCATCCTCTTCCTCACGCTTTCATGTGATGCATCATAACTGCTTGGCTTGGCGTCAAGCGCGTGTGATCTTGGGTCACCTCCTCGTCCTCGCCAACGGGTCCTTCTGTGCGCATTAAATGCCCAACGTGCGTTCGCCCCCGAAGTCACCTTCCTCTGCCCTCACCTGCTCCCATCGCGCTCAAATGCTCCCATGGCAACGGGCTTGACCTTGGAGCTGCCCTAGCTCCCTCCTTCGCTCCCTCGGCTACTTAAGCCCCCCAAGCTCTCCTGTTGCTTCCTTTAAACACTCCCCAGCTCTAGCTAGCCCCCTCGCTGCTCAAGTGAGCTCAATTCACCCGAAGCAATCTCGGCCGCCATTGTTGAGCTTGAGCTCTCCGGTGAAGACAGGGTTCCAGTGGTTCTTCTTCAAATCCCTTCGCGTCCTTTTGCGCCACTCATCACCGGGAGTAAAACCCGTAACTCAATTTTGGTTTGCCTCTTCAGGGAGCAGCTGAATTTGGGGTTCCCCCTTTTCGGCCGAGGTTCACCCCTCTTCGTCTTTAACTCCGGTAAGACCTCCATTTTCCGATTGCTCGCTCTTGTACCCTCTATGAGCTATGGTGGAGCTAACCTTACCCTCCTTTGGGCTTCTTTTTGCTCAGACCATCACCTCCTCGGTTTCTTCTTCAGCGCCGGCAAGGGTCTTCGTCGCCTGAGCTGCTCCGTCCTCCTCTGTCCCTCCGCGTCCTTCAGGTAACTCCCTAGTGGCCCATAGATGCTCAGGCACCGCTTGGTTGAATCGCTGCGAAGCTCTATTGCTATTTTGCTTTTAGCCATGTGTGGCAGCGCCGCCCCTCGCCGGCTAGCCGTCGGTGTGATCCTCCTCCGGGGTCACCACCACCACCATTAGGTGCGCACGGCTATTGCGCACCTCAGACCATCGCCCGTTTGCGTTGCCATGGCCGGAGTCGCCGGCGGTGAGGAGTTCTTCGCCGTCGGGTGCGTTGTCGGACGGGGCGACAACTGTAGCTGGGTCATTAGGACAAAATCAGTTCATTAACTGTTAATGATTGGGTTTAACCGTTAACGGCTATCCTAAGTGGGCTACTGAGCCGCTGATATGCGGGTCCCACGCACTTAAGTCGCACTGTGCGCGTGCGTTTTGGTTGGGTCGTTGTGAACCGTCTATTTTTGGATCAGCGGTTGAGTTCTCGTGGGATCTGTGCGTACACGGGTGATGCGTTGATTGTGAGCCATCCATCTCGCGATCTACGGTCCACAATCACGGGATCCTTCGCGCGCGTGGGTTTAAACGTGCCGCGCACGATTCAACTTGGGTCGTTGGATTCAAGATCAACGGTCCATGTTTGTTGGTTCAGCGGCGCGAAGTGCGATATCGTCGATCGTTGGCCGTCCGATTCAAGATCAACGGCCCACAAATTTCCCATGGATTCGATTTTAGGAAATTCGAGAGGTTTATTTGTGAACTGAAAAAGGTAATAAACTTCAAAAATGCATAACTAATTCAATTTAGCCCCATTTGAGTTGATTCGAATTTTGTTAGCTCTGGTTTGAACTGAGCTTTAATCTAAAAATGGTTGTATGCTTGGTTCGGCTCCAGAAAATGAATTTGAAAATTTGTTTAGAAATTGACTTTAAATGTTGCTCTAAATGTTGCATTTAACTTATAAATTGCATAAGTAATTCTCTATAGATCCTTTTTGAGTAAATCCGATTTTTTTGGCTTCCTCTGTTAGTGTACTAAATGGTAGAATAGGTTTTAGGCATGCCACTATTTTTAAAATCTTTGTGGGTGCATTTTGTTTTGTGCTCTTGTGCATGTCTTTGAAAAATCATAGAAAATGCATACTAGCTGCAAATGAGGTGAACTCAATTGTGTTATTCATCTCATAAGGTGCTTTACTAACCATAAAAATCCCAGGTGCAACAACTCTTTGAAAAATTGTGCTTGAGAATTTAATTTGGATGAGCGATGTAGATTTGAATTTTCCGGCATTTTCGGTGAGCAAAATTGTTTTGGCCATAAATTTTGCATTGAGAATCCAAATCAATTGGTTCTTGTTGATAAATTCCTTAAAAATCATGCTCTTGCTGTTGTAAAAATTTCAGAGCATTTGGTGAAAGTTGGCTGTGGAGTCTTTTTGGTTTTCCTCGTTCTTATCGGTTCTTTTTCGCTTTTTCGTTAGGTGCCGACGAGTGCGTTGATTCCGTGAGTGACCCTTTGCAGCATAGTGAGCATCTCCAGCACGGCAAGCAGTTTGATCGTAAATATCCAATTACTTTCAAAGTCTAATACTTTGTTTACAAATTGTATATACCTGCATGCTTTTGTGTCAAAGTAATTTTCCCATTTAGAGGTAGTTATTCCTATTGCATGGTTGCCTTTAAATTGTTATCCCCTGCCACAAACCATAGGTTATTAATCTCGCCGGTGAATTAGAGCCCGGTGATTGAATTATGCTCTTTTAATGTCTTTACAGTGTCATGCTTAGAAATGCTTAGCTACCGGTAGAATTGGGCGGTTGTCGACGTATGTCGATGACCTTGATCACACAAAAACTTTATTATTATTTCATTATATCCAGCACTTTGTGCTTTGTTAATTTGTAAAGTCAAAAACTGAAAATAAAACTGTTTTAGACTTGGGCACAATGGTATGATGGTGTGATCTGCTGGTATGTGGAATGGTGCCTAAGTCAACAAGAACCGACCATCTTGTTACACTAAACCAAGCAATTTTGCGTGCTAACCACACGAGGGGGATATGGGACCTCTCTTGACTAAGTACTTTGGGGGGTGTTAATTATGAGTCGATGGTGGTTAAAATATTTTTATAGGGATTGGGAGCACCCATAGTTGCTTAGACTGGGCCGGTGCATCCTACCCTTTGGGTTGTCACGACTCTTAATTAGCATCATACATTGGAAATATCTCGTAGGACTTAGCCGTGCCGGCATACCAAAGGAAGTGTGCTTAATCATGTGGCGAAAAGGCGGTCTGGCGTGTGGGTACATTGGTACACCCCTGCAGGGTTCAAACTATTCGAATAGCCTTGTCCTAGGTTATGGACACGCTTAGGGAGGTCTTTCGAGAGTTAGACTATAACCTTTTAATTAAAACTTGATGTGGGTGGTATGAATGTGTAATTCATGCTATTGTTGTGGTGACTATGGGGTTAGTCACTTCTAGGATTGTTGTTGTTATCTATCTATTGTTATTATGTTGTTGTCTCGCTGTATGTCTTTTATTTAATCTAGTTCGTGTTTTGGTTCTATGTCTTGAATGGAATTGATGTATGATTTTGTAAAGGGGTGTGTATACTGCATTTCTGGGAAGTATACATATCTCGAAGACACGGGTTATTTTGTTTGTGATGCTAGGGTTAATGGATGACTAAGCATTACAAGCCAAATAAGCCGGGGTCCTCACATCTCCCTCCTAGATCTCTCTCTCTCTCTCTCTCTCTCTCTCTCTCCCGCATCCGGTCGAGAAGTGCAACCGACGAGCCGATGGAGGCAAGCAGCCATCCTCCTCCTTCTTCACTTCTAGCACCACCCTCCACCTCCTCCTTCAACTCTGGATCTGTATCTAGCGTGGGCAGCGGCATGGTGCTTCACCTTCGACCTCGGACCTGTCGACAGGCGGCAACGGCATGGCTCAGGACAATTGGATCCGACGGTGGCACGACTTGAGATGGCTAGATCGACGGCGTTGTGGTGCAGAGCTCGGGCTAAAGTTGGGGAAGAAAGAGAGATATATGGATGCTCGAGTGCGGATTCGGCGAGCGAGCGACGTCTATTGGCACCGTGGTGGCGGCGGTAGTCGAGGCCGAAGCCTGAGTTGGAGAAGAAGGTGTGTCGGCGGCAGACGGTGTCGGGTGGCTCCGTGGCGACGCAGTAGTGTCATCACAGCCAGGTGAGTTGGCCGAAACTAGCCGAAACTCTTTGAAATTTTGGTTCAAACTTGTTGAAACATTTTGAAACTTGTGAAACTTCTTGAAACTCTCCAACTGAAACTTGTGTTCTAGTAGAGACCATGTGTTTTGGTCCTAGATCAGATGATGAATAATTGGTATCGTTGTTAAAGAGTTTGGAGAGTTAGCTCTTTATTTTGCAAAAGCTAGCATATTGTTAGGGTTCAAACGGTCTGACCAGCCAAGGGGTGGTTTGACAGGTCAGACCGACAGAGCATCTTTGGGTAAATGGACACCAAATACTTATTTGGGAGTGTTTGGGATGTATTTGCATCAGGTGCTATTGAAAATAAAAATTGGATGTGAAACTACATAGATATTAACTAAAAAGTTCATAGAGGAGTGTTTTTTGGTTTTGGGAAGAGGTCTAGTCGACCACTCCTTGGCGGTCAGACCAGTGCCCTGTTACCGGTGTGCATAGTCAAACTGGCCATTAGTTAGCGGTTAGATCGGCCTAGTGGCGACAATCTAACCATCCGTGGTGTTTTTTTAGCACAGTGAGCAGTGCTGAAAATTTGGGAGTTGGCCCAGTGTAACAGCCCAAAATTTCAAATTTGGTTAAGGTTTAAAACTTATTTGAATTTGTGAATTTTCTGAAATTTTAAAAGCTTGTCTTTAAATTGTTTAAAGCCAAAAAGAAATTCAAATTCAAAATCTAGTATCAACCTTAAGTTAGAATCATTTTATTTAAATCCAAATCAATTCTAGGAACTTCTATGAATTTTTAGAATTTATCTGCTAATTTTTAGAGCCTAAATGAATTAATCTGATTTCTTTTAAATAGGAAATCAATTTTAAAACCCTAAAAAGCTTTGGGCCAAATTTAAATAGGTGCCCATTTCCTTCGACTTTGAGATCACGTCGCAATGCATAGTTGAATTAAATCAACGACGCGTAGCCGCCCGCACCTCCCTACCTCTTTCTCTCTCTCTCTTTGGCCCACTTGCCGGCCCTCTCACTCTCGCTACAAGGCGCGTGAACGCGACCCCGTCCCGCCGCGTTCTTCTCCATGACCACCGCGTAACCGCCATTGACGTAGGCGTGAAGCTCCTGCGGCTCCTCAGCCGCTTTTCGCTTTTTCTCGCGTCGGGCGACGACCGCGCCCCTCCGCCCGTCCCCACGCCTCTCTCCCTTTTTCTGCCGCGTGCGCCTAGCGCCCGCACGGCGCAAGACGACCTCCACGAACCCCCGCCTCGGAGCCCTCTACCCTATAAAAGGAGCTCGGCGCCTCTCTTCACCACAAAGCCAACGCCACCACTCACCCACCCCCTCACGCCGTGTACTCGCCGGAATTGAAGTTTTGCTCGCCGCCGGTCCCGAAGCTTGAAGCTTCAATTTCACCGCCGCCGTCGACGCCGGGTCCTCGCCGCCCCACCATTAACCGCGCATCTCCGCGGACGCCGTCTGGCGCGACCAAGATCACCAAAGGACCTCGGGAACCACTCCTTCGCGTCGACCCAGCGCGCCGCCGCTCAAGCTTCGCCGTACGCGCCGTTCCGCCGCACCCTCGCACATCTACGGTGAGCATCACACTCAGCGTCACTCCTTCGTTCTGTTGAGCCGCCCACACGCCTCGCCGTGGCGCGTAGCGCCGGCGAGGCCATCAGCCGAACACCCGCGCCGTCAGCGGCGTGGCTCAACCACGTGAGCGACACCTCGGCGCCACGTCGACCCTTGGCTGACATGGCAGCCACGTCACACACACACGCGCCACCTCCTATAGCTAGGGTCCCGTGGACTTGGTCCACATGAATTTGTGTCTATGACACGTAGGCCCATTGTCGTAAATCATTTTAAATTAATTTAAATTCGAAATTCCCTTCTTTGGCGTCACCTTGCGCAATAATTAGAATTTCCTTTAGAAAAATAAATCAGGAAAATGGTTTAAATGTCGATTTAGGATTAAATTTGTAAAATTCATATCTTTTGATTCTTAACTCCAAATTAGGTGATTCCAGTTTCTAAAATCTTATAAAATTAATATCTAGCCAAATAAAATATAAAAATTTGAATTGGAGTAGGTTTAAACTGTCTGTTTGAATTTGAAATAATTTAAACTACTAATTTAGGAATTAAACTTGAAAAATTCATATCTTTTGAACCATAATTCCAAATTGAATGATTCCAATTGCTAAAATTTTAGAAAATTATGTTCTAGCTAAATAAAATAAAATTATTTTATTTGGACTTGGTATAATTTGTCTTTTTGAATTTATCTGAATTTCGATTGATTTGTCGTGTTTTCCTGTTTAGACTACGACGATTCCGGGGAATTTGATTCTTCCGAAGATTTAGAATTCCAAGACTTCAGTGAAGGCAAGTTACACTTTGACCATGTTGCACCTACTATTTCAAAGTTATTTAAATTCAGTTTTCAAATTATTAAATGCATGCATATTTCTATTCAAGTATTTCAAATTCCTGTTTTAACCATTAGATATTCCAACTGTCATTGTATGGCCAATTTTGAATATTGAAATGTCATCCCTTTGTCACCATAGATAAATTGTTTGGAAATGCTTAGCAAATGCTTAGACCATGATTTTGATTTTGGGAGGATTTAGCCAAACCATTTCAAATTGATTTAAAAATCGGAACCTATGGTATTGTCTTACCATAGAGGCTTATTAAAGGAGGTTTTACCAAACAAAAATTAAAAATGGTTTGGACTTGGACGAAACGGATGAATGGTGGGTGCAGGTTTATGCACGGGTTTAATCTGGTTAGGATTAAAACTCAGGGTTTGATTTGAAAGACGCCCAAGTCGATTAAGGACCGGTCTTGAAGCCGCATCTTGCTATGCCTTATCGTACCACCACACGTCTTGTTTGGGCAAGACCTGGCTCAATAATTTGGGATACCTCGTAGATATTCGTGCCATTTTGTATGAGTGGGTGTCGGTTAGACTATAGTCCCATCGGCGCAAAGAGGGTCTGAACTGCGGATGGTTAGTCAAAGGGGTGAAACCTTAGCGGGCATGAGTACTTTGAGGTAGATCATTGTAAAGGCCTTGTCACGTGCTCTAGGCGCCACCTAAGGTAGTGGCGGTTGCATAGATATATCTTGGGATAAACTAGAGAATTCGTGTCTTGTGGGTAAATTTGTACAAACTCTGCGAGTGAAAACTATTGAATAGCGCGTCATGATCATGGACATGCTAGCAAAGCCACTTTGAGTTAGACTTGTTTCGGTTTTAAAATGACTTCAACGAGATGTTTTAGGATGGTTAGTCTGTGGGAAAATTAGGCGGTTAGCCATTGTGATTGGAGGATATCCATCACCTTTCTTGGAGGTTATCCACATTATACATTTGTCATTTAAATTTATGATTTTAAATCTTGTATGAAAATGGCCTTACAATCTATTATGATTATTTAAAATTAAAAGCTAACGCTTACATAAAACAACCACCTAATGTCCTTTGTTTACCTTATGCATGCATTACAATTCCATATTGGGTGTAACTTGCGAGCACGGTAGTTGTGCTCATGCTTGCTTAATGCAACAAAATTTCGGAGAAGACTACTATCGGGGCGGTGAGGACAAGCGCCTAAACTACGCCTCGGGGCGATTACTGTGGCGGATCGTTCTGCCTACTACTATCGTTCTTATTGTGTTGTGTTATTTAATATTTTATTTGGCTTCATGCCCAATTGTATCGAACTACGATTTACTATTAATGCAATGCGAGACTTGGTTATGTTATCATTTTTGTAACTGTGTACACCAGAAATCCTGGACTGGTGTATGAACACAGAGGGTTCGGGATCTTTTGTTCCCGGGTCCGACACCCAGGGTCATGCAATTGGTGCATATGTGTTGGATGATGCATGTTTTGGCTAACGTGGGTCAAGTTGCGAAGAACTTGTGTCCGGAATTAATTTCTTGGTCTATTGTTGTGCAGGAAAGTTTGGAGTCAACTACGGTCAACAATGAGGGTGATCAGTACTTGGTTTGGTGAAATCAATGTCCATAACGATGAAGGATGCCGGGTAAAGTGGTTGGACTCAAGCAAGGCGCAAGATGGACAAAAATGTGAAGTTTGGTGAAACAGATTACATCAAGTGGCTTGAGCCGGTGCAAGTGCTGAGGCGGTCTAGTGGGAGCCGGATGGGAGAGACTTTCCTGTATAAGGAAAGCCATTGATGAACCTACGCGTGGCGAAGCAAACTTCACAAGATTGGACTTGGATAAGGATAGAAGGATCGGGAAGAGGTATTTTGGTATCTTCACCAAAATACTGGGTTGGTGACATTGGAGAAACTGCGATGCACGATAGCGCATAGGAGAAACGGTTTAGGTCATGAGGATGACAAGATCACGAAGAGATGAATTCGGGAGCGTCGAACCGTCATCCGTTTTGAAAAGCGTACGTGAGTGAAAGAGACATTTGTATGTAGGCTTAACAGGTGCCTCCACTATATAAGGGATGGTGCAGGATTTCCACACCAAGCCTAGGAACCTTAATTTGAGATTTGGGAGAAAGTGGAGAGAACAAAGGAGGCTAGAGTTTGAGAGATGTATCGAGAGAAAACTTGTGGGATTGAGTGCTCATGAGTGAGTTTTTGTCCTCCATGGTGGAGTGTCTATAAACACTTAATTCCGCAATATCAATTCAGTCAAATTCGTGAAAAGATGATTTGTCTGTTGTTCTTGCTATTTTTCTAGAGATTTTGGTTTCTTGTATTCTATGGGTTTTACCTTGGCTTTTTGTTGTGATCTAGCTTGCTAGAACTTGTGAAGGTTGATCTAAGGTAATCTCGACAATCTTTAATCCACTAGCAAGTCTTTGGATCAAGTTTAGGTTTTCACCCGGTTTTGAGCCCTCTTGCACTCAAACAAGAAATTCTTGAAATCTTGGTTATGATTGTCTGTATCTTCGATTGGAATAGGTTATTGACCTTCTTGTTGAGTTTTGTTTGAAATCTCAAGTGATTTGAATCTGTAGATCAAAAGTTAGGTAATTTTGTGGATCCAAAATCGTGTTATTTTTTCTGTCAAATTGAGGAGAGGTGGTTTGAAGGTTGAGCTTCGCATTTTTAGTCTATTTCTTCTGTTGTGCTTTTTAGACCTTGGTCTTCATAGATTTACATAGTTATTAGAGTGAAAAAGGTGTAGAATTCCACAAGAAAAAAAGTGGACTCTTATTTACACAATCTAGCCGCTAACACGGTTCAACAGTTCCAAAATCTGAAACTTATTGGAACTTTTCTTAAGATCTTTTGAAAACTTTTAAAAATATGCAAAACTCGTTTGAAACCTGAAAATTTTAAGATATTCTCGCAAAACTTCGTAAAACTTACTGCTGTACCAATGTTTTTAGTCGCTTCCATATGTGTAGCATGCTCCATTCACTGCACAAAAATAATTATACGTGGAATGACTCGTGTGTAGGCCCCCCACTCAAGGCAGAGAATCCGAGTTTGATCTCTCCCAGGCCCTCTTCACTCTTCACATCAAGTTAAAACTGTAACACAGACAGACAGACACATACCGAGAGGGAGAGAGGAGTCGTTTCACTTGCATCTATTGTGCGAGCGAGCCGTTTGTTGGCAGTACTACGGCCCCAACCGAAGACAATCCCCTTTTGAGAGAAAAAGCAGATTCTTGGGGTACAACTCACGTAACACAAACAGTATATGAATGAGTGAAACATCATAATACATGACCTGTTAAATCACCACCAGTGAGATGGATGGACGGATCCAAGGAGATGGACCGGCGCATCAACAATAGTTACGGCTTGATCAAGTTGGAGAGACGTGCAGGGAGCCATGAGGTGGCAGAGAGCGACGTGCGCAGGCAGAGGCGCGGGCGCTCGGCATGCGGGTGGCAGAAGTGCACGGGGGTGGCAGGAGCGCCCCTGGCTACAGTGGGCGCTCGTGGCCAGCTCAGGTGGCAGGGTGCCCGTAGAAAGAAGAAAGGGACAGGGATGCTTGGGCATGGGGGCAAGGGAGAAGGCCGAAAGAGGGCTGGGCCAAGAAGCCGAAAAGGAGAAATGGGCCGGGGTCCAAAGGTTGGTGTGGCTAAGGTCAAGGAAGAGGAGGGCAAAATAGAGAAAGGGGCCTGAAAACTGAAAAGAGGATTTCAAATTCGAATTTTGAATTCGGGAATTTTAAGAAGGTTTGAAACACAAACTCAAGCTTAGCTAGAAGCTAGAAGATTTGAAATTACCGGCTAATTTGAAATAAATTTTGAAAACCAAGAAACAATATCCCTCCATTCTTTTTTATTTGACGTTTTTTATTTTTTACGATTCTAGAGATCTGACTTTAACCATTAATTTTTATAGCTTTATATTAAAATATACCAATAAAATTATAATATTATGAAACGTCAAATCTTTATAGTTTTCATATAGTTAATCTATATAGTTTTAAACACGTCAAATCTAATAATATAGAACTACATGAGTCATGACAAAATTCTTGTAACCACAAAATTACGTTCTATCTGTTCCGTAATCCGTCGTCTGGACGTGGATGAGGACTCACGTCGTCTGGACGTGGATAGTCCTTAGCTTGCATCAGCAGACGACATGATATGTCTATGTCGTTTTATCGCGTGAGGTGGTCCTGGAAGTACGTGGATTCTCTTGCAATGGCAGACTGACGAGCATGGTGATGTATACTAGCGGTAGACCACGCGCACTGTCGCGGGCGAAATTAAAATCTCATGTAACGGTTTGAAAGTTTTGCATATATATATATATATATATATATATATATATATATATATATATATATATATGTGTGTGCGCGTGCGTGTGTGTGTGTCTTCTGATATTATGTTGTATAGAAAGAAAACAAAATAATTAGATCGGGAATGGTACAATATACATCTGTGTAGTCAAAGAATAGATAAATCTTATCCGGATCTGTCAACCTGGCATACTAATTTGAGAGACTCTACATGCACCTTGCGAGCAACCAAAACATGGAACAACAGAAAAAGGTAGCAATATAGCTGAGAGTACATCAATAAGTATGTAAAGTATTTAAAGCTTTAAAAAGTGTAGAGCTAAGGGATTCTAGAATCACGCATCTCCTTTGAAATGAAAATGTTGTTTCGGTTGGTACTCCGTTTTTTTTCTCTGAATAAGCATCTGTTATAAACAAACGATCGATAATATGAATAAAGTTAGATGTAGGACTGTACTTGGATACACTGTTAAAGAAATGCTGCAGCCTAATACCTTTTTTTCTCTGTATATGTGCATGCTCTTTGTATACAAAAAGATGCTATGTATGTTTAATAGCATCGATCATTGCTCTGTAATTTAATAGACTGATTTAAAAAGGAGACAACAGTTTGTGTAAATACAGTAATGTAAATATCTGTGAGTGATGATTGCCTAAATATATGCATCTGCTGTAGCTCTGTTTTCTATGTTAACGTGGATAAGCTGGATATAGGAGCGTACCTGGACACACTGGTAAAAAAATGTTGCAGGGCAATTATTTTTTTCCTGCATATGTGCATGTACTTTGTACATAAAAAGATGTCATGTACACCTAATAGTATTGTGGCACTGCTTCGTATTTTAGTAGAGCGATAAAAAAAAACAGAAAACAGTGTGCGTAAATACTGCATTGCGAATATCTGTAAGTGATGATAAGCTAAATATATGGATGCCATGTGATGTAGTATCTTAGCGCTGTGAATTTTTGGCATCTTTATTCATTTTTCACTAACAACGACCACCATTGTCATAGTAGGCAAGCTCCACCTGAACAGTAACGAACAAATGCAACATCAGCAACCAATATAGATAATATCATTTGCCTGGAATGGTCAGGAAAGAACGTGCATACCTCAGTGTCAAAGCGGAGTGTGCAAGCGAATGACTTTTCGTTATCAGTTGTCCAAAGCAACATCTTGCCCGAGCTTGATGTTATTCACATTCGCGGAAGGTGGGTGTGTACCGCTCATGTCGATCAAGCCAAGGGTGTCGGCATCCTCCCCTACCTTGAAGCATAGAGGGATGACACCCATGCCAGCAAGATTGCTACGGTGAACCTTTCAAAACTCTTTGCTATCACAGTGTTGACCCCCCGCAGTCACCAAGTGAAAGCGCACCCATTAGTGAGAAGTTGGGTAATGGTCTAGCTGAGGAAGTTATAGCGGAAGCATTGTAACTGCTGACATTGGACCCTTTGCACCCAATCACGAGAGCTTCCTTTGCCATACTCGACTAAGAAGCTAGGATAATAGTGTCATGCCCTTCATTCTTCTATTTCTATCGAAAGCACCAATAAATAATTCAATGAATATCATTAAATCGAGTCTGAAAGTCGTTATTATATTATATAGCCTGGTATCACTGGAATGCAAAATTTGATTTTACTAAGTTTGGGTACGTTACCATAGAAGCATAAAAAACAGCAAGATTCTCCCCTGATGGAATATGGATGGTTTTTGGCCCAACCTCTCCCTTCAAGAACTTGTTCACAAGGCAAATGTTGGCAAAAGTTCCCCTATCCATGATCTCATTGTTTCCTCGCCAGCTGCCATATGAGTTGAAGTCCTTCCTTTGAACACCACGTTCCATTAGATATTTGGCAGCTGGGCTCCTTGAGTGGATGCTTCCGGCAGGGGAAATGTGATCAGTTGTGATACTGTCATCAAAGTTCAGAAGACAATACACATCATTCACAGGCTGTGAGCCAGGAGGCGACATCGTCATATCCTTGAAATAAGGAGGCTCATGGATGTAGGTAGATGATGGATCCCACGGGTAGAGAGTGCTTGATGATACTGATAGCTCATTCCACATAGGATTTCCTTTGGTGATTGCCTCATATGTGCTTTTAAACATGTCGGGGACCACGCTTGATTTAACAACCTACTTGACTATAATAGCACCAAACATGAAGCACATCCTAAATCTAATATGTTTTCAAAGCACAAGCGAAGATCAATATGAGAAGCGAAAATGCAAATAAAGTCGCAGACTGTTGACCTCAACGATCTCTTGATGGAAGGCGGATATCCTCAAGTAAACCTCTTTCCCTTCTTTCAAGATGTATTTGGTTCTTTCTCAAAATCAATATTAACTGCAAAGCATATTGACAATTGAAAAAAAAAAAAATCACAAGAACAATAGTACGTGCAAGAAGAAGGCGGACTTCAACGACCTGATTCCATGGCACGGACCTTAGAGCGAGGCTAACGGATGTGCGCAGAAGAGCCGGCGGCGGCGTCGCACGGGATCCGGGGGAGGAAGGGCTCCACAAGATGCAGCGCAAGGCGCACACCAAATTGAGCAGTGCGGCGTCGGAGGTAGGATCTGCCGTGGAGGAAGGGAGAAGGAGATGGCACGGGGAAGCAATGAGGCGACGGAAGGGCTGCGGTGGAGGAAGGAGAAGGACAATGACAAGGGCGCGGGATGGAGCAGAGAGGAAGAGGGAGAGCCGAGGCGGAGGAGCAGAGCGAAGGAGTTGGCACTCATGAAGCAACGCGGGCGGCGCTGCGGTGTGGAAGGAGCTCCGGCAGAGGAAGGGAGAAGGACGGTGGTGCGGCGTGAGCCAGGAGGCGGAGGGGAATGGAGCAAGCAAACCGACGGTGCACGGAAGAGAGCAGGGGGTAGGAAGGCTCTAGTTCGGGGCGACGTGTCGCAGCAAGTGAATGAGCTCACGGCGACGGCATCTGGACGTTCGTTGCGCATCCTACGGTGATTTCTTCGGGGTGACATGTCAAGTTCGGATGCCTCCCTTTCCGATCCCTTTATATATAAAGATATCTCCCTGTACGATCAAACGGCAACAATCTAGGAATTTTAGGCTGCATTGGCACAAATTCACGATTTTTTTTAAAAATGACGTCCTACTACACAGCCATCTCGACGCAATACCGCCGCCGCCGCTCACCACCACCACTGTGCTTCCGCCGCCCCGGCCTCTCTTACCTTAGGGGCACTGGTGAACCCAAACACAAAATAGGTGAACCCTGGCGACAGCGGGAGACGACGGCGTCGAAGAGGAGCGCGACGATCGGCTGGAGCACAAATCTTCACATTAAATCCAACGGTGAGCAAATTTGATAGTGATTTTGCAAAATTTCAAACGCCTATAAAATAATAAATCCGGTATAGAAACTTGTAACATCCTAATTTTCAAGGTTTTTTAAAAATTTCAAAATAAAAATAACCCTTTGGTTTTATTGAATTGTTAAAGCTTAACTTGATATTTTAGAAAGTAAATTTGAATAAATCAAACTTCAATTAATTTAAAACTTGGTTTAGTTGAGTTTTCTGGTATTTAAAGTTAAAAATATTATTATAAGTAATTTCTTGAATTTTCTGGATTTTTAAAAAGGTTTTCCTTTTTGTCCCAAAATTAAAAATAATTTATTTGCAAAATTAAAAGCCAAAGTTAAGTTGTAAATAATTTTGTTAAGTTCAATTTAATCCAAAGAATTTCTATGTATTTTTTTGGAAAATTTTGGACTTTGTTTCTATTTTCTAAAAGCCTTTTTGTTTTTTTTTGTATTTCTTTAAATCAAAAATCTTTTTAAAAGCCCCTTCTCTCTCCGGGCCGAATTTCTCCGGCTTGTTTCTTGTTTTCCCGCTTGGTCGGCCCAGTTCCCCGGGCCACTCCCGTTTTCTAGCCTGTCCGCGCCTCTCTTCCTCGCTCTCACTGACAAGCGGGCCCCGCCTGTCAGCCCCCCACCTCCTCCCTCCTGGTCATCTTCTCCATGAGCCCATGCCACTCCAGCACACATGTGCATCACCACCACGCGGAAGTCGTCGTCCCCGGCGCGAATCCCTCCCCATTGCTCCTCCAAGTCATGCGCATTTATTGCCTTGACTTCCGCGCGCCCACTCCTCTCCTTTTCTCCGCCCAACTGCCCCTGTCACGCTAGAGTGCATGGAGCCTAGAGCTCGCCCATGCCATGCCCATGCTGAACTCCTCTCCTGGCCATCCTCCTCCCCCTTTAAGTAGAGCCCTGTGCGCCTCTCTTCCTCCGCTTCTTTTCCCCCATCTCTCCCTCTTTCTCTCGCCCTCAGCTCACCACGATTCGAGCTCCAACCTCGCTGGCCGAAGCTTGCGCCACTGTCGATTGCGCCACCGTTGAAGACCCTCCGCCGCCGTTGTCTCCACCCATGGCACCGCCTCACTGCGTTCTCCCTCGTGCGCACACCATCTCCCTCCAAGACCCGTTGGAGCCTCAGCGCCGCCTTCGCCCGTATCTCGTCGCCGCTCATCGACTCGCCACGGTCGCTCCATCGAGCCCCATCGTTGAGACTGTGCGCACCAGAAACCCCTTGCCTCCCTCATTCTATTGGTACCACCCACACTCGTCGATGTGGTGCGTAGCGCCGACGACCTTGGGGACCCGTGCGCCGCTCCCTCGCCGGCGTGACGTGGTCGCCATCTCGCTGCCACCACAGCGCCACCTGGCGCCACCTCAATACCCTCTGCGTGTGGCAGCCCGCGTCAGCGCGTGCATGGCACGGTCACTATGCTGGGCACCGGTCCACCGTGGACCGGCGCAAAACTATGGAACCAGTCCATGGCCGTGGGGGCCACCTATTAGAGACTCAAGAATTTTTCTTTTGAAAAATAATTCAATTGAAAATCAAAATCCCGTGGCGACGTCAGCATGACGCAATAAAGTGATTTTCCTTTAGAAAAATAATTCCGAAAATCCCAAAAATCCTGATTTTCTTCATTTTATGTGTTTTCAAGCTTCCAGGAGCCTGTTCTCCTTCATTCGAACTCCGATTCGAGTGATTCAAATTTCTAAATTCAGTAACTTTCTTTTGGTTCTAGTTTGGTTTTTTTTTGAATTATTTTATTTATATGGCTATTTTCACACATATAGATTCCGGTGTTTTCGAAGAATTCTTGGACCCGATGACCGAAGCATCTCAACCCTTCAACGAAAGCAAGTCGTAGACCTTTGATCATGTCGTACTTAATTTATAAAATTATATTGTTTGATACAAACATGCATGGCTAGTTGTATAAAAATGGTTTCAGGAATAGTTAATTACCTAATCGCCATTATGCCTTCTTGGTTAATTGTGAATGACCTGTAGCCTTGGACACCATAGGTTGGGTTAGTGTGGATATCATGGGGATATGCTCACGATCTTAGGATGATGATACAATTGACAATGGCGTTGTAGGTTTGTCGAAACACAGCGTTTTAAATGCTGTTCAAAATCTTTGTCGAGGTTGGTGATCGGGACAGGCCAATGTGTGGCGGTCGGGACCAAACTTGTGTGGTGATTAGACCAGCCACCATTGGTGGTCAAACCAGACAAGCCTCAAGTCAGGCTCAAGCAAAGTGGCTGGTGGTTAGACCGGCCATTGGGTGGCGGTCTGACCGGCCATAATAGATTTTTGAGTTTAGAGTTGAGCCGAAAATAGAGGGTGTAGGCAAGAGAGGGGATTCTCCTACACTTGGTCTCATAATTTTTGGAGCATTGAGTCAAAAGTTCTATTCGTTTGAAAATTCTAGTAGGTTTCGGATTTCTAGGGAGGAATTTTGGCTAAGTCCCTGCTGGGTGGTCAGACCGGCTAACAGGTGGTGGTCTGACCGGCCAGGGGGCCGTCAGACTAGCCAAAGTGGCGATCTGACCGATTTTGACTTGTTCGTCGGCCATCTTGGCGGCAATGATAGTTTTGTTAGGTCAAGTTCATGGGTTTCAATGCATATGTATTGCATGATGCATGTTTTGACTAACGTAGGTCAAGTTGCGAAGAACTTATTCCCGGAAACGATTTCTTGGTCTATTGTTGTGTAGGTTACTTGGAGGACAACGACGGTCAATGGTAAGGATGATCGGGACTAGGCTTGGAGAACTGAGGTTCAGAACGATCGAGGATGCCGAGTGAAGTCACTGGATTCAAGCATGGCGTAAAATGGACCAGGATGACCGAACGGGCAGTTCGGTGCGATGGGTTGGATGAAGTGGCACGGGGATTGGTGCACGTGCCATGGTGGTTTCAGTGGGAGCCGGATGGGAGAGACTTACCGACATGAAGATGAAGAGAGCCGTTGATCAAACCTACATGGCGAAGCATGGGAGTACTTCACGAAGATTGGACTTGGTCTTTGAAAAAGGATCGAGAAGGGGTATTTTGGTAATTTCACCTAAATACCGCCTTGGTGACCTTTTGCTAATCCGCAGCACAAGATAGCGCAAGGAGAAGCGGATTAGGTCAATAGGAGATGAAGACGATGCTTTAAAATACGTGCGTAAGTGAAACCCGTTTGTATGTGGGCTTAACGGGTGCCCATTAAGGAAAACCTTCTAGAAGCTAGCCTCCACTATAAAGTTAGCTACTGATTTGGGACTAGTTTAGAATATATAGAGGGTCTCGGCATATCCGGGGTCTTGACAAGAGATGGTATCAGAGCCATATCGATTGTAGCACGCAACTATAGCTAGCATGGTTGTCTAGTCAAAAACTTCAAAATTTATGTTGTAAACCAAACCAATAGATTAACATGAATAGTTATGCTTCTCTCATCTTATTCTATTCTTTTCTCATCTATTCTAGTCTTTTTTCATCTCATTCTTAGATTCCTACATCTTATCTTTTCTAGAACTTCGTTTTCGAATTTAAATTGATCTTTCTCACCTCAGCAATCTCTATAGGGTCAAGTCTTGATCCAGTTTGACCATCCACATAAGTTAGGTTAGAACTGTTTTAGCAAAGTTGTTTTTCTTAGTTTTAGTATCATTTAGTCTGAATACTAGGACCCTCAGCTTGAGTTTTGTTGCCTCTTAATAGCATTCAGGCTATTTGTTCATGGGTTAAACCGACTTTCCCCATTTAGGTTGCTATGTCTTTCTCCCTTGTTCTCTCTCATCTTGGTGCTTTTCCCTCTCACCTATTATACTTTCTTCCTCTCATCTATTAAACTTGAGAAGATTTATTGCAGATGGTCCAGACCCGCAACACCACAAGTCAAGTTGACCCCGTGGATCTCAATACACCATCGCCATCACCTCCTCCGGCTACCATAGCAGATCAGAGTTTGGGTCAGTTCATGGCAGCCTAGACATAGTTGATGAACGCGATGATGCAAAATATGAACCACATGATGCATGTCAGAAGCGTTTCAAGCGGGGACTCAACCCTAGCTTGAAGGTTCAAGTCGTTGGCAATGACTATACAGATTTTCAGCTTCTAGTGAACAAGGCCATACTCATAGAAGAGTCTCGTTGTGATCTTGAAGAATCCTGTAAGAGGAAGATGATGTAGCATGGTTCTCATCAAAGTCATCAGTAAAGAGCCAGAATGAATGTCCAGCACCCTGCCCATTTTGCTCCTCCTGTTGCATTTAGGACCCCTGCGACAGCATCTCGGCCAGCTACTCCAGGATTTCGCAGCTTCAGCAGCAACAACACCAATAACCAGTAGCCAAGAAACAACAATCATGCCGCATAAATCACCTGTTTTAACCATCAACAATTGGGGCACTACGCCAGCAACTGCTCACAAAAGCAAGGTCCAATGTTTATTAGATTTAACTTGGGAGCTACTCCGACCAGAACCCCCATGCCAGGAGCCAGACGTGGAGCACCTCAGACTCTAGTTGCACCAGCCAAGACCCCTCGGCCTTTTGGGAGAGGCCGTGTGAACCATGTCACAGTGGAGAAAGCCCTGACAGCCCCGGTCGTCATGCTGGGTAAGTTCCTAGTTAATTCAGCACTTGCTACTGTTTTGTTTGATTTTGGAGCTTCACATTCGTTTGTTTCTCGGAGTTTTGCTTCAAAGCATCAGTTAGAGGCTTTGACTCTTAAAAATACTTTATTGGTTCAATCACCTAGTTCGGAGTTGAGTACGAACCAAGGTTGCCCAAAAGTTAAAGTGACCATAGAAAGGGTAGAATTTCTAGCCAACCTCATAATCATCGACACCAAGTCCTTAGATGTGATTTTGGGTATGGATTGGCTTACTAATCACCAAGCAATTTTGGATTATGGTGGTAGAAGCCTCACTTCGGTCAGTCCCATTGGGACTAAAGTAAAATTTAAAGCCTCCATGGAAAAGCGTGATGGAGCACTATCCTACAGTGTCAATGCTGTATCTTTGGAATATGTGCCAATGGTCAAAGAATTTCCAAATGTCTTTCCTGATGACCTTCCTAGGATGCCACCAGGCATGGACGTAGAATTTGTCATCAACCTAGTTCCGGGAACTACACCTATTTCCAAGAGACCCTACCGTTTGCCGGTTGATGACTTAGTCGAGCTGAAGAAGCAGATCAAGGAGATGCAAGAAAAAGGATTTGTCCGACCAAGTTCTTCGTCTTGGGAAGTCCCAGTGATCTTTGTTGCAAAGAAAGATGGTACCCAGCGGATGTGTGTGGATTATCGCTCACTCAATGAAGTCATCATCAAGAATAAGTACCCTCTGCCTTGGATTGATGATCTGTTTGATCAGCTGAAGGGAGTCGGAGTGTTCTCCAAGATAGATTTGAGGTCAGGATACCATCAGTTGAAGATTCTCCAAGAGGATATTCCCAAGACAGCTTTCTCAACATGATATGGACTATATGAGTTCTCGGTCATGTCTTTTGGAATGATCAATGCCCCTACTTACTTTATCAACTTGATGAATAAAGTATTCATGGAGTATTTAGATAAGTTCGTCATTGTATTTATTGATGATATTCTAGTATACTCCAAGAGTGAAGAAGAACACGAAGAGCACCTTCGCTTGATCCTGAATAAGCTTACAGATCATTAACTCTATGCCAAATTCAACAAGTGTGAGTTTTGGACGAAGGAAGTTACCTTCCTAGGACATGTCATGTCTGCAGAAGGAGTCGCCATCAACCCTAGCAAAGTCAAGGATGTGCTCAACTGGGAGTCGCCTAAGTCAGTGCCTCAGATCAAAAGTTTCCTTGGAATGGCAGGATACTACCACGGTTTATAGAAGGATTCTCCAAAATATCAAGACCTCTCACTCAGTTGCTGAAAAAGGAAAAAAATTTATTGGATGTCAGAATGTGAGTAGAGTTTTCAAGAGTTGAAGAAGCGTTTGACCAACACACCAGTATTGATTTCACCTGATGTTCGGAAGGACTTTGAGATTTTCTGTGATGCATCACGACAAGGTCTCAGATGTGTCCTAATGCAAGAAAGGAAGATAGTAGTATATGTTTCACGTTAGTTGAGGCCTCATGAAGCAAATTACCCTACTCATGACTTAGAATTGGCTACCGTAGTGCATGCCATGAAGATATGGTGTCATTACCTCATTAGTAATCGCTGTGAAGTTTACACTGACCATGGAAGCTTGAAGTACATTTTTACTCAAGTTGATCTTAATAAGAGGCAAAGAAGATGGTTGGAGTTGATCAAATATTACAATATGGGAATCCATTATCATTCGGGCAAAACTAATGTCGTAGCAGATGCTTTAAGTAGAAAGGTCTACTGCAATACTCTGATGATCAAGGAAAGTCAGCCAACACTGCACGAAGAATTTCAGAAGCTCAAGCTCAAATTGGTTGAAGAAGTTTATGTAGCTGCTTTGGAAGTTCAACCCACTCTATGAAATCAAATCAAGAAAGCTCAGGTTGAAGATGCAGATATCAAGAAGATCAAGAGTAACATGAAGAAGGGTAAATCCCTAAGATTTTCAAAAGATGAGCAAGGCACCATATGGTTTGATAAACGTATTTGTGTACCGGACTAGAAAGAGCTTAAGCAGTTGATACTCAAGGAAGCTCATGAAACCTTATATTCCATTCACCCCGAAAGCGCTAAAATGTATCAAGATTTCAAGGAGTTTTATTGGTGGCCTAGGTTGAAGCGCGATATTGCTGAGTATGTAGCACAATGTGATGTTTGCCAGCGAGTTAAAGCCGAGCATCAAAGACCTGTTGGACTCTTGCAACCTTTGAGCGTACCTGAATGGAAATGGGAAGAAATTGGTATGGACTTTATCACCAATCTACCGAGAACAAGAGCTGGATATGATTCTATCTAGTAATTGTAGATCGTCTAACAAAAGTTGCACACTTCATTCTAGTCAAGACTACCTACTTAAAAGACAGACTCGCATAATTTTATGTGGCAAAAATAGTGTGTCTGCATGGTGTACCAAAGAAGATTGTGTCGGATCGAGGATCCCAGTTCACCTCAACATTCTAGCAGAAGCTGCATAGCGTTTTGGGCTCGAATCTGAACTTTAGTACAGCCTACCATCCGTAGACAGATGGCCAAACAGAAAGAATAAATCAAATCCTAGAGGATATGTTGAGAGCCTGCGCTCTAACAAACAAGTCTAGTTGAGATCAGAATATGCCCTATGTAGAGTTTTCTTACAACAACAGTTATGAATCAAGTCTGTAGATGTCCCCGTTTGAATCTCTTTACGGAAGGAAGTGCAAAACACCCTTATATTGGACTGAGTCAAGCGAAGGACAAGTGCTTGGGCTAGATATCCTAAAGGAGGCCGAAGATCAAGTTCGGTCAATTAGAGAAAAGCTGAGAACAACACAAACTAGGCAGGAAAGTTATGCAAATAATCGTCGCCGGGATTTAGCTTTTGCACCTGGAGATCTTGTGTACCTAAATGTGTCACCTCTCAAAGGAATGCGTTGCTTTAGAGTAAGCAAGAAGCTTGCACCAAGATACATCAGACCCTATACAATCCTTGTCAGAAGAGGAGAAGTTGCTTACAAATTGGAACTCCCACCTCAGCTGTCAGATGTGCATGACATCTTCCATGTGTCGCAATTGAAGAAGTGTCTGCGTGTGCCAGAAGAGCAGACGCCGTTAGAAGCAGTGGATCTGCAGGCAGATCTCACCTACAAGGAGCAACCCATAAGGATTTTGGAAGTAGCAGATCGAGTAACAAGAAGCAATATCATCCATTTCTGCAAAGTTTAGTGGAGCTATCACACCAAAGAGGAATACACCTAGGAGCGTGAAGAGGACCTAAAGGCCGAGTTTCTGCACCTATTCTCTAGTCAGCCCGAATCTCAGAGTCGAGATTCCCTTTAAGGGGGTAGGTTTGCAACATCCCAATTTTCAGGGCTTTTTGAAAATTTTCAAAATAAAAATAACCCTTTGGTTTTATTGAATTATTAAAGCTTAACTTGATATTTTTGAAAGTAAAAGCAATTTAATTTGAATAAATCAAACTTCAATTAATTTAAAAGTCAATTTAGTTGAGTTTTCTGGTATTTAAAGTCAAAAATATTATTATAAGTAATTTCTTGAAATTTCGGATTTTAAAAGGGTTTTCCTTTTGTCCCAAAATTAAAAATAATTTATTTACAAAATTAAAAGCCAAAGTTAAGTTATAAATAATTTTGTTAAGTTTAAATTAATCCAAGGAATTTATGTGTATTTTTCTAGAAATTTTTGGACTTTGTTTTCTATTTTCTAAAAGCCTATTTGCTTTTCTGGTATTTCTTGAAATCCAAAATCTATTTAAAATCCCCTTCTCTCTCCAGACCGAATCTCACGGCCCATTTCCTGTTTTCCCACTCGCTCGGCCTAGTTCCTCGGCCCACACCCATTTTCCAGCCCGTTTCGCCTCTCTCCTTGGCTCTCGCCGACAAGCGGGGCCCTCCTGTCAACCCCTACCTCCTCCCTCCTGGTCATCTTCTCTGTGAGCGTATGCCACTCCAGCGCACGTGCGCGTCACCGCCACACAGAAGTTGTCGTCGCTGGTGCGAATCCCTCCCCTTTGCTCCTCCAAGTCACGCGCATTTATTGCCTTGACTTCCGCCACGCCCGTTCCCCTTCTTTTCTTCATCCCAACTACCCCGTCACACCGAAGCGCACAAAGCCCAGAGCTCGCCCATGTGAAGAAGACTCATCATGTGTTGATAGAGGTCAAGTGAAAGAGTGCATCATGGATCAATGCATATTCAAGTCAAGAACTTGAAGTAAAGGAAACCATCATGTGTTGATGATTATCAAGTCAATAACCCGGAACTTGAAGTGAAGATGTGCATCATCAAGCTTCAAGAGGAAGCTCTAGGCAAAGGTATGACTAGGTAGGGCTAAGGATGTGTTCCTAGTCTTTTACTAGTCTTGGTATTTGGTTGGAAGACCGGATTGCTAATATAGGTTGCCGTACTATTAAGAGGGGTCTTGACTAGTAGCCTAAGAGTGTCATGTGTTGATATCTCGTTGTGCTTGCTCTAGCTCTCATTAGCATGTTGCCAATATTTACGAATGTGTTTTGCATGTAGTCGAGGCTCATGCATAATCCTTGTAGCATATGACTTTAGTTTGCGAATGTGTTTTGCAAATGATTTATGTCCATGTACCTTATTCCTTGTGGCATTGATTCTAAAAGTCAATAAATGTGTTTTGCAACTTGTTGAGAATCTTGCTTTCATCCCTTGATTGCATCGTGCATCAATTAGCAAACGTGTTTTTGCAAATTGAGCTGAAGCGAGGTGTGAAATATGTTTTCAGCTATGCTGGCAGTGGGGTGTCGGTCTGACCGCCATGTCACTACTACAAAAAGGCTAATACTAGACGCCCCATCATAGACGGTTGACCAAAACCGTCTGTATTACATGCAATCACAGATGGTTTTGGTTTAGAGACCGCCTGTGTTTCTGGCAGCACTAAAAACCGTCTTTGAAGAGGTAATATCACATATGGTTCATAATAAAAACCATTTATGAAGTATCACAGATGGTTCTTAACAATAATCATCTGTGATGATTATACATATCACAGACGGTTTTCAACAAACAACCGTCTGTGATACTTCACAGACGGTTTTCATTATGAACCGTTTGTGATACAACACCATATCATGGGCGGTTCCGTTGTGGATTCGTCTGTGATAAGTATCACTGACGGTTCCATAATAGAATCGGCTGTGATAAGTCTCTTTATTAGTAGGAGCCCGCTAGGGTTTGTGCTCTAACTCGTCACTCCCCAACGCCCTTACTCTTGTCCGTTCCCCTCCTTACCCGAAAGTGACCCGTTCGCGACGCTGCCCTTCTTCCCGTTGCCGACGGTTAGCGGCCTACGGTTCCATTGCACAAGACACTCAGACGATAAGAGTGTCTTATGCAATGTGACCCGCAGCCACAACTACTGATGATCTTGCCTTCCCTCTTCCTCCCCACGGGCATGCGTGACCCGGCTACCTCACCGATCGACCTCCCCCGGCTACCTCTTGCTCCACCAACCTCGGCCTCGGCTACCTCACCACCGACACCAGCGATGTCGATCGAGGTAAGACAGATCTATTGGTTTGTGCTGTTGGTATTCATGTGAACCGAGTTGCAATGTGGATGGATGGATGGATCTGGAGGTGGTGAATGGGGTTGTGTTCAGGTGTGACTGCTGGTACGTTCCTAAAGATATATTTTTGTTTTCAATGCGTATGATGTAGGGTGTGCTGCTAAAAAAACACATTGATGCAACCTTAAGAAGTGGCAATCTGAGAGAGGCAATTTGGTTGCCTCCTGGAGAGGATCTTAACAAATGGCTGTCTATTAATAGTAAGTCCAATCACCATCTATTGTTAGGATAAATAACACCATGTAAGTGTTTCATGGATATAGGTGAGTTTCTACAGGTTGCTGCTCTTAGCTGCTTGACATGAAAATTGCAAATGTTGCTAGTTGTGTTCACTAATGAGATATGAAATGAATCTCTCGGGACAATAGGATGAACTGTATATGAATAATTTTGGAATGAAAGCTTATGAATCTTTGGGATCAAAACCCTTGCACATAGTTTGCACATATGAATTTAAACGAACTTCTACATGGATAGAGGTGAGTTTCTACAGGTTGCTGCTCTTATTTGCTTTATAGATAGAAAGTTAACCATTAAGGAAAACTCTTTTTTACATCCTAACATGATATCGTCAACTTACCATATATTGTTATATTATTACCATTCATGTTCTTTTTATAGAAGTTGTCATCTTCTTATTTAGTATGAAGAAATTTTCCGCTCGGTATATATATGACCATTAAGGAAAACTCTTTTTTACATCCTAACATGATATCGTTAACTTACCATATATTGTTATATTATTACCATTCATGTTCTTTTTATAGAAGTTTGTCGCCTTCTTATTTAGTATGAAGAAATTTGTCACTCGATATATATATATATATATATATATATATATATATATATATATATATATATATATATATATATATATATATCGAGGCATACATAGTTCAGTAGCCTTTGTTAGCTAACGTGGGACTTCGCTAATATCTAGAGCGGCTTCGCTCAAGCTTAAGAGATGAGGGCCTAGCACTTTCGTTAAAAGCTTAACCCGTCACGGAGGGACTAGATAGAGATGAGCTTCTCAAGAATCGATTTGCCCCATGTCTTGGGACAACCAATCCATGCCAAGAATCACATCAAGACTCGCTGAATGGAGAAGGATAAGGTTTGCTAAGAACCCTACCCTTCGATCTCGATAGGAACATCCCTACACTCAGATTCACTCTCAACTCCAACCAGAAAGCTTAATGAGAAGGGACCGATAATGGAGAGAAAAGAAGCTCTCCAACAAAGAGCAAAAGACTCTAAACAAAGGAATGAGATGCTCTGAATCAAACAAGACGAGAGCGGTGAGAGTTAACGAAAGTGTACCTAGCACGACGCCGGGTGCCTCTCGAGCCTCCTATGCGGTGACGGCGTTGACGCGACCACTACCCATGCCCCGGTAGCCGGACGATCTTCGGTCCCGAGATGCACCACCTTCCCGCGCGCCCTCCATTAGGACGAGGGCCGCTCTCGCCTTCTTAGGGCATTGGTTCGCATAATGCCCCTTCCGTTGCAAGAGAAGCATGTGACCCCGGCACGGGTTGCGGGGCCGTCACGACTTCGCAGTGCACGGATCGAGACACGGCTCGCGATGAACGAGGAACAGGGGGTAACCTCTGGGCGCCAAGAATGAGACCGGTACCCTCGAGATCGCCTCAAGCGGATTTAGAGGAACTGCCCTAGATGACTTATGGGCCTCCCACTTACGCTATGGAGTCCATAAGCTCGAGCCGCATGCTCACGACGATGGCCTTGTCGCACCAAGGTCCGGAAATCGTGGAAGTCGACAATGGATAGCTTGTCCTTCACCTCGCACAAGCCACGCTGAACTTGGCTCGCTTAGCCATATCGGTGGCCACATCCTCGGAGCATAACGAGCTAGATGGTTGAACTCGTAGACATACTCCATGATCGAAGCACGCCTTGCTTGAGCGCGAAGAAACTCCCGCTTCTTGATCTCCATCAAGCGGCGGCAGGATGTGAGCCCGACGGAAGGCAAGACTGAAACTCCTCCCAAGAGACGGTGTGGTCTCACGGCTGCATGGCGAGATAGCTCTCCCACCATGACAAAGCTGCACCTCCACCGGTGCGATGCGATGAACAGCGCCTTCTCGTGCTCCTCGCATGCGCTATAGCTGAAGCTTCCGCCAACCAGACGGGCCAATCGCTCAGATCGAGCGGGTCCTCGACCGAAAAGGTAGGGGGTGAGTACGAAGAAACTCCGCGAGTCCTCCACGCTACCGATGGGCATTCCTTGCCTGCATCCCAAGCTCCGGTAAGTGCAAGGTGGTGTTGCGGCGATGACGCCCAAGAGAACTCTCTGTCATCCGCGGTTGCGCCGATTCAAGAAGAACCTCGGCCATGGTCGGAGGAGGAGGAAGCTACTCGTCGGGACCACCGATCGCCTTGGCCGCTACGAAAAGGTCCCGCCATCTGTTACAAGAAATTTTGGTTAGCAACTAGACTCAAAAACAAAGCCTTTTAAAAGAAGCAAAAGCGATCGACTAGGGAATGGAATATCACCCTAAACGAAAGCCAAAACAGCGAGTAAACCAACTTTAGAAGCTTCTAAAAGACTCTAAAACAGCTAAGAACACCAAAAGCAAGGCTCAACTTCTCAACTCAACTAACCCGTATTGAATGAACGAGTAATTGATCGAGAAGATTAAAAATCAGAGTGTAAGATGAGATCTAAGACTATTAGAGAGCAAGGTTATTGCAGCTAAATAAATGTTAGATACTTAGCTAACTAGTATCACATCTTACCCTTTTATTCCCACAAATTTTAGTTGATTTAACCTCTCATTTTCTACCCTATTTAGAACCTTTGAGTTTGTTGTCCGAAATTGACGCTTGCTGTCCAGATTTTGCATCCAAGCTTCCAAATAAATTGGCCATTCCAAGCTTCAAAACCTTGTAGATGGGCAGCTAACACATCAATTTGCCAAACTCATTGATTCCCCAAAACCCCATTAATCGATAACAACTATTTTGTAGAAGGAAGAGAGGAAAACAACTTTTAAAACTCAAATTAGAGTGAGATGAGAAGAGAAAGCTAAGATAGATGAGGAGTAAAATCGAGAATTTTCTTAAGCTTAAAACTCATTTGATACTTTGAAATTAGGTTTTCAAAATATCCTAAAGACGACCAAGCTTGCGTTATTACGGTCGACGGCTCGATACCAACTTTTTAGAGCACCGGATTTATTAAGCTCATAATACTTAGTCATCCAATTGACCCTAGTATTATCAACCAAATAAACCCAGTCTCGAGAGATGTATACTCCCGAATGCAAGATACATACCTCACAACAAAAGAATGTATCAATTCCATACAACACATAGTACATAAGCAACAAACCGAAGTTAATATTAATAAGGAATAGGTTATTACAAAAGAGGGCCTTCGTGCCAAATAACAACAAGAACTACAAGATAACAATGAAGCAAAAGTGCCATAAAGATGGCTATAACACAAAGCCAATCAAGGTGCCTTAACCCCTAGGCATCCGACCGACCGCCAAGCTAGTCGTCGAAGAAGCTGCAACACGTAGCACAAAAGAGAGGCTCTTGAAGCTCACCTCCTTCCTCTGCAACAAAAGCCACAAAAAAAATGCCACAACCCCGGACAGATGAGTACATAAAGTACTCCGCAAGACTTACGCGTGAGATAACAGAACTATAAATAGCTACATGCAAGCTTTATTTAAGTGGATGAGGCTTTGGACTCATTTTAGCATAAAGCAAGTTTCATTTGCAATAACATAATAGATTGAAGGCATTTTGGCAAAGCATTTTAATTGATGAAATAACAACGAGATAATAACATAGTAACAACAACAAGATCAACTCGAAGTGACTAACCCAATAGTCACCACAACAATAGCATGAACTCCCGCTCATACCAACCATGTCAAGTTTTAATTAAAGGTTGTAGTCTAGTTCTCACGGGCGATCCGAGCGTGCCCATAACCTAGGACGAGGCTATTCAATAGTTTTAACCTCGCAGGGTGTACCAATGTACCCACACGCCGCATCGCCTTTCCTTTAAGCACACTACCTTTGGTATGCAGCACGGCTAAGTCCTACGAGACATTTCCAATGGACGATGCTAATTAAGAGCAGATCCCACGGGATAAGGATACATTAGACACCCTAACCGATTCCGCTAATGCTCCTCCCACACACACACACACATATTTTCTTGTAAAACATACCAACCGACCAGCTCATAATTAACACCTCCCAAAGTACTTAGTCAAGAGAGGTCCCATATCCCCTCGTGTGGTTAGCACGCAAAAATTGCTTTCGAACGGTGGCGCAAGTAACTCGGTCCTTAATGACTCAGCATACTACCACATTCCAAAAACCGCACCATCCATCCAATATGCCCAAGTCTAAATCCATCTTTTATTTTCAGTTTTGATTTTACAATTAATCAAAGCACAAGTGCTGGACATATAGGAGTAATAATCAGTTTTGAGTGATCAAGACCATCGACTAAGTCGATGATCGCCCATAACTACCGAAAACTAAGCATGGCTAAACAATTTAAATCGAAACTACTAAGTGATAAGAGCTCATCCAACGAGCTCAAACCACAGCAAATAACCTAGGCTCATTGGTAGTAGAGGATAAACAACTCCTACAGATTATGCAACTATAGGATTACTAGCGACATTTAACACAAAGTAGCATGCATACATAGAAGTAAAACAATATATTAACCTTTAAAGTAATGGGACGTTAGAGGGGATATGATCAAACTGATTTCCTTGCTGATCTTGCTCAAGTTGTGGTAGAGCGTCACTCTCGGGATTACCACAAATGTCGAAACCTAACGGAAAAGCGATAAAGAACCGATAAGAACGACGAAAGTAAACAAGGACAGCACAGCAAACGAACTCCAAATACTCTGAAATTTCTACAGCAGCAAGACAATGATTTATCATGAATTTAGCAATAAGAACCAATTGATTTGGATTCTTAATGCAAAAGATATGATGAAATCAATTCTGCTCAGCCTAAAAATACCAAACTGCACTATTCACTAATTTAATTATGAGGCAACATTTTCTAGAACAGTGGTTGCACTGAAATTTTTACAGCAAAACCAGCACCTCATGAGATGAATAACACAATTGAGTTCATCTCATTTGGAGCTAGATTGCACTTTCTACCATTTTTCAAAAACAAGAACTTGAACAAAATTATAATGCACAAGTCCTCATTTTCCTAACAGCAACATGCTCAAAACTAATTTTCACAAGGAGTTCATTAATAGAGGAAACCAACAAAGTTGGTCCCACTCAAAAATAATCTACAGAGCATTAGTTATGTATTTTACAAGTTAAGCATTAATTTGAGGGTATATTTAAAGTGAGTTTTAAAATCTAATGGCAAAACTGTGCTCTGGAGCTGAACTCAACTTACAATCATTTTAGGATTAAAGTCAAGTTCAAGACAGAGCTAACACAATTTGAATGACCTCATTTGGATTTAGAATGAATTAGATAGGAAATTTCAAGTTATTACCTTTTTCAGCTTGGCTAAAATAACAGTTCACTTGAAGTTCTAAAACCAAATACAGGAGGACGTGAGCCACAGATCTTAGATCTAACGGCTCAGAACTCTCAGTGAACAAAGACACACGTGCTCAAGAGGTCCAGAGGTCATGGACCTCCTAGCAGCAGCAGCATGTGCGAAAGTGAGGGAGGTCGTGGCCGTTGATGGCACATCCAACGGCCACAACACGGAGGGAGGTCCTCAACGGCCGCGATCAACACAGGAGGACATAGCGGCAGAGATGACCTCGAGGGAGGTCCACACGAGGTCTAACATCACAGACCTCCGGGGAGGTCTGGACGGCCACGATCGCAAGGGGGGGTCTTGGACGCTCCAGATCTCCTCAGAGGAGGTCATGGACGTCCCAGAGCTCGCGACCACGCGCTTGCGCGCACGCACGGACATAGTTAATGCGCGCGGGATAACAAGGAGGTCCGCGCGCAAGGGATCTTAAATGCGCGAAAAAGGGGACAGGGTTAAGAGCAGTAATGGCGAAACCAATGATTAATGAGATTGGCCAATGATTAGCACATTGAAGGGGAGGATCTTCGTCTTAACGACGCTACTGGACGCCCCGCTCGACAAAACCTTCCCGCAAAAAGACGGGCTAACGCCGCGATGCGGACTCGCCGGCAAGAAGAACCAATGGCACCAATGTGTGCGCAATAGCGCGCAGCACACACCGATCACTCTCGGCGGCGACGGCGTTTTAAACGCCATGAGCCGGAGATGACCACGACGACAAGCACGGCCAAAAAGACGATTTGAAAAAGAAAAGCTCCGCGGCGACATTCAGCGGTGCCCAAACAAAAGCTCCGCGACATCATACATGCCCAGCCTAGGACTATCAGGAGTACACGGAGGTCCTAACGATGCCGGGAGGTCGAGGATGGCGATGGCCCGAGTTGGAGAAGATGGGAAGCTCCCGCTTCAAGACCAAGCTCCAAGCTCCAAGCTTCAAGCTTCAAGCTTCAAGCTCCACTAGCCCTCTCTCGAAAATGTTAACCTAACAATGGGTTAGGTTCAACTGTGAGATTTGGGGGAGCCGAAAATGAGCTAGAGGTTGAGAGGGAGCCATCGAGCAAGCCTTCACCACCGAGGGCTTCAAGCTTCTCAACAATGGCGCCAAGAGAGCTTTGGTGGTTTAGAGCTCACAAGCAGGGGTGCAAGCAAGGGATAATGGTGTGCAAAGGAAGCCAAGGAAACAGTGGGGAGGTTTTATACTTAGGGCACCGGAGGTTGTGAACCACGGGTTAAGCTCACGGTGAGCTTGGCCCATGGGGAGGTCCACTGAGTTGACAAGATGGAAAGGACAAGGTAGGTTGAGACAGGCGTGGCCTAGGGGCTGAAGGGTCGACACGCATTTAATGCTTGCAGGCGAGCCGTTGGAAATGACAGGCTCGACTTTGCCCATCGCCACTACCGCACGCGTGCCAAGGTAGAAGAAGAACAGACCTCACATCCACCGCTGGATCGAGTGGATGGGAGGTCCTGCCCTCGGATGTAATTTTTGAACCGTTACGCCTAAATGATCGGGAGGAGGTCCCCACCACACGATCAAGGATGGGGAGGTCATGGCCTCACGATTTCCTTAATGTGTATGCGACGTGGGAAAATGGGACAGAGGTCCAAAGCGCTGGATCTCAATCAACAGTCAAGGGACCTCCTATGAGGTCTTAACCGCACATGAACTTCAGAACTCGAGGGGAGGTCATGGCCTTTGGATTTAAATCCAAGGGCTTACGACCTCACGTCTTGGGAGGTCTGATCAAGACGAGGTAAGGAGGAGGTCGTGACCGTGGATTTTAAATCCAGCGGTGCACAACATGAGATGGGGAGGTCCTGGCTGCGATGAATTGCAGCGGAGGTCGTGGCCTTTGGATCTCAATTCAATACCTACGACCTCAACAAGGTGGGAGGTCTCAAGGATTTTGACAGAGAGGGAGGTCATGGCCATGGATCTTTGATCCAACGGTGTGACCTCAAGTAGGCGGAGGACCTCACTGTGAATGTTTGAGGAGGAGGTCGTGGCCTTTGGATTGAATCCAACGGCTACGACCTCAACAAGGTGGGATGTCTAGCGGTTTGATAGCCCATGGAGGTTTTTGAGATTTAACACACAGGGGAGGTCATGACCGTGGATCTTTGATCCAACGGCTATGACCTGATGAGGTGAGGAGGTCTTTGCGGTGTTGACCGCGGAGGAGGTCGTGGCGGTTGGATGTAAATCCAACTACCGCTACCGATCAAGGTGGAAAGGGAGGTCTGCCGAGGTGCGTGAGACATGGTTGAAATGGACCAATTTTGCAAAGTGGCTAGCCCAAGGAACAAGATCAAGCTTTTAAGTTTAGTTTCAACAAATGAGATTTTGCAGGTTCTCTCGAATAGCAATTGAGCTCCAAAATTTATGAAATTTTAACTGGAGCTTGTCGACAATGAGATTAACCTTGCATAAAATTTCCAGAGGTTATTATGTAATGCATTTTTCTCGTGAAATTCACGAAGGTTGTTCAAGGATTTGTTTTACCTCCAAAATTTATCAAACAAGTTTTACAACTTGTGATACTTTTCAGAGGGGTCCCACATCAGTTTTAGGACCAAGGAAAATATTTTCCAAATGTTTGGCACAAGATTTAAGATAATTGGAAAAGGAGTTTGACTTTTGGTCAACAAGAGCTTTGTGTTTTTGGATTACACAACTCTTGGACTAGAATCACAGGAGAGATTAGGGGTTTTCAAGATGTGAGAAAAAGTTTTAATTTCTACACATATAATTATACTTGAACAAACCCTGATTATACATTTGGGATGTTACAGTCGTAGATGTGGTCGTGGACCTGGTCAGCGGTATGACCGCATTTCTCTTGTGGTACTACGACAAGGCGGTAATACCAATCTTTAGTTGGCGATACGTTTTTTTCCAGAAAGTGTGTTTCTCTGGTTTGGCTTGCTCCTTTGTGGAGCAGTCTGATCGGACATTGGTTGGTGGTCAGATCGGATGTGTGTCCAACAGCTAGTTTTATAGCCATTGGAGTAGGGGCGGTTAGACCGGCCATTGGTTAGCGGTCAGATCGGGCTTCCCTGTTTTTCTGGAACTTTTCCCCCAACGGCTAGTTTTTCTTATGTGGGTATAAATACCGCTTGTGGCCGGTTGTGGGAGAGGTGGCTGTTGTTGCTAGTGCCATTCCCATTCCTTCGAGCAAAGAGCAAGCTCTCTACTCTCTTTTGTGCATGTGTTGCACTTAGTGAGCCTTGAGAGGTAAATCATAGTGCATGTGTTGCATTAGGTAGTGGATTTGGTATTCATTGAGCTTAGACACTTGATTCGTTCAAGTGAGCATCTCTGACTTGTTACTCTTAGTGTTTATCAACACCTAGACGGCTTGGAGGAGTTGCGCTGGTGATCTTCTCAAAGAAGGTTGTGAGGAGACCTGGACGTTTGTGAGTGGCTTGGTGCTCGCCATCTCCGGAGTGGAGGAAGAGCAACCCCCAGTGGATCGAGGTGTTGGTTCGTATTGGAGCCGATCCAAGTGGTTAGACTTACCTCGGAGGTATTTGGCTTAATTCGTGGAGTTGGTCCAATTCGTTTGGGCTTACCTCAACATGGACTAGAGGAGACCGGCAAGTCTCCGAACACCATGGTAAAAAATCGTTGTGTCATTATGGTTTGTTCTCTTGTGCATTACTTTATTGCAATTTACATTCTTAGTATTAAATTGCGTACATGTCTTGGTATGTTGCTATCATTATCAATAGTCTTATTTTGTTAGTACACTTAGAGAAGTCTAGTTGATTTAGGTTTTAGTTGTGCAGAGCCGAACTATTGTAAGCTTCCGCATTAGAAAACGGTTTTAGCCAAAAGATTTTTAAAACCGCCTATTCACCCCCCCCCTCTAGTTGGCCTCCATGATCTTACAAGTAGTATCAAAGCTTGGTCTCTCATTTTATTATGCTTCACCGCCTAGAAAGTAAAGGATGACTAGTGAGAGTTTCTCCATTGGTAGAGCACCACACTTTGATGGTTCAAATTATGCTTATTGAAAAATTAGAATGACCATCTATATTAAGGCCATGGGCCCAAACCTATGGAGAATCGTTGATGCGGGTTTTGCTATTCCAATTGATCCAGAAACCCCACTCAACAGGAAGAGCAAAACTTGCGACACGATGCTCAAGCTTTAAATGCTCTCTATAGCGCTTTGAGTGTGGAGGAGTTCAATAGAGTGAGCAATCTTGAAAATGCTCATGATGTTTAAACAACTCTCATGGAAATTCGTGAGGGAACCTCCATGGTCAAAGAAGCTAAATTGCATAGATTAAAGCTCAAATACGAGTCATTTACTATGTTGCCTCATGAGAGTATTAATGGGATGTATTCTAGAATGAACAACATAGTAAATGAGCTCAAAGGTCTATCTTGTGATTTAACCAATCTTGATATTGTGCGTAAGATACTTAGGGTGCTACCGGGCAAATATGAGACCTTGGTGACTTTATTCCTCAATTCACCGTAATTGCCAATGATGACTCATACCACTCTTTTGGGAAATCTTATCACAAATGAGATGTACAATAAGGATAAGGATGAGCTCAAGGAGAGGGGCTTAACTTCAAGCAAAAGAATTCATACTTTCAAGGCCAAATATGATTCAAGTGAAGATGAGAATCAAAATGAGGAAGACGATGATACCGAAAAAGACATGATCACTCTCATGAATAAAATGGTAGATCTCATGAAGAGACGTGACTCACATAAAACTTCATACACATCTTCAAATGAAAAGCACCACAAGACTCTAAGGTGCTACAATTATCAAAATAAGAGACACATTGCTTCAAAGTGTCCTTATGGTGAGGAAGATGAAGAAGAGTCCAAATTGTCATCAAGAAAGAAGAATGATGGCAAAAGAAAACATTTTGCTGGGCTAGCCATAAAGGAAGATCCATCAAACCTCTCAAATGCAAGTGAGGCTCCATCACTATTTGACATGTCTACATGCTTCATGGCAAAAGGTAATAATGAGGTAAATGATAATGATGAGCCTTCATATAATGATTTGATGAATATGCTAGAGGATCTAAATGAATATCTTGGGAAAGAAAATATAATAATCAAAGTCTTGAAGAAAGAACATATCTCTCTTCAAAATAACTTTAATATGCTAAAAGAAGAGCATGAATCTCTCCTTCTCAAGGAATTCACTAGCTCTAAGGTAGATATAGTCATAACATGTGATTTATTAGATGATGTGCCTTGTGTAGTTGCTAATCCTTGCATTGCATCTAAGGTTAGCATATCCACCTCTTGTGATGATTTGTTAGATAATCCTTGTAGCTCAAAAATAGATGCTTCTACTTTCTCTATGCTTGTTGAGACTAACCTTGTAAAGAAAAACAAAGAGCTCAAAGACCAAGTCACCAAATTGAAAAATAACTTGGAAAGAAGCTTCAAAGGGAAGGCCACTCTCGATATATTGAGCAAGCAAAGAAGCTTGCAAGATAAGAGTGGATTTGGTTTCACCGCCAAGAAAAAGGTGAAGAGCAACCCAAAGCAAAGTGGAAAACAATTAAATAATATCAAGTGCTTTGGATGCAATGAGAATGGCAACTATGCCTCGGTGTGCTCAAAATCAAATGGATATCAAGTTAAGACATACAAAAATGAGGCAAGCCGGCAATAAGAAAGACAAGAAGACAAGAAAGGGAAGCAAAAGCCCAACTTTTTACAATTGCCGGGAAAAGGGATATTTTAGTAAGAATTGTCCTAAAGGTATCTCTCCTAAGCCTATTATCTATAATTATGATTATTTGCTTTGGAAGGATAAAAATAGCAATGTGTTTGCTAAAATTGTTAGTTCACCAAAGCTTACTGCAAGAGCCATTTGGGTGCCCAAATCTTTAGTGACTAACATTCAAGGACCCAACTAAGTTTGGGTACCAAAATGTAACATCCCAAATTTTGGTATTTCAAAATTTATTTCAAAACTATTAATTCAAAGATTTGGATTTTAAATTGGAGTTCCTGCTATTTCAAAGAGCCTTTTGAAGCTTTAAAAATAATAATAATAATTTACAATTTATTGGATTAAATTAAAGCTTAATTTGAATTTTTAGAAAAATAAAATCATTTTAAATGATTAAAATAAACTTCAATTAAATCAAAAATTATTTTATTAAATCATTTTAGGTCCCAAGGATTTTTGTGGAATTTTCTTGGATTTTTCTGAATTTATTTTTATTTTTTGGATTTTTGGATTTTCTTTTTCTTTATTTTCTCTCCAACCTTTCTTCAAGCCTTACTGCGTGCATGTTTGGACAAGTGCTGTTTGGACAAGTCCGAAGTGAGCTAAAGCCAAACAATAGAATACATTCTTTTCTCCGTATCTTTTTTCTCGGATCACCAAATTCAATTCCATCTGAACTGTTGTGATCCCGTCATCACCGTGCTATCAAAGCTACCGTTACCACAGCTCCCATCAACGCATATTGCCATTTCTTTTAGTTTCCAAACCGAAGCCATGAATGTCACCGGCGTTCTTAATCACGTTCCCGACGATTCGACTCACAGTTAAAGCTATAAATTGGCATGTCGTCACCTCATTTATCCCTTTGCATCCCCTCAAAGTTTCAGATCATCCAGAGCACCATCAGCTTCGCATTTCTATTTTCCCGAACGACGGCCGTTTCACCCAAATCGTCGAATTCGTCGCCTCTGGTGAGCCAAAATTCAATTCTCCGCTACTGCACGTTCACCATCATCTACTCATCGTAATGCTTAGATCCATTTGTTCAATTTCCCATCATACAATGCCGCCACCATGCCGTCCTTAATCCGGCCGCCGGCCTTCGTCGCGCCACCGTCTAGGACCATCTCTAGCCTTCTCGAGCTGCGCCACACCACCACCGTGCTAGTGCGTAGCTGGTGCGCACGCTCCTTGCCCCTCCGCGTCATCTGCTCGCCGGCGCCACACATGGCCATGCGCCACCATCGCCGCCACAGGGCTTCGCCAGCCAAGCCACCACAACCTTTGGGTAGAGGAGCTCAATGGGATCCCATTTTTGGTGTTCGCCGACCACCTCGCCGCCTCCTGTGTCAGCGTCGCTGCCATGGCTGAAGCGCCTGGAGCTCTGTTTGTTTCATTCTGTGCATAGCAATTTGCTAGTTGTTCTTTGCGAGTTGTTAGTTCATCCTTTGTCCACTTACATCATGGTCCCACAAGCCCAAAACTCATCCATTCTTGTCTTACTTCACTGATATTTCTCTAGAATGAGGACCCACCATGTCATAGCCTCAAGGCTTTAGCTCTTTGCTCTATCCAACACATCAGAACAGGAAACCGAAACCAAATTCTAGTACTACAGCAGTGCTACGTGCATGCTTTTTTTGCTAGAATCGATCTTTAGAAATTCGTTCTCTCTCATACGAACTCCAAATCCATCGATTCTTTCTCCTAAATTCATCTAAATTCGCTAGAATCGATCTTCTAGAAATTCGTTCTCTCTCATACGAACTCCAAATCCATCAATTCTTTCTCCTAAATTCATCTAAATTCGTTCTCTACTTCCAGTATTTATTTTGTAATTTTTGGATTTTATTTTATTTTCTGTTATTTATTTGGTCCGATTCGCACATGTAGAGTCCGACGTCACCGACATGAATTTGGATCAACAGGAAGCGCTTACCTCCAACGTCATTGAAGGCGAGTCTCCTTTGACCACTTTGAACCTATGATTTGTAAATTATATTTTTAATTTTAAAGTTATGCATTGCTATTTTATTAAATGATAAGTTTAAACTATAGGTTGTTAGTTAAAAACCTAAAGTTTGTTATTATCATCCTTTATATTTTTTAACCTGTACCTTTGTAACCTTAGCATAGAAATTCCGCATTATTTAATACAATTTTGCGGAATGGTTGATTCGGTGGAATTGCTTAGACGTGCCTTTCGGTCTTGTGTAACCTTTGGGGGAGAAAAATCTTTAATACTTGTTATGCTTTAAATTTTAGAAAATATTTGACATTAGGTAATGTCAATATTTAGAAATAAAATAAAAATAGTGGAAAATATTTTAGACTAGGGTGAGTGGCATGAGTCTGGTTTGTCTCGCCCTAGTCGATTAAGGATCGACTCTTGTGTTTGTTCAAACCAAGCAATACCGTACAACCACATGTCCTAAATGGGAAGGATCTAGCTGAATAATTTACTATGTTCTAACATTACGCCCACAGGCTGTAAATGGTAGGTGTTACCTGGTTAGTGCAGACGATGGTAAATGACATCCATGTCTATCGAGGCTTGCGCCGGACGTTGGTAAAAGACACCCAAGTTCGGGCAGGTTATCCTCCACAACGGTGAGCTTCAGGTCGATGGTAAATGACGTCCATGACTTGAAGTAAAGCTCATCGGGCAGGCTAATGTTAGGATAAAGTATTGTAAAAGGATTTTTTTAAAAAAATAATCTAGTTTTTATTCGAAATTGCAGTAATAATACCACCTTTTTTTTCTTTTTACAGAAATAATCATCTGTCGCTCAACCATTGGGAGACTAGCCCAAGTCGCTTAATGGTTGAGCGACTTGGACACTTGTCGCCCAATGGGCACAATGCATGCCCTGCTAGCTTAGTGAGCTGCACACTAGGACCAACCGTTGAGCGGCAAGTGTCCAAGTCGCTCAACGATTGAACTACTTGGACCAAGTAGCTCAACGGTTGAGCTACTTGGACACTTGTCGCTCAACTGTTAAGCGCCTTGGTTTAGTCGCCCAATGGTTGAGCGACAGATGATTATTCCTGTAAAAAGAAAAAATATGGTATTATTACTGTAATTTCGAATAAAAACTAGATTATTTTTAAAAAATTCATTGTAAAAGCCCTGTGATAATCGCTTAGTCGCACACCTTTGGAAGTGTGTGAGCGGACAGTATAAGCTGATTGTCTCGTGTGGGTCAAGCTGTACAATCTCTACAGAGTGTTTAAAACTATTCGAATAGTCGTGCCCACGGTCAAGGGCGGGCAAAGTGCGTATACACATGGTAGATTTCAGTTTTGGTTTCAAAAGAAATATTTTGGGAATCCGGGAGTAGTTGGAACTCTTGGATTGTGGTTCTGGCAGTTAGAGCCAGTTGAGAAGCTAGAGCTCAGTTCTTGAAAACTTGGTGGTTAGAGCCTCTTTACTAGTGTACAGTAGTTGGAACCTGCGCTAGAGATTAATTTAATTTACTTTATCTTTTTAATCATATTTTGTCAAATGAGCTTTATAAAAGATGTTTAAACTTAAAATACTGCTTTGTGCAAATTAACTCTATATGCCTAATCGTTAAAGCTATGCATATGCATCATTTTTCAAGACTCGCGGAGTACTTTATGTACTCACATGCTACACTCAATAAATCTCAGAAGTCTACGACGATGCCGAGAACGACTACGACTACTTCGCTGCGGCTTCGACGAAGGCTTCCTGAGTACTAGGTTGCATTTCCCCAATTGAATGCCAGTGGCGATTCGATGGGTCAACCACGGAGTTTATTTTTATTTTCGCTGCTATGAGACCTAAGGTCTTTGGACCTCTTTTGTAATAAGTGGCCATAAGGTTGGTACTCAGTTATTTATTAATGTTATTTCGTGATTTGAACTGGTTTTCAACAATGTTTCCACTGTGTGCACTAGCTACTGATCTGGGACTGGTGCAGAAATATACAGAGGGTTCAGATTCAGAAATCCGGTCCCAACATATTTTTTGGTATTTTTAAAAATATTTAAATTAGATACATGAAAAAAAGAACGGAGGGAGTATTTTTAATAGGTGATATATGCACGCAAGTGCTCTCAATATTATTCACACATCCACTCAGAGTACAAATGGTTGCAGATCAAATATAAGCAAGTTGAAGAACACTTGGTTCTTTTTCCACTGCTCCAAAATCCAAATTTACAGCTCGCTGACATCTGTGACTGATGAACAATTGTCGATTACAAAACTGTGGTTAGTGCAAAGAATATTAACTCCATCCGGATAACGTGGAGTAGTAGGAGTGGTGGGGATTAAACTGTTTCTATGGAATCCTGATTAGATGGTAATGACATCTGAAATTTAATAGATGTGCACCCCCAGCATCCCAACCGTCCCAAGTGGAGTAGCTCCTGCCTCACCAACCTTGATAGCTCACTTTTAGCTACTTTTCTCCAATTTGGCTTCCATCACACTCAAAACACACGCTCCATGCAACAGAGTTTTCTTTTCTTTAACCATGGACTAGGACTAGGACTACCATTTTCCTCTATTTTTTAGAGGTTTCCCTGGGTGCTGGGGCGTGGTATGATGTGCCCCACTTGCAGACTTTGGGTCCCACCATGGAGGAGAAAAAAAGATCCATGTTAGGTGCCCTACCTCCGGGGGTTAGTGGCATCCTTTAAGGTTGCAATCACGCTTCACACTAGCTCCAATTTGTCAATGACATTGATATCAGTAGTCTACCCTGCCATTGCACCCTTCTTTTGTCAGCTTGCATGTTCCTTCATATGTGTACTACACTACTAGCATGGTAAACCTTTTGTTCTTTCAGGGACAAGAGTTTCAGCATGTCTAAGAATTCAGAAAAGGCCTTGATTCTGAAGCAGCTCGTGGATCTGAATGATGCACATCACCGTCAGCAAAAGCATCAGCAACCATGCGACGCCCCGTGTCATTACCCCGAGGGTAATCACACTTAGCCACACGGATTATTATTCGTTTGTCCAGTAGAACACTGCTCCAACGAATAGTAAGCCATTTATCGAGTTATGCAATGTAACAATAAGATAAAGCGTACATCTTTATTACAGAAATAGCCACACAAGACTATAGTTCTTATTACAAGTATTACACAAATACAAAAGGGAACTTCTATGCTTCTCTCGCTTGCCCTGATGGACTGGTCGCCTATTCGTCCCACGAGTCAAAGATGGCGCCCATCCAACCCTGATCATCATAATCGTGCTGGTGCTCCCCTTCTTCTTGTGCCTCCCCTTCTTCCTCCTGCGGCAGGGTGGTATGGTGGCCTTGAGGTGAGGCTCTGGTCGCCCTTTCTCCCTTGGCCGTGAGGATCTTTGTGAATGGGGATAGTACTTTTGGTCATGTAGAGAGAGGCTTGCTCTTATCCTTTGGTCTGTGGTTGATCTCATCCTGTCTTGTGGTAATTTTCGTTTTACAAAGATTCCTATTCCTATTTACCATACCCTATTTACCCTAATTCCTATTACCTTCTATACATGGCTGCCTCTCTCGTGAACTCAATGCTTGCAAAATTGTGTGCCGCTTTTGGGGAAAGAAAGGCTTGAGTGGGTGGGTGCTTTGAATTGAGGCACTATTATGGTTGGGCTCGACATCGAGACTTTGCGGTTGATCGGAATGATACATCGTGGGTGTTGGATTCGTGGTCCGATGATGTTTTGAACAGAGGGCAGAAATGAATGGGACTGCATTGTTGGATTCTAATGCGGTTGAGGCAAACTGGAAAGGTGGGTGTTGGGCTTTCGGAATGCTGGATGATGAGACCCTCGGACGTAAAAGGTACCTATTGACTCTGGTTGATCTGGATACCTTGATTACTAAAGGAGTCGACTAACTCAGGTTGGTCAGGGTGCCTTGGTGATCGAGGGACCGGTTGACCTAGGTTGATATGGAAATCCTATTGTACTTCGGGAAATTCTGACGGCAATCTTTCTTCAATCTAACTAAGATTTCTGTTTTCGGTATTTGCTAACTATGTCTCGAGTTCTATGTTGCATGACCAGGAAAGGTGTAGAATGGTTGGACGAGGAGGCAAGGAAAGTTCCGATGAAAATGGATGCAAGCATATGAAACTGTATTTTATTTAATTCTTGTAATTGTTTTGTAAAATTAATCTTGTATCCATTATTGAGTTGTAGAATAAATTTTGTAACGGAAATTTGGGTTGTAATATTTAAATTCTGATTTGTAAACGGACTGTTATAAAACTGTGATGTGAATAAATGATGTTTGCTTAATTTACCAAGTTCATTGCGTTAATTATGCAATTGAATATTGGCTGAGATTATGCTTGAGATTGATTTAATGGAATTTTTACTTACGCTAATTACCGATTATTGCTGATTAGCTTAGTTTTAATTATGCGGGTTCTCACATCCTCCCCCCCTTGGAAAAATTTCGTCCCCGAAATTGGACTTTCTTCTGAGGGGTTTTGGGGGTAGGCTTCGCGTAGGTCTTCGTTGTTCCTCGACGTGGCTTCACTGACGGAATGACTTTTCTCTTGTGCCCCGCACGAATGTATGGCCCTATTCCTTATCTTCCAATCCTCTTGTCGGACTCTGATCCCGTAGTAATGTAATCGTGTCCCTTTTGAGTTTTCTGACGGACGTTGGTTTAGTTTCAAAATCGATACCTAGGTTTTGAGCGGCTAGTCAATCTATACTTATAATTACTTTTAATCCGCTCGTTTTTGTAACAATGAGGTTTACCATGAACTTGGTATTTGTGAAATGTGAACCCTCACGGACGTTTCCACGAGCTCAGAATTTCCATCACTCCTCACTAATAATGCATGCGGTATAAGGAAGGGAGTTTTTCCCAAATGTAAAAGGATAATGCTTATGGAAGGTGAAAATAATGGTGTACCCGTTACTGCACTTAGTGCTTCTCCAGTCTGTTCGGTAGTCATGTGAGTCAGACGTGCAGATCCTCCTTTTCCAGATCCTCCGGTGACTGGTGAGTTGTCCCTGGGCTGATTTACGCGGTTGATCTGAGGTGGGGTTGGGGCAGGTGGTCTTGGTATGTATGCTGTCTGTGGTGGGGTTCCCAATGTCTTCTGTAGGAAGGGGCATTCAGCCTTACGATGCCCTGACTTACCACAATGAAAACATGCATTAGTGCCCCTCACGCAATCTCTGGTCAAGTGGCTTCCCTGACACTTTCCGTATCTAATTGCTATGGGTGCTGGTTGCGGTTGGGTTATTGGTATCTGAAAAGGTGGGTTGAAAGGTCGCTGTTGGGGTGGTCCATATATTGGTGGTTGTTGCTGCGGCATATATGAACGAGGTTGATGAGCAGGTGGGGGATGGTGGTCAGTTTTGGCTTTCTTCCTTCGTTCTTCGGTGAGGTTATTGTGTTCATTCTCCAGGATTATGGCTCTATTGACTAGGTCTTGGAATTCGGTGATTTTGTGGATGGATAAAAGCATTTTAAGATACGGGTGCATTCCATCCAAGAATTTTTCTATCTTCTTTTCCTCAGTGTCAATGTCAGCTGGGGCATAGCGGGAAAGGTCGTTGAACTGACTAAGATATTCTGTCATCTTCTTCCCTCCCTGAGTTAAATCTCTAAACTCACGCTTCTTCAGTTCCATACTTCTTGTAGGTACATGGGTTTCAGTGAAACGTAGTTTGAACTCGGCCCATGTGAGTGGCTACTCGCTGACACGGTTACGGTTATAATTGAGCCACCAGATAGCTGCTGGTCCGGTTAACTGGTGTGACGCATACCGTACCTTCTCTACATCTGAGCATCCTACTGTGTCCAGCTTCTTTTCTATCTCTATCAACCAGTCACTTGCATCTAGTGGATCAGTAGCTTTAGCAAAGGTAGGAGGGCGAGTTTGTAGGAAGTCACCCAAACTAACCCCACTTGCTGGCTGGAAGGTAGCAGGTGTCATTCGAGTCAACAAGGTCTCCATAAAGCGGTTTTGATTTTCTTGGGCTTCTCTTCTGGAGTTCTCTAAGAATTTGAGTACTTCTGCCATGATACCTAATGGATCAGTTGCTCCGGTGGGTGGTAGTTGATTGGTTCCTGGCATGGTAGTGGCTTGGGGTTGAACAGGTGCTGGCTCATTAAGGTTCACTGCTGGATTTTCTCTTGACGGTTCTTGTGGCATGAGTTCCAATGTTAACCTCAGTTCACGTTCTCCGCTTCCTTGACCTTCCATCCTGTAGGGGGAGGTGCCAAGAATTGGTTACCTTAGTGGTTATGTTGGTGGCATATTCATTTTGAGGAGTCTGTTGATGGTAGTATTAACTCTTTATTCTTTAGCAGTAATTTGTGATAGAGGAGAAGGCATTACATTTATCTAGTAGAAGTTAACCGCGGTTGATTTGCATTAATCCATACACATGAGGCAAATAACACCAAGAAACAAGGAGATGCAACAAGATCCAAATCCTATTCTAGCTGAGTCTCTCGTGCTCAGTCACGCTTGAGATCCCGTTCTCAAGACCGCCCAAACCACGTGTTTGGGACCGCTCAGAGCTTGCCTCTGAGTGCGAACCTACACTACCCTGGATCCACGCCTGTGCACGCCGAGATCCCGTTTCGAGACCGCCCAACTGCGTGTTGGGGAACGCCAGGTTCATTCTGAGTACGCCCAGGATTTCGCTCTGGTACGCCAGAGCCAGACGCTCGGAGTGCCACGGACCACTCGTCCGGGAAAACTGAAATGCAGAAATGGGATAAGTCACATTTTTTAGATCGTCAGCCTTTAGGTGTTCTCTTTAAGTATACTTGCTTTCTTTTAAGATGCTGACGGATTTAATTTAGTGTTACAGATGAGGAGATAAGGAATGCTATGGGTATGATCCATACTTATCCAACAAGTGGAAAAGCAGATCCATGCCAGAGTTCTACTCCATGCCTCTAACCCGCATATGAAAGCTTATGATCTTAATTTGATGCACATCACCGTCAGCAAAAGCAAGCTTCGATCCTATGTTGGATGGCTAGCCCGACAGTTCTTTAGCGTAAATAACAACACAAAGCCTAAGGCGAGGCATACATTCTCCCCAAGACTCTCTCGAATGGAGAATTAGTTTAAGGATGGTTCTATGTTAGCGGTGAAAGGTCACTTTTAAGAAAAGGTAGGATTTTTAACATAATACCTTTGAAAAGGGTTGAGAATGGAAATTGATATAGAGATGAGAGTTAGTAAATAATGAGTGCAATATAGCAAGCGAGAAGCACACCTAAGTTTTTTGCTACAGCTTCTATTTTATTAGCGTGGTCTGATCTTATTGCTCGATATCAATTTGCGACGCTCGTGTCATTACCCCGAGGGTAATCACACTTAGGCACACGGATTACTATTCGCTTGCCCAAGAGAACACCGCCCAACGAATAGTAAGCCATTTATCGAGTTGCGCAGCAGTAACAATAAGATAGAAATCTGACATCTTTATTACGTAAATAGCCACACAAGACTATAGTTCTTATTACAAGTATTACACAAATACAAAGGGAACTTCTATGCTTCTCGCTGTTCTCGATGGATCGGTCGCCTATTCGTCCCACGAGTCAAAGATGGCGCCCATCCAACCCCTCGATCATCATAATCGGCCGCCTTTCCTTCTATGGTTGCATTAGTACTGCAAACTCCTCATCCCGCCGTGATAGCTCCCGTGGGATGTGGATCTAAGCAAAGGAGAGATAGCAAGAGTGAGTACTATAGTGTACTCAAAGAAGCATTAATAGCTAAAATGCAATTGATGACTCTAAATTTCATCTTATCAAAATTCTTACCTCTTCTCTTATTCTCAAAAATAGTTTTCAAAACTTAGGTTACAATTTTATCAAGAGACTACTTGATTGCTCGGAGAGAAGATAGACCCCGACGGTTCCTCAGAGACCCCAATCCAGAGACCGGCATGAATTCATGATTTGATAGCATCAAGCAGCTTGTACCACTTTACCTATAGTAATTCTCGAGCTCTAAATGAGTTGGGTCCCGTGATTTCCTTTGATGCGGGTTCGAGTTCGTAATACGTAACGCTTAATTACGTGATTAAGTCTCCACCCATTACTTTTCGTCGGTGCTGATTTAATCACGTTGCTGATCTCGTCATACACCGAGTTTCAGTAATGTTGGTTGGCCGGCACTCCGGTCCCAACACTCCAACGTGGTAGTATATCTCCTGGGTCCCCGAGCTTGTCGATCCTCCCCAGATTTATTTTACGATGTGGAGAGTATAATTACGTAACAGGTAACATTTTCTGCCCGTCGAAACGGGAAAATGGTTGGTACTGATTTACGGCTTCTGACCGAGTAAGAGTTTTGTTTGTCCTTATATTATAACCACCTGTAAAAAGGGACCCATCTCTTACCTCAACATTATTGTCATCGTCGTATTTCCCCACCCGGGTCCCCTTTTACCAACCTATTAGCTTTCATTTCTTTCTTTCTTTCGTTTCATTTCTTATCTTCCCAATTTCATTCTAATTCAATTTAGTTTTGAGAAAATAGTTTTGATGCAATACATAATGATAGAGCAATATACAGTTTATATTTAAAATAGCTAGGTTTATGATCAAGGGAGTAGCTTGCCTGCGGAATTGTAGGAAAGATCGTCGTCGACGGAATCGATATTATCTACTCTTGTTGGTTCACCCGCTGCAATTTATACGATGGTGCGAAATAATAAATACATAATTACATACTTATCAACAATATAAAGCGACTATGTGCATACTAACCTAATGATTCATTTTGTTAGCAGATTTTAATTTAATAACAAATTTCAACCCCGTTAGGGTTAGCACTCTCCCAACTATAGTCGTTCTAGAATACCAATTCTAGGGTTAGTATGGATGATACTCAAATTAATTGCTCAAGAGAAAACTACACATAATCGCCTACTAGTAAGTCTAACAGATTTTATTAGAGTACAAACTTTTATTAGATTATGTAAGCACGAAATAAACTCTTTAACTTTCTACTTAAGCACAAGGTTAATTAACTTAACTATACTACTATGACTAAATTGTTACTAGTGGTCGATTATTAGCCAAATCTATATATGCTCGTAAATTAATTTATAGCTTTAACATTTTAACCCTATTTCTAACCCAATCTATTACTTTCCAAGACTACCCTCCAATTTCTAAGCCACCGCCGACACACACAGTCCTATCTCTTTTTCTCTTCTTCACCCAATCTCTTTCTCTTCTCTCCTCTCACTCCCAGGCGCGCCACCCTCCTGGGCTCTCCCCACTGATTTGGCTCCAGATCACACGGCGCCGCCTTCCTTGCAAACGCAGCCTTGCCGCCGCCTTCTTCCGGCCGCCACCTCCTATGGCGCCTCCCTCTTCCGGCGGTTCAGTATGGTGCCGCCACCCTCGACTCCTCCTCCGGCCGCCTCCTTGGCCGCTTCCTACTCGGCTGGGCCCCCATGGCGCCACCTCCCGAGGCGCCGCCGCCGCTCGTCCGTCCGCCGCTTGCCGCTCGGCTCGCCAGGCCGCCGGTCCCCTACCCCGCCACCGCCATCTCCACCTCTGCGCCTCGCTCCATCTCACTCCGACGCCGCCTCGGCTCTCGAGCCTCGCTCATCGCTCGGCTCCCTGCGGTCGCTCTCCTAGCCAGCTGGCCTCGTGTCGCTGCCCGGCCGCTAACGCCACCTCAGTTGCTTCCTTGACGCCCTTCGCCGTCTCCGTGGCGGTCGGAGGCCAGCATTGTCTCGCCGGCTTGGCCTACTCACCTGCGTTCTCTCGCTTCTACCTCCTCTGCGGCGCGCTGCTACCCTATGGCTCGCTTCTTGCCCGGCCGCGGCCTTACCTCCCTAACCCTCTCGATTAACGCCGATTTACAGATTTGGTTGATTCAATTTATTATGTTGATTTCATTTACCGATGTGGGTTCTTGTGCTTATGCATGAACTCGATGTGCCGGATGTGGCTATTGGGGCTTGCTAAAGATGGTGACGATGGTATGCTAAAACTTCACTTACTCAGATACTCCTCACCCTCTAATCCCAATCCTCCCTTGCTCTGTGATGCAATGAACTGTGGGCTTATGAATGTGTAAGATTGAGGGATGCTTGATTTGGATGGCTCAACATGATGTATTACCGAGGATGGGAACTATTGATGGATTGGGGGAGATAGTCTGGGTTACCTTTTTGGGATTTGGGAATGGGGAAGAAGGGTAGTAGTGCCAACCTCGTCCGGTGCTCCTCTTCTTCTTGTGCCTCCCTTCTTCCTCCTTGCGTTAGGGTCGGTATGGTGGCCTTGAGGTGAGGCTCTGGTCGCTCCCTTTCTCCCTTGCGTGTGAGGATCTTTGTGAATGGGGATAGTGCTTGGTCGTAGAGAGAGGCTTGCTCTTATCCTTTGGTGTGGTTGATCTCATCCCTGCCTTGTGGTAATTTTCGTTTTACGGCATTCCTATTCCTATTTACCATACCCTATTTACCCTAATTCCTATTACCTTCTATACATGGCTGCCCTCATCGTGAACCTAATGCTTGCAAAAATTGTCTTTGGCTTTTGGGGAAAGAAAGGCTTGATGGGGTGGGTGCTTTGAATTGAGGCACTATTATGGTTGGGCTCGATACTAAGACTTTGCGGTTGATCGGAATGATACACTGTGGGTGTTGGATTCGGTGGCCCGATGATGTTTTGAACAGAGGGCAGAAATGAATGGGACTGCATTGTTGGATTCTAATGCGGTTGAGGCAAACTCGAAAGGTGGGTGTTGGGCTTTGAATCTTTGGATGATGAGACCTCGACGTAAAAGGTACCTATTGACTCTGGTTGATCTGGATACCTTGATTACTAAAGGAGTCGACTAACTCAAGGTTGGTCGGGGTGCCTTGGTGATCGAGGACCGGTTGACCTAGGTTGATATGGAAATCCTATTGTACTTCGGGAAATTTCGTGCAATCTTTCTTCAATCTAACTAAGATTTGCATTTTCAGATTTGCTAACTATGTCTCGAAGTTCTATGTTGCATGACCGTGAAAGGTGTAGAATGGTTGGACGAGGAGGCAAGGAAAGTTCGATGAAAATGGATGCAAGCATATGAAACTGTATTTTATTTAATTCTTGTAATTGTTTTGTAAAATTAATCTTGTATCCATTATTGAGTTGTAGAATAAATTTTGTAACGGAAATTTGGGTTGTAATATTTAAATTCTGATTTGTAAACGGACTGTTATAAAACTGTGATGTGAATAAATGATGTTTGCTTAATTTACCAAGTTCATTGCGTTAATTATGCAATTGAATATTGGCTGAGATTATGCTTGAGATTGATTTAATGGAATTTTTACTTACGCTAATTACCGATTATTGCTGATTAGCTTAGTTTTAATTATGCGGGTTCTCACAAACCAGCTGTTGAGGAAATGAAATGTTTCTGCTTCGATGCTGCTATCGAAATGATTTTTGTCAACTTCACAAGCCGGAAGGACATATCTTGATCGAAGAATCTTTTTCCCAACGAACCGAACCAATCACGATTCCAAGATAAGAGGTTGTGAGCTCAAGTCTAACAAATCTCTTTCCAAGGAGAATAAAAAAAAAGGGAGTGCAAAACTTCGAGCTGTTGAAGCAGTTCACCTGCAAACAACTCATGCTGTACAGAGCACATGTGAGCTGACCATTTGACCAAACCACAGCAAGAGCCAATCAAAAGCAAGCTTAAACATGATTAGGTTAACAAAAGGGACTACTAGGCATGCTCAAGATCTCAGATGTGCTCTTGGCTGTCCAGGATGAGATGAATGGATCTGCAGAGTTAAGGGAGTAAGATACTGAGCTAGGCATTCGATCGGTTGGGTCAGGCTTTTCTGATGACATGGCAAGATGACCAGCTTCTAGTCTTGCTTCCGAGGCAAGACTTCTTGTTGATGCACGAGTTCACCTTGTGCTACTGTCGCTGCAGTCGATACCTCTGTGCCGGCCGATTGCTTTGGTGTGGATGGGTTTGGGGAAATCCCGGTGGAGAAGGGTGCATCTGAAGACAAGTCATTAGGATTGGTTGTTGCCTCACCTGTCATGGTTACTAAGACAGATGATACTCCTATCAAAGAGGGCAAAGTCTCTGGACTGTATAATTACAAAACTAACGGAGTGATGGTGGATGGCTCTGCGGGTGACGTGAAAGCTTCGGATTCACCAGAGGGGGTTATCCGGTCGGTGTTGATTCGCGAAGTTGCTTCGGTGGAGATTAGACAGAGTGAGCGACTTAAGATGCAGAAGTCCGGTGATGAAGACTTGGTACAAAAGTCTATGCAGCGTGCGCAAGTTTGTAATATCGAACTTGATCCAAGTAAGTCTGATAAAAAATTTTCATTTATGTCTTTTTCTGATGAGCAATTAGTTCAAAAGATTGCTAGCATTGACATTTCTTTAGGAGGTGATAGTGTAGAGATTGGTAGTTCCATTAACAGTCAAAGACTCGGGAAGTAGGAAGATTAAAAAAATAAAGGAATTGTAGATGTTGAGGAGATGGAGGATGAGAATCTAGATTACAGAGATATCTCAGCTCTTAACCATTTTTGTAGGGGGGGAATTGATATTTTGCCATCTCCTTAGTTAGGATTTCAAAAAATACCCCCTTTCCCGATGTAATACATTTTTTGCCCCCTCTTAGTCTATTTCTTCGTTTTTTGCCCTCTTTGCATTATTTTATTAATATCCGGTGATTTTCCCTGTTATATGCACGCGAAAAGACATTTTTACCCCTCCATGACCGCTCCTGTCTCCTTCCTTTCCCCCATCGACGTGACGCTGGCTCCGCCCATCGCCCACTCCGCCACTCCCACCGAAACCACCAAAGAATACCAAAGAATGACGACGCCAAGACCGCCATAGGGCTCGAACCCCCACGCTCATCTCCAACGACCCACATGGCTTCGGCCATGGCCATGGCCATGCGGTGGCTGGTGTCGCCGCCGCAGATTCTAAGCGATCGGGCCAAGTCTTCGCCAACGACCACCTCCGCTACCTCCTCGTGGGAGCGGAGACGAGGCGTGACCTTGAGTGCCTCTCCAATCGCCTCCTCCGCCTGCGTGCATTCGCCTGCTATCGAAGCGCCAGCCACGGTCCTTCGATCCCACCTCGTCAATCGGCTCGCCACCTCAAGGACGCCAAGACGACGCCGACGACCTCGTTGACATCCACTACGCCCACTCGCGGACTCCGCGGCCGCCCCGCCGAAGTTCCGCCAGATCTCGACTCGCGTCCCTCGTGCCGCCGCTTTCTACCCCGACGAGCCCTCAATCGCTCGCCTCGGCCCTGGAAGCTCATTGCCGCCTCCGCGAATACAGCGATTGTCCCCCTCGCCGAAGCTCAACGCACCGCCTCAGCTGGGGAAACCGGCTCGCCAGAACTCTAGCTCGTCTGTCCTCGCCGACGACACTTTCTTCGGCGCGCCACGAGCTCGCCGATCCGGTCGAAAGATTAGTTGGATGTAATGGCCTCGCCAACTCAGAACCAAAGCGCCCGCTTGTTGCCATTGTTGGGGATGGTGGCATCTAAGAAGACGACACGGCGCAGACGGCCTTCAATCATGTGAACATCCAGAGCACTTTGATCTCCGGATGTGGGTGTGTGTCTCGGTCAGGTCGATGACCGGAGCTTACTAGGAAATACTGCGCACTGCCACGGAGGGAAGGGGACTATGATGGGGTAGTGAATTTTGATAGGTTGCATTGCCGATTTCGTGGTCACCGGGAGGAGGTTCGTGCTCATGCTCGATGATGTTTGGGATGACAAGGAGAGGAACCTGTGGGAGAACATGGAACAATGGAGGAACCTGTGAGGGGTAAAAATGACTTTTCGCGTGGCTATAACAGGGAAAACAGTTGGATATTAATAAAATAATGCAAAGAGGGCAAAAAACGAAGAAATAGACTAAGAAGGGGGCAAAAAATGTATTACATCGGGAAAGAGGGTATTTTCTGAAATCCCAACTAAGGAGAGGGCAAAATATCAATTCCCCCTTTTGGTAGTAATTTAGATGGTGATTTGAAGGATGACCAATCTGATTTTACTTTGGTGATAAATAAAAAGAGGTCGAAAAAGAAAAAAATTTAGAATAGGCCAATCAAATTCAAGTTAAAATGAAAGGTCTTTTTTGGAATAGCAAAGGTCTGGGAGACTAGGCTAAACATCATTATATTTGTGATTTGGTTAAGAAACAACATCTAGATTTTGTGGCCATTCTTGAAACTGGTAAAAAAAGATTTTTCAGTGGCTAGTCTTAACCATCTTTGTGGTGGATGGGATTTTTTGTGGCATTTTTCTCCGTCACAAGGTAGGTCGGGGGGGTATCCTATGAGGGGTGGATCCTAGGGTTTTTGATATTGGGTCTATTGATACTGGTGATTTTTATGTAAAGTTTCATTTTAAAAAATAGAGAAGATGATTTTCAATGGGTTCTTGTGGCTGTTTACGGTGCAGCTCAAACTCAATTCAAGGAGAAGTTTCTTAATGAACTTGTTCATGCCTGTAGGAAAGAATCACTTTCTATTTTAATTTGGGGTGATTTTAATATCATCAGGCATTCAGGTGAAAAAATAATGATAATTTTGAGTGTAGGTGGGCTTTCTTGTTTAATGCTGTGCTTAATAACTTGGATTTAAGAGAAATAGTTTTATTTGGTAGACAATATACTTGGGCCAATTCGTTAGATAATCCAACCTTTGAAAAGCTGGATAGAGTCTTAATGAATACAGATTGAGAGCATAAATTTCCTTTGGTTGCAGTTAATACTCTTGAAAGGACTTTGTCTGATCATACGCCGTTACTTTTAAATACGAGAGCGGCTTCTTTTAGAGGACGTCAGCCTTTATTTAAATTTGAATTAGGTTGGTTGTGTAGAGAGGGGTTTAGGGAGTTGGCGGCGGATGTGTAGAAAAAAGAAATAAGTGGTCATTCTGCCTTACAAATTTGACAAAGTAAGGTTCGAGCTCTTAGACGTTTTCTTCGTGGGTGGGCTAAAAATATCAGTGGGATGTATAAAAAGGAAAACATAGAGCTTAACTTTTTAATTGATGAATTAGATAAAAAAAAAAGCTAAGGTTATGAGGTTGTCTGATCACGATCATATTCTTAAAAAAGGCGCTAATGAGAGATTGACACATCTTTTGAGAGAAAAAGAAATTAAGTGGCACCAGAGGTCCAAAGCGAAATTTCTTTTGGAGGGGGATAGAAATACATGTTATTATCATTTGATTGCGAATGGGAAGCATAGACGTTAAAGAATTTTTCAGCTCAAATAAGAGGAAGGAATAATTTGGGGTGATGCATAATTAAAAAAGTATATCACCAATTATTATAAAGGTTTATTTGGACCATCTGAAGTCCATCATTTATCTATAGTTGATACTGTTACGAATGGTATACCCCAAGTTTTGGATGTGGAAAATAATTTTCTTATAGAATCTTTCACTGAAAAAGAGGTAAAGGAAGCAATTTTTCAAATGGACCATAACAAAACACCTAGGCCAGATGGCTTCTCAGTCGAGTTTTATCAGGAGTTTTGGGAGGTCATTAAAGATGACTTGATGGCCATGTTCCATGATTTTCATAATTGCTCTCTACCCCTCTTTAACTTGAATTTTGGGATCATTACACTACTTCCAAAAAAAGTTGATGCTAAGCAAATCCAGCAGTATAGGTCTATTTGTCTTTTAAATATTAGTTTTAAAATTTTTACTAAAGTTGTTACTAACAGACTTATGGGTGTAGCTCAAAAGATTGTTAGAACATCCTAGTCAGCGTTCATGCAAGGGAGATTTATTCTTGATGGCGTTGTTATCCTTCATGAAACCATCCATGAATTACATAAAAAGAATTTGGATGGAATTGTTTTCAAGGTAGATTTTGAGAAAGCTTATGACAAAGTAAAATGACCGTTTTTACTTTAAACTTTGAAGATGAAAGGCTTTTCTGCCAAATGGTGTTCCTAGGTGGAAAGTTTAGTTAAGGGAGGAAGTGTTAGAATAAAAGTTAATGATGATCTTGGGTCTTTATTTCAAACTCAGAAAGTTCTTAGGTAAGGTGATCCTATGTCTTCTATTATTTTTAACCTTGTAGCAGACATGCTTGCAATCTTTATTTCAAGAGCTAAAGAAGCAGGCCTTTTATCAGGAGTAGTTCCTCACTTAATTGATGATGGGTTGTCAATTTTACAGTATGATGATGATACGATACTCTTTTTGAATAATGATTTGGAACAAGCAAAAAATCTCAAGCTTATTCTTTGTGTCTTTGAACAATTATTCGGTTTAAAGATTAATTTCCATAAGAGCGAGCTTTTTTGTTTTGGTTCTGCCAAAGATGTTCAACCACAATTCACACAATTATTTCGTTGTGAACTGGGTGCTTTTCCTTTCAGGAACTTAGGTATCCCAATTCACTTTAAAAAGTTAAGGAATAGTAATTGGAAAGGGGTTGAGGATAGATTTGAGAAAAAACTTAGTAGTTGGAAAGGAAAAAATATGTCTATGGGGGGACGGCTAGTACTTATTAACTTAGTACTCAGCAGTCTGCTAATGTTTATATTTTCTTTTTTTGAGGTTCCTAGAGAGGTTCTCAAAAGACTTGGCTATTATCGATCTAGATTTTACTAGCAGAGCGACAGTCATAAACGAAAGTATAGGCTTACTAAGTGGAGTTTAGTTTGTTCGCCCAAAGAGCATGGCGGTCTAGGTGTTTAGAACTTGGACACAAAAAATAAAAGCTTACTCGGGAAATGGTTATTCAAATTGCTTAATGAAGAAGGTGTTTGGCAATCGTTGCTCACAAGGAAATATTTGGGTGACAAGAGTCTTTCGCATGTGGTTAATAAACCTGAGACATCCCATTTTTGGTCGGGTCTTATGAAAATTAAAGATCATTTTCTTCGCTTTGGGTCATTCCAAGTTCAAAATGGAATGCACACTAGGTTTTGGGAAGATATTTGGTTAGAAGATTCTCCGTTGAAAGGCCAATATCCACTTCTTTATAATGTGGTAAGGAGAAAGGGCGATACAATGGCAAATGTTCTAAGATCGACTCCTTTAAATGTTTTTTTTCGAAGACCTATTATAGGGACTAAGTTACATGCTTGAAATGAGTTAATTTTGAGAATTTCTAATTTACATTTAAGTTCTCAAAATGATGTCTTCAGGTGTAATCTAAATAAATCTGGACTGTTTATGGTAAAATCTTTCTATGGGGCGCTAATAAGCAATTATCAAGCCCCTATTAGGAATTTCTTTTGGCAAATTAAAATTCCCTTAAAAGTGAAAATTTTCCTTTGGTATCTCAAAAGAGGTGTAGTATTAACTAAAGACAACTTGTTTAAAAGAAATTGGAGGGGAAACAAATAGTGTTGTTTCTGTTTTAAGGAGAAAACAATTTAGCATCTTTTTATTGACAATCCCTTTGCACATCTTGCATGGTGGGTTGTTCGATGTGCGTTTAATTTATCTCCTCTATAAGCATAACAAACATATTTAGAAATTGGTTAGCCGGTACTCCAACAAATCTAAAGTCACAACTCTGGTGGGAGCTAGTGCCTTATGTTGGTCTATCTGGCTATGTCGAATGATGTTGTTTTTAACAAAAAGATTATCACTAATCTCTTGCAGGTTATCTTATTATATGGGTTCTGGCTGAGTGCTTGGACAAATTTACAGAAATTGGCCCAGAAGGAGTACATGCTGGCTAGAATCCTAAGGTTGGAGGTTGTGACGAAGCAAATCCTCAATTCTCATGGGTGGCGGCTTAGTCACAAGATTTGCAATGATTGAGTGTGATTTGCTTTCGGCTATTGGTTGTAAGACTTTAAGCCACTTTTAATAGTGTTAGTTATTTTGGTGCTTGTGATTCTTTAATAAAATGGGTTGTGTGCATCCTTGATGCAGAGGCCGGGAGAGAGTTTTTCTCTTCCATTATCTTAAAAAAGGCATGCTCAAGAAAAAAAAGACTTCTAGGCTCTTGGAGGCAGTAGTTGGGACCTTAATTTTTTTTTAAGATAATGGAAGTACAACTCTTGGCTTCTGCACCAACTAGGGATGCACACAGCCATTACACCACCATCAGCTAAAAGCTTAAAACAAAAAATGGCCAAAAGCCAACAATGACAAACAAATTGTCATGCAAAGGCTAGCCTAAAAAAAGACCACCTAGCCCCGCCTCTAGGACCAACAGAGATCGTCATGCGATGCGAGTAAAAGAGTCTGCTAAAGAAAGAGGTGATGATGTGCTAGTCTCCGTAGCGACGCCTTCAAGAAGGGATACGACACACATCGTCTTCGCCGGATCCAACTAGTGAAGGTCAGATCATGAGTTTTCACTCCGAAGCTTAGGTACCGATTCTCCAAAGCAACGCCTTCAAGAAGATAACGCCGCTCAGCTCGACGTCATTGCCGGATCCAACCAGCGAAGGCCAGATCAAGAGTTTTCACTCCAGATCGAAGGTACCAGCGCTCCAAGACCACGCCACAGCACGACCTCGTCACTGGATCCAACTAATGAAGGCTAGATCGCCAAGACGACGTCCGCAACATCCCCAACGGCCAACCGTCGCCTGCATCAAAGGAAGGCGACGTCTACCGCAGCCGGCCAGTTAAAAGCCATCCACCGGAGGAGTCGAGCGCCGCACAAGCCACCGCCACCGAGCCATCGCGATTTCTACCAACTGCGCCAAATCTGAATCTGCACCGTGCCAACTCCGTTGTCATGCCATCGACGAAGCCACATCGCCGAAAGAAGTCGGCAGAGAAGGGCCCCGGATCGCCACGCCCGAAGACGAGCCGACGGAGAAGGGCCCTAGATCCAACCCCGACGAAAGTCCACTCCGTTGGAAATCGGCAGATAGACGTCGGGCGTTGGGAGCGCGATGTAGACCAGGAGCAACCACCGAGAGGAAGAAACCCCGCCGCCGCCGCAGGCCGGCTGGCGACCACTGACGGCGGCGGCGAGGAGGAAGGGAGGAGGAGACGGGAGCTTATTTGGTGGTGGCTAGGGTTGATTAGGGCCAGCGGCTGTCTTGAGATGTTGGGACCTTAAATGTGTTTTGCAAATTGAGTTGAAGCGATTTGTGAAATATGTTTTTAGCCTTGTTAGTAGTGGGCGGTCTGACCACCCATGTCAGTCTGTCTGACCAGTAGAGTGTTGGTCTGACCGCCATGTGTTGGCCGGTCTAACCGGCCCCTGGTCGTAGACCTGGTCGTGGATCTGGTCGTAGACCTGGTCATAGTCGTGGTCGTGGACCTGGTCGTGGACGTGGACCTGGTCGAGGACCTGATCGTGGACCTGGTTAGCGGTATGACCGCATTTCTCTTGCGGTACTACCGCAAGGCGGTAATACCGATCTTTAGTTGGTGGTATTTTTTTTCAGAGAGTGTGTTTCTCTGGTTTGGCTTGCTCCTTTGTGGAGCGGTTTGACCGCACCTTTGGCGGTCTGACCGGACATTGGTTAGCGATCAGACTGGATGTGTATCCAACGGCTAGTTTTATAGCCATTGGAGCATGGGCGGTCAAACTAGGCTTCCTTGTTTTTCTAGAACTTTTCCCCCAACGGCTAGTTTTTCTTGTGTGGGTATAAATACCCCTTGTGGCCGGTTGTAGGAGAGGTGACTATTGTTGCTAGTGGCATTCCCATTCCTTTGAGCAAAGAGCAAGCCCTCTACTCTCTTTTATGCATGTGTTGCACTTAGTGAGCCTTAAGAGGTAAATCCTAGTGCATATGTTGCATTAGGTAGTGGAGTTTGTATCCATTGAGCTTAGACACTTGATTCGTTCAAGTGAACATCTCGACTTGTTACTCTTGGTGTTTGCCGACACCTAAACGGCTTGGAGGAGTTGGGTTGGTGATCTTCTCAAACAAAGTTGTGAGAAGACTCAGGCGTTTGTGAGTGGCTTGGTGCTTGCCATCTCCGGAGTGGAGGAAGAGCAACCGTGAGTGGATCGAGTTGTTGGTTCATATTGGAGCCGGTCCAAGTGGTTGGACTTACCTCGAAGTTGTTTGGCTTAATTCGTAGAGCCGGTCCAATTCGTTTGAGCTTACCTCAACATGGATTAGGGGAGACTAGCAAGTCTCCGAACACCACGGTAAAACATTGTTGTGGTTTGTTCTCTTGTGCCTTACTTTATTGTAATTTATATTCCTAGAATTAAATTGCTTGCAAGTCTTTGTATGCTTACTATCATTATCAATAGTCTTATTTTGTTAGTACACTTAGTGAAGACTAGTTGATTTAGGTTTTAATTGTGTAAAACCGAATTGTTGTAAGTTTTCGCATTAGAAAACGGTTTTAGCCAAAAGATTTTTAAAACCACCTATTCACCCCCTCTAGTCGGCCTTCTCGATCTTACAAGCTGAAAGCATCTAGGCCCCTAAAATTTGTTTTGGTAATTAATGATAATATGTGAATATGGGATTAACGTGTTTATTGAGTATTTACAAGGTTAAGTCCCATTGGTGAATTTGATGACGTAAATATGCATGCTAATGGATGACATGAAGATCTACATGGTTTAAAGTCAAGGTACAAGTAGTCTAGGATCTTTTTATATTTTACCGATCTTAGGAGAATTGTTTGGAAGACCGAATTATAGGATAAATGCCGTACTATTAAGAGGGATCATGACTAGTAGCTTGATAGCATGTTCTTGTGCCATATGGATCAATTTAGGATCATGCATGCATTTGAATTTGAATTTGAAGCTCTAATTGCTTTTGTCAAAAATCGGTTGTACCGAAGTAAAATTGGCGGTTGTACCGATTAAAGCGGTATGACCACACCTTACTTGGCGGTACTACCGGGTTTTGACTGGTTCTTCCAACTGAGTGCTAATGCGGTACGACTGGTTCTTTGAGCGGTACTACCGCATTGCGGTCATTCCGATTTTTAGTTGGCGGTTTGATAAAACCAGAATAGATGTAATTCTGGCTTGGAGCTTTCTTTGACAATCGGTTGTACCGCATTTGTGAAACGGTTGAATTGCGTTGCGGTTGTACCAATTTTTCTAAGCGGTACATATTTTTCAGAGAGCATGTCATTTCAACGGTTTTGGAAACCCTACGATCGGTTGTACCGCTCGTCAATGCGGTATGACCGGGCGATGCGGTTGTACCGCACTTTAGTTGGTAGTCGTACCGCACAGGAAATTCCAATGGCTATGTCAGAGTATTAAATGCCTCTGTTCTAGCCATTCTGATTCTCGACTCAAGTGTGGTTGTACCGCATCCTAGTTGGCGGTTGAACCGCATTTCGCTGAAAGTTGGGGGTTTGGTCCCCAACGGTCATAATTGTTGGTGGAGGTTACAAATAAGCCCCCCCCAACTGCTCAAGGACAGGGTGCTAGTGTCCATTTAACATCTATAGAGCCTTGAGAGCCTTGAGCATTCACTCAACACCAAAATTTTCTTTTGCATTCATTGTGAGGTAGTTGAGTTCATTCAAGTGCATCCATTCATCCTAGTTGAATCTATTGCACTTGAGTGCCGTCAAGCAAAGGTCATCGGTTTGTTACTCTTGGAGTTTTGCCAAACTCCTAGACGGCCTTGGCGGTAGAGCACGGTGATCTCTTTAAGAAGATTGTGAAGAGGCTCGGTGCAAGCTTGTGAGTGGTTTGGTGTTCGCCATCTCCGGAGCGGAGGAAGAACAACCATAGTGATCGAGGGAAGGCTTAATTCGTGGAGCCGGCTTGAGTTGTCAAGCTTCCTCAACGTGGAATAGTGAAGACCGGCAAGTCTTCGATACCACGGGAAAAACATCATTGTCTCATTGTGGTTATTTCTAGTCTTTACCATTCTCGCATTTACATTTCTAGATTATTTCTTGTATTGAATTGCTTAGCTAGAAGTGTAACTTGTTTAGACTAAGTTATTAATTGGCTTAAATTGTTAAATTGTTAAAAAGTTCAAAAATCTCCTATTTACCCCCCTCTAGTCGGTTATCCTTGATCCTACAAGTGGTATCAGAGCTTGGTCTTTCCATTGTTAGACTTAACCGTCCAGGAGAGAAAGGATGGCTAGTGAGGGAGTGTCTATAGGCAAGGCTTCTTTGTTTGATGGCTCAAATTATTCTTATTGAAAAATTAGAATGTCAATTTTCTTAAAGGCCATGAGTCCGAGCATATGGAAAATCGTAAATGAGGGTTACGTTATGCCTCTTAATCCACTAGAGCCTACGACAATAGAGGCTCGTAATGCTCATTTAGATGCCCAAGTTATGAACGCTCTCTTTGGCGCTTTGAACGCAGATGAGTTCAATAGAGTGAGCAATTTGGAAACCGCTCATGAAATTTGGACCACCCTCTCGGAAATCCATGAGGGAACATCCACGGTCAAATAAGCCAAATTGCATAGGCTTCGGATCAAATATGAGACATTCATAATGTTGCCTCATGAAAACATCAATGAGATGTATTCAAGATTTAACAACATTGTGAATGAGCTCAAAGGCCTTCGGACTAACCTTCTTGATGTTGATATTGTGCGCAAGATTCTTAGGGCTCTTCCGGACAAATATGAAACGTTGGTGGCACTATTTCTCAACTCTCCCGAGTTGCCAAGAATGACACCAACAGGGCTTTTGGGCAACCTCATAACAAATGAGTTGTTCAAGAAGGACAAAGAAGAGCTCTTGGAGACATCCTCCTTAAAGAAGAAAATTACCGCTTTCAAGGCTAAAGCGGAATCAAGTGATGATGAGGATGAAGAAGAAGACTCCGACGAGGAGTATGCACTTCTTGTAGGAAGAATGAAGAGGGTTATGAAGAGACGCCCCAATAGAAGCTACAATTTCGATAAGTACAAAAAGGGGCAATCCTCAAGTAACAAGAAGCGTTATAGCAACATTCGATGCTATAATTGTGAAGAGAAGGGGCACATTGCTTCTCGTTGCCCCAAAAAGAAGGATGACAAGGACAAGTCGTACAAGAAGAAGGAGTATAATGGCAAGAAGAAGCTTTTCAAGAAGCTTCACAAAGATGGCAAGCATGAAGCCCACATTGAAAAGTGGGATTCAAATGATGAGTCAAGCGACTCCGATTCCGATGATGATGAGTCCCCAAGAAGAAGGGACTAGTCGGCATTGCCATCAAGGAAGCTCTGTCGCTATTCCCTACTCCTACTTGCCTCATGGCAAAAGGAGATAAGGTAAAATCCATTGATAGTAATTAACCAACTTATGATGAATTAATGGATATGCTTGATGACTTAAATGAATATCTTGGAAAAGAAAAGTCAAAATATAAGGTCTTATGTAGAGAGTATATTTCTCTAAAAGATTCTTATGTGGGGCTAAAGGAAGCTCATGACTTGCTTATCCAAGAATATTCAAGTAAGTCTTGTTCTAGTATAGGAATTACATGCGATATTGTTAATGATATGCCTAGTATAGAAATTGCTAAAACTAGTGCATCTATTTCATGTAATAGTCATATTGCTTTGCCATGTTGCTCTAGTATTATTGCTAATCATGATAATGTTGAGCATAATGATGCAAAGCTTATTGTTGAGAACAATGAGTTAAAGGAACAAGTGACCAAGCTAAGCAAAAGCTTGGAAAGATGTTTCAAGGGTGAGGCTACTCTTGACAAACTTTTGAGTGAGCAAAGGTGCTCATTCAATAAGGAAGGACTTGGGTATGTGCCTAAGAAAGGTAAGAAGCCGGCAAACAATCCCACAAGGTTTGTGAGACAAAATGGTAAGTATTGCCATAAGTGCCGGGAAATAGGACATGTGCAACAAAATTGTCCTAAGGGTAAGATTCCATCTCTTGGTGTATATGATTCATGCTATATGCTTAGAAAGACTAAGGATGATAAAGTTATTGCTAGATTTGTTGGCATTTCAATTTTAGGCGCTAAAAAGAATGCTATTTGGGTGCCTAAATCATTGGTTACTAACCTCCAAGGACCCAAACAAATTTGGGTACCTAAAAGAACTTGATTCTCGTTTTGTAGGTGAACTATAAAACTAGTGGGAAACATTGGGTGCTTGATAGTGTATGCACTCAACACATGACCGGTGATAGAAAGATGTTCACCACATTCGAGAATGGAAAAGGAGTAAACAAAATAACATTTGGCGATAATAGCAAAGGAAAGGTAATAGGATTGAGTAAAATTGCTATCTCAAATGACCTTTCTGTAATATCATGTATAGCTTTAGAGAGAGAATTAAATAAATCAAATTTAAAAATTCAAATTTCTGAGGGAGAGTAAGAAAACCTAGGCTTTTGGCCCACGGTGTCTTGGCCCAATTGAGTTGGTCGGCCTCAAAAGGAAGGGGGAAGGCCACCCAAACCCTAGCCCTGCTACTGTAGCTCCCCCATGGTACTGTAGCGCTGCCACTGTAGCAACTCCCCTCCCCGGTGTTGCTGCCTCCTTGCAAGTCCAGTAGAAGGAAGAAGGTGGAAGAGAAAGAAAGAAGGAAGAGAAGGGGGAAGAGAGAAGGAAGAGAGGAAGGAGGAGATGGGGAGTGCTGGGATTTCACGTTCTTCATCTTGATCTCCAAGGTTAACCCCCAATCCCGTTCGATTAGTCGTGTATTCATGTATTTAGGCAATGTCGGTATTAGATCAGTTTAGGGCAGTCTGTAGTGGCCAACTGTTTTGAGAATGATAACTGCGGAATATGTCCTGGAAGCCTCCTAGAGAGTTGTAGGAGATGTCTATACCTTTCCGTACAGTATTAGATCACGTTGTTTTGACAAGCGGATTAGGAGATATGATTTTCGTAGCGCTGCTGTTCTGCAGTTCTGTCGTAATTCTAACAGTAAATATTAATCGGTCTGTAGATATTAGTTAATGAATTTTATAGAAGATCTCACCAGAATGAAAGTTGTAGGATATTGTCTAATGTTTCCAGAAAGGTAAAGATCATAATTTTTTGATGTTTGGACTGAAAGTTATGTTATATTTAGTGCCGCTGTCCAGAAACCCTGACGAGAATTAGTTGTTCTGTTAATCAGTTTGGTAAGGGTATAATATGGCCGAATCTGGAAAGCTCACCAACTAGGTTTAGGTGAGGAATTTGATTATCTTTCCAAAAAGTCTGAGAACTCTACATTTGGATCTCTGGTCAAAAAGTTATAAATTTTTTATTGTGACTGTCTGTCGAGGGGACAGATTGATAGTTATGATTTTGAAGTCAGGATTGCGCAAGAGAGTATAGCAAGTTTGTATTTGCTTATAATTTTGTTTTAGTCCAGAATCTCTATCTTAGAGTGCTTGCTAAATTAATTCAGGTGGGGGAGAGGTCCCGGGGGTAGCGTCCACTTCATGTTCTCCATTTTCGCACGGTTGAGGCAAGTACTTTGATTGAAAGATTAAATGTAAATGCTTGATCATGATTGCGAGTATTTGATACATATTAGCTATGCATGGTTGTTGGAATGATATGTGTGTTAATATTGGTGAATGCTCAAAGTATGATTAAGTTCTATTCATGTATGATGTTATTGCTATTATGTGTTAATGATGAATAGAGTAACTGTGCATGTGCATATTGAGATCATGTTTGAGGCTTGGTCACGTGGTGACCAAGTATATATATTTTTGAAGTCCCCGTCATGTATATGACAGGCTTAAGGTCCCCACACTTGTAGAGTGTGGGCTTGTGGTCCCCATTACTTGCGGAGTATTGGGCTCTTGGTCCCTATACTTGCGAGCACAGGCATGGGTATGCATCGACGGTTGCATACCTTGCATTACCAGTAAAATGCAAAAAGAGTTAAAGAGAAAGGTTGCATTGAGCATTGCATAAGCATATGACATGATGTGTGGTAAAGATTTGAGAATGGATGCTGATGTTATATTGATGTGTTATAATGTCTTATTGTTAGTACTTTGCTGAATCTGTGGACTCACTCTTGCTTTGTTTGTGGTTGTTAGGTACCCCTTACAAGAACGACATGCATGGAAGGGAGTAATCATATGTTCGGACACGCACACTGCCACGAATCTTTTATAGTTGATTAAATTTTAGATCACCCCTTAATAAATGGGCAAACTGTTTAAAGGATTTGTTATGGTTATGCTTTATGCGTTGCATTATTTGTAATAGTGATGAGTAGCATATTTTGGATACCTTTGGTTATGCTCTAGTTGTTTAGCATATCTTGAATGCCTATCGATTATGTTGTGTGTTGGATTGTTTAATTATGATATTTGTTTTAACTGTTGGAACCTCCGGTATAGTTAGCTATACAAAGGAGGTTCTGCCAAAATTTCAAAAAAATATCTTAGTTTTAATTTGTTATATTGTTAGTTTAGTAGCATTACAGGCTCATGTTGGGCTAGGGTGTTACACTTTCCATCTCCAATGTATCTTTAGTAGAATTGTTAAATTTTAATTTGCTATCGGTTGCTCAAATATGTGATCTTGGATTAATTTGCTCATTCTCTTGTGAAGGTGTAATCATTTCAAATGTAAAAGATAGCTCTTTAGTTTTCAACGGTTTTAGATTTGGAAATCTCTATTTGGTTGATTTTAGCTCAAATGAATCGTGTTTAAAAATTTGTTTGATTGCAAAAACCTCATTGGGTTGGTTTTGGCATAGAAGGCTAGCTCACGTTGGAATGATTCAACTCAAAAATCTTTTCAAACATGATTTAGTTGTTGGCTTGAAAGATGTGAAGTTTGAGAAAAATAGACTTTGTAGTGCTTGTCAAGCCGGTAAACAAGTCGCTAATTCTCATCCTTCTAAGATCATCGTGTCAACTTCTAGACCATTGGAACTCTTACATATGGATTTGTTTGGGCCAACAACCTATAAGAGTATCGTGGGTAATAGCTATTGTTTAGTCATTGTGGATGATTACTCTAGATACATATGGGTATTCTTCCTAGATGATAAAAGTGAAACCTCCAGCATTTTCAAAAGTTTTGCAAAAATGACTCAAAATGAATTTGATTTCAAAATAAAGAAAATCCGTAGTGATAATGGTTCCGAGTTCAAGAATACTAAAGTTGAAGACTTTTGTGATGAACTTGGAATAAAGCACGAACTTTCCACAACTTACACTCCGGAGCAAAATGGAGTTGTAGAAAGGAAAAATCGTACATTAATTGAAATGGCTAGGACAATGCTTGATGAGTATAATACTTCCGATAGCTTTTGGGCAGAAGCAATTAGCACCACTTGTCATGCCATAAATCGTCTTTATTTGCATCGTCTTTTGAAAAAGACTTCCTATGAGCTTCTTGTAGGAAGAAAACCGAACATCTTCCATTTTCGAGTATTTGGTTGCAAATGTTATATTTTGAAGAAGGGTGTTCATCTTTTAAAATTTGCAAGTCATTGCAATGTTGGTTTCTTGGTTGGTTATTCCTCAAATAGCAAAGCTTATTGTGTCTTTAACCAAAACTCCGGTTTACTTGAAGAAAGGTACGATGTGCAATTTTATGAAACTAACGGCTCTCAAGAAGAGCATGAGAATTTGGATGATGTAGGTAATGGAGCCTTAAGAAAAGCAATGGAGTATATGCAAATAGGCGACATCAAGCCCGAAGATAATCCATCATCTTCCATTCAAGTTGAACCTCCTACCTCTTCCACAAATCAAGTTCAAATTAATGAAAAGAACAATAAGAAAGATGATCAACCATCCAACCTACCACCAAGAATTCACAATGCAATTGCTAAGGATCATCCAATAGACTAAATATTGAGTGATGTAAGTAAGGGTGTCCAAACTCGCTCTCGTGTTGCTTATTTTTGTGAACATTACTCTTTTGTCTCTTCTATTGAGCCAAAGCATATAGAAGAAGCACTTGAAGATCTGGATTGGGTGAATGCTATGCATGAGGAACTCAATAACTTCACCGAAATGAGGTTTGGACATTGGTGGATCGACCCAAGGAACACAACATTATTGGTACAAAATGGGTCTTTAGGAACAAACAAGACGAAAATGGTTTGGTTGTAAGAAACAAAGCAAAATTGGTCGCTCAAGGTTATTCACAAGTCGAAAGTTTGAACTTTGGTGAAACTTTTGCTCCCGTAGCTAAGCTTGACTCAATTCGGATATTACTTGCTTTTGCGTCATGCTTTGATATTAAATTATTTCAAATGGATGTTAAAAGTGCATTCTTAAATGGTAATATATCCGAACTTGTCTTTGTTGAACAACCTCCCAGTTTTGAAGATCCTAAAAATCCAAATCATGTCTATAAACTCTCCAAGGCGCTCTATGGTCTTAAACAAGCTCCTAGAGCATGGTATGAATGCCTTAGAGATTTTCTAGTCTCAAAAAGATTTAAAATCGGGAAAATTGATTCAACTTTATTTACTAAAGTCTTAAATGATGATTTCTTTGTTTGTCAAATTTATGTTGATGATATCATTTTTTGGTCTACTAATCAAGATTTTTGCGAAGAGTTTGGTGATATGATGTCTAGGGAATTTGAAATGTCCATGATTGGAGAATTGAGCTATTTCCTTATACTTCAAATCAAGCAACTCAAAGATGGGACCTTCGTGAGTCAAACCAAGTACGCAAAAGATTTGATCAAGAAGTTTGGCATGGAGGATGCAAAACTCATCAAGACTCCCATGGCAACCAACGATCATCTTGACTTAAATGAGAGAGGTAAATCGGAAGATTTAAAGCTTTATATGTCTATGATTGGTAGCTTGCTTTATCTTACCGTATCTAGGCCCGATATCATGTTTAGTGTTTGCATGTGTGCTCGTTTTCAAGCAACTCCAAAAGAGTGTCATTTAATGGCCGTTAAAATAATACTAAGATATTTAAAGTATTCCTCTGGTATTGGCTTATGGTTCCCCAAATGTGCTAAATTTGATTTAATTGGATATTCGGATTCCGATTATGCGGGTTGTAAAGTGGATAGAAAAGGCATCTTGGGTGGTTGTCAATTCTTAGGAAGATCTTTAGTATCATGGTCATCCAAAAAACAAAACTCCGTAGCATTATCCACCACCGAAGCTGAATATGTTTTCGCGGGAAGTTGTTGTGCTCAATTGCTATGGATGAGGCAAACATTGATGGATTATGGAATTAAATTTGATAAAATGCCTCTTTTGTGTGACAATGATAGTGTAGTGAAAATTGCCAATAACCCTATTCAACACTCAAGAACCAAGCATATAGATATTCGCCACCATTTCTTGAGAGATCATATGAGCAAGGGAGATATTGAAATTAGCCACATAAAAACTGAAGATCAATTAGCGGATATTTTCACCAAGCCATTAGATGAAGACCGCTTTTGCACATTGAGGAATGAATTAAATGTCATAGACTATTCAAATGTTGTTTGAACTCTTGCCTCATGTATTGTGCTTCATTTAATGTTATTTCACTATTTTATGAAGGTATTTTTTTCAAATCTTTTATTAAAGATAAGTATGATCATAAAAACTATGTTCTTATATAGACATTAGTCTATTTTATGCATAATGATCCTTAATGGTATTTATTTGAGTGCAAAACTAAGGATCATTTGCAAATACTCTCAATTCCAAAGAAAATCCAGAGCCGTTTCTCGAAGCTCCACGATGATCGGAACAACTAGCGTGTTATGATGCAGACGACCGGCGTTATATCGGCGTTATAACAGCGGTATGATCATGATCTTGGTTCTACGGTGGTCTTTTAGCGATCTGACTGCGTCGGTTTGTAAGAGGGCAATAACTCTCTGCGATTCTTGTTACCGAGACTTAACCTCGCGATGGTTCATCCAAGACTGCACCGCTTCATTAGCTTCGCCGCTTCTCTCTTCAGCCTGAGAACTCCCCAAAACCGACACACAAATCCTCTGAAATCTTTGGCATTTCTTCGTTTCCTCGTTGATCATTGTTTCTCTAGGGTTCATCTCCTCCATTCCTTAAGGTAAAACCTCCTTTGATTCGAGTTTTTACCGCTTTTGGAACCCTAGGTGTTAGTTTTAGGGTTAATTGAAAATGTGGATGATCTCTGTGTTTCTAGTTGGGTAAAAGTATCAAATTGATATCTAGTGATGTTTGCGCGTCCAAACCATGGATTCACTCCATGAAAAATCATCAAAAATTCAATCTTTTGCTTACCCTAGAACTCGGTCAGGACGATTGGTACAACTGGTTCTTGAGCACGGTTCAACTGCAGTGGGGTCGTACCAGCCTCATAACAGCGGTATGACCGATTATCCTGACAGAAAACAGAAAGTTCATCACTTTTTCACTTAATTCTATTTTTGATTAATTCTTTGAACTTGTTGTAACCTATCCTATCCTTGTGAAGATGCCTAGGACTCTTATAGTGACTCGAAAGTCGCATGGACCACCAAGAGGGCAATCTTTTCCTCAATCCTCTGTGGCTCCAGCTCAACAACCTCAACGGACTCGACCTGCAGCTCCAACTCAACAAACACAATCAGTTCGACAGAAGGTTGTGCATGGCAAAGGAAAAAGGCCAGCACCTGAACCTGAAACTGAAGAAAGCGAAGAAGAAAATGATTCTGAGTCTGAGACTGAGTCAAAACAAGCAGGCACAGATGATGATTTGGGAGAGCCTCCAAAGCCCCCAACTGATTTGAGACTTATTACATATGATGAATATGCACTCAAGCGTCATATAAATCAGTATTCCTTCAAGTCAGACTCAATTAATCCAAGATTCCATACTGTTTTTCAAGAACAAGTTTATGAGCAGCTATATGGACTTCACAAGAAGTTTGCAGATCACAAATGGATTAAGTGGGCTCACATAAACTCTTTGGATAACTACAGTTGTGTTTACCAGTTATTTCATCGAGTGGGTCTTCATGACCTTGTAGCACTGAAGCAAAATTATGATGATGAGCTGATTAGACAGTTTTATGCCACGGTGCATGTCTCTCCAGATTTGACATCGTTTAGATGGATATCAGTTACTAAAAATTTGGAGAGCACTAAGGAGGAATTTGAGCGAATTTTAAGGATTCAGTCAAGCTCTTGGGAGAAGATCTTTGACAGCCCTGCTTTCTCATCTTTCTTCTTACCAATGTCACCTGGCTCTCGAGAGGTATTGTCTTCTCGATCGATTGTGTTGTTCCACTCGACTGCCTCAGAGACAGTCGCATATCGATCAGCCATCTCAAAGAGTTCGAAGATGATGAGTAGGCGGATTTAAAGCAATATCTTCGTTATCCTTCTACTACGGACTCCTTGCTTGAAAGCCCCGATGTGAGATGAATCGAAACTTAGGAATTGAATTACGAACCTGACTAAAGCGCTTGATGAATTGGCGCAAGGTCTCATTGTCGTTCTGTCTCATCCGGTGCAAGTCGTCCTCCTTCCCAGGGCGATTGTAAGTGCCTTGGAAATTCGCCAGTAGAAGGTCGCAGAGGTGTTGCCAAGAATAGATCGACTCGAGTGGTTGGTTCAATAACCACGATCGAAAGCGCACTCCTTCGAACACGCTTGGAAGGTAATTTGCCATCACATGTTCTCCTCCTCCTGCCGCTCGGACAGCTGTTGTGTAGATTTGAAGGAATTCGATGGGATTTTGGGAGCCATCGAACTTTTCCATGTTCACTGGTCGAAAACGAGGTGGCCAGCGAATAGCTCGGAGATCAGGCGAGAATGCCCGACATCCAGTAATAACTTCTTGACGCCTCCTTTGCAGGAAAGAAGGGTTGATATCATCAGGTGATCGTACTCGACGATACCTAGTAACAGGTTGACCCGACCTATGATAGGTCTCGGTCCTACGAGGGGAATACTCCTCATAGTTCATCTGCTGCTGTAGATTTCCATGTCGGAATGGTGAGCGATCACCTCTCCGAGGGGTTTGGTGATCATCAGTTATTCGAAAGATATTTCTCCGAGTAGGAGATCGATGTGACTTACTGTTACGTCGATTCCTTCGTGGTGATATGTTCGATCAACTGGTAGCTGAAGAAGTCGTATTGCTACGACTTCCTGAATGATGTCGGTGAGGTACTTCCAGCCTTGCCATCGTGGACCGGAGCTTTTGTGCGATCTCCTCGACGAAGAGATCGTACCCTGGCGCTCGGGCGAGTTCTCGAGTTGGATTCTCGAGCAAGTCATTGATGTGCTGGAGTTCTTGAGCTTCCTCTAATTGATATTGGATTCGCCTAGGCAAGTTCTTCTGGGCTTCAATCTTTTTTCGTCGAATAGCCTCAAGATCTTTCATGTCATACTCTTGAGACCGCCTCAATGGAGTGCGAGTATGTCGAGGATTTCCCTCGCGTTCATGAAGGTGTTGGTCGTGTCCGTCATCGGTGGTGCCCTTGCCACTGCCACGAGGGGTGCAAGGCGTGATCTTGAGGCGTCTCGGCTCGGACCTCTAGGAGAGTGACGAAGACCTCCGTTGATGATTCTCACTTGCGCCGAGGCCTCCCGCTTGAGGAGTAGTCGAGAGACACCATCTGGCGACTTGGAGCAAACCCTCCAAGTAGGGGAACTCGGGTTATAATTGTCTCCGCCCATGCAGTGTGATCTGCGGAGAGATGGTCGAATTGCAGAAAAGCATGCTTGATCCCACTCTCTCAAGGCGTCATCAGAGAGAGAGGATCATCGAGATCTTTAGTGAAGTCCTGGAATTGTGGCTTCGAACTTGCCTCACCAGTCGAACCGCCTTAGGGGACTCGGACACTTCGAGGAAAAACTCTCGGCGTGTTGTGAGTCCATCTGGTGTAGTCTGGTCGATTGACCCTTGTCCTTTGAGAGGTAGATTCCTCCTTGACGCATCTTGTTGTGGGGATAGGGATCCTCCTCAACTCCATCGGTGACATTGTCTCCTCGGATCTGCGGGAAGATCACCGGAGGCAAGCAGATACCATCGGATGAGTCAATACTCGGCTCAGAATCGAAACCGCATCCATGTCGATGTCTCACGACCGCCAAGTCGAACCGATTCGCCTCGCTCCATTCTCCGCCATGAGTGTATGAGATTTGGGAAAAGAGAGTATGTTGACAAGAGATTACCGAAGATCCCCACGGTCGGCGCCAACTATCGGTGTTTTAGAACCGATCTTACGTAAAGATTGTTTGATTCAGGGGTCTCCTAGAATGGAGTCACGAGAGAGATTGACACGGAATTTTTATACTGTGTTCGGGCCTTCTCGGAGAGAATAACAACCCTACTCCGTGTGTGTATGGTATTGAGTGTACTCGAACAATCGGAGAAAAACTAAGACTATTACGGATGATAGTGCTTGTCTTCCGATGGTCGGCCTCGATCGTCCTTTCCTTCTCTGATTGCCGCCTTTATATAGTCCGTGAAGGAGTGGCCGTTTCTCCAGGTGAAGTGGCACCTCATCACATCCTGTAACGGGCGCATGTTGGCAGTAATCACCGGCGCATTAACTCCTCCACGCCGCCTGACAGCTATATATCAGAGATAATGGAGCATTACGTGCTATTACTTCGCAGAGTAACAGCGTATGATGACTGTTTGAATTCCTTAATCAATTGGACCCACTCGTCGGTAGGTTTAATTGATCATAAGGTGATCGTGGCTGACCTGGTCGTAGAAGAGCTTACGACTATGACCTAGTCGTAGAATACCTTACGACTAGGTAGTGGTCGTAGAAGAACTTACGACCATAAAGTAGTCGTGGCAATACTTACGACTATGGGGGTGATCGTAGGAGAACTTACGACCACCTGGTAGGCTTCTCCCTTGCAAATCTAAGGGGTATACCTAGAGATTTACATGATATTTCCCTATAATAATGATTATAGATAAAAGATAAAATTAGGATTATTAGATCCTCGTCAATACTTTTTACCCCAAGAGTGGTAACTTCGATGCAGTCAGGGGACATGCTTGGAATATTATTGATCATATTATGAAAGGGATAAAATTTGATGTTGTGGATGTGATTCTCCAGGGCATAGTTTCTTCCAAAAATGATAGGATTAAGAGGATTTACTATGCACCATACATCCTAGCATTTATTAACAAGAAAATTGAGTATCGTGGTGGATTGGGATCAGTCCATAAATCTTACAAGCCTCGAGATGGTATTCCTCCGAGTTGTAGCAGTGTTGAGGCTGACACTGCTGATGCTCCTACTGTTGCTGCTACTCCTGCTGAAGATTCTCTTGCACAAGTTCTTCAAAATCAGCAGCTAATTCTTAGCACATTGCAAGAAATGAAGGCAGAACAAAATGAATTTGAAGATGAAACTCGCAACATGCTACTTGAGATGGAGTCAACTCAGAATGACTTCTTTGATGAGACTCATAACAGGTTGTCTGCCATGATGGAGAGTATTTATGACTTGGAGCAGCTTTTGAGGACTCCACAGCGATACACTCGTCGTCCTCCTCCACCTTCTAGGGCCTCTACTTCGTCAGCTGTTCCTCCCTTGGTCCCAGCTCCAGTTCCCCCTCCGGATCAGGCCACAGCTTCTCAAGACTCAGCTCCTCTAGCCCCAGCCTCAGAGCCTCAGATCCTCGGCTCCAGCTCGGGACCAGACTCCGGCCAGATCCCGTCATAGACCCAATTCCTCCTCCTTAGGACCCTGCCGTCTGAGATGTTTTTGGTACGTTGATGCCAAAGGGGGAGAAATGAGAAGATGAGAATGAGAGATTTTAGGGGAGCAAAGTCTTTTGCTACTATTACCATATATGGACTTTTGTGTTATGTAATATGGTTTTATTCTTGAACTTATGTGTCTTATGTGCTTGTAATAGTTTAAATCTATGTTGTGTATCATGTTGAACTTGTTGAATTATATCTATGCTTATGTTATTCTCTTGAAATGCAATCTTAATTATTATTATATCTCATTAATGCATTTCCTCAAGTTCAAACATGCTAAAGAAACTCCGCCAAGTTTTTCAAAATCTCTACATGTGCTTGCAAAATTTTCTATCATTTATCTGCACATGTTTAAGGGGAGCTTTCTTTCAATTGGATTTAACAAGAAAATAATTCTCTAAACTCTTTTAAGCTAATTGCAAGAATTATTTTGGTGTTAAGTCATCAAAAGAATATACACTCATAGTATATTCAAATCAATCATTCTCTCACATATTAGTTGTGTTGTCATCAATTACCAAAAAGGGGGAGATTGAAAGCATCTAGTCCCCTAAAAATTGTTTTGGTAATTAATGACAATATGTGAATATGGGATTAACGTGTTTATTGAGTATTTACAACGTTAAGTCCCATTGGTGAATTTGATGATGTAAATATGCATGCTAATGGATGACATGAAGATCTACATGGTTTAAAGTCAAGGTACAAGTAGTCTAGGATCTTTTTTATATTTTACCGGTCTTAGGAGAATTGTTTGGAAGACCGGATTATAGGATAAATACCGTATTATTAAGAGGGATCATGACTAGTAGCTTGATAGCATGTTCTTGTGCCATATGGATCAATTTAGGATCATGCATGCATTTGAATTTGGAAGCTCTAAGTGCTTTTGTTAAAAATCAGTTGTATCGAAGTAAAATTGGCGGTTGTACCGATTAAAGCGGTATGACCACACCTTACTTGGCGGTATTACCGGGTTTTGACTGGTTCTGCCGACTGAGCGCTAATGCGGTACGACCGGCTCTTTGAGCGGTACTATCGCATTGCGGTCGTTCCGATTTTTAGTTGGCGGTTTAATAAAACCAGAACAAATGTAATTTTGGCTCGGAGCTTTCTTTGACAATCGGTTGTACCACATTTGTGAAACGGTTGAACCGTGCTGCGGTTGTACCGATTTTTCTAAGGCGATACATATTTTTCAGAGAGCATGTCATTTCAGCGGTTTTGGAAACCCTACGATCGGTTGTACCGCTTTCGTCAACGCGATATGATCGCGATGCAGCTTGTTATCAAGACTTTAATTACGGTCAGTATCAAGACGGAATTCCAACGGCTATGTCAGAGTATTAAATGCCTCTTTTCTAGCCGTTACAGTGCTCTGACTCAAGTGCGGTTGTACCGCATCCTAGTTGGCGGTTGAACCGCATTTCGCTGAAAGTTGGGGGTTTGGTCCCCAACGGTCATAATTGTTGGTGGAGGTTACAAATACCCCCCCCCAAACTGCTCAAGGACAGGGTGCTAGTATCCATTTAATATCTATAGAGCCTTGAGAACCTTGAGCATTCACTCAACACCAAAATTTTCTTGTGCATTCATTGTGAGATAGTTGAGTTTATTCAAGTGCATCCATTCATCCTAGTTGAACCTATTGCACTTGAGCGCCGTCAAGCAAAGATCATCGGTTTGTTACTCTTGGAGTTTTGCCAAACTCCTAGACGGCCTTGGCGGTAGAGCACGGTGATCTCTTCAAGAAGATTGTGAAGAGGCCCGGTGCAAGTTTGTGAGTGGTTTGGTGTTCGCCATCTCCGGAGTGGAGGAAGAACAACCCTAGTGATTGAGGGAAGGCTTAATTCATGGAGCCGGCTTGAGTTGTCAAGCTTCCTCAACGTGGACTAGTGAAGACCGGCAAGTCTTCGATACCACGGGAAAAACATCATTGTCTCATTGTGGTTATTTCTAGTCTTTACCATTCTCGCATTTACATTTCTAGCTTATTTCTTGTGTTGAATTTTTTAGCTAGAAGTGCAACTTGTTTAGACTAAGTTATTAATTGGCTTAAATTGTTAAATTGTTAAAAGGTTTAAAAACCTCCTATTCACCCCCCTCTAGTCAGTTATCCTTGATCCTACACAAGCGGTATCAGAGTGTTAAAAACTATTCAAATAGTTGTGTCCCGTTATGGACAATGCCTAGTGATTTCACACGAGTGCTAGATTTTCATAAAAATGTTGGAATTGTTTGGATGGATTTGAGTAGTTGGATTTGGTTGATGGTTGGAAAGTGAACGGGGTGTTCACTAGTTGTTTCAAAAAAACTTGATTACCTATGTATTAATCTTTTAAATTGTGCTTTACAATCTACTTACTGTATTTACTGTCAATATTGCTTTTTGCAAAATAGCGATAAAGTTATCCTTGTCAAGCTTTGCATGAATACTATATGCATACATTTCTCTACAACTTGCTGAGTACTTTAAGTACTCACGGCTTTGCGCTATTTGTTGATCGGTCACCCGTTGAAGAACCAGGGAACACCGAGTTCTACGAGGAAGACTACTTCGAAGATTATGCGAACTAGACCACGTTCTCCACTCGATTGCCTGTGGGCATGTCGAATGACCACCACAAGATGTTTTGGTTTCCGCTGCAAGTTTGTCTTTTGTTGTTACTCTCTATGTGGCAACTCTGTAAGACTTGACCATAAGGTCTTTTGCTACTAAGTAATATTAATTTGTCTACTTCATTAGCTGTTCAGTTGTATGGATATGATTACATCGATGTTGCAACTGTGTGAGCTAGCTACTGATCTGGACTGGTTCAGAATACATAGAGAGTCTCGGAGTTGTATATCCGGAGTCCCGACCAAACTCCCCTCCCACCACCGCAACCTTGACCCTAAGCTACCACCTCCGTTACCGCATGTATTGAGATGATGTCCTCAGTATATGGAGTAGCGTAGTGTAAGCAGGTAAGAAAACATACGAGAGCAAGCACAAACTACAAACTTCTCTAAACGACGCTTGAATAAGGGGGGGGCAGCTCTAGAGATGGGCTCCGGGCGAAGAACTCGAGCGTCTCTCCGATGAGCGGCAGGCCCCTCGACCCCGACGGCAGCCTCACTCCTGCCACCTCGCACTACGCCCAACCGTTCTGCCATTTGAAGAGCAAATGGAGCAACCAGGCAACTATCACGGCCACGAACCAGAGTAGAGCCAAGCCGTAAGGCACGCCTTCCATTGCTAATTTCTCCAGCACGGGCTAGCTAGTTCGCTTCTCTCTCCCTCTCCCTCTCTATATATAACTGCCTGCTAATTACTCGGCAATGTTGCAAATCAGCCGCACTTGTATCCACAAAATCAGTCGCGCTTGTATCCACCCCCAAACAAATGGATAAGCACTAACTATATGGTTCCGTAATCTATTTTGACGTGACTAGTCAAGTTGTCATGCATTGCGACAGAAACACAAATTATATATGCAAGTCAAATGAATTATTTTAGAGCCATTTTGATAACACAAAAGAAGGAGAGAAACATAACTAAATAAGATTGACTTAGAGTCATTTACATTTGGATGAAAATTCAGCAAGCATTCCATCACCGAATGTAGTCCAAACCATGCATAACAAAATGTTGCATTCATGAATTGAGTCATTGAAATAAGCAAAGATACAATGAACTTAAGAGATACTTTGCTTCAATGTGATATTGAAACAATAACAAATGAAATAACATACTATTGAAAGTACTTAAAAAAATTGGAATTTAAACTAACATAACCAAGGAGCGCAATATAAGTACGTCCATCAACTTTGGGGAGAATTTCCCTCTTGGCCTTTCACCACGTTCAACCCTTGATAATGAGGATTAGCAATCATGTTGATCCTCATCTGGACGACGAAATTGATATAGTCCCACAGGGACAATCATTAAGGATGCACGAAGGCATACAGATAAACCATAAAAAGTAATACAATATTTCTCCAGGCATGAGCTAGCTAGCTCGCTCTCTCTCTCTCCTCTCCCTCTCTATATATAAATGCCTACTAATTACTCGGCAACATCGCAAATCAGCCGCGCTTGTATCCACAAAATCAGTCGCCCTTGTATCCATCCCAAACAAACGGATAAGCGCTGACTATCTGGTTCCCATAATCCAATTCGTTCTTGGAGAGGCCATTTTTGTTATTTCATTCCAGAGCAGTGTCATTTTAGCCAGAAACCTATGATGTTTGTATAGGTATAGACAAACAAATGTGTCTCGTCCGCTGGCAATTAGTGCTGGAGTTGAATATTCTAACTATATACAAAACTAGAATTTTTCTGTCTAAATAACCTAGTTTTTATTTTGAAATATAGAAATAATACTACCTTTTTTATTTTACAGGAATAATAATCTGTCGCTCAATTGTTGGACGACTGGCCCAAGTCGCTCAACCGTTGAGCGACTTGGACACTTGTCACCCAACGGTGCACAATGCATGTCCTACTAGCTGAGCAACCTGCACACTAGGACCAACCGTTAAGCAACAAATGTCCAAGTCATCCAATGATTGAGCGACTGATGATTATTACTGTAAAATAAAAAATGTAGTATTATTTCTGTAATTTGGAATAAAAACTAGATTATTTAGAGAGAAAAAATTGTACGAAACTGATTGTATGAATAGTAAACCCCGGCAAAGTAGTGCTTCTTATGGACAGGACCTACTCATGAGTCATGACTCGTACGCTCATGCTCCCCGTCGTCTGGAGGTGGATGGTATGGTCGTTTGCTTGCTTGCATCAGTGATGACATGCTATGTCGTTTCTTGAGTGAGGTGATCCTGGACGTGGATCCTCTTACAATGGCAGACTGACCAGCATAGTGATGTATATATCTCCCTATACGATCAAACGGCAACCATTCAGATCAAGGGCTTCAATACTATTGTCACAGTACAAATTTCTACAACAACTTTGCGATAGTGTTTCATTAGTGTACTGTGCTGGTACTATATGTAACAGCCTAAAAAATGGGACCGCTAGATTCTTAAATTCATCTAAACTTAAGATTTATTTATCTGAGATTTTTATTTAATTTTTAGAGTTTGTTTTATTTGCTTGTTTGCAAGTAGACTTTGATACTTTGTGAAGTTTTGAGCAAGGAGGAGTATACCAAGATCAAGATCAATCCCATAATTTATTCCAAGGCAAGTCGTGATCCTTTGATCATATTGAACCTATGATTTCAAAAGTATATTATTTTATACAAATGCATGCTATCTTTATACAAATTGTTTTGGGATTAGTTATCACCTGTTGTTATTATGCCTCCATTGTTTATTTGAATACCATAAATTCTTTGTCACCTTAGTTTGGATAATTTTAGTTGGACATATTTGTATCACAAACATGGGTATCGTATAGATGCTTAGTTCAACTTAGTTACGATGGGTTCATTACCACATGTGTCATAATGATTAACCTTGATTTAATGATATATGAAATCATGGTGGTTAGCCACTACTGTTAAAATTTGTGTACTATGACAAGGTGTGTCATTGGTCTTGGTTAAACAAAATTGGTTTTTGCTCGGATGAGTGGTTGGTGGATAGTGGTGGTGTTTCAACACGTTGTGGGTTTGTGGTAGACTCGCTTGAGTAAGTTGTCAAGGACTTAATCTTGTGCGCCATTGATCTGGGCCTTAACCGTACAGCCACATGTCTTGTATGGGCGGAACCTAGCTAATTAATTAATGATGTTTTGATTTGGTTCTATTTGGGTTGTGTTTGGGCTCAATATGTTCAAAGAATGCAACTTGCTTCCTTGCTTGAAGTCTTCGAAATGTCTGGCTTCTCCTATGTCTTGTCTAATGTTCTCCTGAGCTTGGTTGTCAAACTCAAAACCTAGCGCAACACGAATAAACCAAATAAATATCCGGCTCAATAAGGAATGAGCTGGAAACAACATGCAAGTATAATAAAACCGGAAAAGAATTAAAGGAGAATGGTGGTGTGATGGATAAGATTTATTTGATGCTTGATTAGGTGAAACAGAGTTGATAAATGGATTCACGGGCTTGAAACGGTCAAAATGGGTATATAATGTCGAATTAGGGTTTTGGGAATGAATAGTGTTGGACAATGAATAGTGCTATTTTTTATTGTTTATGTACAAAAACAGTCTATGAGCAGTAATTGAGTTTACTGTTTTCGGGTATGAACAGTAATGACTGTGAATAGTAATTGAATAGTGTTGGGCTGGAAGGAAATGAACAGTGATGTATATACTGAATAGTGTTGGGCTAGGCCCAATACTCTTATTGGGCCACCGACCCACTTAGCCCAGGCCATAAGACCCTGCAGCGCGCACGGCTCCAAGCCAGTGTGCGCCTCTTGCGCACCCGTGCTGATGGCTGCAATGATCGACGATGGGAGTAAGTGGTGAGGGGAGACTCCTTGAGGTAAGGGCTTCTCGTTTTGGGGTTTTGCATAGGCTGAGGAGATTCGGGAGAGGGATGGTGGTGGTGGAGGTGCACTGCCAGAGCAGAGGCCGAAGGTGGCGGTGGTGGAGGTGCACTGCCGGAGCAGAGGCCGAAGGTGGCGGCGGTGGGGTGGTGCTCTGGCCAAATCGACCAGGGCTAGAGCATGAGGGTGTGAACGGGTCTTGGGGAGGGTGGCGGTGGGGGCTGGGGGTGCACCGTGGTGGCCTGTCCATGTGCACCGTGGATGGCGATGATGGTGGGGGTGTCGCCGGCGAGGTGGTGGCGATAATTGGGTGGGGGAAGTTGGGGGGAAAGGGTCAGGAGGGAAGGCGGTGATGATGACGAGGTTGGGAGGGAAAATGGATGAGCACGGGGGCGAGTTACCTTTCAAGCTCGTCGGGGAAGGAGAGGGAGGCGACGGCGATTCACGTACTTGGCCAACTTAGGGGATGAAGGGAGGTGGGTGTGAGTTGTGATGCTTTGGGCTCAGGATCGGGTAGCTTTTATAGCCGGGCGGAGGCGGTGGGAACAACGGTGAGGTGCGGGGCTTGCAGCGTGTGGCCGGCGATCTGTGCGGTCGGGCGGAATTTGTGTTAGGCAGGAGCGAGGTGGAGGCATCGGCGTGGGTATGGCGGCGTCGCGGTGGCGGGCTCTCACTAGAGCAAGGGCACAAGCTGGCGCGGTTAAGGTTGACGATTGCGCGCAAGCACGATGACGGGGCCGAAGTGGGAGGGAAGCATGCAGCCTCGGGCGCGTGGTGGCTCGACGCAAGCGCCGCATTGAAGTCATGGCCAGTGGCGGCTCCTAGTGCGCCTTAGCACGAGTGAGGCGGCGAAGCGATTGAGGCGATGGCTCGGTGGCGATCTTGTGGCGAGCACTTCATGGTGGTGGCTTTGGGTGAGGGCACCTCCGGTGGAAGAAAACAGAATGGACAGAAAAGAAAAGCGGAAAGGGATGGGAAGTTGCCAAATTAGGAAATGATTCAAATTCAGACCAAAATTCAGAAAAAAATTGATATATGGGAATTTTCTGGTCGTTCCACTATATATGCATGTAGTAATATGCGAATTACTGTACTTAGCCAAGCTAACTAATGTAGCATGAGTGAATATATAATTTGAAGCTGAGTGGAGAATAACTTATTCTATGTCTCAGTCCTCACCCCCGACAGAGCCGTTTCCCTACCGAGCAGCACGACCCGCGTGTCACCCCTCGCTCATGCTTGATCCCGTCCAAGCGGGCCAATCCCAACAGATGTGAGCCACACCCCCACGACCCCCACGTTGACGTCACATGGCTAGTATGCGCTACGGCGGGACATGCTAGTAAAGTTTAATGAAATGTCCAGAAAATTGTAATGTATGTGAAACTAATTGTGATACCCATTTTTACTGTCGCACATATCACAATGATTTCAATTTTTTATGATTTTTTTAGAAATCGCAATATGGTGGGGAAGTTGTATATTTACAGGCTGCGGTGAGACCTGGGCCACTGCCCACCATGTTGGAGCAAATAGAGGTATTGAACACAGTGCAAAGGATGCGTCGGAAGAGTTTTCGCCAGCCAAGGAGCCAGCCTAGGTGTCGATCCCTGTTGGCAAAGATCAACAACAACATGCGGATAGAAACAACGTGGATAAGGTTTAGGTGACTGATATCCGTAATTATATGCATGCATAACAGTAAAATATGGCTCTTGCCCACAGGATGCTGCCGTGCCTGTCAAGCCCATAATCCGACTTACTGGCGGCAGGCAGACAACAAAGCCGGACACCACCTCGACCAACAATGTGGTGCTCGACAAGAAGACCATCCCAGGGAAGAGCGTGGCACCCTTATGTCAGAAGAAGTGATAGGGATCAATCTTCTCGACGTAGGATCGAAGATAATTTATATGTTTGACTTGACCAATCGTAGTTGCTCATCCGATGCTAATGTATGAACTTGCAACTCTTTAATTCGCACAATCTCATGCGTACCCTACTTGACTACCAAGCGGAGTTTTACTGATCCCTCAATTTCCGACGGAAAGACAGAATTATCTTTGGAAGAATAATACCTTATTCCTCTTCAAATCATCGTCGGCTTGCACTAAACTTTTTGAAAGAATCAAGCACTCTATTGATAAAAAACAATCAAAATATTTAATCATCATCCGTATGAAAAGTCATTGTACATAAATTATTGGAAAAAGTCTGGTTTACTCCCCTGAACTATCAGAAAAGTCTGGTTTACCCCCTGAACTACAAAACCGATTATTTAACCCCCTGAATTTGTCAAATCCGGTCAAATAACCCCCCATAGCGGTTTGGAACGGTGGTTTTGCTGACGTGGCCGATTTTTGACACGTGGACATCCATGTCACCTTCTCTGTTCACTCCACCTCTCCCCTTTCTCTCACGGGCTTATCCCCTTACTAGCTCCTCCTTCCAAAACTCTCCGGCCTCATATCCTCACGATGCTCCTCCTCCGGCCCGCGTCGTGCTCGGCCCCAGCTCCCTGTGCCACCTCCGCCGCTTCTCCGCGCCTCCCTCTAGCCTTGCGGCCGTGGCGCCTCACTTGATGTCGCGTCGGCGTGCCTCCCTGTCTTGTAGTTAGTGCAGTCACAGTCAGCCGCCGGCTGCTCATATGGCGCCACATTGTGCTTGGTCTCCCAGTGGCGCTTGGTCTCCACGCCACCGCACGCTCTAGCTAGGCTCTCGGCACGGCTCGTCGTCCCAGCAACCAGCCTTGGCCTCCATTGCTGCCCCGTTCAGCTGCGGCTTCAGTCGATCCGCAAGCCCAGCCCGCGCATCTCGTCAAGAAGCCTCCCCGCCTCCTTTCTTTTCTCGCCCACCATGGAGCTCCCTCGTCAGCCGGACTTCTTTGGCGGTGTTCGAGAAGGGGTTTGATTCTGACCATAGCAGCGATGGGAGCTTCGAGATCCGGTGGTGATGGCTCCCATGGCGGCGACATCGGAGCTCGGATCCGCAGTGATGGCTCCCAGTGGCGACATTTGATAAGAGCTTAGAGCCTCGGCGATGGCTTCCTCAGCGTGAAGGTGAACTCCTTACCTCCATGGAGAAGAAGAAGCCGAGCCGACGGCAGTCTGTCATGCCGGGAGAAGGGCCGGAGGTGGCTGTGGCCGCGGGCGACACACAACAAGGTCGAACCACGCCCGCCACCAGTGTGCGCGTGAAGCGAAGCCTTGGCCGTGGCGGATGGTGGCATAAATGAAGTCCTGTGGCGATGGAGAGAGGCGCGAGGAGCCGGCAGCGGAGGCGTTAGGCGGCGGAGGTGGCACCATGAGACCCTGATCGGTTGGGAGCAAAAACTCCAGTGAAGAGAGAGAGCAATGGGAGAGAGAGACCAAGAAGAAGGAAGGAGGAAGTGAGTCTTTGTCGGTATTGAAGCAAAAAAGAGTTGGTGGGACACATATGCAAAACCACCGTGACTTGGACAAGCCGAGATGCCACGTGTAAACCGCCATGCAAAGCCAAACTGAGGGTCTTTTGACCGGTTGACAAATTCAGGGGTTAAATAACCGGTTTTGTAGTTCGGGGTAAACCAGACTTCTCGATAGTTCGAGAGAAATGGGACTTTTTCCTAAATTATTTAAAGGTGCCGACTCCTATTGTGTTCGAGCTTTAGGAACCGAACAGAAAACCTAAACGTACAGTAGTAAACAAAATACAGTCGATATAGGTTCGGCAATCTCTTGATTTTTTTTTCATTTGGCCCCATGCTACCACCTCAAATGCAAAAATAGCCCCTCTATCAACGTATTTGCGGATCTGGCCCCTTACCGAGTGCGAAAGCACATGAGGGCGACACGTGGCACATTCTGCGGTCGGGGGCACGAAAAGTCGATGGCCAGCACGAAAAACGGGCGAGCATGGAAAGTCAGCGCGAAAAACGAGCGAGCGTGGAAACTCGGTGGGCGGTTGCCTTCCGCAGTAGAGAGCACGGAAAGGCTGCATGCATGCATTTAATGCATTAAAAAATACAATGCATGCATTCGAAAATGCAAACCGCATCATTGCATTCAATGAGCATTTAATGCATAAATGCTTTGAAAAATACATGTGCGGAGCTGCCTGCCGCACTCCATTGGCGTGGAAGCCGCTCGGGCCGTCACCTTCCGCGTTAGCCCTGCTTGTCGCACTGTGCATCGACTTTTCGCTCCTCCCGACTGTGGAATGTGCCACATGTCGTCTTTATGTGCTTTCACGCTCGGTAGGGGACTAGATCTGCAAATACGATGCTAGATAGGACCAAATGAAAAAAAAATCCAATCTCTTGGTGAGGTGGGAGCCACGATCACAGACATCTCCCAAGTGGTTAAGAACCAAAGGAAAAAATCCCATGCGGGCCCCACGGGCTATAATTGAATTGGTCATCTGCTAGTGCACGTATGTGTGCTGCATGTTCGATGCAAAGATAAGTGCACACAAGGTAATGTACTCAAGAAATGTATCAAGTACAACATCTCCGACTGACAGCTCGCATGTCATTGAGAATGCTTCCAAGTTTGGGTAGAATATTGTGTACGTCTATCTGGCCACAAGTGAATGGCTGGTTGCTTAATTCTTACGACACCATGGCTGATTGTGCATGAATGGGAACGTGGGCCCCAAACTATCATGAAGCTTGTGCCATTGTTGAAAATTGGTGCATTGAAACTCATCATAGGAGTCAGTTGAGTACGACGATCAGACGATGGGATGAGACTGCTTCCAAGTTTGGGTAGAATATTGTGTACGTCTATCTGGCCATAGTTAATGGCTGGTTGCTTAATTCTTATGACACCATGGCTGGTTGTGCATGAATGGGAACGTGGGCCCCAAACTATCATGAAGCTTGTTCCATTATTGAAAATTGGTGCATTGAAATGAACGGGAACGTGGGCCCCAAACTATCATGAAGCTTGTCCCATTGTAATGTGGGCCCCAAACTATCATGAAGCTTGTCCCATTGTTGAAAATTGGTGCATTGAAACTCCATCGTAGGAGTTACTTGAGTACAACGATGGGTCGTGTACAGTTGGGATCCACGAACTGACAAGCGGATCCACATGTCGCCTGAATCTTCGGTGCATGCTTTGTTAGGGTATGTTTGGTTCGGTGAACTAGGTGAATAAGATAGAATGATATAGGATAGATGAGATGATCCTGAATGAGATTATATAAATATGATATTTGGTTGTTAGTATAGGATGATACATGATTTTATTTGGTTGTTTGAATAGGATGGTTCTGGATGGTTCAAGATGGTGTTTATTTTGATGAATGAGGTTGTATTTGGATGGCACTCAATATGCGCACTCTGAGGCATCATTTGCTTATGGAAGAAAATAGAAAACTCTTTTAGAGAAAAGAAAGAAATACTCATAATTCTAAGTTACACCTTGGAGAGGAAAAATGTAGTAATACAAGAAATTGACAAAAGAGGAAGCCTAATGGTGATTTGAGAGAAAAGCTCAACAAGAAACGCGATCGGGATGAACGTGGAAATTATAACTTAGTTCAGAGGAATGATAAGTGCAAGAATTCCAAGTGTCACAACTATGATCAGTATGAGCATTTCAGAGCTGACTACAGGAAAAAGAAGAAGCAGAATGAGCAAAAGAATCAAAACAAGCAACCAGTTGAGTGTAAAGACGATTCATTGCCTAACGGTATGTCTAATATTTTTGTATGTACTGAATCTTTATTTACCACTACTTTTCTAAATAGTTGGGTTATCGATTCTGGTGCTACATCTCATATTACTAAAGATAATAGATCTTTTACTTCTATGCAAACAATTCTAAGGGAAAATAGATATGTCTTTTTGGGCACTGATGCCAAAGCTGATGTACTTGGAATTGGAAAGTATTTCCTAGAACTCCCTAATGGAGGAAATTTATTATTACAGGATACTTTATATTCACCTAACATGAGAAGGAATTTAATTTCTGTTGCTCTGTTAGAATCTATTGGTTATGATATACTGTTTGGAAAAGAAAGAGTTAAAATATTGCTCAATGGGAAATTAGTACATACTGGAACTCATCGTGAAGGTCTTTATTTTTTGATGAACTATCAAATGATGACAATATTGATTGCTTAATTGGTAAGAATAACTCCATAGTGAGGAATACTAATGATAGGAACACATGCTCAGAATCTTATTTATGGCATTTACGACTTGGTCACATATCTAAAAACATAATTAAAAGGCTTATTAATTCTGGAATTTTGCACTTTAAGTGGGAGGATTTTGGTATTTGTGAGGCATGTATAATGGATAAGATGACTCGTGCACTTTTTCCAAAAGTGGAAAGATCAAATGAGCCTCTTGCCATTATACATTCTGATATTTGTGGTGAGATATCTACTCCCGCTAGAGGATAGAAAATTTATTTTATCACATTCATTAATGATTATTCAAGATTTGGTTATGTATATCTTCTTAAACATAAGTTGGAAGGATTTGATGTATTAAAGTCATTTAAAACTGAAGTGGAAAATCAATTGAATAAAAAGATCAAAGTTTTGAGAATTGATCGTGGAGGAGAATACACTTCAGAAATATTAAATGATTTTTGTAAAGAGCATGTAATTATTCATCATTATACCATACCTTACACTCCGCAAAAAAAAAATGGTGTTGCTGAGCGGAGGAATAGCACACTTATGGATATGGTTAGGTCTATGATGGCTTATTCAGATCTTTCTTTATCTTTTTAGGGTGAAGCTTTATATACTGTTGTTTATTTATTAAATCATTCGCCATCTAAGGTTGTAATAATCACTTCTTATGAGTTGTGGACTGGAAGAAAACCCTCACTTCGCCACTTAGCTGTTTGGGGTTATAATGCACAAATTAGAGTGCCAAATCAAAACCGTACAAAATTGCAGCCTAAAAGCACACCAGAAATTTTTATTGGTTATTCTTTATAATCAAAAGGGTATATGTTTTATGATTAGGAAAAGGATAAACTAGTATAAAGTAGGGATGCAATATTTTTAGATCAAAACACACCTCGTCGTGCTAAGCGGGCAAGGGTGGAATTATTGGCAACTCCACCAGAAACACAGATGGATACATCTGGTATTAATTCTCACACTGAAGGAGGTTCAGCTCCTGAAGAAAATGCAAACCTAACTCCCAACACTAACATGCTTAGGAGAAGTGGGAGGAATTTTAGTACACCCCAATATCTAGATGATTATTACTTGTTCTTGGGGGAGTTCACTCTAAAATTTGAGATTTAGAGGAAGAACCAAAGACTTATAAAGAAGAAATAAGCTGCTCACATTCAAAACTATGGGTGGAAGCACTGCAGGAGGAATTAAACTCGATGAAAAGGAATAAATTTTGGGAACTTGTTGATCTACCAAACAACCGTAAACCCATAGGTTGTAAATGGGTTTTTAAAAGGAAATTGAATGTAGTAGGTTTAGTGGAAAAATATAGGGCTAGGTTTGTTGCTAAAGGCTTTACACAAAGGGAAGGTATTGACATTGTGGAAACTTTTTCTCTGTTGCAAAGTTTACTTCAATTCGTATTATTAGTACTTTGACGACTTATTATGATCTTGAACTCCACTAAATGGATGTTAAAACTGTTTTTCTTAATAGTCTTTTGGATGAAGAAATATATATATGAAACAGCCAGAAGGTTATGGAGAAAAAGGAAGATTCGCAAGTTGAATAGATCAATTTATGGTCTTAAACAAGCTTCAGGTCAATGGTATATTCTTTTTTATAATACTATCACGTCATATGGTTTTTTAATGACAAAAGGTGATTATTTTAGAACCGAACTTACGTAAAGATTGTTTGATTCAGGGGGTCTCCAAGACTCAAATCACGCAAAGAGAGGCGACCTGAGGGATTTTTATACTGTGTTGGGCCTTCTCCGGGGAGAATAACAACCCTACTCCTGTGTGTATGTATTGAGTATGCTGGATTACAAGATCAAGAGAAAGAGTTGAGTGAGACGTCTTGTGCTCATGATTCCTCTCTCTTTCCTTCTGATGATTCTGCCTTTTATACAGTACCTAGAGCGTGCTGCTGCTTCTCGTCCAAAGGGCGTCTTAATGCTTCAAATGATGGAGTCGTTACTAGAGATTATTGTGGGAGTAGTAACGTTCCCACGTCGTGAGGCAGTTATCACCATGACGGGGAGTTAAATCGTGCCATTATTCCAGAGAATAACAAAGCATGGTTTACTACCCATATCTTTAGATATGGTGCGAAAGATTCCCTGGTCAACTAGGCCCACATGTCTGTAAGCCCCATCGACTAGAGACTGGTCGTAGAAGAGCTTACGACCACAGACTTGATCGTAGGATAACTTACGATCAGGGCATAGTCGTAGAAAGGCTTACGACTATGAGATAGTCGTAGAAAGACTTACGACTATAGGGTGGTCGTAGAAGAACTTACGACCTCCAGCTTCTCTCTTATGAATATTAAGAGGTATACTTAAGAACCATATGACGTCATTATTATCCATAATATGAATTACAAATAAATAATTAAATAAGGATTATTATATCCTCGTCAGTGATTATTGCATATATGCAAAAGTTATGGGTAATCGTTTTGTCTTACTGTCTTTATATGTTGATGATATTCTCATTGCTTCTAATTATAAATAATACATTGATGGAAGTGAAATCTTGGTTGTTCTCTAAATTTGATATGAAAGATATGGAAGAAGCTTCCTATATTTTAGGAGTTGAAATACATAGAGATCGGAATAAAAGGATTATTGGGTTGTCTCAAAAGGCATTCCTTCGAAGTGTTTTAAAACTATTTTCTATGGAAAACATCAAATCTGTTAATGTACCCATTGCGAAGGAAACTAAACTCAGTGAGAAATTATGTCCAAAAACTCCTGAGGAAAAAGCTAGAATGAATGGTATTCTTTATTCTTCAGCTTTGGGATGTTTTATGTATGCTATGTTATTCACACGACCTGGCCTTAACCATGTCATTAGAATTCTTAGTAGATATCAAAAGAATCCTTAGGAAGAGCACTGGAAACAAATCAAATATGTACTGCGTTATGTCAAAGGAACTATGGATTATTCATTATGTTTTAATGGTTATAATCTTCAGCTGTAGGGTTATACTGATGCTAATTGGCAAGGGGATCCGAATGACCAAAAATCAACTTCTTGTTATTTATTTACTTTGGCAGGAGGTGCTATTTCTTGGTGCAGCAGGAAACAGGATTCAGTTACTCTTTCCTCCATGGAAGCTGAATATATTGCTACATTTGAAGCAGTAAAGGAAGGTGTATAGTTGAGAGAATTTCTTGCATCACTTAAGGTCGTGGAAAGCGTATCACAACCTGTCACTATTTTATGTGATAATCGAGCAAATGATCAAGGTCTCGAAGGATCTTAAATTTGCCTTTAACTCAATGTGGAATTGTTCATATTATTGATGTATGTGATAGGAATAATTTGATACGGAATTTAACTCGAGGAATTAATACTCAAGGTGTTGAGGATGGCTGTGTTGGAATATGGTAGACATATTTATTGAGATCGAATATACTGAAATTTAATATGCATGCGCATGATTAATCTGGATATAGCACAGGGCGGAATAGCTTGGATTGTTTTGTAGGATCGGCTCTGCGGGCTGTTAACCCACATGATCAGATTGGAATTGATCTCATAAATAATTTGATCATGGTGCATGACTCACACATGTGTGCTAGGGACTAATAAATTTTAGACTCATTAAACTGGCCTAACTGATCGTGATTTGTGACATGATTCAGGAGTCTCACGGTGTATCAGAAACATGTAGGTCAATTTATAACACCTGGAAGTGGAGTTTATAAATAGGTCCCTACCCTTTAGCCTCATAATGTAATTGTTAGTGGCACCACGGACAAGATAGAGGAATAGAGGATAAACTGGAAAACCTCCACAAAATTAATCTAGGATTTGCTGAAAACCCAACAGTAATGTGCTTCTTTGCCTAATCAGTTGTTTTCAGTTGGGTGACGTAGTGGTACTTTTATGTAGCGATACATACATAGCCTATGGTTTACATTCTTGTTCCATATGCTTGGATTTATTATTGATTACACGAAAGGGGTTGTAACTGAAACATTGATGAAACGAGATTGGCCTGGCACGAAGCAAAGCATTGTAACTTCATGGAGTAACAAACAGTACAATCGAGTCCCAGATATGATATCCATATTACTATATTTTTACAGACATGGGGAGCAGATATACATAGCTCATGTAGTAATGTGACGCCCCGTGTCATTATCTTAAGAATAATCATACTTAGGCATACGGATTACTATTCGTTTGCTCAGTAGAACACTGCTCCAACGAATAGTAAGCCTTTATCAGGTTACGCAGTAGAACAATAAGATAGAAATTGTACCTTTTTATTTCAATAATAGCCACGCAAGGCTATGGTTCTTAATACAAGTATTATACAGCTACAAAAGATAACTTCTCCGTGTCACTCGTCAGCCCTGAAATACCGGTCGTCTATTCGTCCCACGCGTCAAACATGGCACCCATCTCGCCCTGGTCCTCGTAGTCATTGCATTCTCCTCCTACGGTTGCATCGGTACCTGCATGTCCGTCGTCCCACTCGAGATAGTTCCCGACGAGGATCTACAAAGGAGAATACTAATAAGGATAAGTACACGAGTGTACTCAACAAGCATTAATAGCAAAAAAAATGTGTTGGATGCCTCATCTCTATTGTCATTACAAGTTCTAATTCATCTCTTTTCTGAAAATAATTTATTAAAACATTAGGTGGCAAATTTTAATACTGAAAACACTACTTATCACTCGGAGAGAAGAAAGACCCCTAGTGGTTCTCGTAGACTCCAATCCATGAGACTAGCATGAATTCCTAATTTTGTTTAGCCTTCTGTGAGCTTTGTACTACTTTACCCATAGCTATTCTGAGCTCTCTGTGAACTGGGTCCACCACATTTCCTTTGATGCGGTTTCGAGATCGAATCTGAACGTTTTCGATTACGTGATCAAGTCTCCACCCATTACTTTCCGTCGGTGCTGATTTAGTCACGCTGCTGACCTCGTCATACACCGAGTTCCGGTAATGTTGGTTGGGGCGGCTCTAGTCCATGCCCAACACTCCACCTTGGGGCGGCCTCTCTTCCGTGCCCAACACTCCAATGTGACCCATTGTGGAGATCATAATTACGTAACAATGTAGCATTTTTTGCCCGTCGAAACGGGAAAATGGTTGGTATTGAATTTACTGCTTCAGACCGAGTAAGAGTTTTGTTTGTCCTTATATTATAACCATATGTAAAAAGGGGGCCACCTCTTACCTCATCGTCGTCGTCGTTGTCGCGTTCCCTGCCAGGGCCCCCTTTTACCCACCTATTAATTCTCATTTCTTTCTTTCTTCCTCATTCTCATTTCTTTCATATTCATCTTAATCACTTTCATCTCAATCATTGATTTACGTTTTGAGAAAACAATTTTGATGCAATAAACATATAATACAGCAAAATATAGTTTACATTTAAGATAATTATGTTTATGTTCAAGAGAATCGCTTGCCTTTGGAGTTGTAGGAAAGATTGGCGTCGTGACTCGATCAAGCGCTCTCAAATCGGTGCTAGTTAGCTTACAGCAACACACAAGAAGACGAATAATAATATAAGTAAATACATAGTTGATTTTTAGTGATATTATGAATATATAAGTTAGTGGCTTCTAAATGTTAGCACAATTTAATTTAAATAAAACTTTTTCGAGCCCTATGCTAAATTAGCACTTCTCAAAATAGTCGTTCTACTGTCTAATCACGCTATGATCGAAAAACCCGCAGTTCAAGCTTAAATAACCAACAAGACTAAAACAGCCCAATATGCCCGACTAAAAGCCAGCGATGCATATGCCGCTACTCAAGAAAATTAACTAGCTAAAAATCGAACTAACGGCAACTCAAATTATTTTAGAAATAAATTAACAGACCCAAGTTAAAGCATTTATTAGCAAAACTATGCAGTTAAAACTCAATTAATTTGATGCTAAATGCTAAAGCTACAGATCTCAATAAAACAGATCATTAGCCACACCACCTCTTAAGATTTTTCCTAAGGGCTTGTTTGGATCTCGTATTTTATGAAAACCAGATTTAGTTAAACTGATTTTAGCGAAAACTTTGTTTGGATAATGCAACTAACTCTCTGGATAACGAAAACGTGTTTTCTGTAAAACCAAAATTCCGAGTTTTACCAAAAACCAGTTAACGTCGTTTTTCTCAAAACGAATTTCTGCAATCCTCATTCTCAACAGCTTCCTCGTCGCTATTCTCCGTGCACGCATATGATGCGGCGATGATGTTGTTCTTTAGAGGAGTGAGCTCGCCCCTCGACCGGCCAGCCCAACCACCACTCCTCCCTTGCGCCCACCATCACCACCGCCTCCATCCCCATCTTGCTCTTCTTCTTTGGATCCTCCACCACCGATCCAGCACGCCGCAGAGGAGAAGAGGCAGCCAGACGCCGTCACAAGAAGACCGTGTCGTGACAGTACCAGACAATGGCGCAACAGTCGGCTACCAATACCCACTGAGCCGTGGTGGGCGGGCCACGTCTGGATCACGGAGCCAGCGGATTAGCCGAGGGAGGCGAGTAAGGGGCGGGTCATAGTAGTGGCGGCCTCACAAATGGCGACGCGGACCTCGGCGGCCAGGGGGGTGGCCGGGCACCAGCGGAGGGTGCGGAGGCGTGGCCGCCGATCTGGCGTCGTCGAGGGCGCCACGGAGGCGAGGCGGCGAGCGAGCCAGTGGCTTGACGCCTCGGCCGGCGTTGGCATGGACGTCGTCGATGCGGCCGGAGGGCGGGAGTGGGAGGACGAGCTTCTAGTCCCAGATTGTCGAGGTCGACCCGGGTGGAGCACCTGGCGTCGTCGTCGACACTTGGGTTGGGCACTCTTGGCATCGATGTGTTGTAGGCTGCCGCCCAAAGGCAGTAGCTCTCCGGCGGCACCCCCTCCAGCTCGCCGTCCCCTTCGCCTTCTTCATCCGGTTTCTTTGAATTGCGCTTCGTGGCCGCCCCACGCCACGCCGGAAGTCCCGCTCCTCCAGCAAGAGCCTCCCCAGTGGCACACGCATTGGTGGCCGTCTCCGTGGCTCTCGAGGAGGCCAAAAGCCAAGCACCGTCGGTTCTGAGATGGAGAGGTGTGAAGAGGATCAGGTCGCCGCTGAATGAGGAAAGCGAGGAGGCAGCGGTCTCCTCATCATCCTGCTCCAAGCCAGAGACCGCATTGCTCGTGGGATGGATCGCGGTGTAACGCCCCGACCAGAGGCCACCCGAGAGGTCCTCTAGGATCTCCTCGGAAGTCCATCAGGACCTCCTAGGAGATCCGGTAGGACCGCCCAAGGGCATCTCCACGACCGCCCAGGAGGTCCAGTAGGATCTCCTGGAGGTCTGGAGACCTGGCCGAGAGGGAGTATGAGGCACAGGGAGATCACCACAGCCACAAGCCAACTCAGGAGAGGTCGAAGGACCAATCCTGAGGAGGTCGTGAGACCGGAGGTGGTCCCAGGTCCTCCCACGACCAGTCCCGAGGGAGGTCGTGGAGGGCTGGGATCACTCCAAAGACCTCCCACAACCAGACCCGAGGGTGGTCGTGGTGGTTAGGGATCACCCCATGCTTCCCCGTGTGAACCGAGCTAGTCCCAAGGATCAACAGCTAGCCCTTCACAGCATACAACAGTGGTAACATACACTTCAACGAGAGCTTTATTAATATCAACAAAGTTGTTTACAAAGAGGAGGCATACAAGCCAACAAACCAGAACACAACGGAAGATAAACATAAAGGTCATCCGATACACCACAGGCAATCGGCTGGAGGGCGTATCCTAATCGTCCAAGACCACTTGGTCCACTGCACAGCTCATCTTAAGTCTTCCTTCCTGCTCAAAAGATTATTTCAAGCAAGAGTGAGCACAACAACCATGCTCGTAAGTTACACTCGTCAATTAACAGAATGACATGCATAAATGGATATCTCAAGAGAAGCCATAATATGGTTGATTTGCGTAAAGCCAAGTTTCTTTCAATTACATATGCTAAGTTCCAAGGTAGTTATACAATAACTAAAATTCATTTTCATAAAACAATTTTTTAGTTGGATAGCATTCATCATCGAGATGGTGAAAGATACCCTCTGTCACAAGGCTCCCTGCCCAAACCCATGGGATAGGAATCCTCAAAACCAGTTTATCAAAGTCCTTTGAAAACAAAACCAAGTCTAACTTTGAGTAGTCTTTTGCCAGCACGTCCATGACCGTGGACACGGCTATTCGAATAGTTTTACACTCTGCAGAGGTTGTACACTTTACCCACATGACATGATTTCTCTAGTTTGTCCGGCATTCGTCAATGCCACCTCTCACTGCCGAAGGTAAGAGGTCTAAAGCTCATGACAAGGCCTTTACAATGTATTATTCCACCACAGTCCCTCCTCGCTAAGGTTTCATCTCCATTGGATACAAATCAGCAGGATCGGGGCCCCCTCTTGTGCCAATGGGAAACATAGGTTATGAAAGACCCTAGGCCATGAAAGACCTCCCACACATCACAGTGGAACAACTGTGGTAGAACTTTGCAAATTAGTTGGCCAGGTCCCACGCCCTATTCTGAAGATATGTGGTTGTACGGTGAGGCATAGCCCATTATAGGCCTAGTAAAGGATTGCTCAAAGGCCGGTCCTCAACTGACTAGGGCGACTTTCACAAACCCTAGGCACCGCCACAGAAATGACACGGTCCGTGCATAGATATGCACCAACCAAGCAACCAATTCACCCAGTCCAAACCAATTTTCCTTTCATTTGCTTTTCAAAAATATTTAGAAGCTTCCATGACAATCCAATGCCATGGCTTAAAACCTTTAAACAGCAGTTGGTCATGTTGGTAAAATTTCCTAAATCAAATAATTTTGGTCTAAGTAAGACTAAGCATAAAATTTCACAATTGCTCTTAGTTCACACTAATGTAGCAACCAGGTTTTCTTATGGTGACAATATGTTCGATTCAAGGTCAACAGGGGCCATACAAAGGATTTAGGTATAGCTATGAATTTAAAGACAGGTATTAAAATAACTTAGTAAAGTAAGCATGCATTAATATTTAAAACAGAACATATATAGAGTGAAATAATGGGTGCAATATGATCAAGAGTGTAACTTGCCTAGCTAAAAGCTTAATAGTCTTTTTCCAAGAACTCGGGCTCCAAGGCAACGATGCAATCTACACAAGAGACAAAACCAACTTCAAAGAGAGATCAAATAAAATCCAAAGAACTCCAAAAGAACACCAAACCAGAACCACAGAGAGGCTTGGAGGGATTGGCAGGAGGTCTAGGGAGGTCCGGTGGCTCAGGGAGGAGCTCAGGGAGGAGGTCCAAGAGCTGGTCCGAGGAGGAACCAACAGCTTGGGAGGAGATCTTGAGAGCTAGTCAAGGGAGGTCTGGGGGTTTGAGGGAGGTCCAGAGAACAAGCTGGGGAGCCAGAGAGCTAAAATGAGGAAAAGGCAAAGTAAGAGAGCTTGCCTAAGCTTATAAGACTGAAGTTGCTGGGAGGTCCAAGGCACATGTGGTCAAGAGCAGGTGAGGAAAAGATGGGAGCTAGTACCAGAAGTGACAAAAAGATAGCACGGGTGCTGCAAAAAGGATGGTAGCATTTAATGCGATACAATAGGCATTAAATGTGGGAAGACTCCTATGAGCAAAGGACATGGTCAAAGGATAAAGAAAAGTGGGCGTGACTGACAAATAGGGCTAGTCAAAGCCCGAAGGGGAGGTCCTACGGAGACCTTAAGGAGGTCCCGTAGAGGTCAAGGGAGGTCCTCACCCACAGGGGAGGTCCAAGCATAGGACCAGAGGTCCAAAGACACAATAGTGAGGAGGTCCTATGGACAGGAGGTCCAGAAGACACAACAATGAGGAAGTCCTATAGATAGGAGGTCCACAAGACATGCTCACGGGAGGTCTGAAGGTCAGATCAAAAGCAACGGGGAGGTCCTGATGGTTAGATCAAGACAAGGGGAGGTCCTGACGGTTAAGATCTCGAAGAAGAGATCCTAACGGTCAGATCTAATAAAGGGGAGGTCTGGACGGTTAAGATCTCCAAAGGGGAGGTCCTAACGGACAGATCTAAACAAGAGAGGTCCTAACGGCTAAGATCTCCAAATGGGAGGTCCTAAAGGACATGGGGAGGTCCAAATAAGTAAGGAGGAGGTTCTAAAGGACATGGGGAGGTCCTAAAAGGACACGGGGAGGTCCAAATGAGCAAGGAGGAGGTCCTAGAGGACATGGGGAGGTCCTGAAGGACACGGGGAGGTCCAAATAAGCAAGGAGAAGGTCCTAGAGGACATGAGGAGGTCCTAAAGGACTCGGGAGGTTCAAAGGACTAAGAAATCCAATGGCTAAGAGGTATCAAAAAGGGGTCTCAATGATCTAGATATAGTCAAGAGAGGTCTAGATGGTTAAGATGAGGTCAAGGGAAGATCCAAACACTGGTTTGAGAGTTTCCATGAAACGATAGTACCGCAGTTTAGGGAGCGGTACTACCACACTCCGGTAGTTCCGACCACTACACGGCGGTATGAAATTTCCAGAATGCACGCTTTCGAGACCTTGATTTCCTCTTGGAGCAGTATGACCGCGAGTTGAGTGGAGGTACTACCGCACAGTGGTAGCACCGGGTTGGCGCGGTACGACTACACGTTGAACGGTGGTAGTACCACACGGGGTCCAAAAGGACTAAGAGGTCTAGGCCCTTAGATCCGGAGCAAAGGGAGGTCCGGACCATCAGATCCAAACAAAGAAAGATCTAGATAGCGGAGTTTCAAAGGGGGGAAAGGATCCAACGGAGGAGATCCACGGAAAGTGGGTCAAAAGAGGTCCTAACGGCCAAGATGAAGGGCAAAAGAGGTCTTGACAGTCAGGATGTAATCAATGGAGGTCTGAGCAGTCCAGATCAACACAAGGGGAGGTCTGAACGACTCATATAAGATCCAAAGAGGTAAGCAATGGCGAAATCAGGCGCAGGGGAACAGGAGCTATTGGATTTACAAATGAACGGGCCAAAATGGTTGGGCCGTTCGGACCAGGCGAACGAGCCAACTAGACCAAGCCATCCGATGCAGATCGGAGGGTTCCAAAGGTACAACCGCGATGGAGTCAACGGTATTACTGCGATGGAACAAACGGTATAACCACATTAGCGGCAATGGTACCGCCGCGATGGAGGCCCTGAATAAGCAAAAGGTTTAAATGAAGTTCCATATGGACTCGAGGAGGTCCATATGGGCACCAGGAGGTCCAAATGAACACTGCGATGTTCAAATGAACACGAGAAGGATTCAAATGAATACAAAAAGGACTTAAGTAAATCCGAAGAGATTCCGAAGGAATAGAAAGGGGTTCAAAAGGACAAAGCAATAGGCAAATGAACTTAAAGAGGTTCAAATGATCCCAGAAGGTTTGAGATGAATCCAAAGAGGTTCCAGTGAACAAAGAAAGATTTAAAAGACCCAAAAAGGGGTCCAGGTGAGCAAAGGATGAAAGGAGGTTGAACAAGGAAGAGATTCAGTAGGTGAGGATTCAACTCGGGGTTGAATTAAAGGTATCAAGAATAGTTGATACACAAGCCAAAGCTTGAAACACCTCAGGGTGGTTGTGACCCAAGGGGAGTTCAAACCCAAAGGTGGTCTAAGCCGAATGAAGGTCTGGGTATAAGGAAGTGCCTAGGCAACAAGGAGGTCTAGACCAAAGAGGTCTAGGTGCAAAGGAAGTCTAGACACATGTGTGCCCGAACAAGAGAAAGAGAGATCTAAGCTAGAGGAAAGGCCTAAACCACAAGAGAAGTCTAAACCTTGAGGAGGTCCAAACTACAAGTGTAGTATATACACACCAGAGGTCTAATCACACCCACGCGAGTTCCAGACACAAGGAGTCTTGGACTCAGGGAGATGGCTAAACAGGAAGAAGGTCTGGGAAGAAAAAGCTGGGCCAAGTGGAGAACAAAACAAGCAGAGAAAGGGAGAGACTACACTAGAGCTCAAATAGCTCCAAATAAACCAAGCTTCTGAATTTGTTGATGTTTGGTTTAGTCATTTTAAACACTCAAATTTTGAAAATCTCAAGTTAAGCTTTGAATTCTCATCAAAACAAAATGGTTCTTTTTATTTTAAAAAATTTCAAAAAGGCTCAGAAAACCAGGGTGTTACACGCGGTGATCCTCATGTACTGCACGCATATGCTCATCCTCTCCGTCGTCACCAACGGCGTAACATCGTTTGATTTAGCATTCTCCCTAAAAAATTATTTTGATGTAAATCTCAAATCTCAACCAAACACTGTATAGATGAAAGCTTATTTTAGTTTTTCTGATCCAAACAAAGTAATCTATAAACTCACTGTAACAGAACAACAACTTAAAAACATGTTTTCATAAAAATCCTACTAAAACCTGTTTTCTAAAAACTAATTTGTAATCTAGGTAATCCAAACAACCACTAAGCCCGAATGCCTAAACCAAAATCCCTACACTCCTAACTTCCTAACCTCTCTCTCTCCCTCTCCCTCTCTCTAATCCGGCCGGCCCTTATTCCCATCAGTCATCACACACGGCCTCCCCCAAATCCACACTCCTTCCCCAACTCCTCCTCTCTCTCTCTAACCCAAAGCTCTCGTCTCTCTCCCTCAACCCTACACCGCCGCCGACCTTTCCTGGCCTAGCCTTGCCGCCTCCATGGCCTTTTCCTTGTCGCTTGTGCCATGGATCGGCATCACCGCTGGCCTTGCTGCCTCGTCTCCCAGCGTGACCGCCCGGTCTAGTCCATGTCGCCCGACCTCCCATTGCTCCTACCTCCCATGCGGCCAAGCTGCCCGCCAATGCCCTTGTTGTGCCACCACTCCTCCTCCTCCTCGGCCAGGAAGGCCTGCCGCTAACCGGGTCGGCTCGGCCTCCCAGTGGTCGCCGCTTGGTCCTCTCCGATCTTTGCGTCTCGGCCGCCTCCTGGCTCTCGGCAACCCAGCCCACTAGCCCGTGGAGCCGGCTGGCCGGGCTCGGCCTCCGTGGCCGGCGGCTATGGTACCAAAGACTCTCCTGCCTCCCCTATTTCCCCTTAAGCTCAAGCTCAGCTACTCAACTCAAAAATGCACAGGAGATTAGAAAGATGATGCTTGCTATGGTGAATGCATGCAGGGCTTGATGGCTACTTTGGAAAGGACTTGGCTACTGGAGAAGACTGCTACTAAGGTATGAACTCACCCACAGTTCAATATGCATTGCCTACTACCTGATGGCTGGGGATTAAGCGGGTTTGTGTTTGATGGTTGGTGATGGTGGCTGGCTGGCTATGTTCAGGTTGATGATGTCGGCGATGGTGGTGTGGTCGCCCTCCTGCTGTCCTTGGCGCCGAGCCCCCAGGTCTTCCTTCTCTTCTGGTTTCTTCCTCTGGCTTTGCTTGGAGATTGGATGAACTAGGTATGAATGCAAAGTGGTGGGTGTTGTGCAGGGAGGAGGAATGGATGTCTATGTAATGGAGGATGGATGGGAGTTGCGAACTGGGAGAGGGATGGAAGCTTGTGAAATGGGGGGATGAATGAACGTTTTGTGAATGGGAAAGGGGTTGAAGGGGACTTATGAATGCTTCTGGGAGCTGTGAACGGTATGTCTTGTGTGTGAATGATGGTGTGGCTTTTGAAAGGGAAGGTGATGCAGAGTTGGGTGCAAGAGAGACTGGTTCAGTGCTTGGGAAGCTGTGATGGAAGGGGGGATGAACGGAGCTTGAAGAAACAGGAGGGAGCGCTGGACATGAGCAAGGGGGAATGGCTCGGTATGGGAGTGTCTTTGCTTGTGGTGAGTTGATGTAAGTGAGGAAAATGGAAGAGAAAAGCGAGAATGCATGGGGGTGGTTTGGTGATTAAGCGAGTTGGAAGATGAGCTGTTCGCTATGTATTGCAAAAACGCAGGAGAGAAGGAAATGCAGGGGTGCAGTGGTGTTGCCTATTTAAATGATGCAATATGCTTAAAGCTTGATTGATTGTTGTAAAGCTCTCTTGTAAATACTGTAATTATTTATTTATCTATCTAATGAGAATAGAAAATAAAATTTAATTAAGACCTTGATTCTACTGTTATGTTGGTGAATGCAAATAACTATTGCAGTGAATGAGGAGATTGAAATAAATGATGAAATGATGCAATGATGGTTCTACTGACTATTAATGCAATGCTCGCGAAACGAAACTGAAATAAACCAATGAGCTGATACTAATTCGGTTGCTAAGTAATGATCTAACACTATCGTTAGCTTACCACTAAGATGAGATTAATTACCGCTAATTACAGATTACTATTACGCGATTAGAACTAAAAACTCGGGTTCTCACAAGTAATTAAGCTCGGCATTTGTATGGGATTAAAGCATGCATGACCCTGGTACCGATGTGATGCATATGATGATCAGCGTAATACTCATATGCAACGACTAAAGAAAACAGACAGTACAAGAGAATGTGATTTACTTAAGTGTAGCAGCTCCCTGACTAATTTTCCAGCACAAGAAAGCCTAAAGAGCATGGAACAGAAAAATGCTACAACCGCAGTTACTTACACAGCTATTGCAGTAGTAGAAAGCATATCATGTCCCCACGTTACTTATCGTTTGTGCTGGTCGAGCTTGCAACTTCCAGGCCATTGCCTGCAACAGAACCAAACTGTATCGATAATCATAGAGACGTGTATGTAACAATCAAGAGAAGATAAATAAAGTTGAAGTCCATCTGTGTTATTCACAATTTGTTTCGAAACTCGGAAGTCAAAAGTGTTACTCACACGCAGCACGGTGACTGTTGACTAATTAACGATCCATAAACTTGTGAATTCAAAACTAAAATGCGTGATATTATGCATGATAGGTGCCAACTTTGGGTTTTTAGTCATAACATTAGAAATGGGTAAGATAAGATTCACAGACCAATCGCAAGTTAAAAGAAAACCAAAAGCTAGTACCGTGAAGAATGGCCCAATGTGCATAGCAAATTAGCAATGGACAGAATCCGTTTCAGCCCGAAGCACCAGCAAGAATATAGGTACCAGCCAGTCGGCTGACAATCAGTTTTTCCGATCAGAACGAGCAGTTTTGTCTTCTAAAGATACGTACAATAGTATAAATAGCTGTTGTCTATAGTATCCCTCTATGTTATTTATAGACAGTACTAAAGACAATTTTTACAATAGATTGTCTCTATACATGTCTCTATAAATAGCTTCTCTATGTACAATATGTCTTGTTTCTCGTACTACAATGAAGTCGACTACTACATGAGAGACGGCTCAATTCTCTATACACCCTCTATCTCCTTCATATCATCTTATGTTTTACATGACAAGACTTATAGATAAATGATATCGTAAGCATCATTGTACATGTCACATAAGAATGATTGGTCAAAAATACATGCTATGGTGGAAGCCTTTAAGTCATTTGACTTTGTTTTCAATGCACACTTGATGCTTATCATACTTAGATACCAGATGAGTTGTCTCAGTCTTTGCAAAAGAGAGACCAAGATATTATTAATACTATATCACTTGTTAATTTGGCTAATGATATAATGCAATGAATGAGGTATGATGGATGAGAAGAATTTCTTCAAGAAAAGGTAACATCATTTTGCACTAAATATGGCATCAAAGTTCCTAAGCCGGATGGTAGACATGTGCCTTATGGAAGATCATCACGTTTTTACCCAAAACAAACAAATGATGATCATTTTAGAAGAGAAGTGATCTTGGCATCATTGATAATGTTCTTTAAGAGTTTGACAATCAGTTTGACAAGGCTAATATGGAGTTGCTTGTTTGCATGTCGCTTTAAATTCTCTGAATTAATTTGCTTCTTATGATCGGGACAAAGTGCTTAGCCTTGCCAATCAAATTGGTATTGCTCCTACCGGTGGCAATGGCGGACGTTGAAAGAGTATTTTCGACCATGAATCTTGTGAAGAATAAGTTGAGAAATAGTATGAGCAATTAAGTATTGAATGATTGTTTAGTCACCTTTATAGAGTGAGATATCTTCTCGAAAATTAGTGATGATGATATAATCAAGTGCTTCCAAGGAATGAGATCGCAAATTAGTGGTATTGTGATTGCCATTAGCTATTTAAGACTCTTTTATTTATGTAAGATTTTATTTGAACTATTTGTATTGCATTGTTAACTAATTTCGAACTCTTTTGTATAATTGTGTTTAACTTTTGAAATTACATATGTATCGTACAAAAAAAATTTCAACCTTAAAGTGTGCACCCCATTGCTAAATTCCTGGCTCCGCCACTAGCTCTAAGACTCAATACTCGCTAAGGTGGCAGGCTTGAGGAAATGACTTCAGGCAACTTTTTGTACCAAGTAAACCCTTCTTATGGACAGTTATTAGCGATTTGCCGCTTTCACACTATTGTTGAGGCCAGCACACTACACACGTGTAGTTAACACGAGGAGAGGAGGCTATTGATGGGAAATTTTGAGCACATCTTCGTGTTTACTTATGTTGGAGCATGGTATAGGTAGGTGCAATTTAAGACGTCAGACTTGTCTATCAATTTCGTCTTGTCATCTAAAAAAAATGTGTTGCGTCCAATGAAAATTAATTAATTCTTTGCAGTTCTAGTGGTATGGCCAAATTTGTTGTTAGTGAATAGTGAAGCCTATTGAAACCTAGCTTTGTCACAGAAAATATGTTTATAAATTCTGAAATTGGCTTTAGCTGATCGCCAATAGTCTTGAAGAAGAGTTGAGGGTTGAGACCAAGAAGTTGGACAACCCAATAGATTTGATAAAAGTGAGTCGAAGGTGAGGGTGGACGGCCACGAGTTGGTGCTGATCCATCGCCTCACTAGATGACAGGTAAGGACAAGAACATTATACTAAGTAACAGACACAGAAAACTGCTCAACCACATATATGGTCATTACTCTCTGGCTTAGTACACTGCTCTTCCAATTGAATATCTACATGAAAGACATGTGCTCTTGTATGATAGAGCAGCGTGGAATAGGGGTGGGACAGGGGTTGGCTTGAGGGGACACTCATTGGTCTACACAATGGTATGGACCCATCAGCATTAGGGCGCAAGTTCCACTGTTGGCCGGTGGTCTCTTGAGGGCTGTACGGAGTAAGACCTACCGGGTAGAGACTAAAAAGGTTGAGCAGTGAAAAGTCTTTGTTATCTCAGCTCAGTCGCATGCTAACATGTTGCGTGTATATAGCTTGACAGTATGCACTTGAGATAACTTGTGGGCGAAGTTGGTGATGAACTATGTTGGCTCGATCTTTTAATGAGAAGGATAAATTCCGATTGGACAATGATTAACTCTCACGATCTAGGCTACGAACGCATCACGTATGAACTAAGCAATCGGTAAACTAACCACCAAGTCGTTATTAACTGTGCCAAAGACCCGATTGATCTAATCACGAGGATCAATTCCTACAAGCAATCAAAGAACAAGCAAGAACGAGGTAAAAAGCAATCTGAATTGCAAATATATGATTGAGTTCAAAACGTGGGATTCCGCAGATGTTCTTTACGGTTGGTCTAGTCGACATAAGCGAAGAACAAGAGTTTTCATGATGGAGAAACTAATCAAACGAAATCTAAGGAAAACTAGAGGAGTGTGGCCTCCTTAAATAGGGGGGCACCCGCACATAGCATGAGATAGGGGAGGTGGTACTACTGTTCACATGAACAGTGCAGCTCCCTAGGTGGCCGACTGGCATATGGGCCAAGTTGGGTACGATTACAATGCCCAAACTAGCCCAAACAGGTGATGCAGCACCTTATTTTGGTGATTGCGGTGCGCACAGAAGGAATTTGGAGGTAAGACTAGATCCATTAGAAAGAGAGTGAGATAAGTTTTCCATCAAGTACTCGTGGACCTCCAACGGACTCCGTATGTGAAAGTTATTCACGTTTGAAGTCGGTGCTTTATCTGGAGGCTGAATTGGATTGCACATGCTTCCCTTCATGATCAGCTCCTAAGTTCCTGATTAAAAGAACATCACATGCATTAGGTAGCAGCATATTCTTATTAGAAACAAAATGTACTCCTAGAAACGAAGTTACCTAATAGTTCCATTAACGTGCACGAGCTTGGGTGGTTGGATCTTGCAAGTGCATAGGTTTAGATCTATTATGAGGAGTGTTGGGTGTATGCATAGAAGTGGTATCCTCATCAGTTGGGCAACTCTGCAGATTAATTATCAAATGTATTCGAATATGTCGTGCTTCTGGTTAATGAAGTTGTGTTCATGGGTGATTCCAATACACGAGGCATACGTAGAGATTTTGAAATGTTAAGTTGATATTTGCAAGTGATGAGAAATCCCTGGTGTTATATTTATTATTGTTTTATTGTTTTAAAGATAAACTGCTTTCAACTCAAATTGCATCTACATATGCCTGATAAGGTAAAACCCTAAAAAATTCATTGAACTCCCAACATGTAATTAACTAGTCTTTCCATGTGGCTTGTTGAGTATGCTTGTGTACTCATTCTTGCAGTATCAACTACAGAGAAAATCTGGGAAAACATCGAGGATCTTGATGAGGAAGGTTTTGATAGGATCACCAAACGGCGATGATTACTGTTTCTAGGTCTTGACCGCGCTCAAGCATGCCTGTAGTTTGAAAGATATTTTGTTATGTAATATATTAACTTTGGGCTTAGATGCCCGTATCAGGTTAAAACCGGCTATTAAGTCTTAATCTTGTGTAATAAAAGTCTGATTTTTGTTATAATCGAAGCTTGCTTGAAATGCTACTACTTCACAACTGCACATTCAGAACGGTTATAAAGGATTTAACGGTCCCGAAAATCAGGGCTGTTACAGTAGAACACTAGAGAATCTGTCAACGAACATGAAAATACGGATGTGCGTGCAAGCAACAAATGCTAACGGCAGGACCTATGGCACCATCTTAAGGCACAAACAATAGATTATGTACATATGTATTCTATAGAATGAGTATAGAAAGTAGTGTCTGTATAGTAATGGATGAATTCACTAAGGAAAAGTTGGTAGCATTCTATAAAAGTAGAAGGCGAACAATTGAGCTCAAAACTACGTATTAGTGTAGTAGTAAGTTACCTTTGTTTTTTGTTCAGGTTCTGATTGATGCTGGCCAAATCGAGCTAGGTGTGTGTCTTCAACTCTTCATGTCTAGGAGATGATGTTTGCGGTTCAAACATCGGCGGTGGGAACGTTTGAGTGGGACAGAGTTTTTTGTTTCATGTATGATGGGTGCGAGGATACAGGGTTGGTATGAAACAGCGAAGAGTGAAGCTGCTTGCCAAAGCAAGCATCTATCCTATGAACCTGGAAAGATGGGTTTTGACGTATGAAGCTCCTGTCAGTGACTGAAACAACGAATGTGTATTTCTATGACACAATGGCAGCAATATCATTTGGTATGGTGTCGCTTGCATGAGCAACACGGACCAGGTCATGAGAAGTCTCATGTATTGGTCGGTTTGCACGTAGAAGACCAAGGAGTGGTTTTCGAACAATCTGCTGTCCAATTTTTACAAAAAAAACACAAACTCGGCTTCTCAGGTGCCATCTGTGCCTATTAAAGAAATTCTATATCCGCGTACAAAAGTAAAGACATGGCGAGGAATATAGCTGTTTGTTCGATACGTAGGATCATGTTTGCTAGAAGATAAATCGATAAGAGACCTACTGAGGTTCTGCATCTGTTGATGTACAGTCTGAATTGGAGCATGTGTAGGATGGACCAGCTGGTGTGGCAAATCCGTGGCAAAGTTGACATGAAGAGAACCACCAACACTGACCCTCTGTCAGGCGTGTAATAGTGATAGTGCACACGAAGTTTGTGCCCTATTTAAAAGGAATCCGTAGGAAATTAGCTGTAGGACATGTTGTGTATGTGCGAATACCGAGTAATGTCGAAAGGAATCGCATCTAACATACCTCACATTCAAACAGGTCAAGATCAAGCAATTCACTGACAGTTTTTTGCTCAGTGTTCTGTTGTTTTTTTGTCGTCGACGTATCATGTGTAGAGGTCACAAGTGTCGGTATCTGTTCAGTATGGCCATGTAGGCTGCTAGCATAGGCACAATTGAAGGTAGCCTGCAAAACCGGTCCGGTAGAAACTCGGTTCGGTTCGAAATCCCGGATAAATTAATTTAAAAATGAAAAATTTATTTATTTAATGCTGAAAATGAATTAAATATTAGTTTTTTCCCGAAAAATGATTAAAATAATACTTTTAATCGGAAAAAAATCAGTTTTGGGCGGGCCTGCCTCGCAGATTTTTGCCCGACTTTTCAAGCTCGCCCAAAGCCCGGCCAACATTTGAGCAGTCTAATTGAAGGGCCTAGCTATATGAATGGAATAGATAAAACACAAAACGTAAAGGAAGACGAGGTATAGTAAAACAGGAAGCGCACCTTGCAAGTAGCGTATTTATTTCTGGGATGTCTTCATTGGAATTTTGTCTGTATTAGCGTGATTTCGTTTTGTATTTACAAAAATAGCTTGAGCCAAAAAAAAAACTTTGGCAAAATTAGCGCCTCGCCCTTGACCCACGCCGCTTCCACTTACCGCAAGTCTTGATGTGGTGGTCGCCACATGGTTTGGCCGCCCTGATGGCCGCCACGTGTTAGGGTTAGGGTTAGGGTTAAACACATGTGTTAGGGTTAGGTTAGGTTTCGACCGACAATCGGTGAATTTGGTAGTATTTTAAAAAGGAAAAAGTCCAGTTTACTCCCCTGAACTATCATAAAAGTCTGGTTTACCTCCTGAACTACAAAACCGGTTATTTAACCCCCTGAATTTGTCAAATCCGGTCAAATAACCCCCTGTAGCGGTTTGGAGCGGTGGTTTTGGTGACGTGGCCGGTTTTTGTCCAAATCAGCATGTACGTGGCATCCAAATTCAATACATGGCATCCAAATCACCTTCTCTCTCTTCCTTACCTTCTTCCAGCCAAACACTCTCCTGCTTCTTCTTCATTGCTTTTCTTCTCCCCATTCTCCTTTGGTCCTCGCTATTTGTCATTCTCCTTTGGCCTCCTCCGTGATCCGTGGCTGGCCTCGTCATTGGTTCGCCACGACGCCAAGACGCCATTGGATCCGTACCCATCTTCTCCTTCCCTAGCTACAACCGAGCCAAGCACCAAATGCCATTGTTGCGGCCGCCACAGGCACCTCGCTGCTCCAGCCACGCCGGCGATCCCCAGTCACCCCCGTCTGCATCATAAGGTGTCCCACGGTCCAAGGAAGTATACCCCTCCACCAATTGGAAGCTACCTGCCACCAGAAAGCCGCGCGCCACCATCTTCTCTGGTTCCTGCCTAATACCTTCGCCGTCTCCGCCGACCGCAAATCATTGTACCTCCATCCAATTCCTCCCTGTGTAACCATCTCCTAGACTTCCTCTACCATCTCCTAACATGCTCTTGTGCCCTCCTCCTTCCCAGGACCGCTGCCGTGGAAGACCTCCCTACACTGCCGCCAGCTAGCGTCGCTAGGCCGTCTCCGAACACCCCAGCTTCCCCCGAATGCACTGGTAAGTTCCCTAAGCTCCTCCGTGTGCACCGCGTGCCATCAGGCTACCGTCGCTGGCGGTGCGCACACCCGCCCGCCGCTGGGGTTGCCGCCTCCTTGCGCTGCCGAACCGGCTTCAGTGCTTTTGCAGTTATGACTAATCGTGGATTAAGTTTTTGATTATACGCATTAAGTTTTTTGAGATTAAGCCTTTGCACTCTGATTATTTGAGTTCATCTTAGTTCTTCGCTTAATCTCAAGTTCGGGTTAATTTGTTCCTACATAAGGTCAATGAAGACTTTAGCGATGCATCTTCAGATTGTTCATGCATCTTGAGTTTATGTTAGTTCTGGATCATTCTTGTTGTTTTTGGTATAATGCAAATTGGTATAATCTATCAATTGCAATGCTATCACTTACACCACCAACTTCATTGCTGCTATGCACATCAGCTTTGTGTTCTTTCACCATTTCTGTATCACTAGATTCAAGATCATTATTGCTGATATCACAGTAATTTGCAGGAGTTTTCTCAAGTATACTTGGTGCTTGTCCATCATCAATATATTCAGCACCCTCCCCGTTGCCGCCGGCGCCGACAGGGGTGGCTCCATCACCACGGCCGTGCGCGGCGAAGAGGTCGTAGAAGAAGGTGCTGCGCGCGGCGAGGATGCAGGGGTGGATGGGGACGGGCGGCCTGCCGTCGGCCATGTCGATGTCGGCGTCACTGCAATCGAGGTCAGAGTCAAAGAGGAGCCGCTCGAGGTTGGTACTGAGCCGATTCAGGCTAACGACCTCCACTGCTGCTCCCTCCGTCGCCGCAGCCCCACCCTTCCCCGCTAGACAATGGCTCCGGTAATGGCTGCTGCCTTGTGACCCACCCCTCCTCACGGATAGCGACGCCCTGGTGTGGGCCACTGCGTCCATGACCCAGCAAGCAGAGCGACAGAGAGGGCTGGAGCCGTTAGACAGGTAGGACGACAAGGACGAAGGTGATGTATGACGAGGGCTCCATGGCTACCACTACGCTACATCTAGAGGCGAGGAACAGAGGAGGTAGCGCAGAGAGGGGCAACAGCGGTGGCGCCAGGAGGCGGATCACGGGAGGGGAGGTGAGGAGTGAGGAGAGAGAGAGAGAGTGTGTGTGGATGGGAAGAGAGTATATGTGGCAAAAATATGTTGACGTGTCTAACAACATGGCAAAACCACACTGATTTGGTTCCACGTCAGCGAAACCACCACGCGAAACCAGCCTGAGGGGTTATTTGACCGGATTTGACAAATTCAGGGGGTTAAATAACCGGTTTTGTAGTTCAGGGAGTAAACCAGACTTTTCTGATAGTTCAGGGGAGTAAACCGGACTTTTTCCTTTTAAAAATATAGCAAACTACTTTCTAAATTTATGAAATTTTATATGAATGCTCGTAACACGGTGTACTTTCTTGTGTAATTTTTCTCCCGCCACGTGTTACCATTTCCCCCTCCCACACGCATGGCCCCCCTCATGACCGCTTTCCCCCTCCTCTCTGCACATCTATCAACTCCTCACGATTGTCCCCCTTGCATGATCGCTAGCGTGAGACAACGATCCAAATTTCTAGCGCCAACGTAGCGGCTCCTCCTTCGCTCGGCTATAAATACCGAGATATCGCCGCCACTCTTCGCTCATCCCAATTGCGTTTCGCTTCTCATTCTGGCGCTTGTCACTGAGAACTCAAAGAACCTAACATAATTATTTTTTTTGGAGATCAAGTATTTGTTTGCTGCTCGTCGCTTGTCGCTCGGTTTTTTTTGATAGCTTACTACGAAGGGCAGGTAATTTGTTGGATGCTTTTGTCATTATTACCATAATTAGTTAGTGTACTGGTTATTAATTAGTTATGAGTTAGCTAGTTTACTGGTAATTAATTAGTTTAGAGGTAATTAGTTAGTTCGCTGGTAATTAATTAATTAGTTGAAATTAGTTTAGTGGTTATCAGTCCCACGTGTTAAATTAGTGCGAATAAACTACTCGTAATTTATGTAGTGGTAATTAATCAGTTGCAATTAGTTAGTTTAGTGGTTATCAGTCCCGCATATTAAATTGGTACGAATAAACTACTTGTAATTTATGTAGTGGTAATTAATCAGTTGCAATTAGTTAGTTTAGTGGTAATTAAATAGTCGTAATTAGTTAGTTTAGTCTCTGTTAATTAGTTTAGTGGTAAATAATTAGTCGTATGTAATTACACATATGTAATCCATCACTTGCATGCAATTTTTCATATCTAATTACACAAATGTACCGCGAATAGGGTTGTTGTGGCTTTAGACAATGTCGAACATACAAGATTTGTATGTTTTTTATGACGATGGTCTCGTACGGGCCGGACCAGATGGGCTGGACCTATCGAGATGCCATTACAAGGTGGTCCGGCGGAGGGGCTCGACGCGATGAATATTCACGAGCTTCGGAATTGTATCCAGAGGGAGTTCGTCATGGAGGCAACAAGGAAAAAAGTTGTGATCGAGGGGATCGTCTATACGAACGATGTGTGGGAGCTCGTCAAGGTGGCTGGAAGTGTAGCATAGAGCCAGTACATGTAGTTTGTCTCCCAACCCGAGGCGGCTATTTACGGGAAGCCGATGGTGTACGCGAATTTCGTACCCAGGGCGCCGGGCCACCTTGATGATGCCAGGGCCTCTACAAGCGAGCAAGCGCAGCTTGAGCCAGAAGACGGTAGCACAGAATGTGCTTCCTCAAAGGATTGTCCCGCACATAATTTTGTGCAAAACGAGGAGGTGGAATCGTGGTGGTCGGCCCGCATTGACTACCACGAGTATCTATCGGACCAGGCTCTGGGGTTGGAGTCTGATGAGTATGCCGACCCAAGCTCGGATGGTAGCAACGATAACGCACACCAGGTCGGTGGTCTAATCGAGGGAATTGTGTCATCGGAGGTGCTTTACGTGGCATCGAGACTTGATGATGTCGCAGTGTGTTCACTCGTACTACCGCAACAAGAAGGCTCCCACTGGGGGTTTGATGTCGAGACCCTCTTAGTAGGGCAGCACTTCCCTACTAACAAGCTATAGTAGGCGCCGGCGAGCGCACCACCTCGGAACCCACCGAAGCAGAGCCGCCGTTACTAGACTTTCCCTCCCTGTCACTCGCTACTGCACAATGAACAAAGATTGGATCTACACCTTAACAAGACAACAACAAAGTAAGGTGCATACCAATGGGCGACCGCGGGGTAGGAGGGGCATCCACAATGACATCGGCGCCGCGTCATAAACACGCGACGGGGTGTCGGCACCAGAAGACTCGTCAACGATGAGGCGCGTTACACCAAACGTGCCTATCACCTCGTCTACTTCCGCCGCGGTGCGCTTGACCAGCTTCGTCGCGGCGCCCTCCACGGGCAAGGCGATGCGCTCATCAGAGGAAGAGCTGCTAGACCCAGAGGATTCTACCCACTCCAGGGTGCCCTCCGCCAGCCTCTTCACTGGCCGCTCCACATCCTCCGCAGCACGGGAGGGGCGATCAGCGTCACGAGGACCCGTGATGCTCAAGGGAACCGTCGCAATCGACCCCATCCCATCGACCTTGGGCGCACGGGCACGCTTCTTCGTCCCCATGTTCGGGTCCAAATGCTCGGAAAGGCGAACCGACGCGGCATACGCACGATTCAGTCAACCCTTCCTCACAACCAAGCCGCGCTTTGCATGCTCTTCACCTGTATACGGGCCCAAGAGTAGCTCCGCGGCGCGGGGCGCCTCGGAGATAGGCACAGCTGCCACGGCATAACCAGGTTCACAATTTCAAACGGCACACAAAAAAGAGCAAGAACCAAGAACCATACCTTCGTGCCCCCTCACGGTGAGAGTTGGGAGCCCGGACTTCAGAACTCCGAGCTCCACACTCCACTCCTTGGCCAGAGGACAGATACCAAAGGTGCAGAATTCCTTCACCAAATCCCGCGTGGAGAGTCGTTTCGTTGCGTCCAGCAGAAGGTGGAGAAGAGCCTCCTCCCTCGAGGTGAGGACAATCTCGGGACTGGCGATAAGCTGTATCAGCCCGCCCCGAGATTGTAGACCATCCTTCGCCGGGGAAGTGTGGTAAAACCACCTCCACGTCCAATCCGTCTCCCAGCGGTTCCACGTCGTCGGGGCAGACACGTACATCTGACACCACGCCTTCAGTTGAAAATTGACAGTGCCAAAGTTCAGTGTCTCGTCCGTGATTTTCTTTTTCTTCGATTGGCAGCATCCGTCATGCAGGTAGGTGAACAGGCGCCCTCGCCGCTGGCTTTGGCCGCTCACAACATCCACTCGAAAACCCCCAGCTTCACAATAGAGTTCGGCGTCAGTTGCGCCAACTCTACCCCATAAAGCTGGAGCACCACCAAAGCCAGCTCAACGCAGGGGACCCGAAGACCAGCATCAAAGAAAGCGACGAAGACCACAGCCTCGTCTGGCCGAGGAGCTGGCACCGTCTCCGTCCTAGGAGCCCGGACCTTCGCAAGGCTATCTAGCTTGCCCTCGTTGATAAGGGTCTGGAGAACCAATTCCATCACAGTAGACCTCTCAAGGTCACTCGTGTACGACACTTCCCCGACACCCTCCTTGCTCTGCTTCGTCGTAGCCGAAGCTCCGACTCAAAACCCTTGCAAACCAAGCAAGCGCCGCAAGAACAAGAACAATAGGAATCAGGATGGCCAACCAGAATAAAGAGCGTAGAAAAGGAGAAAGGGTGACCACTTATTTATACCTAGCAGGACCGCAACCAGGAAAAACGGGTCAGAAGCAAAGAGCCATGGCCTACTCATCGCATGCCACATGGCACCAACAAGCAACACACCCTACTATACACTATTACGACGCACAACACCCAACAACAGGGCGCGCAAGCCAAAGTGACGCCATTAACACATATCAGCACCATCATGGTGTACGGAACCCTAAAGAGCATAGACTGGCGCTATCATGGCGCACGGTACCCCAAGAAACATCACCATGCCTGCGAAATCAGCCCGCTGTCGGGAAGAGACCTTTCAAACACATGCTTCGCCACGCTAGAGGGGACGGTGTGCCTGGACCCTCTGGGAGAACGACGCGGTTTCAGCCATGGAGAAACAGGACCTCGACCGTGAGGGGCTTGTCGTAGGGACGCCCTATCGGGCCCACGACCCGGTGAAGCACAAAGGCTCCTTCCCCCTCCGAAGGGGTCCCGAAGGCTCAACGAAGGGCCCCGAAGGGGGCCCGAAGGCTGCAGAAAGAATCCCGAAGGAGTCTCGAAGGCTCAACGAAGGGCCCCGAAGGGGGCTCAAAGGCTCAGCGATGGGACCCCGAAGGGGGCCCGGGGGCGCCATAAGGAACTCCGAAAGGGGCCGTCGAATGGGTTTCAGGGGCCACCCTTGTAGGGGGGCGTAAGGGCAGCAGGACAGGTAGACTTGGCGTACTCTCCAGGTAAACCAGGACCAGGAGGGTCCACCGTGAGCCGAAGGCTACACATAGGGTAAGAAAATCCTTTACAACCCCAATGGTTGTAGTACCCTTCTAGAGGTATATGTGTAATTTCAGATACCTAGTCGGAAGGCTATAAATAGCCTCATTCCTAATGTAATAAATCAGATCCAGTTTTAGGGGAGTAATCAATACACGTTTGCATCCTCGCAACTGAAGCCCCTCTCTGAGGACCCTTCGGCCCCTCACATAGACGCCAGGGGTCCTCTCTTTCTACTGTTTAGTCTTTCTCACTACGACAATGACTTTCGACACATTGAGTCATCCAAAATCGTCATCATCATGAGGCTTAACCTATTTCATTAACTCATAAAAAATATTAGTCTACATAACGATTGTCATTAATTACCAAAATACTTCATTAACTCATCATGACGGATCTAGACTCTTCAACCTCCGCTACCTTCTCCATCGCCGACAGTGCCACCCCGGCCGTGCCGTGCCTAGACCGGGTCATGCCAGACACTGTACTGTGTGTGCCGTACTGAGCCGGTCCGCTGGGCTGATGTCGCGACCAAACACTGCACGGCGTTGCGCCTGTGCTGGATGAACAGTAACATAAAGAAATATGTTTAGGAGAACTTCGCATTTTCCAAATCCACAACATCCACGCCTGAGCCGGAGTACCATGCTATTTGGCCACCTGTAACTTCGCATTTTCCAAATCCACGACACACACGATTTACCGTCCAAAACAAAATTCCGCAACACGCACACCCCCAAAGGCCAAAAACCCTAGCCGTTTTCGTCCCGCCCCAAACGCTCGCAACACCATGGCGGCATCCACTAGCGGCGGTGGGGCGCTCTCGGCCCAGGAGACGGCGGCGCTCGGGGAGGGCATCGGACTGGTGTTGGGACGGTGGACAGCGCTGCAGATGGCGGTGGAGAACCAGTGGGGCGGCCGCGACTCCCGCGCCAAGGCCGACCAGCTCGCCGCATCCATCCTCTCCTGGTTCTCCCACTCCCAAGGGTACCTATTCCTCCCGCCCTTCAACATCCTCTGATAATTTTCTCTTACTCGACGGTTGTTCGGGCGGGATCCGGTAGTAAAGGCGTCCCTTTGATTGGTTTTAAATTAGCATCGCAATAGTTTCTCAGTGTAACGGTGTTGGGGGTTTTTTTTTTTTTGGGGGGTGGTGATGGTACCTTTGGCCTGTAGGTGTGACTCAAACAGAGTAGTTATAGCGAGTATTTGAGTTTCTAGATTCTATGTTAAGTTTGATGCGGCTACTGAAAAGAAAGCTATACTTTGCTTGAGCTGATCGTTTCAATTGCTGTGGCGTTTGAGCGGTAGATACGGGGAAGATAAGCTTATTTAGTTCTTAATTGGAGGTCGCCTTTTTGGATTGTTATGATTCAGATTGCGGATTCAGATTGCGGAGAAGGTGTTAGTCACTTCATTTTCTTTTAAGTTTCAGGGTTCTCAATCTTGCTATTAGAGTATTTCCTGCCTGTGAGCCTGTACTGGTTTCCAGTCAGAACCAGTTAAATCTTATACGACTTTGTGTTTTGAAAGATGAATGCATGCATGTATTTTGGATTCAAAAATGGGGAACCGGCGGTTACCATCCGGTGTCTGATCAATTTTTACTGTAGCCACTCGATTTAGATGTTAAAGACCTCATCAACTTCCAAAATCCGACTTACACATAAATATTGATCAATGAAACAATCGAAATTACTGGAGCCAGACCTTTGTATTATGTGGTGGATCAGTGGATGCCTTCTGCAGCCAGCAAGGAAATGCTTGACTGCACCATTCATACCGCTGTTTGAGAACTAGTAAAAACTGTGCATGTGTTGGTTTTGATATGTTAGAGAAGGGGGAGAAGGTGGGTTCGGTATGTAGAGAAGTGGGACCAGTTCTTATATTCATAATCTGAATAAATAAGTTATTTAACTAAATAAACTTAGTGCACCAGAATTTAGAAAAGTAAGTATTTTCTCTATCACAGTTAGCTGTTAGAGGGGAATTGGTCTCTAGCGTGGATAGGGGTCAGTCTTTTTCAAACCTACAAGGTGTGGTCAGGAAAAGAAATCAGTCTCTAGATTTAATAGTGTCTTCTTGTTCAAAATATCATCTTGTATCCTTCTCCTTTCTCTTTTGATTGTTTGCTCAGCGGGGGAAAGCATTCCATGGTTTTGCTATTACAATATGTCGTGATGTCAACGTGATTATCTGGGTGGGGTTTCTAAGATGGGAGCCACGTGGCTCCCATCCTTGCGTTACTTGCTTGAGGGTTCTTCGTGGTGAAATCTGCCTGCAGGAGCACATCCTTTCTACTATTATCAGATAATCATTTGGTAATTGATACTGGACATTAGACCTTTGAGTTTCAGTGATCATTTGTATTCCGCCTCAAATTTTGCTGGCTTCTGCCTGAGAATTGTTCTAACTTTGCGCATTCCATGAGTTTTGGTAACCAGGCAAGGTCATTCAGGAGTTTCAGTAATCAACTAATCATGCATTAATGAATTTGTTGGTTTAGATCCCCCACAGCCTGAATGACCTCCGTGCTACATTAATGGAAACTAGTAGGATGCCCGTGCGTTGCAACGGAATCTCAAAACTTATAGAAATAATATTCCCCTTTAACACGAAAAGTGAATCAAGCAATTACAAGATAGTGATACATACGAGCATCACATTAGTGCAATATAGTAGAACAAGAGCTTTGTGCGACAATTCTGGAAATGAACAGAGATGACAAAAATGGGGGAGAATTGCTTTAATTTAACAGTTTCAGTGAAACAAAAAAAATTGATGGCTGCTCAAATAAAGTGAGAGCAATGCAGCAATAGATCTTTTGATAGAACATAGTAAGATAACTACATAACTGTTGGAGCACATACACAATAAGGAGCAAGCAATTTTTTGATAGAACACCACAAGGAAGCATGGACCCAAATTAAAAAAATTACCTCAGACATGAACATGCATATTAGATAGAATTACCGGAAAGATTATCTCAATCACAAACAATTCCCAAAGAAAATCTGCTATTCAACCTTACAGCTAGACAGATAAGCAATTTGAAAACAGAGCACTGAACAAATTCAATTCGGGAAAACATCCTTTAGATGACATCTCATGCTATCCTTACAAAAGAATTTCATTTTTTTGAAATGAACATGAAAGAATTCCTTTACACCTGACCAAAGACATCCATTACAACAAAATTTCAAAACTGAAAGTATAGGATTGCCATGATACAATTTTCAGAACTTGAAGCTAAAATATAATCAGGTGCTTGTACAACTTACAAAGATCATTCTAACATTTTCAATGATGGTATGCTTCCTCAATATCTGTAACCCCAATATAAAATAATTTAACACAACACTATAAAGCAACACGAATGTCCGATTTCCTGGTTACTGTAGATTACTAAACAATGATGTGATACAAGGAGCTCACTACTTTGTAAAAACTTGTCCAATTTTGTAACTAAGAATGAAGTGATTAGAGGATCTCACTACTTTTTAAAAACACGTCATTTCCTCAATAGTTTCCTCAACGCATCCTCAGCATGATGTTTCATCTTTGGTAAAGCCCAGTCATGCTGGATGATATCTAGCTTGTCTTTCTCTGCACCCAAACTCTGGAAATGGCAAATTGAAAAAAAAGTAAGAACTGCTGTATTAATCAAGTTCTTACAGAGAAATCACTGAAACATGCATGCATATAGGCACTCAGTGAAATCAATAATGTAAAAACAACTAAAACACTACAAAACATAAAGAAGATTGTGATACTTTTGGCAAAGAAATGACAACAAACAAATGAAGAATTAAGACAACCATGTGTATCGCTGAATTGATAATATGCCTATATGAAAGGGCAAAAGGAAGATATGCCAGCTTTGCTTTGGAACTGTAGCACCCCAGCAGTACCATATGTCTGACAACAGAGCAAGAGAAAGCAGGTACAATTTGCATTGCACAACATGCTTCCTGAAAAAACAACTGAAATCCTAAAGTATTATTTAAAACCATGGTTATTAAGGCGGTAAGACGAGGCGAGGCGACCCACCCCCCTCACACCTTTTAAGCGGTAAGGCGCGAGGCGAGATGACGCCTTAATAACATTCTAAGGCGCTAAATTAGCAAATAAAATGAGCATATTAGGATCAAGGCCAGTGAGGTATTCAAGGGTCTAGGGTGTCAATTTTTCCTTGGCTTTGATCTCCACCATTGGATCTTGAACGTGCGGCCATCAGATCAAGCAATGGATGGTATTCCAGGGTCAAGGGCATCAATTTTTATCTCCACCGTTGGATCTTGATCGTACGCCCTCAACACGGCTTTGATCTCCACCATTGGATCTTGATCGTACGCCTCAGTGCGTGCTATCTTGCCTTCGTAAAGGGCTAAAGGCCCGATATGCATCCACATTAGGGATTCCCTCCCCGCGTCTCCACCATTGGTGGCGCCTGGCCATGTGTGGTCTTGTGAGCCGAGCCGGGCCTTGGCGCATGGTCGTCATGGAGGCGCAGCGTGGCGGCACGAATCCAGAGCACCGTGGAGGGGCCGTCGTCGGGCTTGAGGAAGATAGGCGGCGGCAGATCCGGAGGCGGCGGCTTTGATCCGGAGGTCCTCGGCGACGGGCTTGAGGAAGATAGGCGACGGGTGGCCCCTGCACCTTGTCGACGAACTCTAAGATCCAGGTGAGCTCCCGGCTCCTCTCTTCCCTCCTCCTACCTCCCTCTCCACCGGAGGCTCCGAGCAGAGGACGGCTCCGAGCAGAGGACGCCATAGGCATGCGCGGCAAGGCGGGGGCGGCGCCTTGCTCCCCAGCGGCGTCTTACCGCTTAGGCGACGCCTAAGCGATAACCATGTTTAAAACTTAACACAGCCAAGCATGTGGAACAACCGTCCATAGGAGGTCGCCAATTAACAGTAATCACCCAAATCATCACTGTGCTTCATTACAATAAATGCAACACCGGACGCAATTCAAACATCATTCACACAAGCTCCATCAAGCTTATACAGCTTTTGTTTAAACTACAATCTAATTTATGAGAAGGTCGAATTAAATGCAGTACATAAAAAACAAAAATGCTAAGAGGCCTCACGTGCTAAACAGAGTTGTTGTTTTTATCTTATGCATGTGAAATTACGAGTATTGTTCGGTACATGTATATATGTATCAGTTGGGGGTAAGCATAAGGAATTTCATTAAAAGATGGAGCGCTTCATACCATTTTTGGATTAAAGCCAAATCCGCTACCCATCTGCATCATCTTTTGTGCATCATCGGTAGCTGCACATCATGAACAAATCATAAAACTCTGAGACAACAAACAGCAATTAAGACAGCCCATAAATATTATCAAGTGTTGTGTAGAAGTGGACTAAAGTCAAGTGTGTATCTAACCATTTTCTTCGCCGAGGATCAGGCTGAAAAGACCCATCAAGTCGAATAAATTGAGGAAGTACCTAATAATAACAGCAGACCATTAGGGCAGTTTAGACCTTGTAAGTTGCTATGTAACCTAGATCATTCCTTACTTGACAAAAAGGTAATAATTTTATACACACCATGAACGGCTACTAACATAGCTCACATCAACAGTACTGAGATCTATCCCGTTTTGCAGCATTCCCTTGAATCGTTGAGTCAATGGAAAAGGAATTTTGGCTGAAAAAAGATTGGCAGATGTGTGAGTCCAAGGCTGTAAGCACATGTCACTGAAGCGCACACATGATCACAAAAACAAAAGAAGTAGATAATGCATATGGCTATATATCAGCTACCAGTACGCTGAATCCCACCAACCATTTCGATCTTATAAGAAATTTCTAGATCTTAAAAAGTCAAGTTCCTTTTAGAATTCTATTGTCAAAAAACATAATTTCTGTAAAATCCAACTTCATTATTGGTACTCACCAGTTACCACCTAGGCACCTACAAATGGGAATACTAAGATGCCCAAACAGACTGTTTCCTGAAAATCAAATCGATAACTAAACAAGAGTACACCAAAAGCCAGAAAATGGAGCCCCTTAAGATCACTTAGACCTCTCAAGTCTCAATTCAGAATACAAACAGAAGACACCATTTCCTCGCTCTTCTTTAGCTGAGCTCTGCTCACTCCCTCCAGTACCCGTCATAATCCTCCTTCTTCTTCTCATCTCCCTCCTCGCCAATCTCCATCACTGCCTCCTTGAATCGCAATCTTTATTAGTTAAGATATGTTCTACAGGTACCTCTAGTGATTATTTATTCGAAATCTTTGGGCCAAAAGAGGGAGAGGAGAAGTGGATCTTCCAACAGCACAAAACTCCAGAGAAGCTAAACAAGCAAACGCAAATACTACTTCAGATCTCAGATAACATCTTATAATAACATGTTTTCCTTGATAATGAAAACTATATTGAAGAATTAATTTATTCATCATCGAAATTCAAAACTCTGCGTTATGTGAGGATTCAAGAAGCTTGCCCAAGGCAAGAAGTGGATCCTAATGTCTATGCAACACTGATAGAACCAGAGTGTACTAACTTGATCATTATTCTTGGAATAAAACCAAGGATTTGATTGTCAACCCTTTATTCTCCCCAGTCCCCACAGGAAAGAATGATTATGAGTACATGAAAATGAGGAAAACACAACTTGAAAATTACATAAGTTGGTTAAGAGAATTTACTATAGTTGGCTAAAGAAAACAATGGTTATTTGTTTTATTGTTACCTCATACAAGTGATCCATGCACCATGGGACCGTTACATAAGTTGGTTAAGAGTTTTTTTTTATTAATTAACCTTTTTTTGAATTTTATTTTAAAGTTAACCTCCGACGCACTTTATTTCCAATTCTGACCCCTTTGGTCACACCACCACCCGTGGTGTGACAAAATAACACTGTCACGTCAGCCCATTTTTAGTCAAACTCTTGTCATGCCATTGGAAGTGGCGTGACTGTTATTTGGTCATGCCACAAGCAGTGACGTGACAAAAAGTGTTATTTTGGGGACTTATTTTGACGCGTGACAGTGTTGTTTTGTCATGCCACCACCCGTGGCGTGACCAAAGGGGTTAAAATTGGAAATAAAGTGTGTCGGGAGTTAACTTTAAAATAAAATTCAAAAAAAAAGTTAATTAATAAAAAATGTTCGTTGGTTAAGAGAATTTACTACAGTTGGCTAAAGAAAGCAGTGGTTATTTGTTTTACTGTTACCTCATACAAGTGATCCTTGCACCATGGGACTGTAATTTTCCACCAATTCAACCGACCAACCAAGCCTCAATCTTTTGGCTCTTGGACCTGCATAGAAGAAATTGCATGCCATATGTTGCTTTGCACAAAACTAAGCTTTTGATACTGCGGCAATCTGCTCTTTGCACTGGTACTTAACCAAAAGAGCAAACCTGCTCAATGAAAGAAGAACTAAATCTTTGTGTATTGTTACTTACCTGAGAGAACCAAATACAATTCCTATCGAGCATCAGATGGCTTGGTGTTGGTTTTGCAAATATCACCTATTACGAAATAAACAAATATCACATATTACTTGGAAGGCAACAAGTTAAGGAAATGCATCAACCACAATCCTTAGCGACAAAAAAGTGAAAGATCATTGTGCTCTAAGCGTCAACAACTCATAAAACTTCAGAAGTAAAACTTCAAATCTCACCGATGGATAACAGCTTCCGAAAGTGCGTGGTGGCCTTCAGTGCACGGCGCTGTCGTCCAAGAGCACCGCCTGCACCATCGCCGGCAAACCCTCCAACTGCAATTCATCAAATACACTGTCGACATAAATGGTAGCATGAAGTAGAGGAGGGAGTGGACAATGGTGTTTGAGCTTTGATGGGGACAGTGGCAGTGAAGGAAGAGGGCAAGATGGGAGGAGAGGGCGTGGCAAGCAAACCATGGGGAAAAACTGTCTAAGAAGAGGCCACAGCTAGCTCACCTGCAACGAAACACAACACAGCTAGTAAGAATGGCATGAGAAGGAAGAAGAAAATTGTGGGCTTTTAGCCAATAACAATATCTCAGAAACCACCATTGCAAAACAAATGGGGAAGACATACTAACAACGAGAAGGAACTAAAGGAAAATGGGGAGGAGGAGCTTGCAAAGCAAACTCAATGGATGAAATCTAATCCCTTGTACCATAGCAGGCAAACCCTATCCGATATTCGCATATCACCAAGTATGATAGTGCCGTCCATGAAATGCTATAGCACATCCTAATGAATAAAGGAATTATTCTCTAATTATCCCTCCTAGATCTAAACTATCACTATTAGACTTGGGAGTAAAGTTATCATATCACCAATCCTCCAAATTCTTTTTCAGTAGAAATTCAACCACAAACAACGTCCAAGCACTAAAAACTAAGAACCAGCATAAACTTCAGCAATTCCACATTTATCATCTTAAAGCAAGAAAACTCCTGTCGTTTTACCAAATGTCTTTTTGGCAATTTGGCAATCTCACTATCCAGTGCATCACAAGAGCTAGAATGCTATAAGAACTCAGGACCAGTTTAACCCAGCCCCTGATACAGCTTCTAAGTATTACAAATTCTATAATCCAATCTTTGCAATCAGTATCGATTATACCCATCCATCCTGAGGAAATCAGCACTAATGGTGTCACATAATTTGTAATAATATATTATAAAAAGTTGCAATTATCTTCACTAGGATGTTGAAACGGAATACCCTGACCGCGCTGACCACCTCGGTCACGATCTCTAGCGGCACAGACCTCACGGCGAGGTCCCTGATCAGCTCGATCATGTCATCCAGCACCCTCCCAATGTTCACCCACACCACAATCGGCAGATACATCACCCTCCGTCACGAGTCAGACGGATCCGGAGTCTTGGCTGGCAGAATGAAAGCAGATGGTCATGATGAGGAGATGGTGGCGGAGACCACTCGAGAGCAGATAGGGAGGAGGAGGGGTTGTGGAGGAGGCAAAGGTGGAGTGTGGGAAGGGCGGGTCGACGCGAAGCGATCGAGGCGGAGGTCGACGACGCAGGCGTGAGGCGTGGGTAAGGAGGAAGGCGAAGAGCGCGCGAGGATTGGGAGCAAAGAGGCGGAGAAGCGGCGAGGAGATGTGGCGCGGCACCATGAGGTGGACGAGGACGAAGCAGGGGGAGGCAGGCAGGGCGTAGGCGAGACAATGGCCGGGCGCTGGGTAGAGAGGAGGACGGCGGCATCGGCAGGTGAGGTGAGGGAGACGGTGGCGTCGGGCGCGGGGAGGAGGGAGACTGGCGACGTCAGGCGCGGGGAAGAGGGAGGATGGCAGCATCGGCCGTGGGGAAGAGGGATAGGGCGCCGTAGCTGGTGGCGGAGGCGGCGAGGTGAGGGAGAAGTGGGTGGGGTGGGGGTTGGGGGTTGACATGCTCGTGATGCGGGCGGTTGCTCGGCAGGGAGGCGTGGTCGCGAGTCGGGGCGGGGAAACGATGGTTTTTTTGGCATGCGTGCGCTCTTGGTGGGACGATCGTCTGCGCAAGCGTGGGGTAAACTCTGAATTATAGTAGTTAAGAAAGTAGCGAAAAGAACAGTGGGGCTCATCAACCCAAGCGGTCATCTAGAAATATGGAATCCAAACTCCAATGGTGCTAGGGGTTGGTTGATCATTGTGCTGACCACTAGTGGCAATAGCGACAAGCTTACGTATCTAGACAGCAGTGCTGGTGTCGTATTTGTCTAATTGACTAAATCTCCAGTCTTACTAGTAAAAAATAGGAAGTGCTTGGTGGTTGGAGCCTTTTAAGTTTTTGTACTTGAGCCACGGTGGAAAAGATTTGTTGAGGCACTTGCGAGGCTGCATAGCGTGGAAGTCCATTGCTCAACCAGGAAGACCATATCTGCTGCTTTGTTCCTAGTCCTTTGCCACCAACAAAAACTCCTATTGGCTACTGGTCCCTGCTGAAACTCAGTTACTCAGCAGTAGGTAGCCAATTGAACCCCCTCCAACTCTGTTTCAGTGAGAAGCATGTCATTGGAACCCAGGTCAGAGTCAAAGGATGGGAGTGAGAACTCAAGGATTCACTCACTCACTAGATCTCATCCAAATCTTGTCAATTAATCCCCGTCTCTCCGATAAGCAAACTTGTTCTCGTAAGACTCGCAAACTGCTCTGCAAGTCTCTGGGATTTCATCTCATTCTTATGCTTCTAAAAAAAAATCTAGTTGTAAATACAAATGCAGCCTGACCAGTTTTCAAAAATGCCTAGTGTGCTGTCATTTCCTTGAATTTGGGGGCTACCAGTGAGCGTTTTGGACATCGACACAGTCCTCACAATACAACTTTGACCACTAATTTCTATTGTAATATATTTATAAAACCCAATAAAATTATAATATTATGAAAGTACTTTTCAGGAAAATCTACACATGATTTTCATATATCCAATCTAAATATTTTAAATGATATTGATAGCCAAAGTTTTGAAAGTTTTACTGCACGTATCCCAAAACAATATGTATTTGTGACTGGAGGGAGTAGGAAAAATGCCTACTGTGTGACCCATTGTAGCAAATTACGTTTCAGCTTTGAGCTATCTTTATTCAGTCCATCTTTTAATTTAGGAAGTTGTATTGAATTTTGAGTGCTCAAGTGTGTATCTGTATGCAGCATTCTATTTATTTATATACTTTTTTATTCATAATGAACTTCTGTTCAGGAAAAAATCCAAAATTTTGTTGCAGTGTTGGTTTATTTTAGGAAGTCGGGTCATTTCATCTATATCATAGGTTGTGAAATGTGATTTTGCCATGGCTTGTTTTTACTGTATGTTTGTGGGTTCAATTTTATTGGCATCACCCATTTACATGTTTGCATTTGTAATGAATATTGATAAGGTTTCTTTTCCAGTTCCACATTATATTGAGGACTTGGAGGATATGATTTATGACACGATGTCTGAATCCTTCAGTGCTGACTTTGAGGATGGTAGTGTTGAGGAGGTAATTATTTCCTCTCTCCCTTCATTTTAGCACCAGCCGTAAACTTTTAACTCGATAAATTATAGCCCTGAACCTAGTTCTGATTGATGCTTCATGGTTTCATTTTTGTATTTCTAGTGTGAACCTGTACTTATAATTCTTTATTTAAAAAGAAGGCTGGTTGTTGATTTAGCATTAGTGGAATATGTTTGGAATAGCAGCAAAAAATAATTAGGATGGCCAGATATCTCCTTTACTGCTTTAAGATGATACATTAATTCATAGCACCTGACTGTTTTTCACAAGAAATCGATCCTATTCTTTACCAGTTCTGCAGCAGAAGACCTTACCTTTTGTGGCATGACCAAAGTCAAGCTATAATGCTCTTCTCAATTGTTCATGTAAAAGATTTGTTAAGCACCTCATCTCGCCTGTACGTAATATTGCCTGTTTGGATCATGAAATTTGCTTTGAAAGTAAAAAATTTAGGCCAGACAGGTAGCTCAGGAAGTATGGTTGTTAAACACGGGAATGAAGTGGATATGGATTATATGCCGTGATTGCCGTCCAATTATACATATGATGAGCTGCAAAGTTATCGGGATTGGGGAGTTCCGTACGCTATATGACACGTTAACTCACCGTAGCTAATATTTCTTCAGAATAATCTGAGCTTGTTCTATATGGCACATTAGCTCACATACACAGTAGCTAATTTGTCTTCTATGGAACCTGAGGTTATTCTACACTAATACACTTATGTAACAGAAAACCTGAAACTTCTTGCCATACTCAAGGCAAAATGTATTGTTTCTGTCAGTTTGTGTAATGTTGTGTACTTGTGTTTGTTTTGCTCATGCAAAGCACGGTATACGTTTATTAATTTCAATAGTATTTGTTGCAAACAGGTTGCTGAACAATTAATGATTATGCATGAAGAATGCCTGCAAAGCAACTATTCATCGATTGAGAAGATAAGGAATTCACGTGTTCAAGGGAATGCTGTCTCCAAAAGTAGACAGGTATTATCTGTTGGCACTGTCGACACCCCACTTTGCCCTCTTCGATGACTTGTGCCAAGAGGCAGAAGGCGACACAACACTTGGGTCATTGCGCCTGCAGATAATAGCCAGCCAATTAAACTCGTCTTGGAGTTTCAGTGACGGCTTAGTTCTTTTTGGTGGGTGTGTTCATGTTCAGCTGTCTTCTCCTAGCCTGCAGCTTGTTCTTTCCTTATCCCATGACAGCGGACATGAAGGTGTGCAAAAGATTTTACATCGACTCAGAGCAGATTTCCACATCCCTCGTATGCGTGCCACGGTGCAAAAAATTTGTACGGGCATGTGGTAGATCGTTTTTCCAAGAATTAACTGTGGTAGATCATTTTTCCAAGTACGCGCACCTTGTTCCCTTGTCCCATCCTTATACAGCTAGTTCAGTTGCAAGAATCTTTTTCGATGAGATATTGCGCTTGCATGGCTTTCCCAATTCTATTCTCGGCGACTGTGATCCTATCTTCACTAGCAACTTTTGGATAGAATTATTTAGGCTCGCAGGTGTCAAAATTAATCTTAGCTCAGCTTTTCATCCTCAATCTGATGGTCGGACTGAGGCAGTAAATAAGATCATTACTATGTACCTTCGATGTTTGATTGGCAATCGGCCATGCCCATGGCTGCGTTGGCTTCTGTGGGCGGAATACTGTTATAATACGTCTTTTCAATCCTCCTTGCAGGAGACGCCGTTTAAGGCAGTATATGGCCGAGCCCCTCCATCTCTTCATCCCTATAGTGAAGGCACTGCCCCGTGTGGCTGCAGTTGATGAATTATTGAGCAATCGTGATCAGCTCATCACTAATGTTAAGGACCAACTCCTTCAATCCCAACAATACTATAAGCGCCAATATGATATGAAACACCGTGCACTAGAGTTCTCCATTGGGACAGTGGGTTTGGCTTTGTTTACACCATAGTCACTAGGAGCGTGGGTCGATCGGGTAGAGGAACGGGGTCGCGGGACGTGGTATGCCATTTTTCCTTCTAAATTATATAGGAATGGTGTACCATGTCCTACGAATCGTACTCATGATCCATGTGACTATGGTTTACACCATCGACAAGCCGCGTCCATAGCAGTTCAAGCTCATTGTAAGTTGGCTCCACATTTTTATGGACCTTATTTGGTGCTGGAAAGAATTACTCCCTCCATTCTTTTTTATTTGACACCCTATAATCTATGCGGTCAAACTTTCCAAAGTTAGGCAACCAATATGTTTAAAATTATATGGATTAGCTACATGAAAACTATACCATTAGATTTGTCGTCAAAAATACTTTCATAATATTATAATTTTATTGGTATGCTTTAATATAAAGTTATAAAAAAGTAACGGTCAAAGTCGTATCTCGGAGACCGTAAAAAGTCAAAAACGTCAAATAAAAAAGAACGGAGGAAGTAGGTCGGTAGCCTATCGCCTGCAGCAGCCGTCTCTAGCCCGCATATGTGACGTGTTTCATGTCAGCCTGCTAAAGCCTTTACCAAGGAGAGCCGCCGCCAAGTCCTCCCGCATTGCCTGAATTACACTATGGTTGGGTTTGTCCAGCCCCATGTCATGTGATTCATGCTTGAAAGGCCTGTGGGAAGCGGGAATCCTTAGTGCAATGGGTCGGTCTACCTGATGCTGATACTTCATGGGAATCGGTCAGAGAATTTCGTCATCAATGTCCTTCGTTTCAGCTCGAGGACGATCTGTTTTTGGAGTTAGGGAGAGATGTCATGTACGACATACCGTATCAGCGTCGGAGATCACAGACAACCGTCGTACAATCAGAAAGGAACACGGCTTGTACCTTGGCCGGCAAGTCGGATGAGTAGATTAGGAAGTATGAGTTGTGTCGTGTGGAGTTAGATGTCCTAGTCGGTTAGTGAGTCCGAGTCCTAGTTGCATTGTTAGGGATTACTCTATATAAGGTCAGAATTATCAATATAGGGTAAGCAAGAGTTAATCAAATCTTCCCTCTCTACTTCCGTTCGTCTACATTTATCTCCTGCGTATCTTCTTCCCTACGCCTTCTCTCTTCCAGCAACGCGGCTCCTGGACGCCAAGGTCCAGGACCGAAGCCACCCGTTTCCCACAGCTACGCGTTGTGTTCCGGCTCAGGACGTGACAGGTACTGAGTATTGCAATTTTAGCAAGTGATCAAGTGCTCGTCTTTCCTGCTATGTTATTTGTGCTGTACCTGTTCTCACTTCCCAACTCACTTCTGTTGCAACTTAGCATCAACATGTTCTCTTGCAGTCCACTTCCGAAATGCATTTGATAATTTGATATATGAATTATTGGACATGTGATCTTTCTCATATGATTGCATATTGCTTCACCATGATAATTGGAGGATTCTAGCTTCGGTGTGTTTTTTGTTCTCTTCCTATCCGTAAGGTTGGGATCTTAACATCATTTTTCTAATTAGATCTGGGAGTTGGGATGGTGCAATCTTGAAACATATTTAAATTTGGGAAACCATGTATATACACTTGTTTACAAAGATCTTCGAGCATTGCCACTGATTTCTTGGGCATCACATGAGCTACTTAGTACTTACAATATTGCACAAGTTAAAACCGATTAGTTCTATTTCCGATCTGCCACTTGATTCAGGTGATTAGCTTTATCAGCCTACTAGTTTCTTGTACTCAATTATCTATGTTTCTTTCCCCCATAAATTATATTTATTTGTCAGGAATGACTAAAAAATCCCCCAATAAAGTATATTTTCTATGAGGATTTACTAAAAAATGAATGCTTGTGAATTTAACACCCTACAAATACATTTTGAGCTCATGTGGGGATGTTAGATTCACCATGGAGCCATGGAAGTGGAGGGGGAACCAAGGAGGAAGAGGTTGAGTAGTTAAACTTACAAATGTTTGTAGAATAGGGAAATGCATCAAATGAGAGCTAATCATATACGCTAGTATACTTGATTGAATCTAGATGATTCAGATGAACCATGATCCATTAAAAGGTGTCGACATTTCTTAAAAAGATCCCTTCAATTTTAAATTTTACATCTATGCCCTTCCACCTTCCAGTAGCTCGAGACAATGCACCTTTGATATACACATCTAGCAGCTAAAATTAAAATTTTCATTTTTCCTGTCTTAAGATTGGTTCCTTCCTGATATTACCTTGTAGAATAGCTCGAAAGTTTTTGCACCGTTGGCAAGTGTGCTGAAACTTGGTTAATTATATTTAGAACACAACTCCTGTTGTTAATTGATAATCCTTCTCATGAGCAGATGGTGGTTGATGACAACGATGATAGCTCGGATGATAACGGTGATGAGCCATGGATGGTGGATGATGAAGCAGCTAGGCCAGAGCAGATGGCAGTAGACGAGCCCAAACCCTCCAAGCCTGCCCCTGACGCTGATGGGTGGACTGTTGTGCCACCTAGGCGTGGTTGGGGCAAGAATTAGGCACAGAAGCAAACCTTGGCACAAGACTTGTGGTTTCTGTCTGGAGGTTTTCAGTGTTATATTTCTTTACTTGTATTGCTCGGATTTTATCAGGGATGTAATATGTTGAGTATTTAGTATGTTATCCTTGCCGTTAACGTGGTGTTGGACATCGTAACAAAATATGCAGCTTGTAACTAGGTCTGAAAATGCCTTTCTGAGGTTTTCACACTTGAACTGATATTTATCTGTAATGTCGTATAATGCCATTTTGAATTCTGGCTATTCTTGTTTCTTCTGCCCAAATAAATATCAGCCGGATGTTTGTTCATCTAACAGCTGAACCCTTGGATTTGCTGAATCGCCGCATGCTCCATTCATGCCCATGTCCACTTCTCAACCTCCTTGTAGGCTTGGGGAGGGGAGACGTGTATTGTTTGTTTGTACTCTTGCTTGTAATTCCACAACCAATGTATGTTTTGCTTGTCCAAGGAAAATGCTGTTTGTTCCCGAGTCAAAAGGTACTGCCGCTGGCTTGCAACCTAACATAAGTTCATCGGGCTCGTACACAGTGATTCACATTTTCATAAACTTTGCCAAACAAGACTCAGTCGAAGTGAGCTCTTTCAGGAATACCATAGTCGAATGCACTTCGACAAGTACAATTCGAAGTGCCAGAAGACAAGCGACAATTTATGCGGAAATGCTTTGCGCCCTATCGGCCCATGACCGTCTTCCATCGGCTCAGTAAGAAAACATAGGGGTTGCTCCATCCTTAATCTTCTTTTCATTTATTCTTTTTTCTTCCTTGTTCTTCTTTTACTCTAGTTGCAGTTTTTTTTTTACCGAATATAGTTTTTTTTAAGAAGGATGTTGTACAGGTATTTTGTTGCCTTGATTTGTTCCACACTTTCACTAATATTTTTTTCCGCTAATAATTTTTTATTGTTTCACTAATAGTCTTGAATTGGATTTTGTTCTACTAGTATTTTCTATTTCTTTTAAACATTATCAACGAAATGTTGGAACAATGAAATCAAACGTGCGTAACATTGGTCCATGCCCGTTATAATTTGATGTGTGGAACATCGTCGACAAACCGTTGGAACATTGAAACAAAATGTGTGGAACATTGACCATTCCCCCTTAGAACTTAATGTGTGGAACATTGTCAATAAACTATTGGAATATTTAAACCAAATGCATGAAATATTTTATTGGAATAAGTCCAGTTTACTCCTTCCAACTATCAGAAAAGTCTGGTTTACCCCATAAACTTCAAAACCGGTTATTTAACCCCCTAAACTTGTGAAATCCAGTCACAAAACCCCTTAGGCCGGTTTGGATGGGCGGTTTTTGCTGATGTGGCATATATTTTGCCACGTGGACATTCACGTCACCTTCTCTCTTCACTCCACCTCTCCCCTTCAAGCTCTTTCTTCTCCTCACCAAGAAGCTCCACCTCCTCCCCACCATCCCCATTCATCTCAACCTCCATTGCATCCAGCTCCAACCCGGCATCACTTGGGCGAGCAACCAAGAACACTAGCACCATGACTCCAGGCGCGGCAATGACAAATGCGGGTACCAAGAACGACCACCCCCACCCGAACTCGAGCACAGCGGTGGCGAGGACCGAGTCGGCGATGTTGCCGACGGAGGTGTGCGAGTTCCACAACCCCATGATGGTCCCATGATTGGAGGAGTGGCGAATCGATTCCCCACGACACGACGACGAGGGCAACCAAGTGGATCGACCACGCCACGACGACAGGCGGCAAGGAGGAAGGAGCCCCAAGACCACGCATCAAGGCGACCGGAGGCCCCACGTTTGCGGCGGCATGGCTGCCGTGAGGGCTCGTGGGAAGTCTGGCGGCTACCGGCCCATTGGAGGGAGATGGAAGCTAAGGAGGAGAGGGGTTCGAGGGCATGGGAGGCAAGGGGAGGTGAGATCTAGCAAGGAAGGAGAGGCAAGAAGATGACTGGGAGTTTGGGAGAAGTGAGAACAAAGGAATTGACTTTTCTTCCTTTTTGAAACATGAATATTTCTTCTTTAAAAAACCAAGCATGAAAAGAATTTGATTTATGTTGTGAAGAGAGAGGGTGATGTGGAGTTCCACGTGGCAAAATATGTGCCACATCAGCAAAAACAGCCCATCCAAACAGGCCTAAGGGGTTTTGTGATCGGATTTCACAAGTTTAGGGGGTTAAATAACCAGTTTTGGAGTTCAGTGGGTAAACCAGACTTTTCTGATAGTTAGAGGGAGTAAATTGGACTTATTCCTATTTTATTTTACCTACCAGAACATCCAACACCCATCTGGTTCATTCCCCCTATCCCAATTCAAAAATATATTCACTGGAACATCGTCTTTGAACTAATGGAATATTAGGAAGTAACGAGTGAAACATGTTGTTTTATCTACCAGAACATATGACATTTGATATCATTAATAATTTGAAAACATATGTAAGTGGGGTATTGTTATGAAGATCTGGTCATAAGGAACATGACCGTTCAAATGGATCACGAATTGGATGCTAGGTTTGAAAGATGCTATAAATTTTTTGAAACACATAAAAAAAGAAAAAATAAAGACACATGGTCTGGCGGGGCCCACGCAGTGTGTAGTCGCTCACCTCACTCACTCCCCAATTTCTGTGCAGCAATCATAGCTATTTTGTTATTGCTATTTCAAAGAAGGCAACAAGCATACTGGTCTCCTCTCGTTCTCCACCTCCACCTCTCTCCTTCTCCTCAGAACTTCCCCTTTCGAGCTACATCCGGCCTCTCCCCTCCTTCTCCGGCTAGCTGTCGACGTGGAGCAGGGCGAGGGACCCACCCTCTCTGCTAATTATTCACGTGAAATTGGCAAATCCACCACATGTTTTTCAAATTTAAAACTGTCGGTGTTTTAGAACCGATCTTACGTAATGATTGTTTGATTTGGGGGGGGGGTCTCCAAGACTCAAATCACGTAGAGAGAATGACATAGGGATTTTTATATAGGTTCAAGCCTTCTCCGGAGATATTAACAACCCTACTTCTGTGTGGCTATATTGAGTATGCTGGTTACATATCAAGAGAAAGACTCAAATATAATGTCTTGTGCTCCTGATTGCCTCTCTCCTCCACCGTCTGCTGATTTTGTCCTTTATATAGTGCTCGAAGTGAGTGGCGGTTTTTCTAGTCGAAAGGGCGCCTCAATGCTTCAGATGATGAAGTAGTTACTAGAGATTATTGCTGGAGTAGTAGCATCCCCACGTCACCAGGCGGTTATCATCAGGGCAGAGAGTTTAATTGTGTAATTGTTCTAGAGAATAACAACGTATACTAACTGTTTAGATGCCCTAATCAATTGTGCCTACTTGTCTACAATCTCAATCAATTATAGGGTGGTCGTAGTTGACCTGGTTGTACAAGGACTTACGACATATGGTGGTCGTAGAAGAACTTACGACCACGTGGTGGTCATAGAAGAACTTACGATCATAAGGTAGTCGTAGAAGGACTTACGACTATGGGGTGGTCGTAGAAGAACTTACGACCACAAGGTAGTCGTATAAGGTCTTACAATTCCAGCTTCTCCCTTATGCACATTAAGGGGTATACTCAAGAACCATATGATGGTATTATTATCCATAATACAGATTATAGATAAATAATTAAATGGGGATTATTAGATCCTCGTCATCTAACCCCCTAGCTTCAAGTGAAAGTAACTTACTTGGAAAAGGAGACGTAGATGATCTTACGACCAGAAGGTGATCGTAGAATGGTGGTTGAAGGAAAGACTTTTTGACCAGTATTTCATTTGAGCAGAAATAGACTTAGTCAAGAAGGTTGTAGGAAATCTTATGACTATAAGGTGGTCGTAGAAAATCTTATGACTACAAAGTGGTTGTAGTATGGTTAATTAGAAGTAAAACCTTTCCGACTGATATTTCATTTGACCAGAAATAGACTTGGTCATGAAGGTAATTTCGCTTGAGGTGTAAAGACAAACTCGGTTTTCTCGAACAGACAAATTAAAGAATCTCAATCGACTCTCATAGACCTGTCTGTTGGAGCGGTTCCCGAAGAGGTGGTAACTGTTGGGTTGCCACGTCTTTAACTCAAGTGTGCGGTTATAAAAACTTACCAGGTTTTTACTTTTCCCCAATCACTCCAACAGTTCATCAAGCTATTGCATTCTCCGCCGCCAACCAAGCCGTACACCCTCTAGAGAACTTCTCAAATCCAAATCTCCCTCTGGTAAGATCGAGGAGGCCGACTAGAGGGAGGGTGAATAGTTTCTAAAAATCTCTAAGCTAAAACCGATTTCTAAAGCTAAAGACAATTCAGTTTTGCACAAATAAAATCTAAATCAACTAATCTTGACTAGGTGCACCAACAATAAGACTATTGATAATTAGCAATCATACAAATACATGCAAGCAATATAATTCTATGAATGTAAATTGCGCAAAGTAAATCACAAGAGAACAAACCACAAAGACACAACGATGTTTTACCGTGGTGTTTGGAGACTTGCCGGTCTCCCCTAATCCATGTTGAGGTAAGCCCAACCACGTTGGACCTGCTCCACAACTTGAGCAAGCACCTCCGAGATAAGTCCAACCACTTAGACCGGCTCCAAAATGAACCAACACCTCGATCCACTCGGGGTTGCTCTTCCTCCACTCCGGAGATGGCGAGCACCAAACCACTCACAACAAGCCGGGCCTTCTCACAAACTTCTTGAGAAGATCACCGGACCACGACACCTCCACGCCGTCTAGGTGTCGGCAAATACCAAGAGTAATAAGCCAAGCCCCTTGCTTAACTCTCACCAAGTGCAACACATGCACAATTGGACGCTCAATCCAATTCTAGTTGCAACACATGCAACTAGAACCTCCCTTTACTCACAAGGCGCAACACATGCACAATTGAGAGGAGAAGCTCACACTAGCTCTAGAGAATGAAATAGGATGCTAAGAGTTGCCCTCCAACCGACCAAGGTGAGTATTTATAGCCCACACACAAAAACTAGCTGTTGGAGGAGAATCTGATGAAAATTGGGGAAACCCGGTCAGACCGCAGGCATAGGACCGGTTAGTCCGGGCTACAGTGCAACAGCTATAAAAATAGCCGTTACATACAATTCCCGGTCAGTCCGCCCTCACAGGGTCCGGTTTGACCGGACCCCTGATCAGTCCGGGCCTTTCAGGTGGAAGAAATCCAAAAACACGCCCTCTGGAAAATCTTGACCGGCCTTATAAGGGCAGTCAATCCGGGCTTTCAACTGCGGTCAGTCCGGCCCTAGATTTCAGTATAGGCGACACTTGGAAAAACGGTCATAACTTTTGACTCCGATGTCGGAATTGAGTGATCTTGGACTCTATGGAAAGCTTATTCAGAGGGCTACACAACCCATCTATTTGATTGATCTCAAACACATTTGATCAAATCAAAAAGCACAACTCCAAAGAGCCAAAACCATGGTATAAGTCCAAGGAAATAGCAACGAGCAATTTTAGACCATACCAAGGGAAAATGTATGAATTCCAACAATTTGCAAAACACATTTATAACCTTTAGTATCATGCCATATGGAGTAGGTACATGGACTTCAACTATTTGCAAAACACATTTGCAAAGTATAGTCACATGCTACAAGGATTATGCATGAGCCTCGGCTATTTGCAAAACACATTCGCAAATATCGGCAACATGCCACAAGGAGTAGTTGCATGGACTTCAACCATTGGTTAAACACATTTACAAACTATAGTCTCATACTACAAAGAGTTAATGCATGAGCTTCAACTATTTGAAAAACACATTCGCAAACAATAGCATCATGCCATGGAGAGCTAGAGCAAGCGGGATTGAGCTATCAACACATGATGAGACTCAAGCTACTAGACAAGACCCCTTTTAATAGTACGGCAAACCTATACTAGCAATCCGGTCTTCCAACCAAACACCAAGACCGGTAAAAGACTAGGAACACATCCTTAGCCCTAGCTAGTCATACCTTTTGCCTTGAGAATCCTCTTGAAGCTTGATGATGCACATCTTTACTTCAAGTCCAGATCATTTTCTTGATATGCATCAACCCATGATACATCCTTCACTTGACCTCCATCAACACATGAAGGATCTTTTCTTGATTTGATGAGCAACTCATGATCATCTTCTCTTCGGGATCTTGATGTGCATCAACACATGATGCACTCTTTCACTTGAACCTTGACTCGATGACTATCAACTCATGATACCATCCAAAGTCTCTAACTTCATGGAACATAACCTATTCATCCAACTCATGGAAAATGTTAGTTCCATAATGTGATTGTCATTAATTACCACAACATACCATTAACTCATAATGGTGGGTCAAGATACTTCAATCTTTTCCTCTTTGGTAATTGATGATAACCGCCTCAATTTGCAGATAATTGAATATAGATCAATATGAGTATATATGAACTACACAAGTTATATATACTCAAGGGATATGTTTCAAAGTAGAGATCCTTAATATGTGTGGATAAAGAGTATGGATCAATACTAATGAAACCTCAAAACATAGAGTGAACTCCCCCTAAGTGTGTGCATACACGAATGTGTAATAAAAACATATGCACATATTCAAGTTAAACTTTTAGTGGAGTTTAACCTATATTTTGGATCCGAAGAATGCAACAAGATATAAGAATATGATGTCGAGTGCATACCTCCATGATTTTCACCTTTTCATCCAAATAAGGCTACACAATAGGTATATCAATAGAAGTGTTAGTCTCACATATAGATTTATCATTAATCACCAAAATACTCTATTAACTCATAATGGCGTGTCTAGATTCTTCACCTCTCTTGAGAAATATGACCAAAACCGCTTCCTAGTGGGCAGAATTGGAGATGGATGCGGCCAAGATGAAAGTTTTGGTCGCCACCGAGAAGATCCTAAATAAAGAGTTTATGAAGTGGATTGAGGCTGCTGGGCAACATTGGCCGTCTGGGGGATATTAGGCAAATTCTCGTCTTCCAGGCGTACCGTGAGTGTGGCCTTCGATTGCCTGCTCACCCTTTCCTCACACTCATATTCGAACACTTGGGGTGGAATTGGTGAACCCCGTTCCCAATTCCATCACAATGTTAGGTGTGTTCGCATACTTGTGTGAGGCCTACCTGGGGATTCTGGCTGACTTGGAGCTATTCCAGTATTTCTACAGGATGACTAGAATGGCGGGAATCACCGGTAGTTGTGGTATGAAGCTCCACGACGGGAAGTCAAAGGAGTACATTTAGATGTTCACCCGATCGCCATGGCCGGGATGGAAGAAGAGGTGGTTCTACTGGGAAACGACCAGTAAAGACAGCCTCTCTTTTGCTAGAAAAGCTGCCGAGAAGATTTCTTCCTGGGATTCAACTCCCAAGGATCTTGATCGGATCACCCCTTACATTCAAGCTATCAAATACTTGAAGAAAAAGGGGCTCACCGGATGGCACATGGTGAAGGATTTCATCACGTGCCGCATTAGCGCTCTGAAGAAAAGAGCTCATCCCGTGTGGAGGTACTTGGGGCCAAAACACCCGACCAGAGATTACGAGAAGGGTAAATAAATATTCAACTTAATTCTTTCTGTTGATTTTGAACTTTGCTATTGAAAGTTTATTTACTCCTGTAGATCTCTCACAAGCGGAAATTGTTGCTCGAGTCAAGCTCGTTTGTGAAAAATCCCCGCTACCCAATGTGGTGGCTCCTCAAATCCTAGCGGTCTTGTCCGCAGAGGATAAGATGGAACGCCTAAAGGTAATCAAAGATTGATTTCATCTCTAGGATCTCGTATTCGTAGAAATTCTTGTGACCATGGGATTGTCGTAGAAAAACTTACGACTAGGTACATGTCGTAGAAAAACTTACAACTAGGTACTAGTCATAGAAGAACTTACGACCAACTAGTAATATTTCTTTTTTTATTCTTGCAGAAAGTAGGTGTGGAAGACCGTCAAGATGACGAAGAAGTGGAATTGATGGTCATTGGCACGGAGATGGAGCAAGTTAAGGTTCCTCCAGCCAAAAAGCGTCGACTTGTCAAGACTGTCGACCGAAAAGGGGCAAGCTCGAGTTCGGCTGCTTCGATACGGCCTTTTGAGAAATTCGTTGCAGATATGGCTGCTGCAGAGAAAGCCAGGGCGATTGAAGCAACTAAAGTTCTCAAACGCAAAGTTCCCAAGGCTAAGGTACCCTTCTACTACGACAACAAGACTTTCGTAGTTTCTGCCTCTTGTGGCTTTGTCAGGTAACTAGAAAAGAAGAACTGAAAGAGCTTTATGTATTTTATGAAGAAAACCGCAGCGCCAGCAGGGCCCATAGTCGAGGGAAGTGTTGCTCTTGGGGTGGTCGAGACATGTCTCGGCCATCCGGAGAGTCAGGAGTCTCAAGGAGCGGCAGTTCTCGCTCAAGACCCACGACTAGACGTGGTCATAGCTAACCCCATCCCTCAACTCGAATTTTGACCAGACATGGTTGAAGAGAAGAAGTCAAAGAAATTTTCTTTAGGGAAGGTTTCTTCTGGATTTAAGATCAAATCCAGGAAACAAAAGTATGTAAAAAGACAAAAGTGTAAGAACAACATTTACCTTTTGCTTTCTACCATTTGACGTGTTTTCCTTTTTGTAATATTAGCCTGACTCCTCCAGCCCTCAAGGATGTTCCTGTCGAGGAACCCACTGCTATTTCTTCGACAGTTGGAGGAATAATAGTGGCGGTGGTCGAAGGGTCGTCCACCGTCCATATAGTGGAAGAAGTCGTTGCTGCCGAAGCGACTACGACCACGGGAGTGGTCGTGGAGGCAAAGGCGAAAATGGCGCATGATGCGGTAGTGGCATCTGGCCAAGGTGGCGGATCGTCCTACCACCACGATGAGAAGGAAGTCATCATAGACGTCCCCCCCGGTCCCCAAGGAGAAGCTGCCATTACCGAATCAGAAGAAGAATACATCAACTTCTTTTCTAAGTTCTTCAGCCCAGCTTCTGTCGTGGGGTCTTCTGCTTTCAGGTCTCGTAATCGAGTTCCCCACCCGAAGGACATTCCTAATAGGGGGAATATTTTCGATGACGAGCGTCTCAAAAAGGTGTGGTGGAACCGAGTTCAAGAGTTTGATGAACTAAAGAACCCTACAAGAGTATTCTCTTTGTTTGCTCGAACGAGCATTAACGTAAGTACCTGCCGCCCAACATTTACATATGTGTCTTTTCTCGCTTCTCGCTATCTCTCTTTATGCAGAAAGCTTTGGAACAAATTGTCACTGTTGCTGAATATAACCGACAACTTGTTTAGCTATGACAGGAGAAAGCGGTACTCTGTGAGTAGGCAGAGAGATGGTAAGTTACTGCTACTCGTAGTCGTTAATGTTTCGACCACTTGCACAGTGCTTATGGGGATTGTTGTAGAAAAACTTACGACTAGGTACTGGTCGTAGAAGAACTTACGACCAGGGAAATGTCGTAGAAATACTTACGACTAGGTACTGGTTGTAGAAGGACTTTCGACGAGGGAATGGTCGTAGAAAACGACCACTTGTTCTATGCTCATGTCAACTCTTCACCTCTTTAGGTTCAAGTGTGACGAAAAGACTTTCGCTGATTCACTCGACTACGAGAAAGTTGAAACAAACAAGCTAAAGGAAGAGAAGGAGACCCTTTTGAAGAAGCTTCAGGAGTCAAAATCAGCAATTCAAAAGTTGTAGGGATGAATAAACGATAAGTTTTGAACTTAAGACCGCTTATGATAATGACATTCTTTTCTTTTTCTAACTCTTATTCCTTTTCAGAAAAAGAGGTCAAAATAGGGAATCTCGAAATCAAGGACAGAGAAAGAACCTTGATTGTTCACAAGATTTCCTGTATCGCCAAAGAAAAAGATTAGGAGGTCAAGTCGTGGGAAGAGTGATAGGCAAAGAGCACTTCTTCCCAGGACGATGAAGTCAAGAAGCTCGACTCTCGACTAGCAAGTAATCAACTCTTTACCTGCGACCAATTTGGTTTTTTAGTCCTTTAAGGGTTATTTTATCTAACTAGTCTTACTCTTTTTAGAGCAACCAGTCAAAATAAAACAATTCAGTGAGGCTTCGACTCGTAATTAGGAGGAGATGAAGTCGATCAAGATCAACCTTCAAGACAACATTTCTCCCTTGAACAATGTTGAGGAGGTCACTCCTCGTGGATACACGTTGATTGCCCACACGAGTACTATTGGAGAACAAGTCAGGACTTTGCAAGAGTTGGTGACCACTATGAGAACCAACCAAGCTGATTCGATAAAAGAGGTGGTCAAAGGCGCAATAAGTTTTGTTCTGCTAAAACTCAAAGCTCATGACCCCAATCTTAATCTGCAGTCAATCGAAGCTGACTTCGACTGCATTGAAGCAGAAGTGGAGCGGTTGATTGAAGATATGCAGTCAGTCAGCAAGAAGGATATGGAGGAGATGCAAATAGGATCTCCCTCGTCATAGTAGTTTGCAGTAGGGAACTTGTAAAGACAAGCTTTTTGAGTATGAATATTTGAATCCACTTTTTCCTGCAAATCAACTTGTCTAGTAGTTAGTAACTCATAAGATAATGAATGGAAAAAGAAATTAAGACTAAGAATTGAAGTCATATTAATAACTTTATCCTAGCCCTTGACTATTTGCTTAGTTTATTTAGATAAACTAAGTAAATAGTGTGAAAAGGGTTTTATTAAAAAAGAGAGAGGTTTGGCTAACTTATAGTTTTCGATCACAATTATCATGCACTGGTCAAAAGAGTAGGAACGAGTCGACACTAGGAAGTTCCTTCTAGTGGGCAGGACCATGTGCAGAAAGGAAAAGCTTCAACTAGGTGATGTTACCCTCTCTGACCAGGTTAATCAAATCAAGAGCGGCAACTTGAGTTAGACAAACGTCTGGAGTACCTTAAAAATTCGTTCGACCTATTCCAGTGCACTTGGTAGGTTTGCTCTGGTAGCAAGAGTTAGAAACAGGATGACGCTAGGAAGTTCCTTCTAGTGGACAGGACCATGTACAGAGAGGAATGACTTCGACTAGGTGTTGTGTCTTTCTTCGACCAGTTGGAACGAACCGAGTTTACCAAAAGTAGTCGAACAAATTACAAAAGTGTACTCTGCTCAGAGTATTTTTTCAAAATGAATGAAGAAATAAACTAAGATGATAAGAGTTGGCTTGAAAATATTTTGACCATGTTTTTTGAACCCAAGCTCTTTATGTTGGCAGCAAAAGTGAGGAACGTGTCGACACTAGGAAGTTCCTTCTAGTAGGCAGGACCATATACAGAGAGGAAAGACTTCGACTAGGTGATGTTACCATTCTTTCGACCAGTGTAAAGAAAGACTGGGTATTGGTCGTAGAAGGACTTACAACAAGGAAATGGTCAAAAAAAATAATCAAAGCGCTACTCAAAGTAATACAATAAAGATAGAAAGAACCTGATACTTTATTATAGGGTTGATTAGTTACACAAAAAAAATTTCGTAACTGGTCGATGTTTCACGAATTGGAGAGAATCCAACCGTCTTCCGTTGCTAGTTGTACCGAACCTGGTCGTGTAACTTCGACCACTGTGTAAGGACCTTCCCACTTGGGGGAGAGTTTATTCCGATTAGACTGGGATTGAATCTTCTTCAATACCAAGTCACCTACAGCAAGGCTACGAGTTTGGATCTTACGATCGTAGTATTTGTGCAGAGCTTGTTGGTAGACTGCTGAACGGATTAATGCTTGATTTCACTTGTCTTCGAGTAAGTTGATGTCATCTGCTCGAAGTTGTGCCTGGGTAGAGTCATTGAAAGTTTCAACCCTTGTCAACCGTATCTTTTAGTTCTGGTGGAAGCATGGCTTTGACACCGAAAACTAGGGAAAATGGTGTTTCACCTGTGGCCCGACTAGTAGTCGTCATGCCGGGACCCAAAATATGAAATTCGACCCTCTCGTATATCGTGACTAGTCCAGATCACGCTTAGTGCACACAGTGGCAACATCGGTGAAATATCATTTCCATATACAAAGATAACTAATAAATAAGCAAATAACGATAAACATCGAGTAAAGACCTTAAGGTCAAAGCTTACAATTAATGCTTGAGAGGCGTGTAGCTCAATGAAGTCTGCAATGAACGTAAGCAGTAATAACTCAGTGAAGCCCATCCATATGCCCACAGCAATCGGGTCAGCGCGACCTAGTTCTCCACGATCCTTGAAGTAGACCTTGTTGACTGACGATTCCTTCACTTATGCTTTATTTAATAAAGCAAGCATGAGTACACACCGTACTCGCAAGTCATACCACAGAATGCAAATTATAGATGCAGGCTTATTCCAAAGGAATGGCTTTTGTGGTTCTTTTGCAGAAATGCAACATTTGCAGTTTGAATACAAATAATAGATTGAAAGCATAAGTAAAACAAATAGACAATAGTAAGTTTTATCATTTGTTTTCACAAAGACACATAGCCTAATCAAGTTATTCACACAGCTGCATAAGTTATCTCACACAGCTGTCCCATCCCAAGTTTTATGAAAATCTACCCCTCATGTGAAATCCCCGAGCATGTCCATGACCACGGACGCGGCTATTCGAATAGATTGTTTAACACTCTGCAGAGTTTGTACACTTTACCCACAAGATGCAATCAACTGGATCAGAGCTGATCACAACAAAACCTTTCGGAAACTTTATCTCAAGCATTGATACTCCCAGTGTGCTTACAAACCGCCAGACAACCCCACACAGGAAGTCAGTCGGATGTGACTACTTGGTAGCATACCTCCACCCATGCAACACAGCCTAACCTACTTCCTGAGTACCAATGTCAAGAATCCATAACTTACTAAGTTAGGCCCGTCCCATACCAGGCATGTGGTTGTACGAGAGGCTCAGTTCAATGGCGCACAAAGTTAAGTTCTTAATTGACCAAGGCAAGACTTCCAATTAAACTACAAATCCCTATGCACACAAGTTATTAAGCCCACGCACATAGCTCCACCAAAATATCACACAAGATCCACCACTTGCCCCAGCCTAAATCCTTTCCCACCTCGTTGGTTAAGTGCAACATATGCCATCAACAGTAATAGCACATAGGGCACACAGTTTTTATCACATAGTTCCATAGTCACTTAGTCATGTTTATATTTGCAACTTACATGAGATGATGACTCGTAGCATGGCTAAGCAATCTAATCGCAACTAACCATCCCACGTTGGTAATACAATAGCACCAACTGAATAAACCAATCTAGGGTGACAAAAGATTATGGCATACAATTAGACAAGGAGGTCATAACAAATTGGATATTAACTAATCCCAAAAGCATTGAAATAAATAATTAAAGTAAATGCAATAATTTAAATCAATATAACTTTTGAAAACTGGGTTCAATATGATCAAAAGTATAACTTTCCTTGCTACAGCAATGACGATCTTATTTAATCTTTAATCTTCTACTTCCTTGATCTTCAGCTCCTTCTTGATCAGGACTTCTCGAAGTATCAATGTCTACTCGCAAACAAGTAAATAAACCAAATAAATAAACAACAGAGAGCAAATAAACTCCAAAAATTAAATTATAATCTCAGATAAATAGATATTGAATTAAGATGAATTTAGGAATTTGAATGGACTCAATCGGAGTACGGATGCAAAAGATATGATTCTCGGAAGAATCACATGAAATGATTGAATCAGAAATTCAGATTTAGATAATTGTTTCTCTGAAGGAAAAACAATTAATTGAGTCATGCTGAAATCATCAACGATTTTCAGCGGAAAGATAAAGGAAATCGATTATGACAAGTAGGGCCCACTAGTCATAGGGTTGGGTGTATGGTGGACTCGGTTCAAGGAGGTTTGGCTCGGATGGCTTTTGGGGTGTACCACATGGCTACCATATGGTTGATGACTGGATCGCCACCTCATAAAAGTGATGACATGGCTGACTTGGTGTGGTGAGATGGCGCAAAAGAAGAAAGACAGGGAAGGAAGCCAAGGGAGAAAGAACTGGCCGGCGGCAAGCTTCACGGCTCAAGGCGACGACGGTGCTTGGATGGCATCCGAAGTAGATAGAGAGGAGTACCATGACAGTGATAGCATAAGGATCACAAGCCAACACTCTGAACAGCTAGAAGATGACCCAGCGGCGACAACAATGGCGGTGGAGTGTTCACGGGTGATGGCGACGAAGGCAATTGGTGACCAAGAACAAAAGATAAAGGAGGGGATCAGATGAGAGGCACCAGAGACACACAATGACGTGCAAGGACGGGCAACAAGCTCACCGGACAAGCAGGTTGACAAAGGAGCGGCGGCGGCCGGATTTGAGAGGTCGGTGCGACGACGACTCGGTGCTCTTCGGGGACAGATGATGAACGCACGGCGAAGAACTTGCTGACGCGAACCCGCAGGCGAAGATGGCACGGGTGGAGATGCACTGACGACGGCGAAATCCGACGATGAAGGATGGCGGCGGCGCTCGGTTCTTCCAGCAAAATCCGACAAAACGAGACGAGATTGGAACCGGGCTTTTAGGGTTTTGGTGGAGGAGATCAACGCGAAACTTTTGACGCGATTGGCTCGGTTAAATAGCACCGGACTGAGGGGTTTGCAAGAGGCACGGCGCTACTGCTCATGTTCGAGTTGTAGACCGTCTCGGGGAGAAGAAGGACTCGACAGAGACTCAACAACGAAACCAAAGGTGAGCAGTAGAAAGGGCCATTCGGCAGAGGAACAAAGAAAGGCGGAAAGAAGATTGGCTGGTGCACGGCTCGGCCAGAAAAATGGAAAGTGGCGCTTAGGTCGTGGGCTTCTTTACCGCACGAGAGGAAGCAAAAGGTCTTGTTTGGACGACCTCAAGAAGAGCAAGAAACGAATTTGGGCTCGGGTTGATCACGTATAAAGCGAAAGCGGCAAAGGGCCAGCGGCTCGGTTGAGAAGGAGACGGATCGAGCAGCCTGGTTCGGGAGGAAAGCAAAGAATAGAGGAAACAAGTAATGGAGCAGGCTTAGAGAAAGAAACACAAGGAAGTAACTCACGTATGCATGCATGATACAGGCAGAACAGTAACAACATGCATGGCCGGTTATGGCGCATGGGATGGCCGGCAGCCGGAGGTGACGCAACGGCGGCGAAGGGGTAAAACGAAAAGGAAATGATGAGCCAGACGCGATGGCGCGATCGGATTTTAGAAAAACTCACCGAGGAAGCGAGCAACGCGACGAACGCGGTTCGGCTTTACGGCTTGACATGGCTTCGGTGATCTTCGGGCGAAGTGGATGGAACCATGACGTAGAGGACGACGATGCGAAGCCAACGCCACAGACGGTTCGGCCGTCGGACGTCGGATGAAGGCGCAGTTCGCCGGAGAAGAACTTCGGTTGAAGCTCGGTTTTCTACAGATTGCGATGAAACGAGGATGATTCGGAGGAAACCAATTTAGGGGATTGGAAGAGGAGATCAAGACGGACGTGTGAGCACAAACAGTTCGCTTTTATACGCACCGAGGAGAAAGATATGTAATTTAGAAATTTAAGTTGGAAACGGATACGACGGGACTCCTGGGAACGGCTCGGCTGGAACTTGTTCGGTTGGAGATACGGGCGTGAACAGTAATCCGTGATTTACTGTAGCAGATGGGCAGGAGAGAGAAACAGCAGATTTTTGGAATTAAAGAAAATCCCAAAAATCGAGGAGGCCAAATAAATATCAAACAAATCCAGAAAAATCTTAGAAAATACCAGAAAATTTCTTGGAACACAAGAAAACCAAATAACACAGGTTTTTATTTAATTGATGTTTAGATTAGTCAAATTAAATATTTTTAATTTAGGAAATTCCCAATTAAGCTTTATTAATTCAAATAAAATTGGTGAAATTTTCCAGGGACCTAAACTACTTAAAAGATTTTTGAAAAGCCAAAATTTGAGACGTTCCAAACCTCCCCCCCTTAAACGAACTGTCCATAATACTGAGGGTAATTCTTGTACTCAAGCCCCCGAGCGCTTACAAGCTGGTCGAAAACTCGAGTTTTGATTCTCTGCATTATTTGACTATTCGCTCTTTCGACTACCCCATTGCTTTGTGGGTGGGCAACAGAAGCGTAACATAATTTGGTACCCAACTCGTCGCAAAATTCTTGAAATTTTGCGCTCTAAAATTGGTTACCATTATCAGTGATTATTCGACTTGGGACTCCAAACTGAGTAATCACGCTTCTCATCATGAACATTTTTGCTGCTTCCGATGTTATCCCAGTCACAGGTTCAGCTTCAATCCACTTTGTGAATGTATCAATAGCTAGAAAAAGGAATTCGAAGCCACATAGAGCTTTTGGGAATGGTCCTAGGATATCAAGACCCCAGGTCGCAAAAGCCAAATGCAACAGCCCAAATTTTCAAATTTTAATTGAATTTAAAACTTTATTGATTTTGTGGTTTTTCTGAAATTTGAAAAGCTTTTCCTTAATTAATTTAAAGCCAAAATACATTTATGTGCAAAAACTATTACCAATTTTAAGTTGAAATTATTTTATTTAAGTCAAAATTAACTCTAGGAATTTCTGTGAATTTTTCCAGAATTTTTTGGATTTTATTTGCTATTTTCTAAAGTCTTTTCAAATTAATCAGATTATTTTAATGAACAAATCAATTAAAAATCATTCCCTTCCTTTTGGGCCAAATCTGTGCTATTTGGCCCAACTCCCTTTCCATTTCAGCCCGAGCCGGCCCGCACCGCACGCCCCCTCTATCTCACCCCAGTCCCACTTGCCAGCCTCTCACTCCACCCGAGCGCCCGCGCGTTAAAACCCTCCAAATCCTTCAACCGTTGGATCAAGAACCAACGGCCAGATTTCGTGTGACTTCCGGACGGTCCGAACGGCCCAACGCACGTGAGCCGTCCGATCTAAAATGGACGGCCATGATTCGTTGTAACCTTCGGACAGTCCGAACGACCCATTCTTTGTGGACCGTTCGGTCTAGAACGAACGTCCAAGGCTCGCCTGTTTCTTTCTTCTCTTCTTTTCTTTTCTCTCACTACCATGTGGGCCCATGCCTTCTTCCTCGTCGCCTTCTTCTCCACGCGGACAAGCGCCGCCGCCATTGTTGCTGAGCACGCAAGCTCTCTAACGGCCATTCCCCGACCTCTCCGACCTTCGCGCATGCATGCGCATGACCCACGCCCACCTCCGCCACGACCCCCACCCTCTTCCCCCTTTCTCCGCGATGGTTCAACCATGATGCCACAACCACCGCCACGATCTCCACGCTCTCCTCGCCGCCCCGGTGCCCCTCGGCTCCTATAAAAGGAGGCCCCGGGTGCGCATTCCTACCTACAACCCAACGCCGCCACCCATTGCCACCCTCCTCTTCTCTAGCGCCCCAATTTGGAGCTTCTTCGACGCTGGCCAAGTAAGCTCGGATCTTCGATTGTGCCGCCACCGGAGTCGCTCCGCCCCTGTCGTCCACACCGTCGTCATCATCGCGTCATCGCGAAGCCGGTGCGCCCACTCGCTTCACCGAAGGACCCTAGGAGCACCTACTTCACCGTTGACCTGCACCGCGCCGCCGCTTTCACCTCGCCGCCGGCCGCCTCCATCCTCCTCTTGTCACTTGGGTGAGCGCATCACCATCCCCTCACCTTCCTCTCTCTATTGCGTACCTCGCCGGCCGCCGCCGTGCAGCACAACGCCAGTGACCATTGGTCTCGACGCCGGCGATGCCTTTTGCCAACGTGGCACTGCCACGTGCACACCACGTCACCGCCATCTCATCAATGCTGCCCATGTGGCGATGACGTGTCCGAAGTGGACATGGTCCATGAGGACCGACCCACTTACAAGGGGGGCTGTAGGACCGGAAATGCGACTAGAGGGGGGGTGAATAGACGCTTTCTCTATTTTTCACCTCGATCGAACTCAACACTACTTTCACTCCAATAGCTATAAAAGCTATGAAGATCAGATATCTGAGCACGGCGGATGACTGTGTTGAATCCGATCACACCTCAAGCATAAAGACAACAACATCTTACAATCGTGCTGGCACAAGATATTAACCAAACAAGCTATTAACTAAACCAAAAACTCAAGCTGCTGCTAGCAATTCACTTTAAGTCAAGGTCCAGTCAAGAATGCCATGGATGAGTATTTTATTCTCACATGTATGAATAAAACAATCATCCACTACGGACCAAAGCTCAACTTCAACAAAAGCACTTTTCAATTAATGCCAACAGCAAAAGCAATTGAGAAATGTTTGCTAGCTTTTACCAGAACCGATCAAGCTGATAAGCTGTAAGGAATATTCAATTCTGAAACATCAAAATGCACAGCTCTTAAGATCAAATAGTGAATCACCAGATTCAATCAGCTCAAAGGAATAAAAAAAACATTTACTCATTATATCAGCCGCCCAGGGACTAAAGATTCAACCGACGCACCGGCCTACAGGCTCTGCATTTTCTCCAGCCGGAACAAAGAGCAGCCAAGAATAAACTAATCCAAGTTGCAGCCACTATTATCAAAGCTACAGATCAGATCAAGCATTAAACTAAGACTAGCTAAGGTACTGCTGCCGCCGGCCCTGTTTTCTTCAAAGCCAAGCGCACAGCCACGAGATCGCATCAGATAGCAGCCATAAATCCACACAGCACCAAGCAGCCAACATAAAAAAAAGAACTTGCAACAGGGAACAACAAGATCATGTCTATTTCACCCGAGAGACAGGCCATAGCCAGGTGCTCCAGTGCGCCAAGAAGGAAACCGGCTGCCACTGTAGGACCACTTTTCGAGCGCTAGATTTTTCTCCGGGAGCTGCACAGCCGCACCCCCTACAGGCTCGCACAGGTGAATCCCATTTTCTTGGACGCGGGCGCCGCCACGCTCGGTGATTACTGGAATAAGCTGCCTCCAGCTCTACTTTTCAGGACAGCCAACAGGGACGGCAAAACAAATACTTGAGACATGGGCGATGTAAGCGCAAGCCGCCACAAAGCGATTTCATCAACTCTGAGCAATCAAAGCAAACACGCCGAGATCTGATTTTTGCGGGACTAGCAGCAGGCGCAAATTTGCAGGGCACCAATGAGCAGCCAAAAAACTAAACAGTAAATCTCCAGATCCATCGTCAGATAACAAATAAACTAAGCATAAAGAAAAACTGCAAGCTGCCGGCAAGATCTAAGAACTCATAACAGCAACGCGCAAGGAAAAAGTCGGCAACACTATATAGCGCCGCCAGATCGGAATCGGCCGACAAGCAATTGAAATTTCTGCAGGGCAGGCAAACACCGAAACCAAACAGCAAAAAGCAAAATAGCAATCAATGGGACAAGATAAACAGCAGCTGACGCCAGGAAAAATCACTCAAGTGAACGCTGCCAAGCTCTTGATTTTCTGGTGCTCTCCACTCTTTCTCACGGGCAGGCACAGGGCGCCGCCAGGGTCTCAAAAACGCCCCGGCTCCAGATTTTTCATTTTAGTCTACAGGAGACCACCACACAAAGACTCTCCTTTTTCTTTTAGCAGCCCCCAATCTCCAATGGCAGCAAGAACAAGCTGCCAACTCTCTTTTTCTCAGTGGCTACCCTAATCTCCAGTAGCGGCAGCAACCCTAGAAAATCCATCACTATTCCTTTTATAGGGCAGCCCTAACCCTAAAAATCAAATGGGCTTCCGTTAAGGCCCAACATCAACGGAACACACACGCACGCATCTCAAAGCGCCGTCTTCATCGTCGATTGATCTAAACCGCTTCACCATGCGCCGACCCACGCCGCGGCTTAGTCAAAAGGTCACCAAGATGGTATTTGGTAAAATTACCAAAATACCCCTTCTCGATCCTTTCCAAAAGACCGAGTCCAATCCTCTTGAAGCAATCGCCTGCTTCGCCACGTGTAGGTTGATCAACGGCTCCATGTCATCAAGTCTCTCCCGTCCGGATCCCACCGGCACCATTGAGCACTTGCAACGACTCCCGCGCCGCTTGATCCAACCAGTCGCACCGAACCGCCCATTCGGTCATCCTCGTCCATTCTGCGCCATGCTTGAGTCACTTGACCTCACCCGGCATCCATGATCGTTCTGGACCTCAGCTCTCCAAGCTTAGTCCCGATCCTCCTCGCTGTTGACCGTCATTGACCTGCAAGCCACCTGCAAAGCAATAGACAAGCAAACATTTAAACCGGAACAAGTTCTTCACAACTTGACCCACGTTAGCCAAAACATGCAATATGCAACACATATGCATTAACAAATATGGATATGACCTATCCCAAAATCAAATCACCACTTATATCAACATTCAACACAAAAGCCGGTCAGACCGCCGCTGACCTGACAAAACTGAAACTTTGTCGAAAACACATAAAACTTCAAACCAAAAGCCACATTGCCAATTGTTTCATCATCCTAAGATCATGAGCATATCCTCATGATATCCACAATCTCCCCCTTGATGAACACATTGGCAATCTCTCAGAAAATGTAAGTTTGTGGTTTGAAAAGTAAAGTACCCGTAGTTTTTGCACAAAGGCACAACTTGGTCCAAATGCAAGAAAAAGCAATGGAAAAGACCAAAGCTGGCTTCAGAATAGCATAAACAAGTGAGATACAGCAAAAGAAGGCACAAAAGCTTCCAATTCCAGAGAATCGACAAAAATCTCACTTCAGGTCCATATGAAAGAACAATTGTTCTATTTGACCTTAGATCATCGTGAGTTTTCAAGAATTGCAATTCAAATTCAGAAAAGGCAATAAGACCCAAAAAAATGCAATATGAATGCTCCCCCTCACTATGATCATCATTTTAAATTTCTCCATTTCTCCCCCTTACAAAACTTCTCTCCCATAACCAAAAAGCTCTTTATTAACATTACATTTTCGCTATATCTTCTCCCCCTTTGACAATGGATTCATCAAGGAATCATCTCTTCCTCTCATCCAGAGATGAAAAATGCACAAGCAAGGAAGAAGCAAAAGAAAGAGCATGCATGAAATGCAATAGGTTGGCTTCATTTTTGTTTTGATTTTTCAATTTTTAGGTAAAAGAAGCTTTGGAGATTACTCAATTGAACAGGCTAGCATTTCTACCATTACTCAAGATACAACAAGCCTGACAAAGCTAGCAAGATCATGTTAAGACATATATAGCAAAGCTAGGCTAATGAGCTCAATATATCACAAGCTGTTGGATTAAATTAAGCAATGCATCAAAATTAGCAAGTTCAACAACAGTTATCCTAAAGTGATAATGGCCATATTAGAATGTCATTGTGAGATCCAGAAGCTAGCAAAGACCATCTTAGAGACAAAAAGTCCTGAATTGAATCATTTAGCTCAATTTTTGTCAAAAGCCCAAATTTTAACTATTTTTCATTTGCAATGAATATTCAAGTTGATAAAAGGTCTATCCTAGTAAAGAAGATCCTGGACTAGGAGCCATCCACAATCTCTTACTAAGCTTCAACCACATTTGACAATTGCATTTTTAGCCATGTGCTAGATCTCAAGCCTCACTACGACCATCCCAAGCAACAAAAGCTTAAAAGAGTGGTTTAGGTCATCCAAAACTCCCCCTGAGTTCATGCCTAGTACAATGGCAAGCCGTCTCATGAGAAAGAATTGGTGAGATCAGTTTTTTCGCACAAAAGAGATCATTTTTTATTTTGCACAAGGGCTGTTTTAGATTCTTTAATGAACTGAAGGCTCAAAGATGTTCAATTCTAGATTTCAGAGCTAACAAAGCAATTTTGACAGGGCCAATGTCACAAAAGGATCACTAATTGTGCAACTAGCTAAAAGATCCACAAATTGCAGCTTTCAATTCAAGTTGATTAACAATTCTAGCTCATATAGCAAAGACATTGCTGCACATGTGAAAGCATGATAATTCTAGCAAGTCAAAGAGCTAGATACAATCTTGAGCAAGAATTGAAATACTAAAGCTCAATAAGGTAATAAGCAAAGCTTCATCAATTTAAAAGACAGAAGCAGTAAAGCTTATATTACAAGTATCTTTTTGTGATTTTTATATGTATGCAATATGATACAATGAGATGCACAAAAGATGTAAAAGCCTAAAAGGTTCACAAAAGAACTAAGAAAGTTCCGAAAAGAACCAACTTCCCCTCAAACCAACCCATAGGGATAAATTATCCCTTACTCGCATCTCAAGGTGGCAAACCTTGTTAGGTCAAAAAGCTTTGAGGGGAAATCTACAATTTGCCTTGGACTCCACAAAAACTAGCACAAAAACTTCAAACACCACAAGATCTCTAGGGACAGCAACTCGAAAAGCTAGGGAGCGAAACACCAACACTAAAAAGCTTACAGGCAACTCAAAAACCTGCTAACACTAGTGATTGGGAGACAAGCTCGACCTAGGCTGTGAGAAGAATGCATCCTAGCAAATCATGGGATAAGAAGAGTGCCTAGAAAAGACACGTGCTAAAACAGAGCCTCCTATCTACCCTGAACCCAACAAACCCAAATGCTATGCAAGGTAGACTAGGGATACCATACACAAATGTAGGGTATAGAAGCTCGAACCTGAGTCACACTGCTTGGCAGTGAGATGTGGTCATGATGGATGAAGATCCAATCCTTGAAGCTTCAGAAGGTAGTTGCGCTCACCCATCATCCTCATCTCAAATTCCTTCGTCTCCAAGAAGTGATAGTCATCATTGAAGGCACAAATGAAGAAGAACCAACAGTTTGAAATCATGAATCACATGTTCTTCTTCTCAACTGAAAGAACTACACAAAAGAGACAAAGAAAGTCTATGCCTTGGTACTGGGTTAGTGAAACAATATCTAGGAAACAGTACCAAGACACATGACTAGCCAGGATAGCAGCAAATGATCCAAAACTCATAAAAGTATATAATCAACAGTTCAGGATATGAGCATGAATATAGACAAATCAATTGCAACACATGCTATCCAAGACATGACAAAGCTCAAACTATCCTTAATCAACAATAAGGCATAGGAGCAAGCAAACAAGCATATAGCAAATCACACACCATATATACAGTCATAGATAAAACATGCTAGTGAAAGCTATGGCAAGACTCATGCATCCACAATTAACAGTAAGGCACAAAAACCATGTAAGCATAAAGCATTTTAAGAGCAAATCATGAATGATGAATGCTAACATGGATATCAAGTGAACATGTGGATACATAAGACAAAAATCAACAAGAGCAATATGATAAATGTATGAAATCAATACAAACTCTTGAAGACAAAATCAAGCTCATACACCCATGGAAATTAAGAACAACAATATGATACATGGATATATAAGCAGGGTAAAAGCATGATGAAAAATATCACAAGAGTAACACATGCCAATAAGGTACAAGTGAGCACAAAGAAAGCACAACATGCCAAGTATGAATAATTATGAAGATAAGGGCATGAAGGTATATGATTGCTCACAAAACAGGTGTAGATGCCGATCATTAAAGCACATGCCTCTTGGAGGCCATCGTTGAGGTGGAGAACCATCAAGTGTCCCGATCATGTGATGAAACAGAAGATCGAAATCTTTAAGTCCATGTTCTCCAACCCGCGTTCTCGGTACCTACACATGAGAAAGGCAAGGTGTCCAAGTCTTGGGTCCCGAAGGGTTAGAGAGCGAATACTTGGGAACCCAAACCTTGGACACACCACCACCAGAGGCAGTCGAACCATTATGTGAGTTAGCATGATGCAAATGATGGTCCATGCAAGAAGATCCAATCTCATCCTTGGAGGCACGCCGCGAGTGGACAGCTCGATGAGGAAAACGAGGTCCATCTCTAGAAAAGCGGTAATGGCCTTGCTTGAAAGCACCATGATGAGAACCAACAGAAGCATCAAAGAAACTCACACAACCTCGCCGTGGGTGAGTACCTCGATGAACAAAACGAGGTCCACCTCTTGGACAACGGCGAAAATCCTGCCTCGGGGCAGCTCGTGGACCAAAACCAAAACTATGCAAACCATGTCCACGGTGTTGTCCGACACCACTAGAAAAGGTGTCAAAGAAACCATCAACAAATCGAGTCTTCGTGCTTGGCTCTTTAGTGTGCATGTCATGAGAAAGACTATGCCCACCAAGAGACTTAGAAGCATGAGCTCGACGCAAATGTTTTGCACACCGAAAACAGAAATCTACATGATGTCCATTCTTCCCACAAAATGAGCAGTGGTGTAAATGTCTACTAGTAGACACGGTCCGAGAGGACAAAGCACCATTATGGCTCAAAGAAGAAATCCTGGAAGAACTAGCATCATGACTCATCCTCGTATAAACACTAGACCCACACATGCCATGAGAAAGGCTATGTGTGTTCCTAGAGGTACGACGACGCACTCGACGCTCATGTTTCAAACGGCGAAAGCAAAACCCAAGAGTGTGTCCATTCTTCTTACAAAATGTGCAATGATACTTCTCTTTTGAAGATTTAGTACCATTTGAGAAAGAAGCACATTTATCTTTTGAAATCCGTTGGACAACACAAGAAGAATCCGAAAGAGTCGAACTCACCAAAGAAGAGCTATCCAAAGCGATGCCACAAAAACCAACATCAAGTGACTCACGTTTAGCACAAAAAGACTCCAACTCCGAATGCAAAGATGCAAGAGAAATCTTAAAAACATCAATCTCGGAGTGAAGGCAAATACAAGAGTCACATGACTTGGTGCTCATATCATCGCGCAAAGACTCAACCTCGCTCTTCAATGAAATGCAAGATGTGCAAGAAATTAATGATGCATTTGAATTAAGCTTGCAGTTCAAAGCATCAATTTCAGTTTCTAAACAAGCACAATTCTTGCAAGAGACTAAACCATCCTTAAGCAATTTTTCATATTCAAAGCACATGCTACAAGGCCTAGCTTCAATTTCAATAATCTCAGTCCTAGCATTTTCTAATTGCTCAAGATGCATGGAAATAGTCAATTTAAGCTTCTCAATTTTAACAAGCATGACTACACAAGAATCACAATTATTTCTAGCCATAGATCTAAGATTGCCTATTTCTAACTTAGCATTGTCAAGTTCATGATGTAAGGCAACACAAGAATCACATGGCATAGAAGCATTTGATCTCAATAATTCATTTTCAGCTTTTAGGCATGCAAGAGAGTTATTCAGGTTCTCCATGTCTTCAAGCAATGAATCATAAGTATTCATGGAGATTTTCAATTCAGAGAGCTCATGAGACAAATCATTCTTTTCTCTTTTTAGCAATTTCATTGTCTTCCTAAGAGCATGTAATTTGTATTCATATGAAATCAAGCCATCAATGAGTTTTTCTTTGCTCACCTTGCTTAGCTTGAGTAGGGGATCGTCCTCATAAGAGTCATCATCATTATCAAAAGGCTCATCATCAAAATCCTCTCCATTATGTTCATCCTCAAAAGCTGCTGTGCATATGTCACTGGGCTTCTTCTCCTCGGGCTCTAAAAGTGACTCATCCCTGAAACTAGGACAATCAAAACAAAAGGATTCGCCACAAATATCACAGGAGAAATCCTCCTCCATCGCCATTAGACTTATCATACATTCAAATATTTTGTTACGGCCAATACCATTGGTAAAAGAACCACGACAAGATGCAAGGAACTGCTGACAAGTCCTCATATCTGTCGCCATGCTCAAAGATCGGTTAAGATCACAAAAGAGCAAACTTGGCTCTGATACCAATTGTAGGACCGGAAAGGCGACTAGAGGGGGGTGAATAGACGCTTTCTCTATTTTTCACCTCGATCGAACTCAACACTACTTTCACTCCAATAGCTATAAAAGCTATGAAGATCTGTATACAGGCACAGCGGATGACCTGTGTTGAATCCGATCACACCCCGAAGCATAAAGACAACAACATCTTACAATCGTGCTGGCACAAGATATTAACCAAACAAGCTATTAACTAAACCAAAAACTCAAGCTGCTGCTAGCAATTCACTTTAAGTCAAGGTCCAGTCAAGAATGCCATGGATGAGTATTTTATTCTCACATGTATGAATAAAACAATCATCCACTACGGACCAAAGCTCAACTTCAACAAAAGCACTTTTCAATTAATGCCAACAGCAAAAGCAATTGAGAAATGTTTGCTAGCTTTTTCCAGAACCGATCAAGCTGATAAGCTGTAAGGAATATTCAATTCTGAAACATCAAAACGCACAGCTCTTAAGATCAAACAGTGAATCGCCAGATTCAATCAGCTCAAAGGAATAAAAAAAACATTTACTCATTATATCACCACCAGGACTAAAGATTCAACCGACGACCGCCTCTGAGGCTCTCAGATTTTCTCCGGTAGGAACAAAGAGCGACCAAGAATAAACTAATCCAAGTTGCACCACTATTATCAAAGCTACGATCGATCAAGCATTAAACTAAGACTAGCTAAAATCTACGCCGCCGCCCTGCTTTTCTTCAAAGCCAAGCGCCTGACCCTAGATCGCATCGGATAGCGACCATAAATCCACACAAAGACCAAGCGACCAACATAAAAAAAGAACTTGCAACAGGAACAACAAGATCATGTCTATTTCACCCGAGAGACAAGGCCATAGCAGTGCTCCAAAGGCGCCAAGAAGGAAACCGCCGCCATCAGAGGGACCACTTTTCGAGCGCTAGATTTTTCTCCGGAGTCGCATACCGCACTTCTACTGAGCTCGCCGGTGAATCCCATTTTCTTGGACGCGGGCGCCGCCACGCTCGGTGATTACTGGAATAAGCTGCCTCCAGCTCTACTTTTCAGGACAGCCAACAGGGACGGCAAAACAAATACTTGAGACACTGGGCCGATGCAACTGCAAGCCGCCACAGCGCGATTTCATCGAACTTACAGTAATCAAAGCGGCACGCCGAGATCTGATTTTTGCGGGACTAGCAAAGAAAGAAATTTGCGAGGCACCAATGAGCGACCAAAAACTAAACAAGAATCTCCAGATCCATCGTCAGATAACAAATAAACTAAGCATAAAGAAAAACTACAAGCTGCCGGCAAGATCTAACAACTCATAACAGCAACGCGCAAGGAAAAAGTCGGCAACACTATATAGCGCCGCCAGATCGGAATCGGCCGACATGCAATTGAAATTTCTGCAGGGCAGGCAAACACCGAAACCAAACAGCAAAAAGCAAAATAGCAATCAATGGGACAAGATAAACAAAGAATGACGCCAGAAAAATCACTCAAGTGAAGCCGCCAAGCTCTTGATTTTTGGTGCTCTCCACTCTTTCTCACGGCAGTACTGTATGCCGCCAGGTCTCAAAACGCCCGGCTCCAGATTTTTCATTTTAGTCTACAGGAGGCCACCACACAAAGACTCTCCTTTTTCTTTTAGCAGCCCCCAATCTCCAATGGCAGCAAGAACAAGCTGCCAACTCTCTTTTTCTCAGTGGCTACCCTAATCTCCAGTAGCGGCAGCAACCCTAGAAAATCCATCACTATTCCTTTTATAGGGCAGCCCTAACCCTAAAAATCAAATGGGCTTCCGTTAAGGCCCAACATCAACGGAACACACACGCACGCATCTCAAAGCGCCGTCTTCATCGTCGATTGATCTAAACCGCTTCACCATGTGCCGACTCACGCCATGCTTAGTCAAAAGGTCACCAAGATGGTATTTGGTAAAATTACCAAAATACCCCTTCTCGATCCTTTCCAAAAGACCGAGTCCAATCCTCTTGAAGCAATCGCCTGCTTCGCCACGTGTAGGTTGATCAACGGCTCCATGTCGTCAAGTCTCTCCCGTTCGGATCCCACCGGCACGACTGAGCACTTGCAACGACTCCCGCGCCGCTTGATCCAACCAATCGACCAACCGCCTGTTCGGTCATCCTCGTCCATTCGCTATGCTTGAGTCACTTGACCTCACCCGCATCCATGATCGTTCGGACCTCAGCTCTCCAAGTTTAGTCCCGATCCTCCTCGCCGTTGACCGTCATTGACCTGCAAGCCACCTGCACAGCAATAGACAAGCAAACATGAAACCGGGAACAAGTTCTTCACAACTTGACCCACGTTAGCCAAAACATGCAATATGCAACACATATGCATTAACAAATATGGATATGACCTATCCCAAAATCAAATCACCACTTATATCAACATTCAGCACAAAAGTCGGTCAGACCGCCGCTGACCTGACAAAACTGAAACTTTGTCGAAAACACATGAAACTTCAAACCAAAAGCCACATTGCCAATTGTTTCATCATGCTAAGATCATGAGCATATCCTCATGATATCCACAGGGTCCCACGTGTCAGGATTTCATATCAATTCTTTTAATTCTGAAATCCTGAGGGCTGACGTCATCCTTGTGTAGTAATCAGATTTTCCTTTAGAAAAATAATTCGGGAAAATCATTTAAATTCATATTTAGGGTTAAAACTTCCAAAACCCATATCTTTTGCATCCAAACTCCAATTTGGGTGAGTCAAATTTCTAAATTTGTATAAAATCAATATCTAGCTAAATAAACTAAAATTATTTGATTTGGATTTAGTTTGGATTGTCTTTTTGAATTTATTTGAATTTCAATTGAATTTGTCGTATTTTCGCGTATAGACTTCGACGACTCCGGAGAGTTCGATCCTTCAGAGGACTTAGAATATGATTTTAGATATAGTATAAAAATGGCATTGGAAATTAATATGAGTATTTAAACTAAAAATGCTGCTTTATGCAAAATAAACCCTGCCAGCCTCATTTGTTTACTTTATGCATGCATCATAATTCAATATTGGGTGTAACTTGTGAGCACGGAAGTTGTGCTCACTCTTGCTGAATAATTTTTATCCAGGAGAAGACTTCTATCAGGACGGTGAGGACACCGATGCTTAGGCTACGCCCCCAGACAATTGCCTGTGGCGGATCGTGTGGCCTACTACTACTTTTGCTTCTGTTGTGTTATTTATTTATTTTTCCTCAGGCCCTATTTGTATTAAACTCTGAATTATTATTAATAGAATGCATGATATGTTTGTGATATCATTTTTGTGTGACTGTGTACACTAGAAATCCTGGACTAGTGTATGAACACAGAGGATTCAGGATCCTTCGTTTCCGGGTTCGACAAAAGTGGTATCAGAGCCATATTAACTGTAGGTCATGGCCTTAGAACTACCTTAAGGACTTATTTTCAAAAACTAAAACTATTTTGAGTCTGTCCAGAGTCCTTTCTCGGCCTTTCTCTTTAAAATGGTTACTAACTCATCTCTCTTTCAAAAATTGTAGATGGCCGAAGTACCCGATGCTACTTCCCACGGAGTTTTTGTTGGACACTGGGCCGCGATTCTTTGGGATATGATGCAGCATCTGGATTACAAAAAGAGGCCATCATACCAAGGCTACAAGTACAAGGTGGGAGGACGACATCTTTGGAGAGTAGAGGTGCTACTCTACTCCAACCTTGCGCCAGACACAAGATTCCACATTTTTGACACTCCAATCAGGCGCAACACCTTCGCCGACGACATCCAGGATGCGGCGAGAGAGGCAGTTCGTCGTCTTCACTACACCTATGACCGTCACTTCCATAGCACTGGGTTCCACTACCACCCGATGCATATCCCGACCAGACTCGACAGTACCTTCCGCTCGGCTAGAGATGAGGACTCTCCTGAGCTGACGCACCAGGTGGACTTGGCAAAGGCATTGGACTATGCCTACGGGAACACTCTAGAGGACCCGCGTACCGCCCAGGATAGCCTAGAGGCTGCAGAAGAAAGGCTAAAGCTCGTAGTTGAGGAGCTGGCTCGCTACAAGGCTGGCGAGGCTAGCTCCAGTGAGCCGGACTACACCCCTAGTACCCCCATAGTTGTTTTTCCTTAGTCCGTTCATTAGCTACGAATTATGAGCTACTAATCCCCTTTGTGGTAGCCATAATCATTGAATAAAATAAATTAATAAAAGAACTACTTTGAAAAAATTGTTCTTTATCTTGTGTTTGTGTGTTCTTGGGCTATTTAGATTTATCCCCCTTAGTGCTATCTTCCTTTTCTCTCCTCTAAATCTTTGGAAGATCCAGCAGATGGTGACATAGGCAGTGGCAGCGTCAGAGGCCAAGGCAATGAAAATGCTGATTATCAGGAGAATCCCACTCAGCAACCACCACGGCCTCCAGCTGAAGGACCTGATTGGTGCTAGATGATGGCCAATCAGACGCACTTGATCGACTTGCTGGCCCAATCACTCAACAGTGTTCAGAGTGTGCAAGCAGCGACTCATGCTCCCCCTCCACCTCCACCTCCACAGAGAGTGACAATGTTAGAGTTTATGCGCTTGCATCCCCCGACTTTCTCCAACAGCACAGAACCCATGGATGCTGACGACTGGCTCCATGCCATTGGGAAGAAATTGGACATAGCTCAGCGTACTGAACGTGAGAGGGTCCTATTTGCCTCTCACCAGCTGAATGGTCTCGCGTCTGAGTGGTGGGACAACTTCACGCATTCTCATGCAGATGCTCAGAGTATCTCCTGGAATGAGTTTGTGCAAGCTTTTCGTCGTGCATATATCCTCGTGGGGATAATGACTTTGAAGAAAAGGGAGTTCCGCTCGCTTCGCCAAGGCAACCGCTCGGTGAACAAGTATCTAAATAAGTTCAACCAGCTTACTCGCTACGCCCCAGAAGACGTAGCCAAGGATGAAGATAGGCAGGAGCGATTCCTAGAAGGGCTGAACGATGAACTCTCAGTTCGTCTGATATCCCAGGACTTCACTGACTTTCAACAGTTAGTGAACAAAGTTATCCGCCAGAGGGCAAACACCAGGAGATGGAGAACCGCAAGTAGAGGATGGCCGCTCATAAGTTCAACACTGGAGGATTACCAAAGCCCCGCTTTGCTCAACCTCAGCCACCTCAGCGTGGAAGATTCCAGTCTTCTACACCTAGAGCTCCAAAGACCAAAGACCTGGCGCTAACACCTTCGGCTCAAGAATAATTCATTCGAAACCGGCCAGCAGAAGAACCCGACTTCCTCAGTAGCAGGAGTGATCTGTTTCCACTACAACGAGACATGGCATTATGCCAATAAATGCCCGAAGAAGCAACAAGCCGCAGCATCAGCCGGGCCAGCATCTGGAGTTCCAGCCACCGGTGGCACCCCAAACCGATGGTCCAGTTCACGAAGGGACGTGTGAATCACGTCATCGTAGAAGAGGTCCAGGCAACACCAGATGTTGTTCTTGGTACGTTTCTTGTTAATTCGATACCAGCTTTAGTCCTATTTGATTTCGGAGCTTCACATTCCTTTGTTTCAAATAAGTTTGTGGGAAAATATGGCTTACCTATCTCTTCCTTAGTTAATCCTATGATAATCCATTCCCCAGGCTCGGAAATGAGGACCAGTTCCCTATGCCCGAATCTTACCCTTGAAATATCCGGAGTATCTTTCCTGGAAAACTTGATAGTCTTGCATTCTCAAGGTCTGGATGTAATTCTTGGAATGGACTGGCTAGCCAAGAATCAGGGACAAATAGACTGTGCCAATAGGTCCATCACTCTCACCAATGAGCAAGGAATCTCAGTTGAATTCAAGCCCAAGACTTGTACCGGAGGAGTTCCATCCAGACCAGCCTAAAGGAAGTAAAGCTAGAAGATATATCTGTAGTGCAAGAGTACCCAGATGTCTTTCCCGATGATTTACCCGGCATGCCACTGGATAGGGACATAATGTTCTTAATTGACTTAGTCCCAGGGACCGCTTCAATCTCGAAGCGACCCTACAAAATGCCAGCCAATGAGTTAGCAGAGCTGAAGAAGTAGATTGAAGAATTGCAGAGCAAAGGATATATTCAACCTAGTTCATCACCTTGGGGAGCACCGGTACTATTTGTCAAGAAGAAAGACAATAGTATGAGAATGTGTGTGGATTACAGATCGCTCAATGAGGTGACGATCAAGAACAAGTACCCGTTACCCAGGATTGATGATCTGTTTGATCAACTGAAGGGAGCAAGCGTCTTCTCAAAGATCGACCTGAGATCCGGCTATTGTCAATTGAAGATCAGACCATAATATATCCTGAAGACTACTTTCACTACCAGATATGGACTGTACGAGTTTACATCAATGCCTTTCGGTTTGATGAACACCTCTGCTTACTTCATGAATATGATGAACAAAGTGTTCATGGAATTCTTGGATAAGTTCGTGGTTGTTTTCATCGATGACATTCTTATCTGCTCAAAAGATGAAGAAGAGCATGAGAAGTATATCAGAATAATTTTGGAAAAACTCAGGGAACACCAGCTTTTTGCCAAATTCAGCAAGAGCGAATTTTGGCTAAGTCAAGTGGCTTTCCTTGGACATATCGTGTCAGCAGGAGGAGTTGCAGTAGATCCCGCCAAGGTTGAAGCATTAATGGATTGGAAGCAACCCAGATCAGTCACTGAAGTGAGAAGTTTTCTCGGTCTAGCTAGGTATTACCACAGATTCATTAAAGGTTTCTCCAAGACCGCAAGACCAACGACTCAACTTTTGAAGAAGAAGAAGAAATTTGATTGGACAGATGCATGTGAGAAGAGTTTCCAAGAGTTAAAGAAGAGACTAGTTTATGCACCTGTGCTAGTCTTACCAGATATCCATAAAGACTTTAAGATTTTCTGTGACGCATCTCGTCAAGGACTCGGATGTGTGCTGATGCAAGAAGGCAAAGTCGTGGCTTATGCATCCCGGCAGTTGAGGCTACACGAAGGGAATTATCTGACTCGTGATCTTGAGTTAGCAGCAATTGTGTATGCTTTGAAGATCTGACGGTATTATCTCATTGGTAACGCTGTGAGATTTTTACAGATCATAAGAGTCTGAAGTACATCTTCACGCAGTCAGAACTTAATCTCCGACAGAGAAGATGGTTGGAGTTCATGAAGGATTATGACCTTGGAATCCATTATCATCCGGGCAAAGCAAATGTGGTTGCAGATGCCCTAAGCAGAAAGGCGTATTGCAACACCATCTTGTTTCAGAAGAATCAGCTAGAATTATATGAAGAACTAAAGCACTTGAACTTAGAGATTGTCAACCAAGGTTGTGTAAACGCTTTGGAAGTTCAACCAACTCTTCAGAGTCAGATCAGAGAAAAGTAGTTAGAAGATGAAGACATCAAAGAAATCAAGAAGAATATGAAAAGAGGCAAAGCCCTAGGATTTTTAGAAGATGAGCAAGAAACAGTGTGGTTTGGAGACCACATCTGTGTACCTAATCAACAGGAGATAAAAGAGTCGATTCTGAAAGAGGCTCATGAATCGCCTTATTCCATCCATCCCGGAAGTACCAAGATGTACCAGGATGTAAAGGAAAAATATTGGTGGGTCAGCATGAAGTGAGAAATCGTTGAGTTTGTCGCCCGTTGTGATGTTTAGCAGTGAGTCAAGGCAGAACATCAAAGACCCGCTGGATTGTTGCAACCATTACCAATTCCCGAATGGAAGTGGGAGGAAATTGGTATGGACTTCATCACCAGACTTCCTAGGATCCAATCTGGATGTGATTCCATCTGGGAGATAATTGACCGGTTAACCAAAGTGGCACACTTTATTCCAGTCAAGACCACCTACAGATGCAGCAAGTTAGCAGAATTGTATATGGACAAGATCATTTGTCTACATGGAGCACCCAAGAAGATCGTGTCTAACAGAGGTTCATAGTTCACATCAAGATTCTGGCAGAGTCTGCATGAAGCTTTAGTAATCAGACTCAACTTCAGTACAACCTATCATCCCCAGACAGATGGCCAGACGGAACGCGTCAACCAAATTCTTGAAGACATGCTTCGAGCATGTGCCATAGATTATGGAAAAAGTTGGGACAAGAATCTGCCCTATGCAGAATTCTCGTACAATAATAGCTACCAAGCCAGTTTGCAGATGTCTCCATTCGAAGCTTTGTACGACATAAAATGCAAAACTCTGCTCCTTTGGGATCAAGTAGGAGAGCATCAATTATTTGGACCGGAGTTGATCAAAGAAGCTGAAAGCAAGGTTAAAGCAATAAAGGAATGCCTGAAAGTAGCTCAGACCCGACAGAAGAGTTATGCTGATAATCGTCGGAGAGAGTTGACCTTTGAAGTAGGAGATTTTATTTATCTCAGAGTTACCCCACTCAGAGGAGTAAGAAGATTCCGAACAAAAGGAAAACTCGCACCCAGATTTGTGGGACCTTACAAGATTTTGGCAAGAAGAGGTGAGGTTGCGTATCAGCTTGATCTACCAGCAGTCTTATCCGCAGTCCACAACATCTTCCACGTCTCTCAACTAAAGAAGTGTCTCAGAGTGCCAACAGAAGAAACACCGATTGAAAGCATCGATCTTCAGGAAGACCTCACCTATGTGGAGCAGCCAATTAAGATCCTCAATTTGGCAAAACGAATCACCAGAAGCAAAGTCATCTGTTCATGCAAGGTCCAGTGGAGTAATCATTCAGAAGAAGAAGCCACCTGGGAGCAAGAAGAAGATTTGAAAGATGAATATCCCCACCTCTTTGCTGGACAAGTTTGAATCTCGGGGTCGAGATTCCCTTTAAGGGGGGTAGGTTTGTAACAGTCCAATTTTTCAAATTTTAATTGAATTTAAAACTTTATTGATTTTGTGGTTTTTCTGAAATTTTAAAAGCTTTTCCTTAATTAATTTAAAGCAAAAATAAATTTATGTGCAAAAACTATTACCAATTTTAAGTTGCAATTATTTTATTCAAGTCCAAATTAACTCTAGGAATTTCTATGAAATTTTCTAGAATTTTTTGGATTTTATTTGCTATTTTCTAAAGTCTTTTCGAATTAATCGAATTATTTTAATTAACAAATCAATTAAAAATCATTCCCTTCCTTTTGGGTCGAATCTGTGCTGTTTGGCCCAACTCCCTTTCAATTTTAGCCCGAGCCGACCCGCACCACACACCCCCTCTCTCTCACCACGGTCCCACTTGCCAGCCTCTCACTCCACCCGCGCGCCCGCGTGTTAAAACCCACCAAATCCTTCAACCGTTGGATCAAGAACCAACGGCCACATTTCGTGTGACTTCTGGATGGTCTGAATGACCCAACGCTCGTAAGTTGTTCGATCTAAAATGGACGGCCAGGTTCGTTGTAACCTTCGAACAGTCCGAACGGCCCAATTTTTTGGACCGTTCAATCTAGATCGAACAGCCATGGCTCGCCCGTTTCTTTCTTCTTTTATTTTCTCTCACCGCCATGTGGGCCCATGCCTTGTTCCTCGTCGCCTTCTTCTCCGCGCAGACAAGCGCCGCCGCCATTGTTGCCGAGCGCGCAAGCTCTCTAACGGCCATTCCCCAACCACTCCGACCTTCGCGCGTACGTGCGCATGACCCGCGCCCACCTCCGCCACGACCCCCACCCTCTTTCCCCTTTCTCCGCGACGGTTCAACCACGATGCCGTAACCGCCGCCACGATCTCCTCGCCGCCCCGGTGCCCCTCGGCTCCTATAAAAGGAGGCCCCGGGTGCGCATTCCTCCCCACAACCCAACGCTGCCACCCATTGCCACACTCCTCTTCTCTAGCGCCCCAATTTGGAGCTTCTTCACCGCCGACCAAGTAAGCTCGGATCTTCGATTGTGCTGCCACTGGAGCCGCTCCGCCCCTGTCGTCAACACCGTCGTCATCGTCGCGTCGTCGCAAAGCCGGTGCGCCCACTCACTTCACCAAAGGTCCCTCGAAGCACCTACTTCACCGTTGACCCGCACCGCGCCGCCGCTTTCACCTCGCCGCCGGCTGCCTCCGTCCTCCTCTCGTCACTTGGGTCAGCGCATCACCATCCCCTCACCTTCCTCTCTCTATTGTGCACCTCGCCAACCGTCGCTGTGCAGTACAACGTCGGTGACCAATGGTCCTGACACCGGCGACGCCTTTTGCCAACGTGGCGCTGCCACGTGCACACCACGTCACCACCATCTCATCACTGCTGCCCATGTGGTGATGACGTGTCCGAAGTGGACATGGTCCATGAGGACCGAGCCACTTACAAGGGGGGCCCGCGTGTCAGGATTTCATTTCAATTCTTTTAATTCCAAAATCCTGAGGGCTGACGTCATCCTTGTGCAGTAATTGGATTTTAGCTTAGAAAAATAATTTGGGAAAATCATTTAAATTCAGGTTTAGGGTTAAAACTTTCAAAACCCATATCTTTTGCATCCAAACTCCAATTTGGGTGATTCAAATCTCTAAATTTGTATAAAATCAATATCTAGCTAAATAAACTAAAATTATTTGATTTGGAGTTAGTTTGAATTGTATTTTTGAATTTATTTGAATTTCAATTGAATTTGTCGTATTTTCACGTATAGACTTCGACGATTCCGGAGAGTTCGATCTTTCAGAGGACTTAGAATACCTGGACTTCAATGAAGGCAAGTTATACCATTGACCATGTTGATCCCAGTATTTTAAAGTTATTTAAATTCGGTTTTTAAATTATTATTGCATTCATACTTTTATTCAATTATTTAAATTCCCTGTTTAAATACTTAGTTATTCCAATTCCTGTTGTATAGCCAATTTGAATATTGAATATCATTTCCTTGTCACCATTAGATAAAATAATATTGAGAATAATCATATGCTTAGCTAATGCTTAGATCATAATTGTGATTTTGGGAGGATTTAGCCAAATCATTTCAAATCTTGGTTTAAAGTTGAGTCTATGGTATTGTTTTACCATAGAAAATTTATAAAGATGGTTTTATTTAAAATAAAATCAAAATGTGCTTGGACTTGGGTGAAATGGATGAATGGTTGGTGCAGGTTTATGCACGAGCTTAATCTGGTTAGGATTAAGGACCAGGGTTTAATTTGGAAGACGCCCAAGTCAGTTAAGGACCGGTCTTTAAGCCTCATCTTGCTATGCCTTACCGTACCACCACATGTCTTGTCTAGGTAGGTCTTGGCTTAATAATTTATGATACCTCATTGTTATTTGTGCCATGTTGTTGTGTGTGTGTCAGACAAGAGTCCCTTTGGCACAAGAGGGGCTCATGAGGATGGTTAGTCCAATGGAAGCAAAATCTTAGCGGGCATAAATACTTTAAGGTAGAACATTGTAATGGCCTCGTGATAATTGCTTAGTCGCACGCCTTTGGAAGCGTGTATTAGCCGACATTAAAAGCAAATTATCTTGTGTGGGTAAAGTCGCACAAACTCGCAGAGTAGAAAACTATTGAATAGCGCGTCATGATCATGGACATGCTAGCAAAGCCACTTTAAGTTAGACTTTGTTTTTGGTTTTAAAATGATTTCAACAGATGATTTTAGGATGGTTGATCCTTGTGGTAAAATTGGGCGGTTAGCCATGTGATAGGAGGGTATCCTTCACCACTCAATCATGGAGGTTATCCACTATACAACTGTCATTTTAAAATATGATTCTAGATATAGTATAAAAATGGCATTGGAAATTAATATGAGTATTTAAACTAAAAATGCTGCTTTACGCAAAATAAACCCTGCCAGCCTCATTTGTTTACTTTATGCATGCATCATAATTCAATATTGGGTGTAACTTGCGAGCACGGAAGTTGTGCTCACTCTTGCTGAATAATTTTTATTTGGGAGAAGACTTCTATCAGGACGGTGAGGATTCAGTTGTGTTATTTATTTATTTGGCCTCAAGCCCCATTTGTATTAAACTCTGAATTATTATTAATAGAATACGTGATATGTTTGTGATATCATTTTTGTGTGACTGTGTACACTAGAAATCCTCGACTAGTGTATGAACACAGAGGATTCGGGATCCTTTGTTCCCGGGTTCGACAGCAAAGATAGAGGAATTGTTTGTATTGCCTGAGCCAGTTGGTATATTTGCTTGCTATGAAACTAGCATTGTACACACTTCTTAATTAGCTCTTTGTCATCATAGAGGGCTGTTGGCTAGTAGAAACCTTGTCGAAAGGCCTTTTCGACCAGCGTTCTATAGGAAGCATGAGTTCCATAGATGCCCCTATGTATGTCGTGAAGGAGATTTAATCCTTCTTTCTTTGATATGCATCGTATGAGTACCCCTTGAGTGCCTCATTTATAGAGGACTCCTTCGACCAAAGTATACATTTTGGCCTTTCAGGATAAGTGATATGCCTCGAGATCATCATCGGGTATTATTTCCGTCTGAAGATACTCGTAGATGGGATTCATCTAGGTATCCTCATATTCTAGAGAGGTTGTCTCAATAGGAGTTGTCTCTGGTGTTTTGACCAGAGACGACTTTGGAGCTGCTCCAAGAAGACTCCTTTTGGTACTTGTGATCGGGAAGAAGCCATTCAAGCAAGCTGATCTCGAGGGATAAATTGTACCTCGAAACCGAAAAATAGTTTTTAAGCTTTCGAACATCCTATAAGTACCGAGACATGGTCAGGTTAGAGCACTGGTACTCCTTTTCGACCTGATTCATGACTAATTGAGAGTCTCCTCTCACGAGTAGTTGTCGAATCACGAGCATTTTCGCGGCTCGTATGCCAGCCAGCAAACATTCGTATTCTGCCACGTTGTTAGTGGCGTTAAATTTTAATTGAATGGCATACTTTAAGGTCTCTCCGGTAGGAGATTCCAGGACCACCCCAGCCCCCGAGCCACTTAAAGTAAGTGATCCGTCAAAGTACATCGTCCACTGATCGTGGGTATCGGACTAGGGATCCTTAATAGGTTCAGGATTTATCCATTCGACAATAAAGTCTACCAAGATCTGGGATTTAATGGTCGTTTGAAACACGAATTGTAGGTCGAACTCCCCAAGTTCTACAGACCATTTTTCTATGCATCCTGCTGCTTCCCTGTTCTAGCGGATCACTCCTAAGGAAAACTCAAACATGACAATTATCTTGTGCGCCTAAAAATAATTCCATAGTTTCCTCAAAGACATGAGGAGGGTATATAAAAGTTTTTGGGCTTGAGGGTAATGCTCCTTAGGCCCGTACAAAACTTTCCAACCATTATATGGTTGGCCAACCACTCTGGGTGGTTGACTTCTCTTATAAAACATGCTTTAAGTAGCTTGTCCAATTCTGATCTGATATCATCTCATCGATCACGTGCAAATCTCTGTAATTTTTGTTTTACGAGTATCTTGTCAGGCCGTAAAGCTAACTTGTGCTAGATCACCTCCCTAGGGACTCCGGGCATGTCGGATGCTTGCCACGCGTTTGCGTTAGCTTAGAGGAAAGTGACGAGGGCATCTTCCTATTTGGGGCTGGAAGTATCCCCGATGCGAACAGTCTTCGAGGGCTCTTCTGGATCTAGAGGAACCTCATTGACCTGGTCGTTCGGCCGTGGTGCAGCTTTTGGCTTCGACTGCTTGGTCGAAGGTTGTTCCTTGCTTTCTTCTTGAGTTGGTATCTGGCCAACTATCTCGAGAGATCGACGGTCACACGTATGCGCCATCTTTTATCACAGTGAATTGTGATTACTCCTTTGAGACCTGGCATCTTAAGACATTGATACTCATAATGAGTAGCCATTAAGAATTTTGCCAAAGTTGGTCGTCCGAGTATAGCATTATATGTCGTATCAAAATCGACCAGATCAAAAGAGATTTTATCTGTCCTGAAATTGCTGGGAGAACCAAATGTTAAAGGAAGAGAACTTGGCCAATAGGTTTGGCCGAAGACCCCGGTACAATCCCATGAAAAGAGTATCGTACCATTCTTAACTTGGTCCTAGGTTCTTGCATCTCGTCTAGGGTACTCATAAACAAGATGTTTAATGAGCTGCCACCATCAACCACCACTCGATTTACTCGACAGTTGTTGATGGTGGGTTCGACCACGATCGGAAACTGACCTGGTCAAGTAGAAGGGATCGGGCAGTCACTCTTCTCGAAAGAGATGGTGACTTCCGACCACTTCAGCAATTTATTTACAAGAGGAGGGCCAATAGAGTTTACCTCACGTTCAACAGCCTTAAGCTATCGTTTTGACTCATATGCCGATGATCCCCCATAGATATGCTCGATGGTATGTTCAAGATCTTGGAATGGCATCTCCTCGTCGTCGTCTGACTACTTACGACCACTCGATTGCCTACCTACTCGAGGGTAGGAAGTGGTCCTTTGCCATTGTAATAGTCCTCGAGTTTTCGTTGGAAAACCCGGCAGTTGCAAAGGTCATGTCCTTCCTTTTTATGGAAAGGGCACCACCTAGGCATGTTGTTCTTCCTTTCGGGGCGCTTGTCCTTACCTCGATTGGAGTATGGCTTGGAGCCTTGAAGTTTCTTATCGCTTATGGCAAAGACTTCCTTGGAACTGTTGGTTTGAGGCTTTTGACCCTTCACCTTGTTCTTGGATTTCTTGGCCTTCTGATATTTCTTCTTGTCACTTTCGCCCACTTTGTTGGGAATTTTATCATCTCGATCAATAGTGTTGTTCCATTCGACTGCTTCAGCAGCAGTCGCATATCGATTGGCCATCTCAAAGAGTTCGGCGACAGTAGCAGGAGGATTTAAAGCAATATCCTATGTGATCCTTCTACTATGGACCCTCTGCTTAAAAGCTCTGATGATAGAAGAATCGGAAACTTTAGGTATGGAATTTTGAACCTAATGAAACGTCAGATGAGCTGGCGTAAGGTCTCGTGGTCATTTTGTCTCATCCTGTGCAGGTCGTCCTACTTCCCAGAACGATGGTAGGTGCCCTGGAATTCGGCCAGTAGCAAGTCGTAGAGGTGTTGCCATAAATAGATTGACTTGAGTGATTGATTTAACAACCACGATCGAGTAGATCCCTCGAGCACAGTAGGAAGGTAATTTGCCATTACATGCTTTCTTCCTCCTATTGCTCGGACAACGGTCATGTAGATCTGAAGAATTCGATGGGATTTTGAGATACATCACACTTCTCAAAACCGAGGCGGCCAGGGAACAGCTCAGAGGTTGGGTGAGAATGCCCGACACCCGGTGATGACTTGTTGACACCTTCTTTGCGGAAAAAAAAGGGTTGATATCACCAGGTGATTATACGCGACAATACCCGGTTGTGGGTGGACCCGACCTATGGTATATCTCAACCTTACGAGGGAAATACTCCTCGTATTCCATCTGCTGTTGCAGATTTCTGGGTTGGAGTGGTGAATGATTACCTCTCTTGGGAGATTGTTGATCATCAAGCGTTTGAGGAACTCTTCTTCGACTGGAGTTAAGGTTAGGAGAGCAACGCGACCTGGTGTCGTGCCGATCTCCACGCGGTGAGTTGTTCAAATGACTGGTAGCTGATGGAGTTGTACCGCTATGACTTATGGGTCGATGCTATTGAGGGTGCTCGAGTATGGCCATCGTGCTTCAAAGCCTTCGTGTGATCTCTTCGGCGAAGAGGTCGTAGCTGGGCGTTCGGGCAAGTTCCCGAAATAAATTCTCAAGTAGATCGTTGATGCACGGTAGTTCCTGAGCTTCCTCTGACTAATACTAGACGCGCCTAGGCAGATATCTTCGAGCAGCAATTCTTCTCTGTCGGGTTTTCTTAGGATAGTCCATATCTGATCCTCGAGTTTGCCTCAATAGAGTGCGATTATTTCGAGGATCTCCCTCATGCTCATCATAGTATTGGCCCTATTCATCACCGAAGGCGTCCTCGCCATTGCCACGAGGGGTCGCAGTGTGTGATCGTCGGGGAGCGTCCTCAGTCCTGTCTCTAGGAGAGTGATCATTATTTGAGGAAAGAACGAAAACCTCCCGTTGATGATCTCCACTTGCGCTTGAGGCCTCCTCACTTGAGGAGTAGTAGAAAGACACCGTCTAGCGACTTGGAGCAAGCCCCTCCAGGAAGGGGAATTCTGAGTTATAACCATCTCCGTCCGCAGGTGAGCCCTGTGAGGGGATGGTCAAACTCGTAGGAAAAGCGTGCTCGACCCCATCCTCTGTGGGGCTAAGTGGAGAGAGATGACTACCAGATGTTGATGAAGCTCCGAAATAATGGCTTCCAAGACTTACCGTGCCAAGTCGGACTGTCTTGGACGGATTTGAATATTTGAAGGGGGAACCCTCGTTATGCTCTGAGCCTGCCTTGGTACAGTTTTGATCATAGTCGGATTGACCCTTGCCCACTAAGAAAACTGGTCCCTCAGTTGGACGTAATGTTGTGGGGGATAAGGATCCCTCCTCAACTCCATCGGTGGTATGGTATCCTGGATCTGATGAATGATCTCTGGAGGCAATATTACCATCGGATGATACAATACTCGGCTCGTAGTTGAAGCCGACATCCATGTCGATATCTGCGTAATCGGCCAAGTCGAACCAGTTCTCCTCGTTCCACTCTCCTGTCATGGAAACATTAGAGTTGAAAAAAATGAAGGAAACCTATTGATGAGAAGATTCCCCACGGTCGGTGCCAATTGTTGGGGTTTTAGAACCGATCTTACATAATGATTGTTTGATTCGGGGGGTCTACAAGACTCAAATCACGCAGAGAGAATAACACAGAGATTTTTTTGCAGGTTCAGGCCTTCTTCAGAGAGAATAACAACTCTACTCCTATGTGGCTATATTGAGTATGCTGGTCATAGATCAAGAGAAATACTCAAGTCTAATGTCTTGTGCTCCTGATTGCTTCTCTCCCCTGCCGTTTGTTGATTTCGCCCTTTATATAGTGCTCAAAGTGGGCGGCGGTTTCTCTAATCCAAAGGGTGCCTCAACGCTTCAGATGATGAAGCAGTTACCAGAGATTATTGCTGGAGTAGTAATGCCTCCACGTCGCCAAGCGGTTATCATAAGGGTAGAGAGTTTAATCGTGCAATGAATAACAGTGTATACTAACTATTTAGATGCCCTAATCAATTGTGCCTACTTGTCTACAAGCTCAATCAATTATAGGTTGGTCGTAGTTGATCTAGCCATAGAAGGACTTACGACCATATGGTGGTCGTAGAAGAAGTTACGACCACGTGGTGGTCCTAGAAGAACTTACGATCATGAGATAGTCGTAGAAGGACTTACGACTATGGAGTGGTCGTAGAAAAACTTACGATCATGAGGTAGTCGTAGAAGGACTTACGACTATAGGGTGGTCGTAGAAGAACTTACGACCATGAGGTAGTCGTAGAAGGTCTTACGATTCCAGCTTCTCCCTTATGATCATTAAGGGGTATACTCAAGAACCATATGATGGTATTATTATCCATAATAAGAATTACAGATAAATAATTAAATAAGGATTATTAGATCCTCGTCAAAAACCAATAAATGTATTAATTATAGTATTTTTGAACGACTTGTCCAGTCTAGTCTTTTGTACTACGCTCCATCCTCGCACCGTGTACTCTCCCCCTTCCTCCTCTGATTTCTCCAAGCAGGACACCATATCCCACCGCACTGCCTAGATTCAGATCCATGCCCATCCAAATGCAAACTCTAGCTTATTCTCAACCTCCGACACCAGTGAGACCGGATCTAAGGGAGGCTCTCTTCTCTGACGACTGCCAGGTGCCTCACTTCGAGCAACACCAACCGTCACCTCAGAGGTTAATGCCAACATCCACCCATATATTTGGCAAGGTCTTCCTCAAAGTTGTCTATGGAGATCACACAAGGTTGACACCGGCCGCCACCAACATCGTCGGCGAGAAGACCTTCCTTACCATCATCCTTGTTGACGATTTCACCAAGAAGCTTTGAGTTATAGGCCCAATGAAAGGCACAGTTGAATTTTTTCTTTTATCATGGGCTTTTGTGTGATGATGGTTATCATGTACTGTCTATGGATCTAATGAATCAACCAGTTTTCCCTTTTTTAAAAATGGCATCAATGGCACAGGAAAAGGCTATTTAATGAAAAATATTTATGTAGGTTTTCTGTCCAGTTGAAAAGGAAAAAGGAAAGAGACCAAACTAAATTAAAGGTGAGGAAAAAAATACTTTTTCCATAGTCGGAGAGGAGGAGAAGCAAAGAAACATTGATTTTTAAGAAGAGAATAGGATAGAATGTTCGAAAGGGACAAGTAGGTAGTGGAGTGGAGGACCATTGGGCCAGGGCTAGACCTGAGAGTTGGGTTGTGCCATTTCGGGCTGGCCCGAGGCATGGCACGACCCAAACACGACACGCCATGTGGAGGGTCGGGTCGGAACTGTGGGACGCCAGACGGACAAGAGGGGCGTGTTTCTGCTAGCTGCACAACAAAGAACACGGTGGCACGCTAGCACACACCCCACCTAGTCATGCCAGATATGCTCAAGATGCACCTCTGCGTCGCCGCCCCAAGCAAGCATGCATGGCGCCGCCTAGTGACGCCTTGGTCGGGGAGGTGGAGGCGTTAGGGGAGAAGGAGAGGCCGGGTGGGGTTGAAGGGGGAGAAGCAGAGGAGGTGGTGGGGGGGAGAGGGGAAAAGTGGCGCGAGGGGATTTGGGCTGGTGGGGAATGTGAGGTTCCAAGGGTAGGGGAGAGGGAAGGCGGCACGGGGGGGCGGGGCGGGGGGGGCAGGGGAGGAGGCGGGGGGGAGAAGGGGAGGTGGGGAGGCGGCAAGGAGATGCGCCGAGGAAATGCGACAAGGAAAGGTGGGCGAGGGGAGGGCGGGGAAGAAGGTCCAAGAGGAGGCGCCTTAGTGGCGCCGGGCCTTGGGTGGCACCACACAAACACAAAAAAAAACTACGATCATTTTGCTTGGTATGTGACAACAAACCTTTGAGGGAGAGAGGCAACGGGCAAGACCATGAGACAACGGCTCCACGCGAGACATGATAGGGATAAGACATTATGAGGAGAGAGTCAACATGCAAGACAATGACCCTCACGTGAGATTCTTTCTCCAACTCTCTCGTGCCTATAAAACAAATGCTCATTTCTTCGCTTAGCTTGTCTTTGGATTGTCTTTGCTCATTTATTAAACACCGAGCTAAACACATATTCCATTCTTCGATTTTTCTTGCTCAAAACATAGAAAGCATGCTACCAAGGAGTTGAAGGGAAGTCACAGAGGGAGAGAGCTATGCTATCGAGGAGTCGAGCCGCAAAGATGGGGAGAGGAGACGCTGGCCTCACCGCTCAATTCTGCCGCTCCACTAGTCCTCCAGCCGCCGCCTCTCCCATCGATGCTCGTTAGCTCTCCCCAGGTACAGGAGACTACGACATGGATGACCATCATATGGACGGTACAGAGGGATATGAGGAGTAACAACGTGGTCTCAACCTGATGGAGATGCTGACTTTGCACCCGGCCCACAGATGACAATATTGGTGGAGTCTGCGCAACAACAAAGAACGCCAGCGAAGCGGCGTGAGTGCCGAAGCATATGACCTAGAGCGAGGAAATTTGAGACGGCCAAAAGGTAGAGATCATAATTTATAATTATTGCAAAGCCCAAGTAACTGATCGTACAGGTGGAGGGACGGTGCACTTGAATTGACACTACAAAGCATGCATTAAAAGGATGGGGGTGCACGTGCGAGATGGAGGAGTCTAGACGCAGCTCAACTTTGAGGCTAATGGCTCTGTAAGTACTTGGACATACAACCCTCATTATGTCCGTGAGAAAATTTCTAGATACATTATTTCCGTGGATCAACCGATTAGGATGGGTGAAAGTCGCTCGTTCGAAAGAATGATCGAACACGACTTTTGTCCACAATACCAACATATTAGTAGGAGAACGCCATCGTCTGATATTTTAGGGATGTATAGTAGAGAGCTAGAAGTAGTAAAGAAATTTTTCTAAAAATTTAGTACTCTTTTTCTTTAACTTCGGATATTTGGACATCATCACACCAAAGAACTGCATACCTTAGTGTTGTAGCCTATTATTTAGATGATGAGTATAAGCTAAACAAAAGAGTCATAGGGTTTAAGTTGATTACTAAATCACACACGAGAGATGCCATTGCTGAGCTCATACTAGGGGTAATTGAGGATTTTCAAATTGGAAACAAGATTATTTCTATAACTCTTGATAACGCATCGGTGAATACGATGGCAATGGACATCCTCACCCGAAGGTTACGGACATATATCGGTGGATATGTTCTCCACTAGAGATGTGTATGTCATATCATCAACCTCGTTGTGCAAGACGGAATGGAGGTGGTTGGAGTTTATTTGAAAAATATCCGTGATGCCCTTTGTTTCCTCTCAAATTCAACGGTGGTGGCAGTCCAGTTCGCGGAGTATTGCGTAGCCAACAACAAGACCCAAAGAAAATTTGGTCTTGACATGAAGGTGAGGTGGAAATTGACATACATTGTGCGGAAGAAGGTGCAAGGGTATGAACATATTATATCTGTCTTCGTCAATACTAACTCAGATAAGTTGATAGTTGCTAACTCAGATTGGAAAATTGTTAGTTGTTTTCGAGAGTTTTTTTATACCTTTTTACAAAGCAACTAAGGCTCTATTTGGTATTTACTACCCTACTTCTTCCTTAGTTATATATTTTATTTGGCTAATTGCAAACAAGTTTGCTAAATCTAGAGGGCATCCCCTTTTAGGTCATGTTGTTGCAGCAATGGAGAAAAAATTGTTAAATATTTTGGATCTATTTCACACCTATATTGCTTTGCTACCATTTTAGATCCTACAAAAAAGTTAACAGGTTTGCAGATGACTATGGAGGAAATAGGTGAAAGCCTTGTCCTTGATTTCTTTGAAGCTTTCGAACATGTCAAAAAGGAGTTTGTTTGTGTTTTCCGTTTGTATCATGACAAGCTTAGTAGCAGCACGAGATCGAAGGCCTCACAACAAAAGCATCAAAGCAAGACAAGCTTCACAGCACACTTATGGAAGAAGCTGAAGGGAACGTTTAGTTCTTCATCCTGTCAGTCTCAGGCACACCCCAAGTGGAATTCTACCTTAGACCTGAACCACTACCTAGAGCATGATTTTGCAAACATGGATCCTGATCTTTGTGGCAAAGGCAAGTTAGACTTGCTTGATTGGTGGAAGAACAACAAGCGGGTATTTTCCATGTTGTGTCATTTCTCACAAGATGTTCTACTGGTTACGGTGTCCTTTGTCTCTTCAGAAGCGACGTTCATCATGGTAGGAAGAATAATTGAAGAAATGATGTCATTCATCACGCCCAAGATGGTGGAGGCAATCTGTCGGGACCCAAAAATATAATTCTGTACCCTCTGTGTATAATGTACTAGTCTAGGATCACGCTAGTGCACACAGTGTCAACATAGATGAATATCGATCCACACAAGACGAAATAATAGCATAAACGATTAATTTGAATAACAAATAACCATTTTGACATTATAGTCGAGTTTACATTTATTAAGCCACGCAGAGTTGGCAATAGAGAAATTACCAGCAGTGGAACAAAACTAAACTCCAGCGGAATCTCGTCAATTTGCCACAAGCAACTGACTGGGATCAAGACCCTAACGATCAGCACCTTCGTAGAATCCTCCTCAAAGGTAGGCGAAGACTCCTCCACTTCTGTTGAATATTTGCAGCAAGCATGAGTACACAACCGTACTCGCAAGTCATACCACAGAATGCAATTTATACATGATGGCTTATTCCAAATGAATGACTTCTGTGGTTCTTTTGCAGAAATGCAACATTTGTAATTGAATATGAATAATAGATTAAAACATGAAGTAAAACAAATAAATAATATCAATTTTAATAGTTGTTTTCACAAAGAACACAAAGTCTAAACAAGTTATTCACACAGCCATATAACTTAGATCACACAGCTCCCTTCCCAAATGTTTTATGAACACTACCCCTCGTGTGAAATCCCCGAGCATGTCCATCACCGTGGACGTAGCTATTCGAATAGATTAATTAATACTCTGCAGAGGTTGTACACTTTACCCACATGATACAACCAGTATAGCAAGCACTAATCATAACAAAACTTTTCTGAAACTTCATCTCAACAATTGACACTCCCAGTGTGCTTTCCCGCCATACCAACCCAAACACAGTGCTTTGGTATAACACACACCGTTGGACAGGAAAACAGCAAACCACCCCGTGATGCGACTACCTGGTAGTTCACACCTCCACCCATTACTGAGCTCCTAACCTACAACCTAAGTAATCAATGTCGAGACTCTGTATCTTACTAAGTTAGGCCCATCCCATCAAGCATGTGTTTGTACAGTAAGGCTCAGTTCAATGGCACACAAAGTTAAGTCCTTAATTGACCAAGGCAAGACTTCCAGTTTCTAACTATGCCACACATATTATCATTCTCATTCACACAGCTCCACCAATTCACACAGCTCCACTTGCCTCCGTCTAAATCCTTTCCCACCCTGTTGATTAAGTGCAACACATGCCACCAACGAGTAATGACACACAGTGCACACAATTTTATCACAAAGTTCCATAATCACTTAATCAAATTCATATTTGCAACTCACATGAAATAATGACTCGTGGCATGGCTAAGCAATCTACTCGTATCTAACCAACCCACGTTGATGCTACGATAATACCAACTAAATAATAAACCAATCTAGGGTGACAAAAGATTATGACATAACAATAGACAAGGTGGATATAACAAATTGGATAATAACTAAACCCAAAAGCATTTAAATAAATACTTTAAAGTAAATGCATTAATTTGAATCAATATAACTTTTAAAAATTGGGTTCAATATGATCAAAGGTATAACTTTCCTTGGAATAGATCTAGGTACTGGTCTTGATCTTGATGCACTCCTTCTTCTTCAAAGTTTTCTAATGTACCAACGTCTACTCGCAAACGAAATAAATAAATAAAACAAATAAATAACAGAGAGTAAACGAACTCCAAAAATTAAGTAAAAATCTCAGATAAATAGATCTCAAATTTAGATGAATTTAGAAATTTGAATTGGCTCAAACGGAGTTCGGATGAAGAAGACATGGCCTTAGGAAGATCAAATCTAAAGAAAATAACCTAAATAGAATTTACTGGAATAACCCGAATTATTTTTCTATTAAAAAACCAGATTATGACAAAGGTTGATGCCAACCCTCAGAATTTCAGCTGGAAAGAAATAAAAAGGAAATTCCAACATGTGGGACCCACATGGCAGTGACAGGGCTCACGGTGGACTAGATCCACCGAGCCTTTGGATCAGGGCTGAACTGACTGTGCCACATACACGTGCACATGGCGTTGACGCGGATGACACACAGGCTAACCCACTGACATGGACGCTGAGGTAGGTGGCCATGTCAGATCGTAGGCGGCGCGGCTCTGGACCCGATGGTCGACGGTGAACGGCGGCGCTTCACCGGTGATGAGTGGTACCACTAGATAGCTAAGGCTATTGTGAACCCGATGGTACGCTTACTGGTGGTCGGGGACAACTGGATTGGTCGGCGGCGAGCTCGAAGTGGCGGAAGGCTTTGGTTTTTGTTGGACGAAGGCTCCGGTGAGGTTTCAGCGGTGTGAGTGGTCGCTGGAGGTAGCTCGCGTGATGGTGACGACGATGGTGCGGTCCACAGAGGTAGGGCTTCAACGGCGGTGGCGCAATTCGGAGAAATCAAGTTTCGACCGAAACCCTAGTTCTTCAAATCACGGCGGCGCTAGGGCTCTTGGGCCGATGAGGGTGGGGGCTTTGGGGTGTGGACGCACTGGTGATCCTAGGGGGCTATTATAGGGGCTCGGGCGTGCCGGATTTAGAAATCCCAAATCGAGTCCGAGATGAACATGAAATAAAATTCGAGATTGTAGGAGATTGGATATGATTCGGGATTTGATTTTAACAGAAATGGTTGTGAAAAAGGAAGGAGATAAGATTCGGCATTAAAATCTGAGAGATTTTAGTTGGAAAGTCTGTTTGTCAGACGGAGCTTGATAAACCAACAATGGCGGACAAGGGCAAAGACTCACACGGAGAAGATGACCACGAGGACGAAGGCAACACCGACAAAGGGACCCATCACAACTAAACACAATCAAGACATGTTCGGATCGGGTGAACGCTACACGCCCACTCATCCGAGGCACGCGAGACGCGGGCGATTAGAATGGTCCGAACGGAACTCGGGTCCACCTGTCAGCGAGCACGTGCACATTCGGAGAGAAGAAAAGAGAGGCTGACATGTGGGGCCCGCATGTCAGTCGAAGGCGGGGGGCACACGCAGTGCTGGGCTGCACAGTAACGAGCCGAGGTTTAGAATAGGGTTGGGTTTTGGCCCTTTAGAATTTTTGAGATTTAGTTTAGTTTTTATATTTTATAAATACAAGAAAATCCAAATAGCAAATAAACTCGAAAAAATTCTAGAAAAATCTAGAAAATATATCCAAGCTCATAGAATCCAAATAAAATATTTTTTACAATAGTTGATGTTGACTTTAATCATATTAAATTATTTTGATAGTAAAAGTCCAAGTTAAGCTTTTGAATTAAATTCAAATAAATCCAAAGGGTGAATTTTCCACTACTAACTAATCAAAAGGATTTTTAAAGCTCGGAAAATTAGAATGTTACAAACCTCCCCCTTAAAGGAATCTTGACCCCAAGATTCAGGCTAGCTAGAGAAAAGGATAGTTAACTCGGCTTTCAGCTCTTCTTCACGCTCCCACGCCGCTTCTCCTTCCGAGTGGTTGCTCCACTGAACTTTGTAAAAACAAACGGTCTTGCTTCTGGTACGACGCTCTGCGACCTCGAAAATCTTGATTGGCTACTCTTTATAAGTGAGATCTTCTTTCAACTCAATTGAATCCAACAGGGTTTGTTCTTTTGGCCCGCGAAGACACCTTTTCAACTGCGAGACATGAAAGACATCATGCATTCCTACTAACGACTGTGGAAATTCCAACTGATAAGATACTTCTCCATGGCAATCCAAGATCTTGAACGGACCAACATACCTAGGGGCAAGCTTCCCTTTGGCATGAAACCTTTTGACACCTCTGAGTGGAGTAACTCGAAGATAAACAAAATATTCTGATTCAAAGTTGTGGTCACGACGGCGGTTATCAACATAACTCTTCTGCCTCGACTGAGCAATCTTTAATCTTTCTCTAATCATAGACAGTTGTTCTTCTGCTTCTTGAATAATATCTGTCCCAAAAACCAAACATTTAGTTGTTTCTGACCAATTCAAAGGTGTTCTGCACGCACGACCATATAAAGCTTCAAACGGTGACATCTGCAGACTAGCTTGATAATTGTTGTTGTACGAGAATTATGCATACGGAAAACTCTTGTCCCAAATGGTGGCATTAGCTAGAGCACAGGCTCTCAACATATCTTCCAATATTTGATTAACTCTTTCAGTCTGCCCATCCTTCTAAGGATGATACACAGTATTGAAATTCAGGTGAGTTCCCAAAGCTTCATGCAAACTTTGCCAGAAACGAGAGGTGAACTAAGATCCTCGATCTGACACTATCTTCTTAGGCACACCATGCAAACCGATAATTCTTGACATATATAGCTCTGCAAGGCGATCTCCTGAGTAAGTGGTTTTGACTGGTAAGAAATGTGCAACTTTAGTCAAATGATCCAGTATTACCCAAATCGAATCGTAATCCGATTGAGTCCTAGGTAAACCGGTAATGAAATCCATTCCAATCTCTTTCCATTTCCACTCTGGAATCTTCAGAGGTTGCAACAAATCTACTGGTCTCTGATGTTTTGCTTTTACTTTTCGACACACATCGCACAAGGCGACGAACTCTGCGGCTTCTTGCTTTAAATTTGGTCACCAAAATTTATTCTTAACATCCTGGTACATCTTAGGATTGCCAGGGTGAATCGAATACTTTGAGTCATGGGCTTCCATTAACATTAGCTATCTTAGTCCATCAATATCTGGCACGCAGATACGTCTATTAATCCACAGTCTATCTTGATCATCTTTGGTGAAGTCTTTGAATTTTCCTTCTGCCATTTTGAGCTTGATGTCCGAAAACACAAGATCTTTTGGTTGAGCTTCATGAATCTGCTTCTTCAAGGTAGGCTGTATCTCTAGACTGGCCACAAATCCTTCAGATACAACTTCTAGCTTCAGCTTATGAAATTCCTCATAAAGTTCCAGACAATTCTATTTTACTTTCAAAGCATTGCAATAGCTCTTACGACTTAAAGCATCTGCAACGACATTTGCCTTACCGAGATGATAGTGGATTCCCAGGTTATAATCCTTTATTAACTCTAACCATCTTCTCTGTCTCATGTTCAGGTCAGACTGAGTGAAAATATACTTCAGGCTCTTATGATCTGTGTATACTTCACAGCGATTACCGATGAGATGATGATGCCAAATCTTTAAAGCATGCACTATGGCAGCTAGTTCCAAATTATGGGTAGGATAATTCTTCTCATGAGGTCTCAATTGCCTTGACTCATAAGCGACAGCTCTTCCTTCTTGCATCAGGATGCATTCAAATCCTTGACGCGAAGCATCACAATAGATATCAAAATCTTTGTGAATATCTAGCAGAATTAGCACTGGTGTTGAAGTCAAACACTTCTTCAATTCTTGAAAACTTTCTTCACAAGCTGGGGTCTAAGTGAACTTTTTCTCTTTCTTCAACAATTGCGTAAGAGGCTTAGCAATTGTTAAGAATCCTTCAATGAAGCTGCGTTAATATCCCGCCATTCCCAAGAAACTGCGAATCTGAGTTACTGTCTTGGGTTATTCCCAATGTAACACTACTTTAACTTTACCGGGGTCGACTGCTACTCCCTCGGCTATCATCACATGACCAAGTAAATCAACTTTTTTTTTCCAAAAATCACACTTACTGAACTTTGCATACAATTGCTACTCTCTGAGTTTCTATAGGATTAACTTTAGGTGTTCAGCGTGTTCTTCTTCTGACTTGGAATAAACCAAAATAGCATCAATGAACACTACTACAAACTTATCCAAATATTCCATGAATACTTTATTCATCAAGTTCATGAAATAGGTAGGGGTATTAGTCAAACCAAAGGACATGACTAAGAACTCATAATGTCCATACCGCATAGAGAAAGCGGTTTTTGGTATGTCTTTAGGACAAATCTTCAACTGATGATAACCTGATCGTAGGTCGATCTTCAAGAACACTCTAGATCCTTTCATTTGATCAAACAAATCATCGATTCAGGGCAATGGGTACTTGTTCTTGATGGTGACTTCATGAAGAGCTCGATAATCAATGCACATCCTCATGCTTCCATCCTTCTTTTTGACGAACAAAACTGGTGCTCCCCATGGTGACGAACTAGGTCTCACGTAACCTTTCTCAAGAAGTTCTTCTATCTGCTTCTTCATTTCTACTAGCTCATCGGCTGGCATTCGATGGGTTCTCTTAGAGATCAGTGCTGTTCCTGGAACTAGATCGATGACAAACTCAATGTCACGGTCCGATGGCATTCCTGGTAATTTCTCTGGAAACACATCTAGATATTTTCTGACAATAGGCACATCTTCCAAAGTAACAGTCTTCAGGCTATTGACTAACAGATGTCCATCACGCACTGAGGTGGCTAGAAACTCTACCTTGTTTCCCTTGATATCCTCGAATGTTACGGCTCTTCGGTCACAATCTAGCATAGCCTTGTGCTTTGTTAACCAATCCATGCCAAGAATAATATCTAATGTCTCGGTGTCTAGAACAATAAGGATGGCTAGAAGCTCAACTCCAGCTATGAGTAACTTAGCTCCTAAACATCCCACTTTAGAACTTAGCTCTGCTCCAAACGACTGGACTAACAGAGTATGCTTAAGACACATAACTTTCAAGTTATTCTTAGTTACAAAAACTCCATAAACAAACAAATGCGAAGCTCCAGAATCAAACAAAATTGATGCAGGTACTGAGTTTACCAGAAACTTACCCAGTATGACGTCGGGTGCTTCCTAAGCTCCTTCCAGAGTGACGTTGTTGACACGTCCTTTGACCATAGATTGTTGCGCTCCCCTGGATTGACCAATAGCTTGAGAAGCTTCTTGATTGTTGCTATGCGCTGGTGTCTTGGCGGGTGTAGCTCGAAGGTTGAAGCGTACTGGAGTTACTGTTCCCTTCTGAGGACATTGGTTGGCAAGGTGCCCTAGCTGACGGTAGGAATAACAAACTCTTGGTACACTCTTCTGGTTGTTCCCTGGAATGGGGTTGGCTGGTGCAGGGTTGCGAAAGTTTTGAGCAACTGGACAAGGTGCTAATGTTGGTGTAGGCGTTCTGAAAGAGTTCTGTGGCGGAAAATGATTGAACTGATGTTGAACTGATCTTGCATTTTGCTGTGATTGGTGACTCCCTTATTGAGCCATCCTGCGTTTGCGGTTGTCTTCTAGTTCTTTGCGCTTATCTTCAAGGATCAACGCCTTGTTGACTAACTCTTGGAAATCTGGAAAGATATGGGTGATCAAACTGACTTGCAATCCAGTATTCAATCCTTTCAGAAAGCGACTCTGGCGAGGTTTATTAGTGGCGACATCCTCTGTGGCATAGCGAGCAAGCTGAGAAAATTTGTTGAGGTAGTTAGTCACTGACATACCTCCTTACTTAAGAGCACGGAACTCATCCTTCTTCAGGTTAATTATCCCTTCCAGCACATGGTACTGATAGAAGGTTGTGGAAAACTCTTCCCAAGTAATGTTTTGTGGCGTCTCATGCACGGCACAGAAGTTTTCCCACTATTCGGCAGCGATGTCTTCCATCTGGTGAGTGGCATATAGGACCTTCTCATGGTTGCTGCATTGGGTGATCAACAGCTTTCGCTCAATGACACGAAGCCAATCATCGGCTTCTACTAGTGAGACATGCCTAGAAAAGGTTGGTGAACGAGTTCTCATGAACTCGGCTAGCTTAGATGGTCCATGGTGACCATGAGCGACTAGGGCTCTGTTGTGGTGATTGTTGTTACTATTCTGATTGTTCATATTCTGAATCTGGTTCATCAATGTATACATCATTTGGGTCTGAGCTGCCATGAAAGCTCCAAAATTTTGCAAGTCGATTGGGGTACTTATGGCAAGATCGCTTCCTACGGGTTTGCTCATTGCCTTCGACATGTGGGTGCCAAACCACTTGCAAAGAAGATGACGAGTCCGACCATATGGTGAAGCTCCATGGATTAGATAAGGTAGCAAGCACAAGATGAGTTAATAACTAATCGAGGGTGGGTAGATTAAACCCAACAAACACAGCTCAAGAAACTAACTGAAATACTTATATTAATAAGGTTTTAGCATGGCTACAACAAATGCTTAAGGGTCTTTGTAGCTCATACTCACACACAAGAAATAAGAAAGAACCTAAACACACAATCTACGCCTAAAGGGCGACTCTCCAAACCTTAAACTGGCTAAGCCTGACTAAACTTAAACCTTAGCGAACTCAGTCGCTGAGGTAACCTCCACAACTGCGGCGGTGCTCCCGCCATCAGAGACTCGAAATGAGCTAGCTTCTTGCAACCGACATCGGTGCCCGGATCGGTGCAACAGAACAGACGTCCTCGGTGCGAGCCTACTGCTCCTCCTTTCACGGCCTCTACTGGCTCCTCAGCTTCTTCTGGGTCTTCCTCTTCGTGCTCCTCCTTGTGCTCGTACTGATCATAGAGGGCTTCTTCTAGCACGGCGATCCTTTCTTCTACCATCTACAAGGTCTCGTGGACGCACTCCAGTTCTGCGGCGGCCAACTCCAGTGACTCCTCCTGAGCAGTGGCGAACTAAGCAAGATGCACCATAGTGGTGTTGCTCTCTCCATCTATAGACGGGTAACGTGCAGGAAGGTCCACTGTAGAGGCACGAGGATGGTAGCGGAAAACCGTGTCTTGCAGCTCGTGAGCGTAGATGTGCAGATCCTTAAGATGGCGAGGCGTGAAGACTCTTGAATTGTTTCAGTCCAAACAATCCTCCGAACTGAGATGTTTAGGGGTTGGCTTGCTTTGGTGTCCCTCCTGGCGTAGATAGTCAAACGACGGATCACTCCACAGTCTTGGCCGCTCACTACCCAGTTGCTGCCACGGTACATTGGACGATCGAATCCTCTAAGCACTTGCAACAGCTTTCAGAGTCCAGCAGCAAGTCCTCCTTTGTGCTCACCATAGTTCTGAAGATGAGGTATCTATCAAGACAGACAAGAGGGTAAGAACAACTTAAATCGGCGGGGAGAGGAAAAATTCCAGCAATAGTTGAGTCAAGAAAGACATGAGAGGAGTTAAGAAGTTCAATTAATCTTGCAGTTAATTTTGCTTTAGAAAATAGTTTGGACACTCTAAGATGGCCGATCTAACTAATTCAAGACCTACAGTCAGTATGGCTCTGATACCACCTCTGTCTCTCGCCGCTCAATCTCTCGTCGCTCCTCTAGTCCTCCTATCGCCGCCTCTCCCATCGATGCTCGTCAGCTCTCCCCAGGTATAGGAGACTACAACATGGATGACCATCATATGGACGGTACAGAGGGATATGAGGAGTACCAACATGGTCCCGACTCGATGGAGATGCCAAACTTTGTACTCGGCCCACGGATGACAATACAGGGTCCGCACTGCAGCAAAGAACGCTGAGGGCGGAGGCCTTTGAAGCATATGACCTAGAGCGAGGAAATGTGAGATGACCAAATGGTAGAGATCATAATTTGTAATTATTGCAAAGCCCAAGTAACTGATCGTACAGGTGGAGGGACAGTGCACTTGAACTGACACTACAAAGCATGCTTTAAAAGGATGGGGCGCACATGCGAGGTGGAGGAGTCTAGACGTAGCTCAACTTTGAGGCTGATGGCTCTGTAAGTACTTGGATATACAACACTCATTATGTCGGTGAGAAAATTGCTAGATACATTGTTTCTGTGGATCAACCGATTAGGATGGGTGAAAGTCGCTTGTTCGAAAGAATGATCGAACACGGCTTTTGTCCACAGTACCAACATGTTAGTAGGAGAACGACATCATCTGATATTTTAGGGATGTATAGTAGAGAGCTAGCAGTAGTAAAGGAAATTTTCCTAAAAATTTAGTACTCTTTTGCTTTAACTTTGGATAGTTGGACATCATCACACCAGAGAACTGCATACCATAGTGTTGTAGCCCATTATTTAGATGATGAGTATATGCTTAACAAAAGAGTCATAGGGTTTAAGTTGATTACTGAATCACACACGAGAGATGCCATTGTTGAGCTCATACTAGGGGTAATTGAGGATTTTTCAAATTGGAAATAAGATTATTTCTATAACTCTTGATAACGCATCGGCAAATACGATGACTATGAACATCCTCACCCCAAGGTTACGAACATATATAAGTATATATGTTCTCCACTAGAGATGTGTATGTCATATCATCAACCTTATTGTGCAAGACGATATAGAGGTGATTGGAGTTTATTTGAAAAATATCTGTGATGCCCTTCGTTTCCTCTCAAATTCAACGGTGGTGGCAGTCCGGCTCGCGGAGTATTGTGTAGCCAACAACAAGGCCCAAAGAAAATTTGGTCTTGACATGAAGGTGAGGTGGAAATTGACATACATCATGTTGAAGAAGGTGCAAGGGTATGAACAAATTATATCTGTCTTTGTCAATACTAACTCAGATAAGTAGATAGTTGCTAACTCAGATTTGGAAATTGTTAGTTGTTTTCGAGAGTGTTTGATACCTTTTTACAAAGCAACTAAGGCTCTATCTGGTATTTACTGCCCTACTTCTTACTTAGTTACATATTTTATTTGGCTAATTGCAAACAAGTTTGCTAAATCTAGAGGGCATCCTCTTTTAGGTCATGTTGTTGCAGCAATGGAGGAAAAAATTGTTAAATATTTTGGATCTATTTCACACCTATATTGATTTGCTATCATTTTGGATCCTACAAAAAAGTTAACAGGTTTGCAGTTGACTATGGAGGAAATAGGTGAGTGCCTCGGCCTTGATTTCTCTGAAGCTTTCAAACATGTCAAAAACGAGTTCGTTTGTGTTTTCCGTTTGTATCATGACAAGTTTGGCAGCAGCACGAGATCAAAGGCCTCACAACAGAAGCATCAAAGCAAGACAAGCTTGACAGCACACTTATGGAAGACAGCACACTTATGGAAGAAGCTGAAGGGAAAGTCTAGTTCTTTATCCTCTCAGTCTCAGGCACCCCCCAAGTGGAATTCTACCTCAGAGCTGAACCACTACCTAAAGCATGATTTTGCGAACATGAATCCTGATCTTTGTGGTGAAGGCAAGTTAGACTTGCTCGATTGGCGGAAGAACAACAAGCAGATATTTCTTGTGCTGTGTTATTTCTCACGAGATGTTTTACTGGTTTCGGTTTCCTTCGTCTCTTCAGAAGCGACGTTTAGCATGGTAGGAAGAATAATTGAAGAAATGATGTCATTCATCATGCCCAAGGTGGTGGAGGCAATCTGTCGGGACCCAAAAATACAATTCTAGACCCTCTGTGTATAATGCAGTAGTCCAGAATCACGTTAGTGCACATAGTGTCAACATAGATTAATATCGATCCACACAAGACGAAATAATAGCATAAATGATTAATTTGAATAACAAATAACCATTTTGACCTTATGGTCGAGTTTACATTTATTAAGCCACGCAGGGCTGGCAATAGAGAAATAAGCAGCAGCGGAACAAAAGTAAACTCCAGTGGAATCCCATCAATTTGCCACAGGCAACCGACTAGGATCAAGACCCTAACGATCAGCACCTTCGTAGAACTCCTCCTTAAAGGCAGGTGAAGACTCCTCCACTTCTGTTAAATGTTTGCAGAAAGCATGAGTACACAACCGTACTCGCAAGTCATACCATAGAATGTAATTTATACATGATGGCTTATTCCAAATGAATGGCTTCTGTGGTTCTTTTGCAGAAATGCAACATTTGCAATTGAATATGAATAATATATTAAAACATGAAGTAAAACAAATAAATAATATCAATTTTAATAGTTGTTTTCACAAAGAACATGATGTCTAAACAAGTTATTCACACAGCCATATGACTTAGATCACACCGCTCCCTTCCCAAATGTTTTATGAACACTACCCCTCATGTGAATTCCCTGAGCATGTCCATGACCTCGGACGCGGCTATTCGAATAGATTAATTAACACTCTGCAAAGGTTGTATACTTTACCCACACGATATAACCAGTGTAGTAAGCACTAATCATAACAAAACTTTTCCGAAACACCATCTCAACAATTAACACTCCTAGTGTGATTTCCCACCATACCAACCCAAACATAGTGCTTTGGTATAACACACACCGTTGGACAATGAAACGGCGAACCGCCCCGTGATGCGACTACCTGGTAGTTCACACCTCCACCCATTACTGAGTTCCTAACCTACAACCTGAGTAATCAATGTCGAGACTTCGTGTGAGAACCCGGGGTATTTAATTTGTAATACTTAACCATTAAGATGATTCAGGCATTACAAATCAAATATCACGGCTCTCGGCGTATATGTACTTCCCAGAAGTGCAGTACACATACTCCATACAAAAATTATGCATCAATTCCATTCAACACATAGAATCCAAAGTACAACTAAACAAATCAAAAGACATACAATATAGAGTTATTACAAAAGGGGCCGACCGGCCAAATAGCAACTAAAGAGTTTGAATAACAGCGGAAGCAAGGTGCCATAAGATGGCGATAAACAAAAGCCAAGTAGTGTGCCTTTAACCCACAAGGCAACCAACCGAGCCACCAACCTAGTCGTCGAAACCACCGCACATCTCGCAAAAGTGGAACCCTTGGGGTTCAACTTCCTCCTCTGCAACAATTAAATTAGAGCATAGCAAATGAGTACAAAAAATGTACTCGCAAGACTGACGTGTAGAGTAACAGGCCTATACATAGCTACATGCAAGCTTATTTAAGTGGAGGAGGCTCTAGACTCAATTTAGCATAAAGCAAGTTTTCATTTGCAATAATGTAATAGATTTAAAGCAATTTTATAATCTTTTTTTATTTGACAAAAATAGCGATATACAAGTAACAATAATAACAAGACATCCTGGAAGTGGCTAACCCAATAGCCACCACAACAATAGCACGAATTCCCCATTCATACCACCCATATCAAGTTTTAATTAAAATTCTAAAATGTTGAGTCTAACTCCTGCAAATCCAATTCCAAGCGTGTCCATAACCTAGGACGAGGCTATTCAAATAGTTTATACCCTGCAGGGGTGTACCAATGTACCCACACGCCAGACCGCCTTTTCACCACTAGATTAGCACACTTCCTTTGGTATGCCGACACGGCTAAGTCCTACGAGACATTTCCAATGGATGATGCTAATTAAGAGCCGCAACCCAACAAAGAGAAAGACACATCAGCCAGCTCAAGCCGATTTGCTGATGTTCCCCTCCTATCACAAATATTTCCTTTTTCAACCACCAACCAGCTCATAATTAACACCGCCCAAGGTACTTAATCAAGAGAGGTCCCATATCCCTCTCGCGTGGTTAGCACGCAATTATGCTTGGTTTTGGTGAAACAAGATGTTCGGTCCTTGTTGACCTAGGCAAGACATTCACACACCAGATATCACACCATCCAACCACTTGCCCAAGGTGCTGATCATAGTGTAACAAAATGATTTATGTGATCAAAGTTATCGACTAAGTCGATAACCGCCAAATTCTACCGGTAGCTAAGCATTTCTAAGCATGACGTCGTAAAGATAATAAAAGAGCAGAATTAAATCACCGGGCTCTAATTCACCAGCGATATTAATAACTTATGTTTTGTGGTAGGGGATAACAATTTAAGGGCAACCATGCAATAGGAATAGCTACCTCTAATCGGGAAAATAAACTTTGACACAAAAGCGTGCATACATACAATTTGTAAACAAAGTATTAGACTTGAAAGTAATGGGACATTTATGATCAAACTGCTTGCCTTGCTGGGGATTACTCTCTTTTTGCATAGGATCACTCTCGTATACAATAGGATCGTCGGAACCTACCGAAAGAATTCAAAAGCACAATAAGAACGAATAATACCGAAAAGACCCAAAAATTCAAAGTCATCCAAAAATCATAAAAAATTCACAGAAGGTATATCATGATTTTAGGTGAATTTATCAACAAGAATAAATTGATTTGGATGTTCTATGCAAAAGTTATGACAGTTTGAAAATCAGTTTTCCAGAAAATCCAATTTAATTGCTACCGGTTACTGTTCATCCGAATTAATTATTTTTGTGAAAATTTCCAGAGCAGTGGTGCACTTGAAATTTTTATGTTAGGCAGATCACCACATGAGATGAACAATGGAATTTGATGCACCTCATTTGGAGCTAAGATGAATTTTCTATGATTTTTCAAAGTTAAGAAAGTAGTCTATAAAACATTTGCAAAATGAGATTTTTAGTAACAGCAACATGTTCAAAATCTATTTTACAATAAACTACACTAACAGAGGATTCCAACAAAGTTGAGTTCACTCAAATTTGGAGTTACAGAGAAATACTTATGCATTTTTGAAGTTAAAGCAATTTTTAGTGCAATAATATTACTAAACCTAAAGTAATTTTGCCAAAAGTGTTTTCTGTAACAGTAACATGATTCAACCCATTTTTATATTAAAGTACATTTAAAAAGGAAACTAACAAAATTTGAATCATCAATTTTGGAGCTAAAATGAATTACTTATGCAATTTTGAAGTTTAACCAATTTTCAGTGCATAAATAAAGCATTTCGGATTTTATAAAAGTATTAAAGACTTTTCTTACCGAGGCCTATGCTAGACAAGGCCTATGACAGGTGGGGCCTACTAAATAGTGACATTTTTATTTTTACTTCCGATTTAAATTACTACTAACAGGTGGGTCCCATACGTCATACACACGGCTCATGAAATAGTGTGTGGACCGACGATCTACGAAACAGTGCACCGGTCTATGGACCACCTAGCAGTTTACTATGCACTAATGGCCTCGGGCCCACGTGTAAGTGATTCAAAGAATCAGCTAATTAAATGCTTTCTGACAAAGATATGTCATTTATTCCTAATCATCATCATTAACTCCTAATTAAACTGCTACAGCGCCGGTCGGGAAAATCCGACAACGGAGCTCCCGCTCCGCCCGCTGGCACGGCGGCTTGCCGGCGGCGGTCCACGGCCACGCAGTCCAAGACCCGGGATGGGACCCTAATAACCCAGCGCACCTAATGGTCCCGGTGGAGAGCTCCCCAGCGACCTGTAGCGGTGGCGCACCGGAGTAGGGCAGCGGGGCTAAGATACGGCAAAAGTGGAAGTGATGCCCCGATGAGTAAATCACACAAATCCAACGCTCTTAAGCTACTAGAAGGTCCTAGGAAGCTCACCCGAGAGTTGGAGAGGTCGGGGGAACTCTAAGGTGACTCGACGTCGATAATGGTCGCGGCGGCCGACAATGGAAACCCTTCCAAATTCGAGCGTCCCTGAGATGCAATAAGGAAATTAATAGAGGGGTTTTCTCAGTTGTGCAATGAGGCTTGAGATGACGCGCAAGAGCAAGCTAGAACCTCACCGAAAGGACCAAAGGCACGATGATGTATTCACGGGGCGCGCTCTGGAGATGATAAAGACACGTCGAAGAACCGAGAGCTACACGGCAATGCAAGAGCTGGGGTAAGCTAAAATGGAAACGGCGAGGGAAGTAGGTGCTAGGCGACAAGTCGGTGGGGGCTTTACCTGTGAGGAACGCTCACCCGAGCTTCCCTCTCCTCAGCCACTGAGAGGAGAAGTGAGCGAATTGGAGGGGGAAGAGGGGGTTTTGAGTGGGGAAGGGGACGGAGGAAGAGGCGGCGTTAAGTGGAGATGCTCCCGGATAGGTCGACGAGGGCGGTGGCTCACGGCGTGACCTGGCGGGGATGGGGGCGCGGCAGGGTTAGCGCGGCGCGTGGCGCACAGACTCTGCCCGCTTGCCAGCGCGAGGTAGGGGATGGAATTGACAGCCTGGGCCCGCGGCGTCAGCGACTCATGGCGAAACGCTCGGGCGAAAAGAACTCGGTCGATTTGGGGTCGCACGATCAGGAATGGACGGCCAGATCTTGCGGTGAGTCCAGACAATCCGAACGGTGCACAGATCAGGGCCGTTGGCTGCGAATCGGACGGCTGGTGACGTTTGGTTCCGGCGCGGTGCAGCTAGGCGGCTAGGTCGAGACGGGTGGCTCAGGTCGGAGGAACAGTACCGAGCCCGAAGATCAAATCAGTTTGACTAACAAAAGTCAGGTTTGACTAGAGCTTTAAAAATAGAAATAAATTTCTAAAAATCCTGAAATAATTCAGGGGTCTTCCTGGGACAACCTAGTTTTCAAATAAAATTTGAAAACCTACTGTTCAAGATTTACTTTGTGTAATTTAAATTCCAACTTAAAATAGGTCTTTGACTTGTGTTTGAATTTTCTAGAGGTTGAATTTGGTTCCAAAAATTTGGAAAAAAATTATATTAATTCGTGATAATTATCTTAGTATTTGAATAAATTATTTCTAGAGGATTATCACAAGTTTTTGCTCTTGCTTTCTTTTGGAACTTCAATTTGAGTTGTATGTTTTCTTTGATTTCAACAACTTCAATGCTACAAATTATGCAAAAACTCCATAAAACCAATGGATGTTCAAAATTTTTAAATTCCCCACATTTTTAATACATTTGAAATACAATCCCAAGACTTGGGATGTTACACTTCGTAACTTACTAAGTTAGACATGTCCCATCAGGCATGTGGTCGTACAATAAGGCTCAGTTCAATGGTGCACAAAGTTAAGTCCTTAATTGACCAAGGCAAGACTTCCAATTTTTAACTATGCCACACAGATTATCATTCTCATTCACACAGCTCTATCAATTCACACAGCTCTACCAATTCACACAGCTCCACTTGCCTCCATCTAAATCCTTTCCCACCCTGTTGATTAAGTGCAACACATGCCACCAACGAGTAATGACACATAGTGCACACAGTTTTATCATAAAGTTCCATAATCACTTAATCATATTCATATATGCAACTCACATAAAATGATGACTCGTGGCATGGCTAAGCAATCTACTCGTATCTAACCAACCCACATTGGTGCTACGATAATACCAACTAAATAATAAACCAATCTAGGGTGACAAAAGATTATGACATAACAACAAACAAGGTGGATATAACTAATTGGATAATAACTAAACCCAAAAGCATTTAAATAAATACTTTAAAGTAAATGCATTAATTTGAATCAATATAAATTTTAAAAACTAGGTTCAATATGATCAAAGGTATAACTTGCCTTGGAATATATCTAGTTCTCCGATGTATCAACGTCTACTTGTAAACAAAGCAAATAAAAAAACAAATAAATAATAGAGAGTAAACAAACTTGAAAAATTAAATAAAAATCTCAGATAAATAGATCTCAAATTCAGATGAATTTAGAAATTTGAATGGGCTCAAACAGAGTTCGGATGAACAAGATATGGCCTTAGGAAGATCAAATCTAAAGAAAATAACCTAATAGAATTTACTGGAATAAGCTGAATTATTTTTCTATTAAAAAACCGGATTATGACAGAGGTTGACGTCAGCCCTCAGAATTTCGGCTAAAAAGAAATAAAAAGGAAATCCCGACACGTGGGACCCACATGGCAGTGACACGGCTCACGGTGGACTAGGACCACCGAGCCGTTGGATCTGGGCTGAATTGACCGTGCCATATACGCGTGCACATGGCGCTGACGCGGACGACACGCAGGCTAACACACTAACATGGACGCTGAGGTGGGTGGCCACGTTGGCTGCCACGTCAGATCGGAGGCGGCACGGCTCTAGACCCGATGGTCGACGGCGAACAGCGGCACTTCACTGGCAATGAGTGGTACCACTAGATAGCTAAGGCTATTGTGAACCCGATGGTACCCTTACTGGTGGTCGGGGACAACTGGATTGGCCGGCGGTGAGATCAAAGTGGCGGAGGGCTTTGGGTTTTGTTGAACGGAGGCTATGGTGAGGTTTTGACGGTGTCAGTGGTCACTGGAGGTAGCCTGCGTGATGGTGACGACAATGATGCGGTCCACGGAGGCAGGGCTTCAATGGCGGTGGTGCAATTTGAAGAAATCATGTTTCGGCCAAAACCCTAGTTCTTCTAATCGCTGTGGTGCTAGGGCTCTTGGGGCAATGAGGGTGGGGGCTTTGGGGTGCGGAGGTGCTGGCGATCCTAGGAGGCTCTTTATAGGGGCTCGGGCGTGCCGGATTTAGAAATCCCCAAATCGAGCCCGAGATGAACACGAAATCAAATTCGGGATTCTAGGAGATAGGATACGATTCGGGATTTGATTTTTAACATAAATGGTTGCAAAAAAGGAAGGAGATAAGATTCGGCATTAAAATCCAAGAGATTGTAGTTGGAAAGTCCATTTGTCGGACGAAGCTCGAGAGACCAACAATGGTGGACGAGGGCAAAGACTCGCACGGAGAAGATGGCCACGAGGACAAAGGCAACACTGACAGGCGGGATCCACTATCAACGAAACACAACCGATCACGCACGTTCAAACTGGGTGAATGTTTACACGGGCCTACCAGTCAGAGGCATAAGAGACGCGGGCGACCAGAATGGTCCGAACGGCACTCGGGTCCACCTGTCAGTGAGCACACGCACGTTCGGAGAGAGGAAAAGAGAGGCTAACACGAGGGGCCCGCATGTCAGTCGGAGGCGGGGTGCGCGCACGGTGCTAGGCTGCATAGTAATGGGTTGGGGTTTAGAATAGGGTTGGGTTTCGGCCCTTTAGAATTTCCAAGATTTAGTTTAGTTTTTATATTTTATAAATACCAGAAAATCCAAATAGCAAATAAGCTCAGAAAAATTCTAGAAAAATCTAGAAAATATATCCAAGCTCATAGAATCCAAATAAAATAGTTTTGACAATAGTTGATGTTGACTTTAATCATATTAAATTGTTTTGATACTAAAATTTCAAGTTAAGCTTTTGTATTAAATTCGAATAAATCCAAAGGGTGAATTTTCCACTACTAACTAATCAAAAAGATTTTTAAAGCTTAGAAAATTGGGATGTTACACAATCACCTGCCTCAAGGACTGGCAATTGGCAAAAGATCGACATCAGCATCAACTGGAGGATCTTGAGATCGTAGAGGCGTTAGTTGATCTCAATATCAAGTAGCCAACATGTATGCATAAATATAGTTACTGTACCCTTTTCCTTACCGGAGAAACCCCACACTGGGGTGTAAGGTTTTTAACGAGGCAGTAACAATGTGTGTGTAAAATATCAATGAAATTTCACATTTCATGATGAGGACATGACCCTTATGGATGCAACCATATTTGCTATGCTTGCTGTTCCAAGTACAAGAACTCGTACGCTTCACTTAAATTATCAGGTGAGCTCGTTTAGGAGTGCCTTTATATTATATGAACTATATGATGCTACCTAATAATGAAAATGTATATTTGTGCAGCACCACGTCACTTTTGGTCTAAGACAAGCAAAAGTTCGAGCTGGACCCGTTTTGGAATCCAAGTCGGTCTCCGAAGATAGTACCAACTTCAAACATGCATAACATCCACATATGGAGTCCGTTTGAGGTCCACGAGTACTTGATGGAAATCTTATCTCATCCTCTTTCCAACGGATCTAGACTCAGCTCCAAATTCCTTCTATGCACGCCGTAATTGTAAAAAAAAAGGTGTTGCATCACCTATTTGGGCCAATTTGGGCCTTGTAATCGTATACCCATATGCTGGCCGGCCACCTAGGGAGCTGCACTATTCATGTGAATAGTAGTACCACCTCCCCTATCTCATGCTATGTGCGGCTACTCCCTCCCTATTTAAGGAGGCCGCACCCCTCTAATTTTCATTGGATTTCATTTATGTTTAGTTATCCTTCGTTGTAACTTGTATCTTCTGCGTGTGTCGACTGGACCACCCGGTCAAGATCCTTAATCAGAATCCCACCTTTTGTATTCAATCCTATTTGCAATTTTAGATTGATATTTATCTTGTTCTTGCTTATTCTTCGATTGCATGCAGGAACAGACCTTCGTGGTCAGGTCGATCGTGCTTCTAGCAAGGTCTATAACGATCTCAGAGTTGGTTCAGTGATTGTCGGGCATATTGGTCGTGTGTGATTGGTAGCCGAAACGTGAGAGTCGTCTCCACCCAAATCGAGTAATCCTTCTCATCGAAAGATCGGGACACCCATTGTGGCATCAGATGGTATCAGAGCTACAGTTGATCGGTGAGATTTTTCAGTTTTTTAGTAGTATATTCGTTTTTTATATCTAGAGTTCAGAAAATATCCCACAAAAATTATTTGTTGCGCCATTATCAACCCTGTCCGAACCCCTTTGAGCTTTTGCAATTTTCTTTTCGGTATTTTGCTTGTTGAATGTAACACCCTGACCCGAGGCCACCCGAGAGGTCCTCTAGGATCTCCCGGAAGTCCATCAGGACCTCCCAAGAGGTCCAGTAGGACCACCCGAGGGGACCTCCAATTCCACCCAGGAGGTCCAGCAGGACCACCTGGAGGTCTGGAGACCAGACCCGAGGGTCCAAAGGTGGGCGTGAGGCACGGGGAGGACCCCAAGTGCCACGACTCAACTCATGAGAGGTCGAAAGACCAATCCTGAGCAGGTCGTGTGACCTGAGGTGACCCAAGTCCTCCCACGACTAGACCCGAGGGAGATCGTGGAGGGCTGGGATCACCCCCAAAGACCTCCCACGACCAAACCCGAGGGTGGTCGTGGTGGTCAGGGATCACCACATGGTCCTCTATGTGAATCGAGCTAGTCCTAAGGATCAACAGCTAACTCTCACAACATACAAAAGTGGTAACATATATCAACGAGGACTTTATTAATATCAACAAAGTTGTTTACAAGGGAGGCTTACAAGCCGGCAACCAAGACACAGCGGAAGATACAACAATAGGCCACCTGATACACCATCGGGCGCATCCTAGACATCCAGGACCTCTTGGTCCACAGCAAAGTTCTCCTCAAAGCTTTCTTTCCCTGCTTAATAACAATATTAAGCAAGAGTAAGCACAACAACCGTGCTCGCAAGTTACACCCGTCAAATAACAGAATGACATGCATAAATGGATATCTCAAAGGAAGGCTTAATATGGTTGATTTGCATAATGCCAAGTTTCATTTAAATACAACTACTAAGTTCCAAGGCAATTAACAATAATTAAAATTCATTTTCTAAATCTCAGTTTTCAGTTGGATAACATTCATCAACAAGTGGTGAAGGATACCCTCCTGTCACAAGGCTCCCTGCCGAACCCATTTGGACAAGATCCAAAACCATTTGACAAACCATTTTGAAATAAAACTGAGATCTAACTTTGAGTGGCTTTGCTAGCATGTCCATGACCGTGGACATGGCTATTCGAATAGATTTCCACTCTGCAGAGGTATACAACTTTACCCACATGAGATAATCCACTTATTCTGTCCGCTTACACACTTCCGAAGGTGTGCAACTAAGGGATTACCACAAGACCTTTACAATGCTCCATTCCACCGTAGCCCCTCCTCGCTAAGGTTTTGCCTCCTTTGGATAGAAACCCGCGGGATCTGGGCCCCCTCTTACGCCATGTGGGGCTTACATAGTCGTAACATGACAACCCACCGCATCAGAAGGAATAGCCACGATGGAACGTTACAAATTAGTTGGCCAGGTCCTGCCCATTCAAGATATGTGGTTGCACGGGTGGCTAGTAAGATGCGGCTCTCAGACCAGTCCTTAACTGACCTGGGCGACCACCACGAACCCTGGGCCTCAACCTTACCCAGGTTGAACCCGTGCATAAACATGCACCAGCCAACAAACTAATTCGCCCAAGTCCAAACCATTTTCCTTTTCCTTTGATTTTCGAAACACATTTTCAAATCTCCATGACAACCCAATGTCATGGCTAAGCATTTAAAACAACAGTTGGTCTTAGATGGTAAAATTTCCCAAAATCAAATGCTTTTGGGTCTAAGCATGACTGAGCATAATGTTTTCAAACGATCCTGGTTTACACTATGGCATCAACCAGGTTTTATCTAAGGTGACAACAGAGTGGAATCAATGTCAACATGGGCCATACAAAGGATTGACATAGTTATGAATTTAAAACAGGTATTGAAATACTTAGCGTAAATAAGCATGCAGTAATCATTAAAACAGAACTTAAATAATTTGAGATACTAGGTGCAATATGATCAAGAGTGTAACTTACTTGATCCGAAAGTTTGAGGAACTAATTGGGAGAACTCGGGCTCCCCGAAGAGTCGCAATCTACATGAGACAAAGCAAAGCAAAATCAAATAACAACCAATAAGATCCAAATGAACTCCAAACAAACCCAAATAGAAAAGAATAGAACAAGATGAACTAAGAAAGGGCTCTCAGGAGGAGGTCCAACGGAAAGGAGGAGGTCCACAGGAGGGTGGTCTTTGCAAATGACCGAAGAGGGTGGTCTTTTGCAAAGAAGCCAGCAAAGACCAAAAGGGTGGTCTTTGCAAAAGACCAAAAGGGCGGCAAAGACCAAGAAGGTGGTCTTTGCAAAAAGAGAGGTCTTGAGAGGGTCTCGACAGAGCAAAAGGAGGTCTCAGAGGAGGAGGTCCAGAGGAGGACCCAAGAGGGTTGTCTCTGGAAGAAGACCGAGAGGGTCGTCTTTGCCAAGGGAGGTCTTGAGGAGCTTAAGGGACGTCCTGGGGAAGATGTCCTGAGGAGGCCAAGGAGGTCCTTTCAGGAGGTCCTGAGAAGGTCGTCTTTGCAAGAAGACCAAAAAGGTCATCTTTGCAAAAAGGGGCCCTCAGGAGCTCCCAAGGAGGAGGTTCAACAAAGGACACAACTATGTTGTGTGGTCGTAGGACAAATATAACTACGCAACATAGTCATGCAAGGAATGCAAAAAGGATACGGAGGTACTCACCAAGGCCAAGAGGGAGATAGAAGAGGAGAAGGAGGAGGTCGAGGGCTCGGCGGCGACGGTTGAAGGTGACACTGGAGCTCCAGCGAACTCCTTCGGTGGCGAAGTGGCGGTGCAAACTCCGGTGAACTCCTTGTCGACGAGGAGGCGACGGCACCGCCTCAATGGACTCCTTGGCGCAGTTTCAAGCACAGAGCAAGAAGGAAAAGAGCTGGAGAGCTACGTGGCCAAAGGTGAGGAAAGGAGGGCTGCTCAGGCTATTTATAGCCAAGGAAGAAGGAAAGGGAGTCACTGAGAGACTTAGTGACCCACAAGTCAAAGGCGGGTGAAGGACAAGACAAGGTATGGCCTGAAAAGAAGGAAAAGATGGGGCAGGTAAAGGAAAAGACGAAGGGAATGACACGGTACCACAATGAGTGACCGTGATTCAATGCGCATGAGACTTACGTGGTGGGGAGAAGGAGGAAACGAGCTGACCTGACAGGTGGGACCAGTCAACTACACGGGTGAGGTGGTCAAACCAATAGGGTGGTCATGACCAATGGAGGTCATGGCAAAACGATAAAAGAGGAGGAGGTCGCGGCCTCAAGGGGAGGTCGCGGCTAAATGACAAAAGAGAGGAAGTCGCGGCATCAAGGGGAAGTCACGGCTAAAGGACAAAAGAGAGGAGGTCGCGGCCTCAAGGGGAGGTCGCGGCCAAGAGGGAGGTCCTAACCACAAGGGGTGGTCATGACCAGGAGGGTGGTCTTCACAAAAAGACCACAAGGGTGGTCTTTGCAAAAAGACCAAAGGTCGGGAGGACAAAGAGGTCCGAGAAAATCCCGCAAAGGTGGCTTTTACAAATAGATCACGAGGTCCTGAAGAGAAGGAGGTCAAAGGGCAAGGGAAAGGCACAGTGAAACAGAGCCGTCTGATTCAGATCGGGATGGGACGTTTGGACTAGCCGAACGTGCCCCAAGATCAGGCCGTCCAATGCAGATTGGACGGTTCCAAACGAAGGCGCGGAGCTGAGCCACGCGGGGAGGTCTTTAGACTAGAAGGAGGTCTAAGCCACGGGGAGGTCTGGGCCCTCAGATCCAAACGAAGAGAGGTCTGGACCATCAGATCCAAACGAAAGGAGGTCTGGACCATCATATCCAAATGAAGGGAGGTCGGGACCATCAGATCCAACCGAAGGGAGGTCTGGACCATCAGATCCAAACGAAGGGAGGTCTAGACGGAGGTGTTTCAAAGGGAGAGGGATCCAACGGAGGAGATCGACAGAAAGTGGTCCAAAGGAGGTCTTGACGATCAGGATGAACTCAAAGGAGATCCCGACGGTCAAGAGGAGATCAAGGAGGTCTCAACGGTCAAGATAAACTCAAAGGAGATCTTGATGATTAAGAGGAGCTCAAGGAGGTCTTGGCGGTCAGGATGATCCCGAGGGAGGTCCTGACGGTCAAGATGGAAAGCCAAAGGGAGATGGAGCAACAGAGAGGAAAGGCGCGGAGGAGTGGGGGTGCCAGATTACGATCGGACGGAGCAAAGCGATGAGGATGTTCGGACCAGCCGAATGTGCCAACAAGATCGGGCCGTCCAACACGGATCGGACGGTCCACAAGAGATGAAGGTCTAGAACAAGCGGTAGGTCCGAACAGACACGAGGAGGTTCGAGGAAGGTTCAGAGGGACATGAGGAGGTCCAAATGAACACCAGGAAGGTCCGGGACACAAGGAGGTCCAAATGAACACGAGGAGGTTCAAACGAAGGGGGAATTCAACTCAAATTTGAATCTTGGATTTCAAAGGGCATTTGAAACACAAAACCGAGCTTGGAACACCTCGGGGGTGGTCGTGACCCAAAGGAGAGGTCAAAACCAAGGGAAGATTCAAACGGAGAAGGAGGTCTAGACCACAAGAAGGTCTAAACAGAGAAGATGGTTTAGATCAAGAGGAGGCTTAAACCCCAAAAAGAGATTCAAACCAACAAAGAGATCTGGACTAAAGGAAATCCAAAAAAAAAGACACGAGGGGAGGTCTTAGGCAAGGAGGGGGGGTCTGAATCACAAAGAGATTCAAACCAACAAAAAGGATGTTTAGACACAAGGGAAGTCTAGATACAAGGGAGGTTTAGACACACAGGAGGGTTCTAGACACAAAGAGACCTGGACTCAAGAAGATGGCCGAACAAGAGGGAGGTCTGGCCATAAAGGAAGTCTAGACACGAGGAGAGGTCCAAACTCAAGGAGGTCTGGATAGAAAGAGCAGGGCTAAGAGGAGAGCAGAACTAGCAGAGAAAGGGGGAGACACCTCCAGGGCTCGAACAACTCCAAATAAACTAAGCTTTAGGATTAGTTGAAGTTCGGTTTAGTCATTTTAAACACCCAAATTCTGAAAATCTCAAGTTAAGCTTTGAACTCTCATCAAAATCAAATGGTTCTTTTTATTTTGAAATTTTTCAAAAAGGCTCAGAAAACTAGGGTGTTACATTGAATTTTTGGTTGCATTGTTGTGTCTAGTTGCTGAATTCTAGTTCTAGTTGGAGTCTAGTTGGCCTTTGTCGAGTTGCATCTCGTGTTTCCTTCGCGTTGCTTGATCGTTCTTTTAGGGTTCTTAATATTTGCATCTAAAACAGAAACTTCGTGGGTTAGAACTACTCTAATCTGCACCGAAAAAAGAGAACACTTTGTTGTTATTTGCGACTTGCGGAAAACCCTAGGGCCGGCAAAATAATAGAACGAGAAAGAGGCCACTGCACAGAACAAAAGTCGCGGTAGACAAAAAAATAAAAAAAATCTTACACCAAAAACCAGTGAAAATTGGTGGAGCCCTTCTACATATAATCACAAGCTCTCACAAAAAAAATTGAGCAAGTTTGGCCCACGAGTTTGAAAGATATAGCTATTTCAAATTTGAACCCGTGACGGTTTCGAATCCGAGAAGGATTCCGTTTCTGAGACACATTCAGTAAAACGACATAACTTTTGCATACGGTGTCCATTTGGGACGTTCCTGTGCTCATTGGAAAGCTAATGACGAGGCACATCCTTTCTACCTAAGCCACCAGTCACCCTCCAGGGGACCCAGAATCGGCCATCTTCGGCCCCAAATTTGCATTGCAAGTTTTCAATTTCTGTTTTTGCCGTTTCTTTCGGTCTATCCTTCTGAATTTGGGGTTCGTCTCAACTGCAAAGTTGTAGATATCATCGAAAGCTTTCAAAAGAGCATATATAAGTAATATAAAATTTTGCTTGTTCATCTTTTTGAGATTAGCTATTGTTTACTGCTTAAACTAGAGGGTTGTTTACATTGCACGTTATTCTGATTTTTGTGCTCTACATCGTGTGAACAATCTTGTGCCCCTACAAAGAAGTTTGAGTAGTTGGCTAGCGTCTCTCCTAGTACTTAGTGTGAGAATTTCCTTTGCTTACATCAAGTCATATTGATCTTTGTGTGTGCGTACATACACTTCTCTTAGTAGGCTTTGATTAGCTAGGCTCTTTCTAGGCTAGGATCAGCAACAGTGACTAGTACTTTGAGCAATTTTTTAACTTTCATTTACTGATTTGATTGTTGCTAATCCTTTCTACCATATTGAAGCCTATCCTAGCTCCACCTACTACCACTGCACAGGTATTAGTTGCTTGTAATCGTTTTGTCAATCTTCGAAGAGCGTTTGACACCGACACTAGTTGCCGGTCACCGCCTATTTGCTTGGTAAGAATTGGTAAGAACTTTGTATTAGCTTGTGTATGGGCGACTTTGAGCCTCCAGATCCTAGTAGTTGATATGAACATATACTTGTGATTTGTTTCCTTGTTTTCTACTAACTATGGCAGATTCACATGATGATTACAAGATGGATCCATGTCTTCTTTGAGCCATTGAACGAGAGTGCAAGAAAGTCAACGAGGAAGATGCACGCTTGAGACAAGTTTCTCGATCACGGGAGGTATATGATCGTGATAGTACGTCTAGTAAAACTAAACTCATTGTGCCTTCTTTTGCTGGGAATTATGATCCTGATGCTTATCTCATATGGGAATTAGCTATACAACAATTATTTGCATGCCATGAATTTCCTGATCATCTAAAAGTTAGGGATGTTACCCGTGAGTTTACTGATTTTGCATCTATTTGGTAGAGTGAGTAATGTCGTACTAATCAGAACATACCTGGAACATGGGATGCTTTGAAGAGAGCAATGAGACATAGATTTGTACCTTCGTATTATTTTCGTGAATTGCTTAATAAATTGCAACGCTTAAGACAAGGTAGTAGTTCTGTAAAGGATTATTATCAAGAATTGTAAACTGGTTTGTTGCGTTGTGGTTTAGATAAAACTGAAGATGCTAATATGGCTAGATTTTTAGGAGGTTTAAACCGTGAAATTCAGGATAAACTTGTTTATAAACCTCCAACTGTCACTCGCTTGTTTCGTCTTGCTTGCAAAGTTGAAAAGGAAGTACAGGGACGACAATCCAAGACTAGTTGTGCACTTTCGTCGACTTCCACTACACCTTCATGTGTACAAGAAACAAACAAGTGCACGGTACACACCTCCACATCAAGATCATCGTCGGTTGCTTCTTCTACTGCTGCATCTACTATGATTGCCACCCCTGCTACTGTGAGCGTCACTCTGTCTCTCTGCCTTGCATCATTGGCTCGCTCATTGACAATTGAGCTAGAGCAAGAAGAAGAAGGAAAAGCTTGTGACAATTCACCGCCTCCAGTGCTGACATCATCTGAGTCGAGCCTACAAGGTAATACCAAAGGTACTGATTTGACCACTCAACCTGAGATTAATACCCATGATTTGAACACTCAATCTGATATTATTCAGAATTTGCATGAATCCTGTGATAATTTGATTGAATTGCCCACTGACTTGAGTGCACCATGTGATAAAATAATTGAATTGCCTACTGTTTTGAGTGATTCATGTGATAAGTTAATTGCATATAGTGATCATGTGAAATTGGTTAGACATAAAGAAGTTTTGACTAGAATTTCTCCTGCTAATTCTTTATATTACATTATGTTGGATCTACCTATGAAATTGTCACATGCTATAGAGAAAGTTTCTGAAATCGCATGTTCGAAATCCTTGCTTAGTGCCTACACCTCTGGGTATAAGTTTAATTTGATTGGAGATTATAGTGTAGACAATTAATTTCTTGTATATCGAATATGCATAACTTGTGATCGCATAGATGAATTGAAACTTGCTGTTTTGGACAACAATTCTTGTGTGCCCAATCTTGTTCAATATGAGAGGAAAATAAAATTTAGTACTCATCCAATGCCTATGTGTTCATCTCTTATTGCACCATCTAGTATGTATAATCTGAATAATGACATTGAATTATGGAAGAACTTACAAATCTTTTCACCCTTGCTAGATGAATTTTCTATTGCTCGATTGAAATATGATTATATGGATGAACTTTGTTTGATTTCAAAAGTTGTAGATTTGCCCATATGTGCTACTACTGCAGGTTTACAACTTCATAGATTTGAATTGCATACATGCTTCACTTACATTTGCAAAACTAGTTGCAATAATTGATGTGTGAGAAATTTTGTTTTTCTCATTAACATATTTGATTATTCTTGGGGTAATAATACAATGATCTTTTATGACCGCTGTTGTTTTATAATATTAATTGCACAACAACGAAGAACTGTTAAAACAGATGACATATATATATATATATATACACACACACACACACACACACACACCATTCATACACCTTGGTTTCTTTGTGACCCTATTTTTCGCTTATCAAAAGCCGAGGACGGGTTTGTTTTCAAGAAGGGGGGATGATGAGGACATGACTCCTATGGATACAACCATATTTGCTATGCTTGCCATTCCAAGTACACGAGCTCGTACGCTTCACTTAAATTATCAGGTGAGCTCGTTTTTAGGAGTGCCTTTATATTATATGAACTATATGATGCTACCTAACGATGAAAATGTATATTTGTGTAGCACCACGTCACTTTTGGTCCAAGACAAGCAAGAGTTCGAGCTGGACCCGTTTTGAAATCCAATTCGGTCTCCGAAGACAGCACTGGCTTCAAACGTGCATAAATTTCACATACGGAGTCCGTTTGAGGTCCACGAGTACTTGATGGAAATCTTATCTCATCCTATTTCCAACAGATCTAGCCTTAGCTCCAAATTCCTTCTGTGCATGTCGTAATCGTAAAAACAAGGTGTTGTATCACTTATTTGGGCCAATTTGGGCATTGTAATCGTATTGGATTTGGCCCATATGCTGGCCGGCCACCTAGGGAGCTGCACTGTTCATGTGACCAGTAGTACCATCTCCCCTATCTCATGCTATGTGCGGCTGCCCCATCCCTATTTAAGGAGGCTGTACCCCTCTAATTTTCCTTGGATTTCGTTTATGTTTAGTTAGCCTTTATTGCAACTTTTATCTTCTGCGTGTGTTAACTAGACCACCCAGTCAAGATTCTTAATCGGAATCCCACCTTTTGTATTCAATCCTATTTGTAATTTCAGATTGTTATTTATCTTGTTCTTGCTTGTTCTTCGATTGCATGCAGGAACAGACCTTCGTGGCCAAGTCGATCGTGCTTCTAGCAAGGTCAAGAACGAACTAGGAGTTGGTTCAGCGATTGTCGGGCATATTGGTCGTGTACGATTGGTAACCGAATCGTGCGAGTCATCTCCACCAAATCGAATTATCCTTCTCATCGAAAGATCGGGACACCCATTCTCGCATCATTTCCCCCTAATTTTTAAGTATCCATAATTTTACATAATTGTGGTTTCACAAAAAGAAATAATTAATATATCAAAACTGTACATGCTGCTCGCAAAATTTTCATTCTTTTTATCTCTAGTAAACAACTACTTGTAGAATTCAATTGTGATCTTGGTAATGTTCAAGGGGCAATTAATATATCAAAACTGTATACGCTGCAATATTTTATTTTCTCCCTTTATTTATTTTCATTCCTTTTCTTCTTTTCCCTTTCTTTTCTTTCTTTTCTTTTCCTCTTTTTCCTTTCTTTTCTTCTTTGCCGCACGGTCGTTGGTCGCACTGCCAATGCCACACTGCCACCGCATGTCTCCCTGACTCCCTCTGTCCCTCACTCCATCCGTCCGTCCATCGGTCCATCGACTCCATCCCCATTCCCCAGTCCCAGCGCGTGAGCGCGTGAGGCTGTGTGTGTTTGTGTGTGTGTGTGTGTGTTCGTGTTCTTCTTCTTCAATTCTTTCTTCCCCGCCTGGTACCCAAAATCGCAATTCATTCATCCTCTTGGCCTCTCCTCACTTCCTCAGCCCAAGGCCCCAAGTCGCCACCTCCCGCTGCCTGCTTCGGCGCTGCGCCACCCTCCACACGCCGCCGCCTCCCACTATAGCATCTCCAATCCCCGGTGGCGAGAAGGAGGAGGAAGCCCCGGCAGCGGCGTCGCGGCGACAAGAAGGTGGTGGCCCCGATGGCAGCCAAGTGCGCAACGCCGCAACCCTTCTCGTCGTGGGCCAGTGACGGGGGAGACAAGAAGGATCTACATCGTGCCACCACCTCGCCCGAGGCACCCCAGCCCACACGCTGCCTCTTTCACGTCGCGCCGGTTCCTCCATGCCCGAGCTACAACTGCCTTGTGTCGTGCACGTGCCAGTACGGCCCGATGGCGGCACGGCGGGCCAACGTGCCATGCTGGGCTTCGCCGGCGCATGTCTGTGCTGGCTCACCATGCCGACCGTAGTGGCCCGTGGCTCGTTATGCCCGTACCGTGCTGCCGACATGGCCCGACTCCCACCTCTAGCCGGGGCTACCGATTTTGCAGGAGGGGCGATTGGGAGTCCTGTCTCCTATGACCTCCCTGTGGCCTCTGCCCATTCCTTTCCTCGGGCGGGAGCGGTTGAGAACGAGACTTACATTATTCAGAGCATTTGTTTTCTACCGTGGTGACTGGTGATTTAACCCATGGCCACCCTTCTATGATCTATCTGAGTACAACCGACCTGAGGTGCACTTGTCCTTGACAACAGAAAATTATAACCCACGTTAAAATTAATATAGCCTGAAACAGTCGATCGCCGGCGCCTCTCCTGATCTCCTCTCGCCGCCACCTTACGTGGCGTGTGAGGGAGGGAGGGGGTACGTTAAGAATCGAAGCTGCTATAAGGTGGCAAGCAAATCGAATGTCGCATTCGATGTTCCGGCTGCACGCGCTGCCTCCCGGCCCCGCTCCTTTTACAGAAAGAAAAGCGAATAGCTACTACTCCATGCATGCTGGATCTACACCCATCTATCCGTCCGGCCCCTATGTTCATCGATCCATCTATCTGGAGTGGATGTAGTCGGAGTGGATATAGATGGATTTTCTCTTATTTCGTATTATATTTCATATTTTTTAGGAGTCGGACACCCGTTTCTTCCTCTTGAATTCGCTCCGAAAGCCTTTGGTCGGCTGGGCGGGCAAAAACTATCTGCTCTGTTTGCATCTCTACATGAGACATTAGACAGTAGGACTGCAATCTGAGTGATATAGACATATATTGTCCACCCTGTATCATATTCTATATTTTTTTCCTTGGATTTTAGTCAGACACGGATAATGATGGATACAAGTTTCCCCTTCTGATTGCACACCAAAAGCCCTTGGTTGGTCAGATGGACCGAAATAGTCCGTTCCGTTCACACCCCTAACTATGGAGTGGTACCGCGCGCAGTGTTGCCGTGTCGCTGATCATCCCGCTCAACTCTCTCTCTTTACATGCCATGCCGTCTTTCGCACCCCGGCCCATCGATTATGCATTCTACCAAGGATGGCGGCCGGCCGAGCGCATGCATGCACGCATCATTTGGATCACAAATTCACAGTTGATGCTAGCTGCTTTAGGTGTTCCGCTTGTCAAAGCTCAAAAGTCGATAAAATGCTTGGCCGCACGTACGTTACCATGCATGCATGCAACCCTACAACGCGATGGCATTCCAACGCGCCCGCGCGCGTGTGATGCAGCAGCGCGCGGCAATACGGCGTGGGCGGGCGGCTAACAGAGGACGATCGAGCTTTGCTTTGCCGTTTGCCGCGCGCGTTTTGCATTCATGTGGTTGGCAGCGAGTACCTCCTTCCTAGCGACTAGCGACTAGCGACTTGGGGGTGCCTTGCCCGTGGTCCTAAAATTTGTTATTTTCACGTCTCACCGTAGTGCCCTGTTTGTCTTGATTAGTGATTGATTAACAAGAAGGAAAAAAAAGTAGAAAATCTACATAAGCTTTCGTTGAGGTCCTAAGTTTTGTCATGTAAGCGAGGGCATGCATTTCCATCGCGAAGGATTCAATCCAGCCACAGGTTCCCATACAGCTACCTTGTTACGACTTCACCCAGTTGAAGACCTCACCGTGGTATGCGCCAATAAGACCAGGCCTCTGTGGCACTAGTGGTACACAGAAGTCATGGGTGATCATTGGTCGATGCTTCAGCGAAACCAATTCACAAGTGTGACGGCCCCTGAGCTTATTTTGTGTACACTGAGGCTTCTTAATTTGAGAAAACTAGTGGACTTCAGCGCCTTGTCTACTAGCAAGGGGTCACTTCCTTTAAACTTGTGTAGGTTTTTATGCAAGTGTCAGTTGGTTATAGAAAGGGTTTTTGCAAAAACCAATTGACCCCCAGCGGTGTTACCTCCCTCCGCCACTGCCTCGATCGTCAGCAGAGATGGTGTGTGTTAAGCTTCTCGGAAGAGTCTGCACCCATTTGGAAAGGTTGAAGTACTACTCATGGCTCTAGGCTGAAGCTAAACCCAATTTTACATTTAATGATGTATCAGCGCTAGCTACAAAACCTTGTTAAGATTCATTTAATTGCGCGGGTGGCAGTGCAAAGAATATGGCGCTGCACCCATGCGCGCGGTACCAGCCTACCAGGGTCAAGCGAAGACCGGCCGGCTACCCATGCCACTGATCAATGGCCCCACTAGTGGATGCGTGTATATATGTACAGAGAAATATCATGGAACACTATACCGTTGTAACGGTATAGATCCTAGTTGTCCGATCCATCCACCACAAATCATAAAGTTATGTCTTCCTCACACCTCACTCTCTCATTTCTCTATCTCTCTGTCTCGTATCTCTACCTCCTAGATCTCTCTCTCTCTCCCGCATCCGGTCGAAGTGCAACTGACGAGCCGACAGAGGCAAGTGGCCATCCTCCTCCTTCTTCACTTGTAGCGCCGCCCCTCCACCTCCTCCTTCAACTCTGGCTCTGTATCTGGCGTGGGCGGCAGCGTGGTGCTTCACCTCCGGCTTCGGATCTATCGACATGCGGCAACGGCATAGCTCAAGACAGCTGGATCCAGCGACAGCGCGACTCGAGATGGCTGGACCGACGACATTGTGGTGCAAAGCTCGGGCTGAAGTTGGGGAGAGAGAGAGAGAGAGATGGATGCTCGAGCGCGGATTCAGCGGGCGAGCGACGTCAATTGGCGCCGTGGTGGCGGCAGTAGTCGAGGCCGGAGCCTGAGCTGGAGAAGAGGGTGTGTCGGCGGCAGACGGTGTTAGGTGGCTCTGTGGCAACGCAGTAGTGCCGTCATAGCTAGGTGAGTTGGCCGAAGCTAGCCGAAACTCTTTGAAATTTTGGTTCAAACTTGTTGAAACCATTTGAAACATTTTGAAACTTATTGAGACTTGTGAAACTTCTTGAAACTCTCCAACTGAAACTTGTGTTCTAGTAGAGACCATGTGTTTTGGTCCTAGATCAGGTGATGAACAATTGGTATCGTTGTCAAAGAGTTTGGAGAGTTAGCTCTTTATTCTACAAAAGCTAGCATGCTGTTAGGGTTCAAACGGTCTGACCGGCCATGAGGTGGTTTGACAGGTCAGACCGGCGGTGTATCTTTGGGTAAATGGACACCAAACACTTATGTGGGAGTGTATTGGGATGTATTTGTATTAGGTGCTATTGAAAATGAAAATTGGATACGAAACTACATAGATATTAACTGAAAAGTTCATAGAGGAGTGTTTTCTGGTTTTGGGAAGAGGTGTAGTCGACCACTCCTTGGCGGTCAGACCGGTGTGCCTGATCGGTCGCCATTAGTTAGCGATCGACCACTGGTGGCGGCGATCGACCGGTAGTGGCGTTTTCAAACCTGATGGCGATCTTTGAAAATTTGGGAATTGGCCTAGGGCCATGGTATTGGTGCATATGTGTTGAATGATGCATGTTTTGGCTAACGTGGGTCAAGTTGCGAAGAACTTATGTCCGAAATTAATTTCTTGGTCTATTGTTGTGTAGGAAAGTTTGGAGTCAACTACGGTCAACAATGAGGGTGATATCAGTACTTGGTTTGGTGAAATTAATGTCCATAACGATGAAGGATGTCGGGTAAAGTGGTTGGACTCAAGTAAGGCGCAAGATGGACAAGAACATGAAGTTTGGTTAAACAGATTACATCAAGTGGCTTGAGCTGGTGCAAGTGCTGAGGCAGTCTGGTGGGAGCCAGATGAGAGAGACTTGCCTGTATAAGGAAAGCCATTGGTGAATCTACGCGTGGCGAAGCAAACTTCACAAGATTGGACTTGGATAAGGATGGAAGGATTGAGAAGAGGTATTTTGGTATCTTCACCAAAATACCGGGTTAGTGACTTTGGAGAAACTGCGATGCATGATAGCGCACAGGAAAAACGGTTTAGGTTATGAGGATGACAAGATCATGAAGAGATGGATTCGGGAGCGTCGAACTGCCATCCGTTTTGAAATGCGTATGTGAGTGAAAGACACATTTGTATGTAGGCTTAACAGGTGCCTCCACTATATAAGGTGTGGTGCAAGATTTCCACACCAACCAAGCTTAGGAACCTTAATTTGAGATTTGGGAGAAAGTGGAGAGAACAAAGGAGGCTAGAGTTTGAGAGATGTATCGAGAGAAAACTTATGGGGTTGAGTTCTCATGAGTGAGTTTTTGTCCTCCATGGTGGAGTGTCTATAAGCACTTAATTCTGCAATATCAATTCAATCAAATTCGTGAAAAGATGATTTGTTTCTGGTTCTTGCTCTTTTTTCTAGAGATTTTGGTTTCTTGTGTTCTATGGGTTTTACCTTGACCTTTTGTTGTGATCTAGCTTGCTAGAACTTGTGGAGGTTGATCGAAGGTAATCTTGATAATCTTTAATCCACTAGCAAGTCTTTAGATCAAGTTTAGGTTTTCATCTGGTTTTGAGGCCTCTTGCACTCAAACAAGAAATTCTTAAAATCTTGGTCATGATTGTCTGTATCTTCAATTGGAATAGGTTATTGACCTTCTTGTTAAGTTTTGTTTGAAATCTCAAGTGATTTGGATCTGTAGATCAAAAGTTAGGTAATTTTGTGGATTCAAAATCGTGTTGTTTTTTCTGTCAAATTGAAGAGTGGTGGTTTGAAGGTTGAGCTTTGTGTTTTTAGTCTATTTCTTCTGCTGTGCTTTCTAGACCTTGGTCTTCGTAGATTTACATAGCTATTAGAGTGAAAAAGGCGTAGAATTCCATAAGGAAAAATGTGGACTCTTAGTTACACCATCTAGCCGCTAACACGGCCCAACAGTTCCTAAATCTAAAATTTATTGAAACTTTTGTTAAGATTTTCTGAAAACTTCTAGAAACTCGGCGAAACCTGAAAATTTTAAGATATTCTCGCAAAACTTCGTAAAACTTACTGCTGTACCAATGTTTTTAGTCGCTTCCAGCATGCTCCATTCACTGCACAAACATAATTATATGTGGAATGACTCGTGTGTAGGCCCCCGACTCAAGGCAGAGAATCCGAGTTTGATCTCTCCCAGGCCCTCTTCACTCTTCACATCAAGTTAAGCTAACACAGACAGACACACCGAGAGGGACTGAGGAGCCGTTTCACTTGCATCTAATGTGCGAGCGAGCCGTTTGTTGGCAGTACTACGGCCCCAACCGAAGACAAATCCCCCTTTTGAGAGAAAAAGCAGATTCTTGGGGTACAACTCAAGTAACACGAACAGTGTATGAATGAGTGAAACATCATAATACATGACCTGTTAAATCACCACCAGTGAGAGATGGATGGACGGATCCATGGAGGAGATGGACCGGCGCATCAACAGTAGTTACCGCTTTCCAGTACTGGATGTTCACTCGATCGCTTCCTTGTTTGTTACCATGAATCTCTACGTACCATCGCACATCTTGCACCGTTGCAGCGCGCTGTGGTCAGCGTATGCAACGGCGTTTATTAAAGCCTTCGGCACGGGCTGCGCATTCACGGCACGGCTTTTTCCCTGCTCATGGGAGAATAGTTCCCTTCTAAGCGCTCTTTCCTTATTTCAAGAGTGAAGCTTCAGCTAGGATATGTGTACACTGCACTAGGGATGAAAACGGATTGGATAGTTTTCGACCGATCCGGACGGAAACGGATTATCTTGGATCGGATTTTCTCGGATAATTTTCGGATCGGAAGCGAATTTTGGTTTTTTTTGTCGGAAGCGGAAGCGAATACGGTAAGCATGCTATCCGGCGGATCTGAATACGGATTATCGAGATAAGATGAAGTCGGATTTCGCCCAAAAGAGGATTTTGGCCCAAAAAGAAAAGGAGATTTTAATTGATTTTCAAATTTAGAAAATGCAACAAATCAAATAGCCTTTTAGAAAATAGGAAATAGAGTTAAAAAAATCTAGAAAAATCACAAAAATTTCTTGAATTATTTTGAACTTAATAAAATTAATTCCAACTTAAAGTTGGTTTTATTTTTGCACATAATTGTTTTAGTTCTGAAAAAATAGGAAAAACCTTTTAAAATCCGAGAAAATTCAAGAAATTAATTAAAATATCCTTTTTCACTTTAAATCCAATAAATCCTAGAAAACTCAATAAATTTTATTTTTGACATTAAAACTAGGAAATTAAATAATTGACTTTATTTTATTATTTTTCCTTTTTAACCAAGAAAACTCTTTTAAATCTCAAAAATCTAATAAAATAATAACTTTATTAATTTTATTTTTGGTAACATACTTTGGGATATTACAGTCATTTCTTGATATAGATTAACCATCCAACCCGATCAATGTTAGTGTGAACTAAGTTTTATGTATGTGATGAGCGAAGTGTGAATGCGTGATAACTTGTAACTTTGTGAGTTATGACTTATGAGCTAAATATGGTAAACTAAGTGTTATGATTGTTATGAACTAGTTAATGTAGCTTACTAGTGCCAATATTATGTATGGTTCTTGAAAATATGAACAATTCATGAATGTTTGCATCAAATAAACTAGTTATATGTTTTCGTTAATTTTGGCATATAATTTAAGGGTTTTCATGTTCCAAAAATATCTGCATGATCAGATTCGTTTGATTCGTGTTTGCTCAGATTCAGATCCGTATTCGTATCCGGATTCGAAAAAATGTGAAAACAAATATGTGAGCCATTATTCGTCCAGTATCCGATCCGTTTCACCCCTAAAGCGCACAAAGTGTACATTTCGAACCCCCGAGGAAAAAAAAGACATCGAGCTATTTTGTTGTAGTATAATCCAATCGACACAAGTTCCTTTGTTAAAGTCAAGATTCCTATATCATTTGAACAGTGGGGTCCATTTAAAATACAAGAATTTCACAAGAATTTTAGAGAAATATTACAAAAGCAGTTAAATTTCCGCAAGAACGAAGAAAAAATTCCGCATTCTTAACATAGCCTTATTGGTCAAAAGCGGTCATACAAGATAGGCCTACTAGCCAACCTTATTGGTCAAAACCGATCATTCTTGATAGAGTCTTTTTTTCGAACTTTAGCTACTATTAGTTGAACAAAAAGAATTCTACAACCGAACTCTACATATGAGTCGATTCAAAGCATTAAAACAACTCATGTGAGCCCACCTGTTAGCACGCTCGCTAATGTTGTTGCCGCTTGCCATCGTCATCGCCATTGCTATGGCCCCTTGTCGTCGCCATCAGCATGGTCGCTCACTGTTCTCCCCTCGCAGTCGCCTCTCGCTGATGCCACCCTCCAGATCTGTCACCCCTCGCCGTCGCCATGGCCGCTTGCTGTCGTCGTTTTCCCCTCGTTGTTGCCCGCTTGTCATAGCCACTCGACATCACTTGTTCGCCGTCGCCTCCTGCCGCCGTTGCCCTACAGATTTGCCCGCTCATCGTAGTCCCTCGATGTCGTTGTTGCCACCCTCTAGTAGATATGACAGCTCGCTATCGCCGCCTCTCGCGGCTAGGCCTCTGCGTCATAATCGTTGCCGCTGCCTGTGGGAGGCTTCCGCGTTAGAATCGTCGCTGCCGCCCATGGGAGGCCTCCGTGTCGAGAGCATCGAGAGAAGAGAGAGAGGGAGCGAGCGGTTGTGCAGGAGATGCATTTTTTTCTCCTTTTTTTTCTGGTTTTTTATTTCTTGTGTGGGCCTGTTGAGGAAGGGTAGGTTCAATACATTGGAGCAAAAGACCTATTCACGGGCGAGCCGACCCTGTCCAGGCGAGCTTAGGATTACAATTTCGGCCCGAAGGCTCAGTGAAAACAATAAAAGAAATGAAAAACTATTTTTTTAAATCTAAAAATGAATTAAATGTTATTATTTTATTCAAAAAAGGATTAAAATAATATTTTAAATGAAAAAACAATTTTCATGCCGGGCCGCCCATTTAAGACACCCGGCGTTTGAACAGCTCTAAACAAAACACGTAAGTTGTTGATCGTGTCTATATAGCGTAGTGTTAAACCGAAGTTGATTCAATACACTGGTGATGTCGTTGGACATTGTATCAAATATTAATTTGTCCGGACTCCGAAAGTTCATGTATTGGCTCTGTTGTCAAGCAGTAGAAGGTTGTAGCTCATTAATGCTGTGTCTCCTATGTAGCGGCCGGCTACTCCACACCTACGAGCTAGTCTTTGTCTACTAGCCACCCACTGACAACAATTTCATCGACTAGTAAACCAAGTAGGAGAAAAAGTAACAAACCATGCCCGTCCTTTCCCCTTCCATAGTTACATATGCCCCAAATGTGATGATTGGGCTCCATTATTTGGTTAGCACTGTGGGGCTCTGTTACCTTAGATACTTAATGGCTAGTAAAAATGCTTCTATTTAGTTCTTTTCCTTATAGACAAGAGGCTTCTTTCACTTTTCCCGGTGACAAAAGGACAGGAGAAAAAGAAAAGAAGCTGCTCTGAATCTCTGGTGCATGTGAGGAGCTTGCTAGAAAGAACAAAAGTTTCTAGGAAAGCATTCAAACCCAATTACCTAGTAGTACTTGTCGAAGTCCGAAAGAGCTTGCTAGCTTGGGTACATGACATTGTACAAGTACAAGCAAGGATAAGTATGGGAAACTTTTTGCCCAGTATGAAGCTAACAAGATGGTTAGTACTCACCAAACACCCCAACACCAAGTCTCTAACACGCCGAAACAAACTGTCCTTCTAACTCTGATACTACCACGTGATACTACGAACCTGTGATTAGATTTAGGAAACTCTCGTTTGGTTCATGTACATAGGTAGTACACTGCACAGCGCGGTTGCAGATTTTGTTGTCCGGAGCCGAAGCCCAGAAGGAACAAGGGATTGTTGCTGTGTTGTTGGTCTGTCAGCCGCTAAGTCTCTAACACGCCGAAACAAACTGTCCTTCTAACTCCGATACTACCACATGATACTACGAACCTGTGATCAGATTTAGGAAACTCGCGTTTGGTTCATGCACATAGGTAGTACCCTGCACAGCGTGGTTGCAGATTTTGTTGTCCGGAGACGAAGCCCAGAAGGAACAAGGATTGTTGCTGGGTTGCTGGTCTGTCAGCCGCGCCGCAGCCTACTGTCGCGTACAGGCGTGCGGTTTTTGACTGCTTCTGCCCGTGCTTCTGCCGCTTCTCACGCAGTTTCACAACGCCTGCCTCCGGCGTTGCTCTGCTCCCCCGACACGGCAACGTGTAGGCCTCGAGCTCCATCTGATCCCCTGCCATGGATATGGTGTGATTCGTTTCTCCCTCCCTCTATTGTTCTCCGGTCCTTTCTACGACGCTCCTTTTGCTGCCCTTCCGTACCTTGCACTGTTGTTCCAACTGCTCCAATCCTTCTGTTCCCTGTTTTTTGTGCTGTTGTGAGTGTACTATTACAGAGCCAGGGCATATCAATGGTAAAGTGAACTTTAGGTTAAAACTTGCAACGAAGAGGAGGCGATGCATTTGAGACATCTAGTACATTCTCTGAAGAACATCGACCCATTTCGTTTTAAGTGCACTGACTGCTGCGATATTTCTATGTCTAAACTGGGCGCAATTCTTTGTCCGGAGGTTTCCATGTGTACAGCAAGGGGAGAATCGAGAAGTGGCGCCGTACAAATGTCCTAATCACCACCTGATGTTGCAATGGCACGTAATCACAGCCGCTGGCTTTCTTTATCAGCAAGCAACAATGCAAATGTATTGTGCGCAGGGAAAAGAACACAAAAATGGGAAAAAGGTGTCAGTGAAGAAGCTTAAATTGACATGGATTAGTGTCTCCAAAAGGAAAGGGGCCCAGGAAGAAAGCACGGTTAATCAAGTGGCCATCACGACGGTCTCTCTCCCTCGCAGCGATGTGGTTGTGTGCGCGAGCGTAGCGGTACAGACAAAAATATTTTATTTTGACACTGCGGCGCCGGGGCCTGCCCCCATCCATCCATCTATCAGTCGACGAACCAACCGATCCATCAAAAGATGTTCCTCTCCTTGGAAATCTCTCTCTCTCTCTCTAGTCTCTACTCGAACACGACATCTCCGTCCCACAGAAACGGGAAATGATGCGTCTCAAAAAAAAAATTGTAAATGATGGATGGCCATCCATCTCTCTCTTTTCCATCTCTCACTTCAACGCGAAAAAAGAACAATGAAAAAACTGATCGACTAAGGTTTGATATTTATAGTTAGTTGATAATCAACCGACAAACTACTCTATCAGCGCCTCAGCATCGCTGTGCGTGTACTGCTTCAGAGCAGCTCACACGCAGTACGTCCTTGCTGCAGTGAATCCTACCTTTTTTACGTTGACATACAAGCTCCTATCGAACTTCACTACGAGATATACCAACTGCAGCTTCCAATTACTGAATTACTCCTCCACTGCTGGCTCACAGCAATTCATCCAGTGGGTCATTCGTGCACAAATAATGAAATAATCCAGCCGAAAAGCGCTCGCGCGCAAAGGCACGCAGTTAGCGGCATGCGTGCCATTAACTGCTTTTCCTGCTTCGTGTCTGTGTGTTGTTTGCTTGGAAACGATCGGTCAAAGGAGGAGAGGAGACTAGAGACCAGGCAGGCTGATAAAAATCAATGGAGGGCAAGGGGAGGGAGCATGCATCATAGTACAGCGGCGGCACGATCTCTGTCTGTCTGTCTGTCCCTCCCAGTCCCAGGCTCCCTGCTCTCAACTGCCCTCCCCTCCTCCTCGCTGCCTTTTCCTCCTCTCCTCTTCTTCTAAAAGGCTTCCGCGACGCCAACCAACCTGCCCCTGCTCTCCTATTGACTAAGATAACCAGCTACAGGTAGGCCGCAGTGCACGTCCACTGTTGGCAACAACCATATTGCTCGCGCGCGGCAGGCTTGAGAGCTGGGGAGAGGAGGCACACCAAGAGGAAGCAGAAGCGGCGGCGGCGGGAGCCCCGGGAGGCAGGCATCATGAGGGACGTGGCGGCGGCCGGCGGGAGGTCGAGCAGGCAGGGGCAGGGGCAGGGCGTCGGCGTCGGGGCAGGGGCGTCGGCGCCGTGCGCGGCGTGCAAGCTGCTGCGGCGGCGGTGCGCGGCGGGGTGCGTCTTCGCGCCCTACTTCCCGCCCGGGGAGCCGCACAAGTTCGCCAACGTGCACAAGGTCTTCGGCGCCAGCAATGTCAGCAAGCTACTCCAGGTACACTTACACAACTACAGACACGGCCACACAGCTACACCTGCATACAGCCATACACTGCACATGCATGCCTGCTGCTTCTCTAGCTGCCTACTCGTACCATCACACACGCCACTCTGCTGCTCGTTGCTTTTCTTGTGTACGAGTTAACCCTGCCTCTTCGCTAGGGATAGATTTATTTGCTTCAGTACAGTGAGCTCGTTAACTTGCAAGTGTCTGAGCCTTTTCTTTGCCTCCCTTCTCTCTGTGCAGCACAAATATGTGTATGAAGTTTAGTCACTGAGTTGTTAGTTCTAGTATTGTTTAGGCATGGACGCATGGTCCAGTTTCTCCTTGTGCTGCTGATGGTTCAGTTAGAGATGTTGTTGCTTGCTTTTGTTTAGACTACAGTTTGTCAATCTGTACTGTACAGTGTACAGGTGGATAGTTCAAGTGCTGTGTCTGTGTGACAGTGTGTCAGGTACTCTGCTTTGCCAAAAATAGCATGCTTTTTCTACATATACAATTAAGAAAGTTTCTCCTACTGGCGATGCTACTAGAGATCATGTCGCTTCAGTTAGCTTAGGTGTGTTTGGTTTTGCATATTTTTATTCTGGTTCGTATGTATCATCAAATTTGAACCTAACTAACTAGACCGAGTGGATGTAATAATAAGTTGTTTGGTTGACTGTTTTTGTTGGACCAGACTGTGCTGAGATGTTGTTTAGTTGTTTGTATCTAGCGCGGGAGAAGGTGATAGACTCATGAGCGCTGGCCAGTCTACATGATGCGCTTAGCTTGGATGAGGAGGGGAAGCTCGAATCGAGCGTTTTCTTGGGTCTGACTCGAGAGGGAATCTTGCATCCACATAGTCAAGCTCACTCACCCAATCAGGCAACCAAACATCTATCTACTCATGCGAGCCAACTATATACAGGCAACCAAACACACCCTTAAAGTTTCTCAACTTGTACTGTACTGGCCACACACAAAAATATGTGATGTTCCAGTAGAAGCTTAGTATAGTGGTTTGACCAATTTCCCACCCATTTTTGTTGTTCTTGCACTTGCATAGCTGCGCAGCCCAGCTCTAGAGTTTCGCAGCTTAAATTCATTACCTGGGTAAAAGTTCAAATTTGTAAGGTAGAGTTTACACCTGCTCTTCAGTTTTGACTTTTGACCACAAGTTGCATATGTAGCAATTCATGAAACATGGGCAATATCCTATTTTCACTGCTCAGTGGGGTCATTCTTGCAGCAACCCAAGCATGTGTAGTGTACTAAAAACCAAGCAAGTCAAATAATTAGATTGCCCTAAGAAAAGTCAAATAATTAGATTTGCTATATTTTTCATCAGCATGTGCCCATAGACATGTCTAGTTACTACAGTTGTTTGGTACTAATTAAATCGACAAAGACCTAACCATGTCTCCAAATTAAAGCTTTCCCATGTGATAAGCCGTCTGAAACAGTCAATCAGTACCGTACGGCTTCGTTCTATCTGCAGCGGTCATCTTCAGACAAGAACTGCACATGCTGTGTGAAAAAGAAACTTTCGGCCGCACCAAACATGCAAGCATGTTCTTAATGTTTTCATTATCTTTCTTGGAACAAGAGAGTCCAATTACCACCAGCTTTCCTAGTGTGTGTTTTGTCAATTGTCATGTAGGAACTAGGAAGAGAAGTTTCTTCTACCTTGTGTGCATGCACTACTTACAATTTTGCACAAATAGTTCTGAAACTTGCTATGGAATTGCAGGAGATACCAGTCCAGCACCGTGGGGACGCAGTGAGCAGCCTAGTGTACGAGGCGAACGCGCGCGTGAGGGACCCGATCTACGGGTGCGTCGGCGCGATATCGTCGCTGCAGCAGCAGGTGGAGGCCCTCCAGGCTCAGCTGGCGCTGGCGCAGGCAGAGATGGTCAGGCTGAAGATGAGCAATGCCTACATTGTGCACCGCCTCAAGGCACGGGGCAGCAGCAGCACCGGGTCGCCTTCCTCCATGTCCTCACCCAAGACGGCGGAGCCGGAGGCGCACTACAAGCCCACGCCGGAGCTGGACATGGTCGTGGATCAGCCCAACATGATAGAAGACTCCCAGCTCTGGTCCTACTAGACTGACTGCTGCAGGTGCTTTTGGATCCAAGCAAGCTTAGGCATTAGCTGATTTAGCGTGCGATCAAATGCTGTTTTGAGTCACAGGTGGTTTGGTATATAGTATCGAGTATATGACATGCGTGCGCTGTAACAGCGAAACACTGGGAAGGTGAACATAGAGGCCTTCTCCTATACCTTCTAGTAAATCCAGGGCTTTTTTTGCTGTCCTTCCGTGAGAAGGTAGAACACTGTTACAGACATTGGTGTGCATTGTGCTATCAATTGCAAGAACCTTTGTTGCTCTTAGCATTTTACGTAGTTAAACAGTCCGAACTCTGCGGTGGAAATGCAGATAGCTTTATCTATGTTTGTCTAAATGTTTTCTTATGGCCGTGTTTTGGGAATTGTCTGCCAGGTTGATTTAGCTCCATAGTGAACTGCGGTGCAGAACTCGTTACTTCAGATTATGCAGAGCACAACCGAATATCATCTCAAATCACTCAAGAATTAAGTAGAGATCAGATTATCCTTGCATATGAAGTTTACCATAAGGTTTGAAATACTTGCATGTTTTTATTTTTATTTTGCAATTATACAACGCTGGCTCCGATGGACGAACTGAAACCTAATTTAGGGTACAAAATGCTACCCAATTCATGATCTAATGTAGATTATAGTTCCCAAAATTGCAACCGAACATTGCACACCACAGCTCTAGATGCGATAAGTTATCCGATGCAGTAACTTCACGTTATCTGCAATTCTAACAAGAAATTAGCATATTTTGTTACCATGAAACTCAGCATATAAATCATGTACGATGGAACTCTTTCATTTGGTTGAAACCTTACCAGAAGCGTAGCAATGTGAAGCGAGTGCCCTATGGCAAGCTACGGTTTAGTAGGCCATGGAAAGAGGCTGGTAAAGATCTTTGTTGTCTGGACCAAATATCTCTTCAGCCTTTGTGAAGCGAGTGCCCTATGGCAAGCTACGGTTTAGTAAGCCTTGGAAAGAGGGGTAAAGATCTTTGTTGTCTGGACCAAATATCTCTTCAGCCTTTTGAGAGTTTCCTGGTTCAGATGTAAATATGGAAAGTTATGCAATTGAGTATCATGACACAACATAACCTTGATTCACAAATTAGCAAACTGATGCAAACGACCAACCTCTCGCGACTGCTTGTGGCGTTGAGTTCTTTAATGTTGGCTAAGAATGCTCCAAATTGTTCATATGATAGACGGCTCCTGGAATTGTAATGGCATTTCATGAATTATGATACACCCATCTTAGTTGCTATTGAAGATGTAAAAGAGTAAGAGATCAACTGACCTGGCCTGACAGAAAAATTCTTTTCCATCAATACGAGGTGTGCGACCTGAAAACCCACCAATAACCATATTTACGATGTATCATTCTACAGAATAATTTCAGGCAGCAATGTCTTCAGAGTTCAGAATAAATGAAACCTGGGTTGGGACGTCCCCTTGGAGGTGAATTAGCTGCAGAGGACTGCTTGCTTGATGGATACCATGGTGTCATTGACGTGTGTCTTTCAATTCGAGTTTTTGACGGTGAGGTAGTTCCAGACATCAACTTTGGTGTTGCAGTTGTAGACATTCCTCTTGGAGAAGCAGAAGTGGACATTATTTTGGGTGTGGCTTCTGGAGTAAGGCGAGGGGTAATGTGTGATGATAGGGCATACTTTTGGAGTGGAGGCCTTGTCGCTGTACCTAACAGATTAGTGAAAATGCAGAATTGCAGAGGATTGAATCTTACGTTGTCAGAATAATTTTACTATCAAAATAAACAATGAATAAGAAGCTAAGAAGACCTTCTCGGCTTGTGATTCCAACATCCACAGACCCACTCAATAGATTTGTTGTAGAGTGGCTGATAGATCCATCTTCAATGTTCAAAAGAAAATAACAGTCAGGGATTGGTGTCAGATATTTTCAATGATAAATAGAATATCAAAGGTTTTCAAGTAGAGATAAACCTCCACAGGAAGATGCTTTCAATGATACTGATTGATCACATGTTGTAATGTCAACCGTTTCTTGTGGCTGCTTGGGAAGGATTCAGCAGAAATCAAGGGCAAACAGTCAACCATTAGTCCATTACCATAAACTAGCAAGAAATTACACATGTGGACAGAGATCGCTGAATAATGTGATTCATTGGGTAAGTAGATGAACACACCGATGGACTATCATCACGGAGTGACTGCATCAGATGCCTCTTGAATGACTCCAGTTGATAATAAAGCAAATATTTCAGAATGTCGTCGAATCAAAGGTTAGAGCAGAAAATGAACAAAAAGCCTAATCGACAAGCTAAACAATCATCTGACTTGGTCTTTGAACAGGTTAACAAACAGTGTCTCCTTCGTATCATAGAAAGTGAACAAAAGGCGCACACTTGTTCAGTCCTTGCACGAATTCTTGCATCCATCTATGCCAACGAACATGGTTGCGGATTGGATGAATGGTATTCATTTCACCATGAAAGTCCACTTGGTTACCTTCTTACTAGTACTTAACAGCTAGTGCAATCAGCAAAATGTCCTTGGTTTGCTATTGTTATAGATGGTATTAAACATGTGAAGCAATCCAGCTTTACTCTCCAAATCTCACTCCCGTAATCCCATTTGCAGCCTACGAAATAAAAATTCACTCTTCATTTGTACTCCTAAAATTAATCGGATTTGCTAAATCACATGCCACTGAAAATTTGCGAAATCTCAGTCCTCACCTTTGGATTCACGTGGAGATTCATGCTCTGGCCAAGGTCTTCGTCCTCCTCTCTGGTGCCGGCGTCTTCCACCGCCACCGGTTAGGGCTCGGGCGTGGCGAGGCGACAGTGGCATCTCCTCAGCCGCGGGACGGAGAAGAGCGATGGGCGGGTCGAGGACGAGTTCAAGGAGGAGAGGCGGTTACCGGTGGTGGCGGATCCGGCGGCGCCGCCGCCGGAGACGAGGAAGAAGGGTGGCGAGGGAAGGGGGAGGCGAGGCGGAGGGGGAAGAGGAGGGCGGCGCCGACGACGAGGGTGTCGCCGGCAGTCGCGTCAGGCTATGGTAGTGGTGGGGGAGGAGCTCGTCGACGTTGGCGAGGCAAAGGTAGGCGGCACAGGGGTGGGGCGATGGTGGCTGGATGTGGGAGGTGGAGATGGGTTATGGTGCGAGGGTTTATGTAGATGAAAGGAGAGATCCGAGCCACACGATTTTGATCCAACGGTGGAATGAATCGCTTGTGTTTTCCAAAATTTTCAGTCCACTGCGACATAAACGGCTGCATATCTCATGAAAATAGCCCATTTGGTGCACATATGAAAACACTTTGAGTTTAGGTATCAAATTAGCATAAAAAATTCTGAAAAAAATTCTAGATGTAATTTATGGTGTTTTGTTCCACTTTTTAAAATTTGAAGGTCAAACTCAATGTATGTTAGAAGAAACAAAAAGAGAAATTCACTGTGAATAGTATGGAAAGAGAAAACAGGAAAGAGAAAACAGAAATGTTACTATTTACAAGTGAATTTCTTTTATGTTTCTTCTAACATACATTGAGTTTGAACTTCAAATTTTAAAGGGTGGAACAAAACACCATAAATTACATCTAGAATTTTTTTCGTAATTTTTATGCTAATTTGATACCTAAACTCAAAGTGTTTTCATATGTGCACCAAATAGACTATGTGCATGAGATATGTCCCCGACATAAACGCCCCTAAAATTAATAAACTAAACAGTCCAAATTGGGCCTTTCTCCCTTCTTCATCTAAACGTTCAAGGTTAGTAGCGAACACTGTAAGGTTTTTCAAACGGGGGAATTGATATTTTACCATCCCCTTAGATGCGTATTCATATTTTACTCACCTTCCCGACGTAATTGATTTTTTACCCTCCACTTACTCTGTTTCTTGATTAAATACCATCTTTTCATTATTTTATTAATATTTGGCTGTTTTCCCCGTTTTAGCCATACAAAAAAACAATTGTGCCCCTTTCGTGCGCATATCCTCAACATTCCATTCCATTCCATTCCTCCTCCCTCCCATTCCGCTCACGGCGATGCCCTTCCTACTCCTCTATGGAGGTGCCTCGCCGCCTCCCACTCCGACCCCTCCTCCCACCGCATCCCCTACACCTCTGTCCTCTGGTCCTGCGTGCCCCCACTCCCCACCCTCCCGTCCTCCCCAGTCCCCTCCCTCCACGCCTCCCACTGGATCATCTTCTCTGTGTCGCCCCACTACCCTCACCACCGCCCGTCGTCCCCGGGTGGCAGCTCCTCGCCGTCGCTAACAAGGTGACCCCACCCGATTAGTCCCACCCAGGCACCACCGTGCTCACCCTCGCAGACCAAGTCCGCCTCGGCTTCCGCTCCGTTTGCCTCGGTGCGACCGAATTGGCATCGAGAAGCAAACGGAGACCATGGCGTCGCGAAGAGGAGGGGACGACAACGGAAGCGTCCTCCTGGGCAGTGACGACGAGAGGGGGTGTGGCTACGGGGACGAGGTGTCGGCGGCAGCTAGGAGGATCTGAGGAAGGAGAGAGAAAGGAGGACCCACCGCGTCTTTGCCGTTGCCCGCCCCCATAGCGGCGTGCACAGCCGCAACTCTCTAGAGGACATCGTCGCCGACCTAGCCCAGCCCGAGTCGTCTTCTCTGACATTACCGCCCCGGACACGCTCCTTGCCAACCTCTCCGCCAACGACCCCGTCCACGCCGTCATCTACTGCCTCGCCAGATCTATCCGGTGAGTTGGCCGCCCCTCCCCCTCGGCCTCCACTGTGACCTCGCATCGTCTTCCTCTTCCCCAACACGACGGCGGTGCACCTCTAATGGCCACAACGGGGGTCCTCTCCACGAAGGCAACAACGGCGGCGACAACCACTCAGTGTCTCAAATTTGGCAACCTCCAGTGATTGTTTTCGATTTTTGTACTTGAACTGGGTGGTCTGTAAGCTTGTTATTCTCTGAATTGTTCTTATGGCCAAGAACCTGACCAAAATTGTGAATTGAATTAATGTGCTGATGGCCAAGATTGTTCTCTGTATGCCTGTTGTTCTCTGTATTTCAATTGTGAACTGAATGTGTGTGCTTGAAGAATTGTTGTATGCCAGAATTGTTTATTGAATCGTGTGGTTTTCTTGGATGTAAAAGGCAAGAAACATGTGTGATTTGTACATGAGTAGTGTCGACAAATTTGGTCAAAGAAGCAAAGAAACAACGACAACGACGAAGACGACAGTGGTGAGGAAGACAATGGCAACAACAACTCACAGTGAACAACAACGAGGGCAACAAGGTCATTTCGCGTGGCCAAAACTGGGAAAACCGCCTGATATTAATAAAACAATCAAAACGGGGTAAATAATCAAGCAACAGACTAAGAGGAGAGTAAAATATCAATTACATCGGAAAGGGGTGTAAAATCTGAAAACGCATCTAAGCAGAGGGTAAATAATCAATTCCCCATTTGCAGACAGACGCACCCAATGAGCTGCTATTTTACACTAGTCATCCATTGTTCCGGTCTTTACCATCTGAAATTTCATTCGTATTCCCCGACCCAATCTCCCTCCATTATAAGTTCCTAAATGTGGGGTCTTCTAAACAGAGTTGCACACCACTACACTGACCAATATCTACAAGGATAGCAAGAACCAAAAGGTCAAAGAGGCCACCTTCTACAGGTCGCGCGCCAGCTTCTTGGACGTCTGCGCCAGCGAGTCCCTCTCCTTGCTCAGCTTGATCTGCAACCACAAAGCAAATAGCAAACTTCGTCAACCAAGAGAAAGAGAACTGAACGAGCCAAGGCGAGATCAACAATAGAAACCGTGGAACAGGGCGCGACCCACATTGTCCTCGCGCGCGGCGTGGCGCCTGGCGTTGGTCTCCTGCAGCGCGCGGTCGAGCAGCGCGACGCGCTCCCGCAGCTCCCCGTTATCGCGGTCCTTCTCCGCGGCGGCCTCCCTCAGCCGCGCCGCCTCCTGTTCCAGCCCGGTCACCCGCCCGGCCACGGCCAGCGCCGTGATGCGCCGCACCAGATCCAGCTGCTCGTATGGGTCCCGCGGTAGCACCGCCAGGACCTCGTCCGGCAGCGCGAACTCCGACAACCCCACCCCCGCGCCCGCCGCTCCCTCCGCTAGTGGCATCGCAGCGGGATCTCGCCGAGGCCAAGACGGAAGCGATTGGATTGGGTTAGATTCTTCTTTTTTTCTGCTTGGGTTCCTCCGCTTTGGAGGAGAGGAGAGCGGAAAGGGATCACTGCTTCGCGACGCTGCTGCGGAGCGGTGCGCTTGGAAATTTTCGGATTTGAAATGCGAGGGATCCGCTCGGTTCGGCGGCCGAAGCGAGGTTTGAAATTGTTTTTGGGGATATTGACAGGTCCCTTCGTCCGGAGTGATAGGTTCAATATGGACACTTCTATCTACTGTTTATATGTAGTCATCTTGTCCACTCCTACAGCTATCCATATCTGTCCTTTATCCATCCACACCATCACAAAGCCAAACACCAACCACCCATTCTCATGCTTTCTAACTCCGTGCTCCTTAACTCCAAATCGCTCGATCGATTGCCCAACGGGCGATGACATGATTAGAAATCGAAAGTCCAAGAAAATCAGTGTTTGAAAGCTAGCTGACCCGACCACCGCTCTTCCTTTCCTTCTCCCTCCCCCACGCCAGCGCTGAGGAAGGAGGACTACCTCGCCATCTGCCTCGCTGGCACTAGCGAGGCTGGGCAGGGGAAGGAGCGCGCCATCAGCAAGTGGTGCTCACACTCCGCGCCAGTGTAGGACCTCCACTTCCGGTGCTCAGTCTGCGGGAAGGTGTTCGCCTCGTACCTGGCGCTCGGTGGGCACAAGTCCAGCCACCACAAGGCGTTTTGGAGAGGTTATATTGGGTTCTCACTACTCGCGTTGGTGTTTATTGCAGCTATAAGTTTTTTTTATTGTTGCAATGGGTGATTTTAGATGTTGCAACGATTTATTGAAATGGAATTTTTTTTTCCTCAAGATTTTCTCGATGTTGCTGATTGTTGCACATATAAAATCAAAATATTTCATAAGTTAGTTGTAAATATTGCAAATTTCTTGATATTGCAACAATTATTTTCGGATATTGCCACTATTATTTTGAAATGCTGCAATATTGTAACATTAAAATTTGCTTGATTGGGTTATTTGAATTAGTTTTAAAGCGCACCTAGGTTCTATACAGATCAAGGTTCAAGAAAGCGCTAGACGCTAGGCGGGCGGTGGCCCGACACCTAGCGCCTAGGCGGACGACTAGGCGGTAGTGCAGAGCAGCCGACGACAGGTTAGAAGCACAAGGCAGCTGCCGACAGAAGGTTGGAAGGGCGACAGACAGTGTTCACCTAGGCGCTAGGCGGAAGGTGGGCGGAGAGTGACCGCCTAGCGCCTAGCCCGCCTAGGCGGGGCCTAGGCGGTAGTCCCAACACCAAGCAGGTAGCAACCAGAGTATGTACCAGGCAGTACTAGGCAGTAATAAAGTATTAGACATGCGGTAGGAAATAGACTAGGACAAAGAAAAATAGTAGCAAAACCGAGGAGGAGGCAGCTTACTACAGACTCTAGGAAATATAGACAGGTAGTAGGAAATATAGATTGAGAAAAAGTAAAGGGACAGCAAAACCGAGAAGGCAGCAAGCAAAGAAAAGGCAAAGATGGCGTGTGGGACAGAAAAAGCAGACTAAGTCTTACTAGTCCCCAGCTCTCCTACTGCAAAAAGCAAAGAAGAAAAAAGCAAATGGCAGAGATGGTAGGTACCACACTACACCACTCCTCGTCTTCCTCCTTCCACTCCTGCTTCAAGCCTCCAGCTCCTTCCTTCGACTCGGCAGATCACACTCTCCTCTCCTACATCAAGCCTCCAACTCCTTCCTCCTCTCCTACAAGGCGCCGTGATGGGGAGGCGTCAACCGCGACGGGAGGAGGCACGACGAGGAGGGGAGGAGGCGCGACGGGGAGGGGAGGGAAGGAGGTGTGACGAGGAGGCAGCGTCGCCTTGGTTCCACCCACTTTGGCCATGCGCGGCTTACCCGCCTAGCGCCGCCTTGGACCGCCTAGGTTCGACGTTGACCCGACTAGGCGGGTGGAGCGCCTAGCTCGCTGATTAGCCACAAATCACGGCGGTGAGGCTGCGCCTAGTGCCTAGGCGGGTGCCTAGGGGAACACTGGCGCTAGAAGATCCCAAAGTTCAAGTTGTCTAGCAGCACATGCCAAAAAGGTGGACAGCAAGCACTAGAAAAATATATGACGATGTGGCTGCACATTCTCCAACCACTGCAATCTCCACATGGCCACATCTCTCTGGTCCTCCCATGCAATCCCCACGTCTTCCAGCTGCAATCCACTGCTTCTTCCTAAGCCCTCCTTCCTTCTCACTTCTTCCTCCATGAATCCATTGCAATCCCCACGTCTTCCAACTTGCAAGACCAGAGCTTCCCTTTCCCCTCACTTCTTTCTCGCACAAAGACCTCCTTCCTTCTCCATCCTCCAACCTCGTGGGTCGACGGCAGGGCGAAGCGGCGAAAGCAACAGTAGCAATGGCCAAAGCGATGACGAGCGGCGATAGTGGTGGGTAGGCAGCAGTGACCTCAGCGGCGGCAACAACGGCGGTTAGGTTAGCCCGGTCCTCTCTCTTCCTCATCCATCTCCCCTCTCCCCTCACGCCTAGAGCCGCCGCGCACCGTCGAGGACCGGCTTTGACTGCCTAGTCGGTCCAAGGCGACCCTCCCCAGTAGTGGATCCAGGATTTCTAGAATAGGTGTTCGGAGTTACAAAAATATTGTTCATTAACTTGTGGCATGTTTTAGTCATTATATGCTATTAGAAGTCTAGAACTGCAATTGTATTCTCTATAATTTTTTGATACCCACATTAAGCTTCACGACAGTATTCAAAACAATACTACAAACAAGGTTATTACTATGATATCACAAATTGAGTAAATCTCACTCGATTTGGAATTTTTTTTGCAATTTGGAAATATATGTACTAATTGATCCATTCATCCTACAGAAAATATTTGTACTAAATGATCCATTCATCCTATAGAAAATATTTCTACTAAACAATTGAGTCATCCTACAGGATTTGTAAATCTCACTCAATATAATCAATTCACCCTCAATATCTCAACCAAATAGCAAGCATATTCAGTTGCAATGAACCAATAACAACATGCCTAAAGCCTACAGGGTTTTTTCCCCTTCAAAATCTAGCAATCCATGAACATGAAGCACAACTGCAGTGGCAGCAGAGCAGCTAGAGCTCACCTTGAGCTCACCGCGCGCCGCCGCCGCTTCTTGCGCCGGTCGTTGCTCCTGCTCGACGCTCTCCCCTGCCCCTAACGCTCGCCGCGCGCCGTAGGCTCCATCAGTAGCACCCACCTCTATCACAGCACTCATGCATGAACATCTATTATCACAAATCAAAATTAGCAAAACATCAAAAGGTAAATCATGATCAGCATAAAACAAAATCTTTCAATGCCAACAGTCCTGAATGCCAAGAAAAATCAGACTTCCCCCAATCCAGCCGAACTCCCCATTTCCCCAATCCATCATCTTCTTCGGTTCTTCTCTTCTCTCTTGAATCTTGCTTTTCTTTTCCCCTAATCGGCCAATCCTATCTCCTCTCCTCTGGCCCGGCGCCATGGGTCTCATGGGTGCTACCGTTTCCTCCTGCCTCCTGGTTCCCCTCAGGCCAGTGCCTCGTCGGCCTCCGTGGCGCGCATGACCTGCCTGCGCGCCGCCCCTAGTGCTCGGAGACGCGCCGACGGCGGCTCCTCCGCTCGGCGGCTCGGCCGCTTCGGCCAGGCGAGGCTGCGAAGGTGGTGAAGGATGGCGAGGCGGCAAAGGAGGCGGCGGCGCGAGCGTGGCAAGAAAGAAGAAACCAACCAAACATCCGGCAACCGAGGAGGCGGCGAGCTCACCTTGACCGCCGCCGCTGCTCCATCTTGCCGGTGCGGTGGTGGTTGGTCTGCGCGGCCTTGGCCCGCTGCCGCTGCGCAGGCTTCCCTCCATCCCTGCCCGCCGCATTTCATTGCCGTCATCGCTTCGCTTCGCCGCGCGCGCTTTGCCTTGCGCGGTTGCGCGCCGCCGCCGCCCACGAGTTTGGGGATTTCACGAAGGTCGATTGGTCGAAGGGATGACCGGATGGATTAGGTCCGTGATCGCTCGTCGCCGATTCGGGCGCTTGGTTGATCCGTGAGGCGCCACCGCCGGTTGTGGGCCGTGGTGGGCTGCAAGCAATCAGGTGGGGCGTGGGGCTGCAACGCGAGTGGCTGCGTGCGCGGGGCAGAAAACACGATGGGAGGAGTTCCTGTGCAGTTCAAATACTGATTTAATGTATTTACTAGTATATATACCTAATATAGAGTGTATACTTCACGTACGGTAGTAATTAACAGAATAGGAAGGCAGCACCATGTATAAGGATTAACTAACTAATAGGGCAAGAATGCATGACACACTTTTTTCATCTCGAAATTTTCAAACTGTACCATAAATCATATGCATATTTGTACACATACTTAAAGAAAACATTGCGATGGAAGAATGAAAAAGAGGGAAGGAAAGCAAAAGGTAGTCTAGACGTGTAATTGCCAAAGCAAACATTTGGTGAAAGGCAAAATCAAAGTAAATCTGAGCTGTCATTTTTGGGGTTCAATAAATAGATGAATCTCTGTTATTTTCTAATTTACGGGGACATGGAGTTTTCTAGAATGTAGTAGCAGAAAACAAGTAGTTTAACTTCAAACTTCGCTGTGCGCACCTCTGCTAGAAAAGATCAGAACGCATGTTAGGGAAAGCACTCCAAATTACAGCAAGAGCGGGACATAAGACTATAAGAGGAAGTTCAAATAATAAGTGCCTCTTAATCAGTGACCAAAATAAAGCTAGTTCCTAAGATTTTTTGCCGCAAAATCGCCAGCACGGCCTCAAATGTTAGCTATATTTGCCCTATTTTACATCGAATTGGCAACGTGATAGCACCGCTGAATCAAATCGCCGTGGTTAGCACGAATTCAACAGAAGCCCACGAGAAGTGTCATCTCGTCCCAACTGCATCTAGTATTAAGTAGTGACCAGAGAAGACTAGGCTAGTAGGCTACCGATTTTTTCCCAAACGGCCGGGCCAGGCTCACCTGCTGCGAAGTTGGTGTGCATGACGACGAGCAGGCAGAAGAGAGGCGACAGCGCCGGCGAGGTAGAGGTACTCGAGCGAGGCGGATCCATGGCGTGAGCAGCTGCGACAGCATCCCCGAGCGCGTGCACCGCAGAAAGTCTGCTCGGATCCATCCCTCCGCCGCCGCGGCGCCGACCACCCCAAACCCTAACCAGGCCGGCCGCCACCTCCACCTCCACCTCCCTCCCTCGCCAAGCTTGATTCGATTGGAAGGCGCTAGGCTAGATTGAAAATTGAGGCTACTCCTAAGAGCATGTACAATGGGCTTATGTCACCGCCTATAACTATTGCCTTCTAGGATTTTTACTGACGTGGATGAAAGAGAATGAAGAGAGAGAAAGATGTTGTCTACAATTCTGTAGTCGACTATAACACAAGAAACAAGAAAAGCATTAAAAGATTGTATGTTCTATAAAGACAATTAAAAACAACAGCCGTCTATACCATTGTATGAGTTGTCTTTAGTGCTGTTTACAAGTGATATGGATAGTTGTTATAGACAGCAGCTGTCTATACTATTGTACATGCCCTAATCCTAATCTGGTTTCTGGGAAATTGGGATCTGAATTTTCCGGGGTAGTACGCATCTGTAACCCATGTGACGTGCGTGTGTTTTTAATACGTTTCGCTTTCTCTGTTTTTAAGGGAGATATGATTATTTGCACTGACAAACATATATAATTTATGATTTACTATTTATGTGGCTATGACATGTGGTTCTGAGACTTAGATGTCATTCATATATACAATGGCAAATCCTAAAATCCATATCTTTGCAGTGTCAGATAATTAATTATTCTTTTTTTAATCGTACTAGTCCGATGCATCGCACGTCTCAACAAACAGGTAAAGCACCATACATGCATTCTTGTCTCGATTTTTTTTCTTCAAATTATTTTTTTTAAAAAAATAATTATAAAAATAAATAGTCGAAATAAAATATTACAAAATTAGGCGCATGTCGCCGTTCGATTGACGACAGGCCTAGCCACCGGCGATAGAAACTCAACAGTGCCAGAGCTCCTGTCGCCATTCAACTAGCAACGAGGATCCTTAATTTTTTTTAATTTTAAAATTTGTAAAACCGTTATTTTTTAATTCGTCTCCACTCCTTTTGTACCGAGTATTTCCGAGCAGATATTTTGTTGACAAATCACACTGATATTATATAACATTCAATACAATGTTATAACATCTTTTGTCGATAAATAAAAATTTCTACTGACTATTTTCGAGCACATTTTTTATCGACAAATCACAATAACATTGCATAACATTCAACACAACGTCATAACATCTTTTGTCAATAAATTACAACATCATAACACCTAGTTTTTTTTTACAAATCAAACTGATATTACAAAGCATTGGACACTACATATTTCAACTAGACGAACCTTTCCCGTGGCCGCGACCTCAACGTCCCCCATGTGCACTGCCTCAAGTCGGGCAGTCGGATGAGGTCCCCGCGGCGACGTCTGGAGTGTCGATGTCCCCTTTGTCTTGAGGATTTCTCGTAGGGCATTTCTTGAAAGTGTGCCCAAACTCCCTGCAAATAGAGCACTTCTTCGTATGACGTTTGGCTTCTGCTTCGTCCATGTCGTTCCTAATGCGTCGTACATATCGCCGGACTTATTGAAATAGTCAGAGAGGTACTAGCCGGAATGCTGCGCCACCGTCGAACATGCGACCATGACATGGGAGCAGTGCCTATGCAGGAGAAGGGTGACGAGGATTAAATTCTTAAATATTACTTTAACATTTAATTAAAAACCTCATGGCCTTATGGTTGTAACCTCCGAGGTTTAAGACTCCTGTGGTCATGAGAATCCCAGAGGTTGCTCTACGAGTACCCTGGTTAGCGAAGCATTGTACCTCTCCGACTAGGTAACTGCTCGAAGAGTCTTTTTTGAATTGGTACTTGGATCCAATTATAAGTATATTCCTTCTGTGTGATGAATGGAACACATGCCTTATTTGCTCCAAACCACACGACACTTTTTTGGCCTAAGTCACTAACAATAACCACTACACAATTTTTCCCATGTTCGTCCTCAACTGACACCAACTGGCGACAACAACTGCCTCCCTGACCAGACGTGTCGATTGGTACAAGGTGTCTTCTCCAGAGATAATTGGCGCCTCTTCACTAGTATTTAAAGGTGGACAATGAATAACAGAGGGGACACACTGAAGCATAGCAAAGAAGACGAAGGAAAGGTCTAGTGATTAGTAGACAATTCTCTTTCTCCAAGAAAGATACTCAGTGTAATTAGAGTTAGTTTGTCTCCCTACCAAAAGGCACCCCTGTAAAAGCCAGTTCATTGCAATGAAGAGCATCCCCCATTCTCTTCAAGAATACTCGGCGATTTTCCTCATTTTACTTCGTAAGATCAGCGACTTGATCATCAACAGCTGGCGCCGTCCGTGGGGAAGAAGGCGCTGAGTTCTTGAAGACTTTTTTCGCTCAGCAATCCTCATTCATCCTCCTTAGGGATGGTAATTGTGCTCGATTACCCGCGTGCTCGCGGGTAAATGCCCTAATGGAGCCGGGCATGAGGGGCTTTCTTTGCCCATGGGCATGGAAATAGGGGCAATCTTCTGCCCATTGGGTAAACGGGCACGGGCATGGGTGAGTGTTGGTGATATGCCCTAGAGGCAATCATGGAGATGATGATATCACGTCTATGTTTATGTGTTATTGAATAAGTATTATTCTATTCCTTAAATGAATCATCAGTTATAAAGATTAACGAGTATGTGACTTGTTGGTGAAGCTCTTTGAACTTATGATAATGTTGTTCTAAATGTATCCCTGGTTGAATGTCACTAGTCGGGACACTAGTGACTCTACGACCAGCACATGTATTGATTGATGACCATGTTTCACCGGTCATGGATATAAGGATATCGAATCAATAATGTGAACACATGTTAGAGAACACAGAGTGCGAGAAGGATCGGGACTAAGCTAGGAGAGCCGAGGTCGAGCGATCATGGATCTTGGGTGGTCGGTGACTCAAGCATGGCGCAGAATGGGCGAGGTTGATCGAGCAGGCGATTCGATCTGTTGGTTGGATCAAGCGGCGGGGTCGGTGCAAGTGCCTTGGAGGTTCGATGGGATTGGACGGGAGAGACTTCCGAGCATGATGAGAGCCGTTGATCAACCTACACGTGGCGGAGCGGCGATTACTTGACGAGTTGGACTCGGTCCATGGAGAAGGATCGAGAAGGGTATTTTGGTAATTTCACCAAATACCACCTTGGTGACCTAATGCCAACCAGCGGCGCCAAGGCGGTGCGTCAAGAAGTGGTTTAGGTCAAGAAAAGTGAAAACGGCGCTTTAAAATGCGTGCGTGTGTGTCCGTTTGTTATTGGGCCTACGGGGAGCCCATTAGGGTTAAGTCTTCTAGAAGCTCTAGGCCTCATATAAATAGAGAGGGTCTTTGTGCACAAGCAGCCCAAGCACTTCATTTGCAAACCCTAGTTTGGTTTTTAGGGTTTAGGGAAGAAAAGAGGCATAGGCTCTAGAGATGGATTGATGTGTATGCTCTTGGATGGAGCTCTTGTCCTCCTTGAGGAGTGGTCTGTAACCGGCAACATCATGAATCAATCTATGGATGTTCTTCCAAAGATGAGCTCCCTCTTGTGTTCTTCCTTCTCTTTTGATGATTTTGGGTGCTTCCTTGATCCATTGGTTTTGGTTGTTCTTGTGCACTCTTACTCTTTCTTTGTGACATGTGGGAGCGTTTCTAAGGTCACCTAGATCATCAATCTCCCACGAGCAAGAGTTGGATCAAGTTTTTCGTTTTGCTCGGTTCTTTGCCCTTCTTAGGTAAAACTGAAAAAGATCGAAACTTTGGCGTAGATCTGGATGATCGCCACTTGGAATAGGTTCCTAATACCCTTAGGAAGGTGTGTTCCAAATTTGGTGCGGTTTGGCCTTACGGTTTAAAAGTTCGTCGATTTTCGATTTTGTTTTCAGTATTTTTGTTCATCGTCGGGATAATCGGTAGTACCGCACTTTTTACTGAGGTAGTACCTTGATGTGGTAATCAAGCACATTTACTGTGATAATACCGCACCTATGATGGTAGTACCTTTGTCCCTAATTTTTGAGGATTTCTTGAGGAGTTCTTTGCTATGCTTTGAGGGTTTAGGAGTGGATTCATTAAAGTCTTCCTTGCTTAAGCATTCGATCTTCATAGCTCTCATAGCTATTGGAGTGATTTGCGATTCTTGAGTTGAATCCATTATCTTTAAAAAAAATTGGTGCTCCTATTCACCCCTCTAGTCGCCTTTCGGTCCTACAATTGGTATCGAGCGGTTAGCTCTTCTCATAGATCTTAACCGTTCTTTGAAGCCATGGCGATCGACAAGTATTCACTCAAACCTCATATTTTCGATGGAGTTGATTTTGCTTCTTTGGAAGGCTGCATGCAAGCCTACATCGAGGCTCAAGACGCATAATTTGGCTTAAGGTCAAAAATGCTTATGTCATCTTGGTAGATGAAGATGTAATCAATCGATGTAGAGGCTAATGACAAGGCTCGGAACTTCTTGATTCAAGGGCTTAGTCGATCTGAGTTTGGCGTGTGTCTCATTTGAAGTCTGCTCATGAGATCTAGAAGACCCTCTGTGATTACCACGAGGGCTCTCTGACTATCAAGGAAGTGAGACATAACCAACTCAGAAAGAATACTCAAAGATCGAACAAAAGCACGGTGAATCTTTGGATGAGTTATTGGGAAGGTTTTCCAAGATTCTTCATAATTTACGTCTTTGTAGGTCTCACATTCATCGAGTGCGAGAATGCACGCCATTCTTGGGTGCTCTTGATGTGAGAGTGCAGGGAATGAAGATCACATCCATCAATGACAACTTGTCATGAGTGAGCTTACCATGGATAAGCTTTACTCGAGGTTGAAGTCGCATGAAATTGATTTCATCTCGCGACTCCCCAAAGAGCAGTCGATGGCTTTAGTGGTTGACCCATCTCGGGGTAGCTCTTCCGATTCTTTGGACTTTGGCTCATCTGGTCTTTCGTTGTCCGCTTTGCATTCTTTGAGCGATGAGCAGCTAGAGAAAATACACGAGGATGATTTAGCCCTCTAACCACCAAATTCTCGAGAGTCTTCAACAAAGTGAGAACAGAATGAGAGGTGGCCTGTCACTTGCTTTGAGTGTGGTGAGCCAAACCACATTCGCTCCCGATTGCCCCCAAGTGAAGGGCAAGATGGAGAAGGACTTTGGGCGTCCTCAAGCTAAGGATGCGAAGCCCAGAAGCCGAACTATCACAAGTTCGTCGGCAAGGTCCTTACCGCTCTTGAGTCTGTTGACATGAGCGATGTGGACTCGGGCCGGAGGGCGGCAGCGACTCTCATGGCAAGAAGAAGGATCAAGACTTCACCGGCATGTGCTTCATGGCCAAGGACAGCCACGGCGTCGACTCCTCCAACGGCGACGACCTTTTCAGCGATCCCGATGAGGTATGTCCTCACTGCTCAAATGAAAGCGTGCTTTGGTCATTTACGAGCGAAAATTAGATAAGCAAGCTAGAATGCTTAAGAATCGAGGACATCATGATTGATAACTTGAAACTAGAAGTTGCTACACTCAAATCAATTAGTCCTGAAGATGCTTGTGATGCTTGATGCGGAATGTATGATGAATTGGTAACTCTAAGACTTGCTCATTCCTCTGTTACAAATCAATTGAAAGATGCTCTGGATGAACTAGAAACTCTCAAGTCTAGTCACCTTGCATGAATGCCATTGCTTTAGATGTGACTCTTGTTGATGCTATCCCTTTGCCTTGTTCAAATTGTGCTTTGCTTGAACTAAAATTGGATAGTGCTACAAAAGAATTGAGTAAATTTGATGCTAGTCACACTGCTCTCATTGTGAGAAAAATAAGATTAAAATGAAGGAGATGTAGGAAATGATTACGTACTCTAAAAGCGCTTCATGTGAAAGCGTGTTAAACTCACACTTGAGAATGATGCTTTAAACAAGACACTAGAAGAAAAGGCTAAAATTGAACAATCCATGTCCATATTGCTTCCAAGAAAGTTGTTGATTCGATTCTTGTACTCTTTGTATTGAACTTGGGCATAGTGTAGATAAGATACAAGAAGCGTTTAGAGTTAAGTTCAAAGAAGCGGTTGGATAAGATTAGGGATAACTATTGTGTGTCTTGTAAGGCTTTGAAAGCCGAGGTAGCTCACTATAAGGAAAAGTCGATAGGGCTAGCAAGTCAAATAAGTGTGCTTCTTGTTATGAACTAGCCATACAAAATGATTATCTCAAAGGGACTCTTAAGAGATTTGTTGGTGGGAGGAAGAAACTCAACATGATTCTAGACAAATCTAAGGTGAGTGTGAATAATAGTGGCCTAGGTTTTGATTCCTAGAGCATTCCAAAATCATCCACCTAAGGTTGTTAGAGTTTGTTGAGAGTGGCTTTGTTTGAGGTAGAACCCTCTAAGCCATCCAAGATAATCTTCAAATCTGTTGTTTTACCCAAACCACTTCTAGCAAGATAGGTACTTCTACTTCATCAGTCGGACCCTCAAAGGTCAAGTACCATTGCACCTTACGCAAGAAGAGTGGCCACATTGTTGAGTTACATACAGTAGAGCCAAGATTGAGAGGAAGGAGAGGATGAGTACCTTGAGAATCATCGGAGGAGTTCCTTCACTGTTGTTGTCTCTAGAGCTAGGCGACTGTCTTTCTGCTAGACATAGGCCTAGGTTAGTAGATGACTTCTTTGACTCCTTTGGTGGTTCTAAGCGATTACGGTTTAGGATTTCGTGAGGAGAGACGCGGGTAGCATCTAGACAAGGGGAGCACCGACCTTTTGGTAGGTCGATTCGGAGAGGTCTAGGTGGTTCTCATGTGCGTTCTTATGATTTTGCTCCTAACCATTTTTCTTTGCTTCTCTTGTTTTGCCTAAGCATCGTGTGACTCGATCTTTGGATTCCCAAGTCTTTTATCACTAACTTGATCTTGAGGCCGAGATGTTTCTGCTTTCGTGCCTTTGTAGGTCCGTCGTGCGAGGAAGGAGGACATATGACTTGTTGACTCGGTGCTCTCGACACATGACCGGGGATTCTAGATGGTTCTCCTCCTCACTGCGTGCATCCGTGATGAATTGATCACATTTGGGGATGCTTCTCTGGGACCGTGACGAAAAAGACGCAGTCTTGGCGTCAACAACAAATTCATGCTCAAGGGCGTCGCTTTGGTAAGTGGTGAAATATAATCGCTTTACGTTTCTCATTTTGATGAGGGTCTAGAGGTGAGATTTAAGAGTGGTGAGTGTAGGGTTTTAGATTCCTCTGGTGAGCTTGTCTTTAAGATTTCGGGTTTGAGAGGATCTTTTGTGCTAATTTACGTATCTCTTACGCTTCTAGCCCTAGGTGTCTTGTTGCTTACATTTCCCATGATCTAGTTTTGTGGCATCGTAGGCTTGGTCACATAGGTTTCGACCACTTGACTAGAGTCGATGTAAGGATTTGATTAGAGGTTTGCCTAGGTGAAGGTCATTAGAGATCTTGTGTGCACACCACAGAGACACGGTAAGATGGTTTTGCTTCTCATCCTCCTCTTACCTTAGTGATGACCGATGGACCAGTCGACTCTTGCACTTAGACACTTGTTGGTCCTTCTAGATCCGGTCTGCTTGGGTGGTAAGTGGTGCGTGCTTGTGATTGTGGATGATTACTCCGGTATTCATGGGTTTATTTTCCGGTTTCTAAGGGCGAGGCATTTGGTTTCTTTAGAGATTTGGTCCTTAGACTTCTTTGTTGATCTTCTGGTGCTTTGAGAGCCATTAGGAGTGACAATGGGAATGAATTCAAGAATTCTTCCTTTGCCACCTTCGATTACGATAGGGGCTAGAGCACCGATTTTCTTCACCTAGAGTTCCCCAGAGAATGGTGTTGTAGAGAGGAAGAATAGGACCCTTGTAGAGATGGCGGGACCATGCTAGATGAGCATTCCACACCTAGGAGGTTTTTAATTTGAGGCTATCTTCTTGCTTGTTATATTTCTAATAGGGTGTTCTTGAGATCTGTTATTGGTAAGACTTCCTATGAGCTCAGATTTGGTCATAAGCCCAAAGTTTCTCATTTTAAGATTTTTGGTTGCAAGTGCTTCATTCTAAAACATGACAACCTTGATAAATTTGAATCTAGATGTTACGATGGCATATTTCTTGGATATCTGCTCATTCTCGTGGCTATCGTGTATTTAATTTTGACACTAACAAAATTGTTGAGACTTGCGAAGTCACTTTTGATGAGGCTAGTCACAGTACTAGACCCGATGCTCTGGTACAGACTTCGATATTCGAGAAAGCATCTTCGTCGACGATGACTCTGAGGATGAGGACCCAATCCATCCTCCAGTCATTTCTGAGAGGGTTGGGGAGCCTGCTTCTACTACACCGGACTTGGATGGCGACCTCTTCCTACCTTCACCGAGCGATCGAGTGGCTCTGTTCCTACCTCCACAGCCCATGAGGTAGAGGCCACTTCTGCTCCAGGAGCTCCTCTTCACATTCAGCGACAGCATCCACCTGAGCAGATTATTGGGGATATTCATGAGCGAGTCACTCGCTCCAGGTTCATTTCTTCTGATTCTCATGCACATTCTGCTTTTGTCGCTTCTTTTGAACCCCGAGATATCACTCATGCTCTTTTCGATGCTGTTGGGTCAATGCCATGCATGAAGAACTTGAAAATTTTGAAAGAAACCAAGTCTGGACCTTAGTTGAACCTCCACCTAATCAACATGTAATTGGAACAAAATGGATTTTCAAAAATAAGCAAAGTGAGGATGGGTTGGTAGTTCGCAACAAGGCTAGGCTTGTAGCTCAAGGTTATTCCCAGGTAGAGGGCTTAGACTTTGAAGAGACTTTTGCTCCTGTAGCTAGATTGGAAGCCATTCGCATTTTGCTAGCATTTGCATCATCTAAGGGTTTCAAGCTTTTTCAAATGGATGTCAAAAGTGCTTTCCTGAATGGTTTCATAGAAGAAGAGGTCTTTGTCAAGCAACCACCTGGTTTCGAAAATCCCAAATTCCCAAACCGTGTTTTTAAACTCTCCAAAGCCTTGTATGGTCTGAAGCAAGCCCCTAGAGCTTGGTATGATAGGCTTAAGAGTTTTCTTCTTAGTAATGATTTCAAAATGGGAATGGTTGATAAAACCTTGTTCACTCTTAAGCATGGCAGTGACTTCTTATTGGTTGATTTATGTGGATGATATCATATTCTGTGGTTCCTCTCATGCTTTGGTGTCTAGATTCTCGGATTCTATGAGCGGGGAGTTCGAGATGAGCATGATGGGCTAATTGACCTTCTTCCTTGGTCTTCAAGTCAAGCAAGCGAAAGAAGGCACCTTCATTCATCAAAGTAAGTATACAAAGGACCTTCTTCAATAACCCGACATGGGAAGCGAGAGACCAATGTCTACTCCCATTGCCACGACCACCGTCTTTGGACCCAGATGAGGATGGAGAGCCCGTGGACCGAAGAATACCGTAGCATGATTGGCTCCTCCTCTACCTCACAATACGAGGCCGGACATACAATTCGATGTGTGTGCATGCGCTCGATTCGAGCTTCCTCGAGCTTCTCATCGTCAAGCGGTCGTCGCATATTCAGTACCTCGAGGACACTCTTGACTTTGGACTTTGGTATTCTTCTTCTTCTGCTCTCTATTCGGGCTTTTTTCGATCTGATTTTGCGGGTGTAGAGTAGATAGGAAAAGTACCAGCACTTGTCATTTCTTAGGCACGTCTCTCATCTCGTGGTCTTCTAGGAAACAATCCTCTATTGCACGACCCTTCGCCGAGGCCGAGTATGTAGCTATGACCGATGAGTTGCTCTCGTGTTCTCTGGATCTTATCTACTCTTCGGGACTATGGGTTGTTTTGGGTAGTGTCCTCTTTTACGTGACAACACTAGCGCCATTAATATTACAAAAACCCGAAGGCAACATTCTAGGACTAAGCATATTGACATTCGCTACCATTTCCTTAGAGACCATGTTGAGAAGGGTGTTGTTGTGCTTCATTTTGTTGAGTCACGAGCAGCAAAGTTCTTGACATTTTCACTAAAGCTCTTGATTCTTCTCGTTTTGCTTTTTCTGGGGAGAATTGGGGTTGTTAGTCCTCTTGGCCTGCTTTTGAGGGGGAGTTTGCTCTTTTGCATTCATTGTACCATAATGCATTTTAAACTTCAACAACTTGCATTGTAATATAACCGTATGGAGCTTTGATTATTATCCTTGTATGACATGCTTTCATACTTTATACCCTGCCATGTCTTGTGCTAGCATGCTAGATGTCTTTTATGGCTTTTTATGTATAGCTTAGCTTTTGTCATGCTAGCTCTATTATCGTGTGCAAACCGAATTATAATATGACTTGTTGGATCTTGTGACTAGTTTTGCTTTAGTGATCCTCTCATGATTCATGCCATGTCATATAGGCTTAATTGAGTCTTGAATTTATTCTGAGTGTTAAATTGAGCTATGTTAATTCTCAAGTCAAGCAAATGAAAAATGAGCTTTTAGTGCGAATAAAAGCTGATCTCACCACTTCTTTCTTATGAGGCGCTTGCCATTGCACTAGGCATGAACTTCGGGGGAGTTTTGGATGACCAGACTATTCTCTTAAGCTTGTGTTGCTTGGGATGGTCGTAGTGAGGCTTGAGATCTAGCACAATGATAAGAAAATAAATTGGCAATTGGTTGAAACTTAGAAGGCGGTTGTGGATGGCTCCTAGTCCAAGACTTGCTTTACTAAGATAAAATCAATCATTTTCAAAGAAAGTACTCAATGTGCTAAATTCTAAATGCTTGAACAAATTGATTCAAAATTGATCTCAAAGTGCTCAAAAATGACTCATTTTCTAGCCACGGCTCCGCTTTTGCTTATAGACATGGCACGACTCATTTTTGGATACCTTTAGTTAAGCTGTGATCTTGAGCACCTTATCATGCCTTCAATTCATTTAATCTCAGTTATTGCTATTTTGGCCTTAGCTTTCTTTGTACATGTCTTGCCATACTTGCTTATAGCTTCTTCACATAATATGGCTTGGTGTAATACTTATGCAGTCTTCATGGATAATCTTCATGGCTCCTTTTGCTTAAATTGAAAAAAAAAAATGAAAAATTACAAAAATTACAGCCATTCCATTACTTTCATGCTCTATCTTCTTCCATGTACCTTGATGAATTCATTGTCAAAGGGAGAAAGATTGGTAAAAATGTTGTTTTAGAGCTTTTTGGAGTCATAGGGTTTTTATTGATCATAGTGAGTGAGATCATCTCTATTGCATTCTTTTGGTCTTATTTGCCTTTTCTGAAGTTGATTTGCAATTCTTGAAGACTCACAATGATCAAAGGTCATTTGAACAATTGTTCTTTCATATGGACCTTAAGTGAGATTTTGACCCATTTTCGGAAAATGAAGCTTTCTTGCCTTCTTTTTGTCGTATCTCACTTCTTGATACTATTCGGAGCTAGCTTGGTCATTTCCTTTGCTTTTTCTTGCATTTGGACCAAGTTGTGCCTTTGATCTAAAAACGTCGAGTTCTTACTCTTTCAAATCTCAAAACATGCATTTTTGGGAATTTGCCAATGTGTTCATCAAGGGAGATTGTGGATATCATGGGGATATGCTCACGATCTTAATGTGATGGTACAATTGGCAATAGCTCTTTGGGTTTGTCGAAGCGATCGCTTTTCGGTTTTGTTGAAATCTGATTTTTGAAAGAAGTGTCGGGATAATCGATAGTCTGCGTGTAATGTAATGCGCAGTACTTACTGCGATCTTGATTGTACCCGGCTTGTGTTTGGCGGTAGTACCATTGGTCGGTATTACCGCAAGCAAAGCGGTATGGTTTTTCCGAACAAGTGTTTTTGGGTAGTTTTGGATTTCCTTGAGGGCAGACGATCGCTATGATTATGGGGTCTGATTATCACTTGATGCGGGTAGTACCGCCATAACATGGCTAAGTACCGATTTGGTTTTCGAAGTTTCGCTTAACTTGGAGAATTGTTTTTGGGTTATGTCATTTCCATGTTTGTTAATGCATATATGTTGCATATTGCATGTTTTGAGCTAACGTGGGTCAAGTTGTGAAGAACTTGTTCGGAGGCGATTTCTTGGTCTATTGTGTGCGGTGGCTTGCGAGGTCAATCGGCGAGGAGGATCGGGACTAAGCTAGGAGAGCCGAGGTCCGATCCATCATGGATGCTTGGGTGAGGTCAGTGACTCAAGCATGGCCTGAGATCGGACGAGGTTGATCGAGCAGGCGATTCGATCTGTTGGTTGGATCAAGCGGCGGGGTCGGTGCAAGTGCCTTGGAGGTTCCGATGGGATTCGGACGGAGAGACTTGCCGAGCATGATGAGAGCCGTTAATCAACCTACACGTGGCGGAAGCGGCGATTGCTTGACGAGATTGACTCGGTCCATGGAGAAGGATCGAGAAGGGTATTTTGGTAATTTCACCAAATACCACCTTGGTGACCTAATGCCAACCAGCGGCGCAAGGCGGCAAGGCCAAGAAGTGGTTTAGGTCAAGAAAAGTGAAGACGGCGCTTTAAAATGCGTATGTGTGTGTCCTGCTTATTATTGGGCCTAACAGGGAGCCCATTAGGGTTAAGTCTTCTAGAAGCTCTAGGCCTCATATAAATAGAGAGGGTCTTTGCACAGCAGCCCAAGCACTTCATTTGCAAACCCTAGTTTGGTTTTTAGGGTTTAGGGAAGAAAAGAGAGGCATAGGCTCTAGAGATGGATTGATGTGTATGCTCTTGGATGGAGCTCTTGTCCTCCTTGAGGGAGTGGTCAGTAACCGAGAACATCATGAATCAATCTATGGATGTTCTTCCAAAGATGAGCTCCCTCTTGTGTTCTTCCTTCTCTTTTGATGATTTTGGGTGCTTCCTTGATCCATTGGTTTTGGTTGTTCTTGTGCACTCTTACTCTTTCTTTGTGACATGTGGGAACGTTTCTAAGGTCACCTAGATCATCAATCTCCCACGAGCAAGAGTTGGATCAAGTTTTTCGTTTTGCTCGGTTCTTTGCCCTTCTTAGGTAAAACTGAAAAAGATCGAAACTTTGACGTAGATCTGGATGATCGCCACTTGGAATAGGTTCCTAATACCCTTAGGAAGGTGTGTTCCAAATTTGGTGGAGTTTGGCCTTACGGTTTAAAAGTTCGTCGATTTTCGATTTTGTTTTCAGTCGTTTACGCTCATCGTCGGGATAATCCAAGATCAAGCACTTTTGCTCGAGTAGTACCGCGATCGGTAGTATCAAGACATTTGCTCTTGATAGTACCGCTCTTACAACTTGATGGTAGTTCCTTTGTCCCTGATTTTTCAGTGATTTCTTCAGGAGTTTGTCGCTATGCTTTGAGGGTTTAGGGTGGATTCATTAAAGTCTTCCAATCTTGCTTAAGCATTCATCTTCATAGCTCTCATAGCTATTGGAGTGATTTGCGATTTGAGTTGAATCCATTATCTTTAAAAAAATGAATTGGTGCTCCTATTCACCCCCCTCTAGTCGCCTTTCAGGTCCTCTGCGTTTCTTTTCCACACTTCACCAATTGCGCTCATTTCGGTGGAGCTCAAACCACTTTGACCTCCTTGGCGCCATTGAAGCACATTGGAGTTCCTTGGGCATTGAGTACTCGGTGGCACCCTCTCGGACCTTTGCTCCATTGTTGCTCCTCTAATTCCTAGAAGTCCTAACCCTAACTCCATTTGGGTTGGCCTTTTCAGAAGGGCTAAGTGGAGCTTGGTGTCGGAGGATTTCCCCTTTGGCCGTGGAGCTCATCGCCTTCACTAGCAGGTCTACCTCTTCTCCAACCTCCTCGGCTCCTTCAGACCTCCGTGTACCTCTGGTAGTCCTTAGTTGTCGGGCACATGTCAGATGAAACGCCATGAGCCCTTTATCATTGTTTGTTTTTTGGCGTGTTGATCATCTCGTTCCTCTCGGCTCACGGCGACTTAGGCCGCCGCCGAGAGTGGTCCCGAGTGTGTGCGTAACACTATTTTAATATTGATGCCTTGGTTGGCGCCGGCGAGGTCCTCATCGCGGCGTCAAGCCTTAAAACGAGCTCAGATTTTGCCTGACGACACTGCATGCACCGTTGTCGTTAAGACAAAGATCTCCCTTTATGGCTAATCATCTCCAATCATTGTAGCTTTTAATGTGTCCTAGCGCTCAGGCGAGGTCTTGGGCCGCCCATCTCGGATCTACACCAGACCTCCTCGGGGTTATCTTAGCCATCTTGGACCTCCCGTCGGGTCCTCTTACCACCCCCGGTCTTTTGTAAGGACAACCCCGGGACCTCCCTCCTGCGATCTTGACCGCTAGGACCTCCTTGTGGGAGATCTAGCCATTGAGGTCCTCCTGTGTTGATCTCCACCGTGTAGGACCTCCCGAGGTCCTCTTAACCTTGTGGACCTCCTCGGGTAAATCTTAGCCGCCTGCACCTCCCGTGGAAATCTGAGCCGCTTAGGACCTCCCTTTGTTAGATCTTGGCCGCTCGGGACCACCCCAAGTGGATCCGAACCGCCCAGACCTCTTTGTTGTTGTCTTGACCGCTAAGATCCTCCCTAGGACAATCTAGACCATTAATGTCCTCCTTGGAAAATCTGGACCATCTAGGACCTCCTCGAGAGGTCTGGCCGACTGTAGATCTTCCTTGGGAGATCTTGATAGTTTAGATCTTCCTTTGGAAGATCTCACTGCTCAGACCTCCTCGTTTGATCGGACCGCCCTGCCCTCCTCCGATGTTGTGGCCCGTTGGATGCGTGATCAGCGGCCACGACCTTCCTTTGTTATGCTGCTGGCGTGGTAGGAGGACATGGACCGTTGGATCCAAGATCAACGGCCCATGTTCTTCGGACTCTGCGCTAGCGCGCGGCGTTGCGTTTTCCTCTCGAGGTCTTGGGCGTTTGATTTAGATCAACGGTTCACGCCCTCCCCTCTCTTTGGTTTTAGAATTTTCCGGTGAGCACTTATTTGTAAACCTAAAAAGGTATGAACTTTAAAATTGCATAACTAATTCAATTTAAATCCAAATAGGTTGATTTCAAATTGTGTTAGCTACGCTCGACACTGGCTCCAATCTAAAAATGGTTAAGAGCCCGATTCAGCTCCGAACATGGTTTTGCAAATAGATTTTAAAACTAACTTTAAATGTACACTCAAAATAGTGTTTAACTTGTAAAATGCATAGGCAATGCTCTGAGATTATTTTTGAGTGAATCCAACTTTGTTGGCTTCTTCTGTTAGTAAACTAAATGTTAGAATAAGATTTAGACTTGTCACTTTTTTCAAAAAGCTTCCTTGTGCATTTTAATTTTGTTCAAGTTCTTGTTTTTGAAAAAGTATAGAAAATGCATAATAGCTCCAAATGAGATGAACTCAATTGTGTTATTCATCTCATGAGGTGCTGGTCTTACAGTAAAAATCTCAGTATCACCACCTTTCTAGAAAATGTTGCCAAATAATTAAATTAGTGAATAGTGGCAGTTTGGTATTTTTAGGGTTGAGCAGAATTGTTTTACTCATATCTTTTGTATTAAGAATCCAAATCAATTGGTTCTTGTTGCTAAATTCCCTAAAAATCATCCTCTTGCTGCTGTAGAAATTTCAGAGCATTTGGAGTTTGTTTGCTGTGCTGTCCTTGTAGTTGTTGTCGTTCTTATCGATTCTTTTCGCCTTTTCGATTAGGTGCCGACGAGTGCGTTGATCTTGAGAGTATTTCCTCTGCAGCAAATTGTTTAACTCCAGCAAGGCAAGCAGTTTGATCATATCCCATTATTGTCCCATTACTTTAAAGTCTAATACTTTGTTTAACTTGTATGAATGCATGCTTTTGTGTCAAAGTAATTTATCGCTTAGAGGTAGCTATTCCTATTGCATTGTTGCCTCTAAATTGTTACCCCCGCCACAAACCATAAGTTACTAATATCGCTGGTGAATTAGAGCCCGTGATTTATTTATGCTCTTTTATTGTTTTTACGATTGTCATGCTTAGCAATGCTTAGATAATGGTAGAAATGGGCGGTTGTCGACGTATGTCGATGACCTTGATCACACAAAACTCTATCATTATTCCATTATGTCCAGCACTTGTGCTTTGTTACTTTGTAAAGAAATAAAAATGAAAACAAAACTATTTGACTTGGGCACAATGGAATGTTGGTGTGATCTTTTGGTGGATCGAATGGTGCCCGGTCATTATGACCGAAAGTTACTTGCGCCCATCGCTCGAGTATTATTTATTGCTAACCACACGAGGGACATATGGGACCCTCTTGACTAAGTACTTTGGGGGTGTTAATTATGAGCTGGTCGGTTGGTATGTTTTACAAGAAAATGTGTGTGTGTGGTGTGGGAGGGAGCATTGGCAGGCCGGCTAGGTCTGTTTAATGTGTCCTTATCCCCGTGGGTTGCGGCTCTTAATTAGCATCGCCCATTGAAAATGTCTCAGAGGACTTAGCCGTCCAAGATACCAAAGGAAGTGTGCTAAATCATATGGCTAAAAGGCGGTCGACGTAGGGTACATTGGTACACCCTGCGCAGGTTAAAACTATTCAATAGCCTCGCCCTAGGTTATGGACACGCCGAAACGCCTGCGTGAGAACTAGACTACAACATTTAATTAAAACTTGATGGGTTGGTATGAATGGATGTTCATGCTACTGTGGTGGCTATTGGGTTAGTCACTTCCGTGATTGTTGTTGTTGTCATCTTTTGTTACTTGTCTCGCCGTTTTGCAAATTAAAATGAATTGCAAACTGCTGGAAATTATTTAAATATTGCAAATGAAAACTTGCTTTATGCTAAAATAAGTCCAAAGCCTCATCCACTAAATAAAGCTTGCATGTAGTTAAACTATAGTTCTGTTATATTACACGTCGCCTTTATGAGTAAATTTTTGTACTCATTTGCTTTGCTTAATAACTTTGTTGCAGAGAAAGAAGGTGAGCCCCAAGGGCTTCACTCTTATGAGATGTGCTTCGGGTTTGACGACTAGCTTGGCGGTCCGGTTGGTTGCCTTGTGGGTAAAGGCACACTAATTGGCTTTTGTTTATGGCCATCTTATGGCACTTTTGCTTCCATTGCTTATTTTAGTTTTGTATTTGTTGTTTGGCCTGCTGGCCTCTCCTTTTGTAATAACTCTCTATATTATGTATGTCTTTTATTCTAGTTCGTGCTTGGTTCTATGTCTTGTATGAAGTTGATGCATGATTTTGTAAAGAGGTGTGTATACTGATTTCGAAGTATACATATCTCAAGACACGGGTTATTATGTTTGTGATGCTAGGGTCAATGGATGACTAAGTATTACAAGCCTAATAAACCGGTCCTCACAAAGTTGGTATCAGAGCCATAATCGACCGTAGTAACTCAAGCTTGGTCGTTTTAGCATGTTTTGGAAAACTTAATTTCAAAATATCAAATGGTTTATGAAAGCTTAAGTAAAGTCTCTACTTTTACTCCTTACCTATCTTAGCTTTCTTCTCTCATCTTGTTCTAATTTGAGTTTATTTTCCTCTCTTTCCTCCAAAGATAGTGGTTATCGATTAAGTGGGTTTTGGGGAATCAATGAGTTTGGCAAATTGAAGTGTTAGCTGCCCATTTACAAGGTTTTGAAGCTTCGAATGGCCAATTTCGACCGAAGCTTGATGCAAAATCGACAGCCGCCAATTTCCTGGACAGCAAGCTCAAAGGTTCTAAATAGGTAGAAAATAAGAGGTTAATCAACTAAAACTTGTGGGAATAAAAGGGTAAGATGTGATACTAGTTAGCTAAGTATCTAACACCTATTCTCTTGGTTTTACCTTGCTTTGGAGTAGTGTTAGAAATTGGAGTAGTGTGCTGAAATTTTATCTTCTCAACCAATTACTCGTTCATTCAATACAAGTTAGTTGTGTTGGGAAGTTGGCCTTTAATCTTTTGTCTTCCTTGCTGTTTTGGAGTCATTTTGGAAGCTTTTAAAGTACTTTTCCTTGCTGTTTTACTTCTCCTTTATTATGCTCCCTATAACTTCTTTTTATTCTCGCTTGTTTCATTAGTTTACATTTATTATCATCTAATCTATTATTAACTCGGTAGGGATCAGACTATCTATTTTGTTGGCCTTCGTTAGGGGGTGATGTTCCGCCTCTAGTCGCTGGCATCCTTTTCGCTTTCTTCAACTTCTAGTCCTTGGGTTTCGTGGTTAACCCATCTCTTCATAGCAGATGTCTCGATACCAAAGAATGCTAGGTCGAAGTCGGCCGACGAAAATCTCCCTAGCCCCAACTATCAGACAGACTTGCAAGCGCCTCCGCTCCGCAAGTGTTTTGATTGTGGCCCTATTGCCCTCGAAAAGCAAAGAATCGCCTCCTTTTTGCCTTGGCTGTGGTGAAGAGGGCATTTCACCAAGATTGCGAACTAGGAAAAGTCAAGGTGTGTCGGCGCGTTGGTGAGGAAGGACACTACAAAGAACCAATGTACTACAAATTGCCCAAATCAGGATAAAGACCACTTACCCGAGATTGTCCTACCGCCAAAGTTACTTGTTTCCTTTGCGAGGAAGCGATCACTATCCCAAGGAGTGTAGCATGAACCCGGTGATTGCCAAGTCATTGAATCGCAATGACTACTTCTTCGGTCATCCGCAAGCATCGCAATCGCCAATGCCTCTAAACCGAGAAGTTCTTGGATGATTTGTCCGAGGAGTCATGCGACGATTACGCCTATACCTTCCCCGACTTTCACCTTTGTGGTTGAAGATCCCGTTGTTGCCGTGGGCGTAAAAAAAGGCCTATGGATCGTCAGTAAGTGTCGAGAAGACTCAGGTGACTTCAAAGAAGGTCGCCAATATCATTTGTTTCTTCCGCAACCTCAAGGGCCATTATGCTATTGATTGCCCTAAGGAGCTTGTAAAGAACCTCTCGCCCTTCGCAGCATCGTGCTCCCCAATCGGCACCGCGAAGTCGCTAAGGTGGTCCCCGTGAATCCATTTGCCGGAATCACTTGTTTCTTTTTGTAGCAAGAAAGGGCACTACGCCAACAATTGCCCTTTGAAGTAGCAGAAGATCACTCAGAGTCAAGCCAAACCGCTTTCAAATAGGAGGATTCAGAGGCACCGATGTAGTATCTGCACGCTTTGTGCTAACTCCCATTCACCATGCTTTTGTTTAATTCAGAGCAACCTCTCGTTTTTTTTTCGCGCCCGTGATTCGGACACACGACTCGCGACCCATCGTGATCGGAGGGTCGTTTTGATCCAAATAACGCCATCCCACCGAGAAAGCTCGAAGTACTTGGCCGTGTTAGGTACGCTTGTTAACTCTTGCCCCGATATTATTTTATTCAATTCAGAGCGCCCATTCCTTTGTATTCCGCTTTTGCCATCTCGGGTCGCCATCGATCGCTTGACTAAAGTGGCACATTTCGCCCTTATACCTTTTTGGGCATCACATACCGTTGTTGCCTCAACCTTCGTGACCTAAATGGCCATAATCCTTTGTAAGAGACTAGTCATGAGGGATGACTCAGATAGTTAGTTAACCAACTGTTGTCTGCTTGTTAGTGGAGTAACCGTAAAAATTACTCCACCAACTAAGAACGACCTTAGTCCTCTAAAATAGCTAGCCACGGAGGGATGACTGCAAAAGCTAGTTAGCGTGTCGAGATCCCGCTGTTAGTGGAATTAACCAAATAAATCGCTCCTAATTAACCGCATGTTGTTCCGAATTAACCGCATAAATCATTCCACTAACTAACAACGCCATGCACCACCAACCTTAGAGTCAAGATCAAGCTCTCACCGTCGTAAATGACCTTTGTGTAGGTTTTCTAATGGATCTCTACATAGCCCGTGATCGTGAGTTCGCACTTGGTGCCAAAGGCGATTGTATCGATCGTGGATCTCTTTTCGATCTCGCTTTTTGGCATAGCTTGCAAGAGGCTATGGGAACTGTTTTGCTTCAAATTTCAAAGATATCATTCCCCAAACCGATGGCTCACCAAAAGGGTCAACCAAGTTTTGGAAGACATGTCTGCTTGTGTTCTTTTTTCCTATGGGAAGCATTGGGAGAAATGCTTACTATTCGCCGAAGTTTTCATACAACAACGATTTTGGGCCGCCTCCGTGGTTTCTTTTCGAGGTCAGATACGGAGAAAGTGTAGAACCCCGTTGTATTGGTTTGAGACCCGCGAGACCTTTTTTGGTCCCGACTCGATCAATGAGGATGAGAGTCAAGTTCAATTTTATTCGAGGAGCGCTTTCGCACAAATTTCAATCCAGCAAAAGAGCTATGCGGATCGCCGCTGCCGTGAGTTGAGTTTTGAGCCTAATGACTTTGTTTATCTCAAAGTCTCTCCTTTGAAGGGCCATCAACGCTTTCAAGGCCAAAGGCAAGTTAGCTCTTGGTATGTCGGTCCCTACCGCATTATCGAGAAGAAAGGAACCTGTTTACGAGTTGGAGTTGCTCGTCAGACTTGAGGGGGTACATGATGTGTTTCATGTGTCCCAAAGAGGAAGTGCCTGTTCCAACCGAGGAAGCTCGCTGGAAATTTTGATGTGCAAGAAGATTGGTCGATTGTGACCGACGAGAAACAATGCAATAAAACAAATCAAATAAAATCCGCCTCGACAAGGAACGAAGCCGGGAACAATATGTAACTAAATAAAGTGTTAGTTGGATCGAATATAGTTCGAGAATTAGGTCCAAGTACAACAAAAATATTATAAATGGATAGGAATCTTAAAGGAAGGTTCAGATCTTTGAAGAAGCTAAACGAAGATCAAGGAATCGTGTCCTCAAGATCCTAAAAGTTCAATGGCCAAATCATTCCGTGGATGGAGTTACTTTGGAAACGAAAAAGACTACTCCATCTTCCTTCCTCGCCGAGCCAAAATCTCGGACGAGATTTGTAAGGGGGAGATTTTGTAACATCCCAAATGTATAATCAGTGGTTTGTTCAAATATAATTAAATGTGTAGAAATTAAAAAAATTTCTCACATCTTGAAAACCCCTAAACTCTCATGTAATTATTGTCCAAGAGTTGTGTTATCCAAAAACACAACGTTCTTGTTGACCAAAAGTCAAACTCATTTTCCTATTATCACAAATGTTGTGCCAAACCTTGGAAATATTTTTCCTTGGTCCTAGAAATGTTGTGGAGCCTCTCCGAAAAATATCATGAGTTATAAAACTTGTTTGATAATTTTGAAGGTAAACAAACCCTTGAATAGCCTTAATGAATTTCCTGAGAAAATGCAGTGCATAATAACCTCTGGAAATTTTATGTAAGGTGAATCTTAATGTCAGAAGCTCCAGTTAAAATTTTATAAATTTTGGAGTTGAATTGCTATCTCAAATGAATCCCTAAAGTCTCACCGTTAAAAATTGAATTCAAAACTTTACATCGCTCCTTGGGCCGAGCCATTTTCCTATCCGTTGAACCCAACCCACCTCACTCACCGATTCCTTAAACCACTTGAGGTCTTAGCCGCTGGATCAAAGATCCATGGCCATGACCTCCACGTGCTATCAAACCACTCGCATTCTCCTTCATTTTGTTGAGGTCGAGTCGCTGGATTTAGATCCAAAGGCCACAACCTCCATCGCAAATCATCGCCGCCAGACCTCCCTTGATATCTAGCGACAAGACCTCCCCGCTTCAATTGTTGTGCGCCGCTGATTAAAATCCAAGGCCCACGACCTCCTCGCTTAGCGATCAAACCTTCACCTAGTCGAGGTCGTGAATCGCTGGATCGCATCCAACGCCACAACCTCCCCATCTCCTCATCGCCGATGAAAATCTCATGCCCGACCTCCCCATCCTGCTCCAAAGTGTCTTGCCCCGGGGCCAAGACCCTCAAGATTTCAAATCGTGTCTGCTGGATTAAAAATCCAACCGCCACGACCTCCTTTATCATTTTGGCGCCAGCTAGATTTAATCTAACCGCCATGACCTCCTTCTCTCACAGCGCTTTGGCCATGACCTCCTTACTTGATCTACGCTGGATTAAGATCCAATGGCCAGGACCTCCCACATGTTGTGTATCGAGCGCCACCGTGAATAAGTCCTCCCCATCGTCTCCGAGCCCTTGGGTGTAGATCCAAAGGCTAGGACCTCCTAACCCTTATCACAAGATGACCTCCTCGATCTGCTCAAGAAATGGCGATGGAGATCGCATGGCTAGGACCTTCTCCCGCCTTTTAAAACTTACCGCTTCAAAATCATATCTGAGGGTCATGACCTTCCTAGCGCTTCTCATCCAACGTTGGGAGGCATGCCCTGCTCTTCTCCTAGCTCTGCATGCACGCCATGGCAAAGGAGGAGGTCATGGCATGTCTTGTCCAACGGCTCGTGGCTCAGGCGATTTATTGCGTGTCAAGGCTTTTCCGCCCTAGGCCATGCCCTAGGTCCGCCTCCCGACCTACCCCATCACCTCCATTGTCTTGTACAAAGTTATGATCGCGCCATGGGCTAAGCTCACCATGAGCTTAACCCTTGGCTCACGACCTCCATGTCCCGGGTTATAAACCTCCCCATTGTCCTCCATGGTTTCTTTTCCACACTTCACCAATTGCGCCATTTCGGTGGAGCTCAAACCACTTTGACCTCCTTGGTCGCCATTGAAGCACATTGGAGTTCCTTGGGCATTGAGTACTCAAATGGCACCTCTCTCGACCTTTTGCTCCATTGTTGCTCCTTCTAATTCCTAGAAGTCCTAACCCTAACTCCATTTGGGTTGGCCTTTTCAGAAGGGCTAAGTGGAGCTTGGTGCCGGAGGATTTCTTTGGCCGTGGAGCTCATCGCTTCACCAAAGACCGGCTCACCTTTCTCCAACCTCCTCGGCTCCTTCAGACCTCCTGTACCTCCCGGTAGTCCTTAGTTGCAGCACATGCAGATGAAACGCTATGGAGCCCTTTTTATCGCTGTTTGTGTTTTGGCCGTGTTGATCATCTCGTTTTCGCTCGCCGGCGACTTAGGTCGCCGCCGCCGAGAGTGGTCCCTGCAGGCGTAACACTATTGCGACACATTGATGTTCTTGGTTGGCGCCATGAGGTCCTCATTGCTTGGCGCTGCCTTAAAACGCTCCGGATTTTGTCTGACGACACTGCATGCGTTGTCGTTAAGACAAAGATCTCCCTTTATGGCTAATCATCTCCAATCATTGTAGCTTTTAATGTGTCCTAAGCGCCAGGCGAGGTCTTGGGCCGTCCATCTCGATTCACACCAGACCTCCTGGGTTATCTTAGCCATCTTGACCTCCGTCGGGTCCTCTTACCACCCCGGTCTTTGTAAGGACAACCCCCAGACCTCCCTCCTTGCGATCTTGACCGCTAGGACCTCCTTGTGGAGATCTTAGCCGCTGAGGTCCTCCCCGTGTTGATCTCCACTGTAGGACCTCCCCGAGGTCCTCTTAACCTTGTGGACCTCCTGTAATCTTAGCCGCCTGCACCTCCCAAAGGAAATCTGAGCCGCTTAGGACCTCCCTTTGTTAGATCTTGGCCGTTCAGACCACCCCAAGTGGATTTGAACCGCCCAGACCTCTTTGTTGTTGTCTTGACCGCTAAGATCCTCCCCGGGACAATCTAGACAATTAAGGTCCTCCCTTGGAAAATCTGGACCGCCTAGGACCTCCCTCGAGAGGTCCCGACCACAGAGATCTTCCTTGGGAGATCTTGATAGTTTAGATCTTCCTTGGAAGATCTCACTGCTTAGGACCTCCTCATTTGATCTGGACCGCCCCGGTCCTCCCTCCGATGTTGTGGCCGTTGGATGATCAACCGGCCACGACCTCCTCTGACTGCGCTAGCACGTAGTAGGAGGACATGGACCGTTGATCCAAGATCAACGGCCCATGTTCTCGGACTCAGCTTAGAAGCGCTTGCTTTCCTCTGGAGGTCTTGGACCGTTTGATTTAGATCAACGGTTCACGTCCTCCCCCTCTCTTTTGGTTTTAGAATTTTCTAGTGAGCACTTATTTGTAAACTGAAAAAGGTATGAACTTTAAAATTGCATAACTAATTCAATTTAAATTCAAATAGGGTGATTCAAATTGTGTTAGCTTTGGCTCGACCTGGGCTCCAATCTAAAAATGGTTAAGAGCCCAGTTCAGCTCCAGAACATGGTTTTGCAAATAGATTTTAAAACTAACTTTAAATGTACACTCAAAATAGTGTTTAACTTGTAAAATGCATAGGCAATGCTCTGTAGATTATTTTTGAGTGAATCCAACTTTGTTGGCTTCCTCTGTTAGTAAACTAAATGTTAGAATAAGATTTAGACTTGTCACTATTTTGAAAAAGCTTCCTTGTGCATTTTAATTTTGTTCAAGTTCTTGTTTTTGAAAAAGTATAGAAAATGCATAATAGCTCCAAATGAGATGAACTCAATTGTGTTATTCATCTCATGAGGTGCTGGTCTTACAGTAAAAATCTCAGTATCACCACCTTTCTAGAAAATGTTGCCAAATAATTAAATTAGCTTAATAGTGGCAGTTTGGTATTTTTAGGGCTGAGCAGAATTGTTTTGCTCATATCTTTTGCATTGAGAATCCAAATCCATTGGTTCTTATTGCTAAATTTCCTAAAAATCATCCTCTTGCTTCTGTAGAAATTTCAGAGCATTTGGAGTTTGTTTGCTGTGTTGTCCTTGTGGTTGTTGTCGTTCTTATCGATTCTTTTCGCCTTGTCAATTAGGTGCCGACGAGTGCGTTGATCTTGAGAGTATTTCCTCTGCAGAAAATTGTTTAACTCCAGCAAGGCAAGCAGTTTGATCATATCCCATTATTGTCCCATTACTTTAAAGTCTAATACTTTGTTTAACTTGTATGTATGCATGCTTTTGTGTCAAAGTAATTTATCGTTTAGAGGTAGCTATTCCTATTGTATTGTTGCCTCTAAATTGTTACCCCCTGCCACAAATCATAAGTTACTAATATCGCTGGTGAATTAGAGCCCGGTGATTTATTTATGCTCTTTTATTGTTTTTACGGTGTCATGCTTAGCGATGCTTAGATAATGGTAGAAATGGGCGGTTGTCGACGATGTCGATGACCTTGATCACACAAAAACTCTATCATTATTCCATTATGTCCAGACTTGTGCTTTGTTACTTTGTAAAGAAATAAAATGAAAACAAAACTATTTGACTTGGGCACAATGGAATGTTGGTGTGATCTTTTGGTGTGATCGAATGGTGCCGGGTCATTAAGGACCGATTTACTTGCGCCACTGTTCGAGCATTATTGTGTGCTAACCACACGAGGGACATATGGGACCCTCTTGACTAAGTACTTTGGGGGTGTTAATTATGAGCTGGTCGGTTGGTATGTTTTACAAGAAAATATGTGTGTGTGTGGGAGGGAGCATTGGCGGGCCGGCTAGGTCTGTTTAATGTGTCCTTATCCCCGTGGGTTATGCGGTTTTAATTAGCATCGCCCATTGAAAATGTCTCGAGGGACTTAGCCGTGCCGGCATACCAAAGGAAGTGTGCTAAATCATGTGGCTAAAAGGCGGTCCGACGTAGGGTACATTGGTACACCCTGCAGGTTAAAACTATTCAATAGCCTCGCCCTAGGTTATGGACACGCCTAAACGCCTGCGTGAGAACTAGACTACAACATTTAATTAAAACTTGATGGGTTGGTATGAATGGATGTTCATGCTCTTGTGGTGGTCTTGGGTTAGTCACTTCGTGATTGTTGTTGTTGTCATCTTTTGTTACTTGTCTCGCACGTTTTGCAAATTAAAATGAATTGCAAATATGCTTTGGAAATTATTTAAATATTGCAAATGAAAACTTGCTTTATGCTAAAATAAGTCCAAAGCCTCATCCACTAAATAAAGCTTGCATGTAGTTAAACTATAGTTCTCTATATTACACGTCGGCCTCTATGTAGTAAATTTTTGTACTCATTTGCTTTGCTTAATAACTTTGTTGCAGAGAAAGAAGGTGAGCCCCAAGGGCTTCACTCTTGTGAGATGTGCTTCGGTTTGACGACTAGCTTGGCGGTCCGGTTGGTTGCCTTGTGGGTAAAGGCACACTAATTGGCTTTTTGTTTATGGCCATCTTATGGCACTTTTGATTCCACTGCTTATTTTAGTTTTTATTTGTTGTTTGGCCTGTTATTCTCCTTTTGTAATAACTCTCTATATTATGTATGTCTTTTATTCTAGTTCGTGCTTGGTTCTATGTCTTGTATGAAGTTGATGCATGATTTTGTAAAGAGGTGTGTATATCGCATTTATGGGAAGTATACATATCTCAAGACACGGGTTATTATGTTTGTGATGCTAGGGTCAATGGATGACTAAGTATTACAAGCCTAATAAACCGGGGTCCTCACAAAACTTTCGACCCGGTGTTAGGGCAGTATAAGTTGCTTAAGTCAGGACCTCCAGTCGCTTGCATGTGGGCAAAGCAAAGTGAATGGATCCACTACGACTTCTTTTGCTTCCGGACTCATCCCCTACTCAGACTAACTATGTAATGTTGTGGCCTTCGTGCCCTTTTTTGTAAAAAAAATGGGCGCATGGCGGTTGTGTAATATATTATCTTTGTTGTATGCGATGTATGTGAATGATCCAAGAATGTATCTGTGTGCTATCTATTGATCCGAGGAATGGCGCAGATTGACACAAGAGGGTCCCAGAGAGCGGAGCCACCACGAGGTCAAGCTGTCAGGTTGCGTAGGGCTAAGCGCCCGCCAAGACGGTGCCCCAGGTATTATGCGAGAAGTAGTGCATTTGCGAGCACGGGCCGTGCGATGTGGTGTGGGCGGAGCGCGGGTGGTGGGCGTACGTCTGCTCGGCGCCACCGGTGAGCCTCCCACTCCCAAGATCGTTCCTTGGCCCCAATTTTTGCTTCTTTTGGGGCAAAGATGGTTTCTTGGACGTCTTTGAGCAGTTTCTTAGGGTGAAATGCAGTTGATGAAGAGGGCCTTTCCTTTGTTTTACTGTTCTTGGTTTTCTTGGAAGGGAAATTCCAATGCAGGCTTAATGGGCGATGGGGAGGAGGATTTCTTGGAGTTTTGTGTTCTGGGTGTAGAGAATGCATGGATTTAAGGATGTTGGGATCTGGGGAGCAGAATGCATGATGGCAGGGAGTGTTTCTTGGCTTCTGGAGCTCTTGCATTGTTGCTGGTTTAGGTTATGTCCAAAATCTTTCTTCCCTTTCTGAGTAATGAGAAGATGGATGAAATTTAATGGTTTCAGGGAAATGATGCTCCTGGCCTGTCTGGGCTCATTTTGGCTATAAGCCATCGCTTTCAGGTGAAACTGGGTGAGAGGTTTAATGGCTGACCACTTATCTTTGTTATCTGTGAGGTTGGGAATATGTTATCTTTGCCTGTGCCTGCACGATTTTGGAGTCCCGTTTGCTCGGGAAATAGATATTTTTAATGGGTGTATAACTAACATATATATTTCGGAGATATTCCAGAAGGTGTTAGAACTAATGAACGATCAATCTTGCTTCTTGTGTTTTCAGAAGTCCATGCAAGTCTTCTCTCTGCTAGAAGAATATGTAGCATCAAGTGGTATATAGTTATCTCTTTATGTGATTATACATGGCACATGGGGACGTACATGGCACATAAGGAATAAAGAATTACTACCTCCAGATTTTAATAGTTGACATCCGTGTATGCAATATTTCACTTAACTACGACATATATATAGATCCGGAGGGAGTAGTAATTTAGTAACAACAGTAATATATAGTTATCTCTTTATGTGATTATACAAGTTAACTGATGCTGCGTCTAGTCTATCTTTGTTGACTCTATGATGTGTTTACACGTTCTCTATTTTCATTTCATGAAGTCCGGTGTGTAGCTATGCTACGTGTTAGTGATATGTCCTAGAGGTAATCATAGAGATGAATGTATCACATCTATATTTATGAGTTATTCAATAAATGTTATTTGGTTCCTTGAATGAATCATCAGTTATAAAGATTAACAAGTATGTGATTTGTTGGTAAAGCTCTTTAACTTATATGATGTCATTCTAAATGTATCCCTAGTCGGAACACTAGTAACTCATCGACCAGCACATATATCGATTAATGACCATGTTTCATCGGTCATAGATATAGGATATCGAATCAATGATGTGAACACATGTTAGAGAACATGGTGTTGGGTGACCCCACCTTGAAACACTTTTGAGATTGTTATGATTTTATGTGTCATCGTTGGTCTCAAGCAATGGTGATGTATAATCCTTAGACCGAGATCAAGATGGTTTCCTACATGTCTAATAGTACACTTTGGGGTTGCCAAATGCTACTCCGTGAATCGGGTAGTTATAAAGGTAGCTTTCAGATATACTATGAAACATGCGAGGAATGTGGTGATCGGATATGATATTTGCCCTCCTAACATAACAGAGAGATATCTCCGAGCCCCTCAAAGTGGTCGGATAAAGAAAGTGCATGGCCATGCCACTAGTGATCGAAGAGTCGACCACATGAAGTTATCCGACGTTGATCGATAAAGTATTGAACATCCATGGATGACATAATATCTCACATGGAGATCAAACCGGATATCGTGAGGCAAAGGGAGAATACACGAAAGGTGTCGCTTAGTTCGATCGATACGGATTAGTCATATGGAGATACGAGGTGGTGGTAAACTAGTCGAACATGATCACTAATCGGTCTTAAACTAGTCGAAGGAGTTACGAGACTAGTCATGACTATGAACCGGTCGATAGAGATATCAGCTGGTCGTAAGTGATAAGGACCTACTCGTAGATCATATTGCATTAAGATTCATCCCATATAATTTATGTGTATTCGGGAATCGTTATGTCTTGTTAGGAACCGCTAACGACTAATGGTCGGAAAAGGGTTTCCGAGTCACAACCGACTACGCATAAACCTAACGGGTCACACACTTAACGGGTTGGAACAAACATGTTCAGATATGATCCGTCATGGGCTCTATATAAGGAGATGCATAAGACTGTTGGGATAGATGAATGAGGCAAACAACGTGAGTTGCTCCACCAAAATCCTAGCCACCATCTTCTCAAGAGAGTCTTCTCGTGCGAGTTGGTGCTAGCACACCGACATACGGTGTTCCATCCCTAGACGTATGGATACCGTAGAAGCGCTACTGCAGTTGCGGTTGCGCTTGAGGACGATTCACGACTTCGCAAGGAACGCGATTAGTTGCTGGAGGAGACAATCGACACCGAGGACATTGGACGATTGACTATGACCACTACATCGACGCGCTCTACATTGGATCAAGCATCTCCAACTCTTCTTTCGCTGCACTGCGTGTCTAGTAGTAATGATCTATGGTCTTCTACTCGCTTGGCTATCTGGTTTACGTGGTAGAAATTTTTGAATTATCAACTAGTGTAACAACTCATATCCCTTCACTACGATCCACTATAGTTCGATATCTGAAAACCCTACATTGAAGTGTTACTATATATAGCATGGCATGCAAAATTCGTAATTTCAGGTCGGTCTCATAACCATAACCTTCACATTTTCTGTAATAGACTCCTTGCTTATGCCATTAGAAACTCTATTGTTGCTAGAGAGTATGTTCTATATTAATGTTTCTGGACGAAGTAACCTATTTTGTGCGTATTATCCTTTCCTGAAGCTGCAAACTATCTTCTGACAGGTAGGAACACTGGTGTGAAGTGCAGTACCACTTCTTGTTGTGTGTAGTGGTACTAACATTACAAATACTAGCATGTTGTAACTTGTACTTCAGTTAGTGCATTGCTTGTTATATGAAGTGTGGAACTAATTGTATCGTAATTGCAAACTTTAACTTCATTGTCAGTGTCAATCTGTCGTCGTTACCTATCTCTGCAAAGCAGGATGTGACCTCGCTCTGCAAAGAAGGACGTGACCTCGCTTTACAAAGAACGACGTGACCACTCTCTACAAAGTAGGACATGGTCTCGCTTTGTAAAGCACAACGTGACCACTCTCTGCAAAGCAGGATATGATCTCACTCTGCAAAGTAGGACCTGACCACTCTTTGCAAAGCAGAGCATGATTCTTTCTGCAAAGCAGGACGTGACCACTCTCTGCAAAGTAGGACGTGACCTCGCTCTGCAAAGAATGAAGAGACCACTCGACTGCCGCTATAGAGCCAAGAAGCTGCGTCGCTCGCTATAAATACAGCGCTACTCGGCTAGGAACTCCACACCAACAACACTACCTAGATAACATGGACAAGGAGAAAGAATGGGAGCACATCCGCGAGCTTTTAAAGGACTGGGAGGCTCTCCAGCAGACTGGTGCTCGCCATTGGGCATTTAATCAACAGCCTTACACTCACCACCAACCTTCGGAGCTCATCGATCTAAGGAGACTGTCTCATAGTGCGCCCAACGATTTTGGGTCAAGCCGCCCCCACCTCCTATGCCCGCTGAATGCCCTTCGGAAGGGCCCCCGACGGGGGTGGCGCCACCCCTCTGCTGGTGTCAGGATGCTTGCAAGTGCGTCAAATCAACCGATGAGTGGACCATTGGACAGCGCTATTGGTGCTGCCCAAACATCTGCGCAGACTACCCGACTGTAGGTTTGACACGTCGAGCCACAGGCAGCCAGTAATGAAATTGCATTTCAGTGCACACCACTATTTTGCTTCCTGTTACGCCGTAATCACGTCTGTCTTCCCACCGTTGTCTCTGCCGCGCCTATGCGACTTCAGCCAGTGTATTGACGACAAGATCCACCCCTACGACATGTGAATGCTACTATCGCGGAAGAGGTAGGCCAAGGAGGACTGTGAGGGTCGTGAAAGACGCCTCGAAGAGCTGTAAACTGATATGGAGGAGAAGAAGAGGCGGGAGAGGTTGTACGAGGAGCGGAGCTTGAGCATGCTAGGTGATGCGAGGCCGAGAGGGTGTGGAAGAGGGCCATCGCAGATGAAATCTAAGCGCAAGGCTAAGAGTACAACGCCGAAATGGGTCGTAAGGGCAAATGGCCACATTCCATGCAGTAGTTCGACCCTCTTCGTCCATATGTCCTATGTATTTCTAATTCCTTAAATGCATACGTGTCACCGCCCTTAGTTCGTTAGCCTATGTGCCATGTAACCCCCTTATCGGATCAACTGTTGTATTGTTATCGTTGTGTCATTTCTCCAAAGTTCTCCATCGTGTATGAATTCCCTGGTGCATCGTAATATCACTTACCTTCCTACTTATGAATCATTGCTACCTCGATCATCCTCACAAAATTCTTCGAAAATTTACCACACTACAACAACATACGACGATCATAAAATGTTATTGTGAGTTTAACAGATTTCGTACCCTTGAAAATCTACAAAAATGTTACTGCACGTGCTTTTGGTATAATCTTCTAACAATTGAGTTGTGCATCAGTTATGCAACCTCTTTCAACTAACTTGCTAAGATTTTTTATCCTAAAACATTTTTATTCTTTAGATAACTTCTCCGACTTCTATGCATAAAGTTGACAAAGTATATGCTTGAACCTAACTTTTCAAAAGTGCACCCTTTTTGCTTGGTGTGAGGAATCTGATTTTAATCTAAATTCACAACTTACTTTTAGTAATCATCCTGAACCAAGCAATCCTTGTGTATCTAACACTCTAAGCAATCATAGGGCTGGTGCTACAACTTCAGTTAATGTTAGTCCCCAAGGTGGTGGTGCTACAACTCCAGTTAATGTTAATCCCCACGGTGCTGGCGCTACAACTCCAGTTAATGTTAGCCCCAAGGTGCTGGCGCTACAATTCAAGTTAATGTTAGTCCCCAAGGTGCTAGATCCAATAGTAATTGGCTAACGCTGATGTGCAAGTGTACTGCTGGGAAGCGCAGAAAATTAACAATTGAAGGGTGGGCTACTATGTATGTCCTATACCAAAGGTAATATGGCGCCCAATCAAGAAGGTAATGTGGTCGCATAAAGGCGACCAGAGTGTCTTTGGGCGGCGATCCTAGTGACGCCAAGACGCCACGTGCAGAGCCTCGACATTTCGCTCCCACATCGATTTCAAGAATGGACTAATGGTTCGATGATATTTTTGCAAATCCCCGCTTCTCGGTGCCATTTCGCTAATTGCTCAAACAAACCTACTATTTTCCCTTTCCTTTTTTTTTCATGCTTTTTTTCTCCTTTTTGCGTAGAAGAGGCTTTTGCAATTTGAAGAGCATATAAAAATTTCGACAAATTACACAATTAAATCCACTATATAAGGAGCTTTGAAAAAAATTCTTAATGTTTGGACCTCATTTTATATATTAAAAAATTCTTACAACAGTATACATAAAATAAATTTTCCAGAAAAATTCAGAATAGATAAAATTATGGAAAATTTACACAAGCAAATACACTGTGTCGGGAGACTACACAAGCAGGTACACTATGTCAGGAGACTCCATAAAAAAAATCATAATTTTTTGAGCTCATTTGCTATATTTATAAATTCCTACAAAAAAAACTAATTAGGAATGCTAATTAAATAGGCACTAATTAATTAACAATACTAATTGCATGGCACAGTGGAGAGCCGCACATTGGGCGTGCGGACGTGGCGTCTTCGCACACTGGCTATGCGAACGTGGCGTCTCTGCACGGCAACACCTGGCGACGTGGCGCTACGCCGCGCGTTTGCTCGCCCCTCGGACGGACCTAGCTCGTCCGCAATCCGCTTGGATGGACAACGGCGGCGTGGCTCAATGTCGTGTGTCCGGTCGTCCTTGAGACGGACGTACACGATATTTCTGTTGCGAACGGGCGGATGACATTTTTTCAATTGCGCCTCCGAATAGCGCCAAATACGAAAAAGAAATTTCTGTTGCCTGTAGGTTCAGAATGTTAGGGCTTGTTTGGTTTAGAATCTAAGAGCCGTGCATGAGAAAAGGCGATGCCTGAGAGTAATCTGAGAAGCAGATGATTTTTGCCTAGTCAGACAAGCCTGGAGATGTGATGTTTGGTTAGTGATACGTGCCTAGAGATAGAATTCAAACATAGAACAGTTGATTTCATCAATTATCTAAATGTTTTTATATAAGTTGTAGTTTTTTAGCCTGTCTAATTAAAAAAGAGAAATAAAAAAACTAAAGAAAGAGACCAAAGAGGTTCTGCCTGGGCAGACGTTGGTTTTGGGCGTCCGGGCCTGGTGGTGCTGCTCGTCGGAGATGATATCGTGTCTTTAATCAAACAATGCACAAGCAGTTTCTGGTATGCAACTAGGTCAGACGGACGTCCTTATGTACGCAACCAAATGAGCCCTTAATGTATCCGCGTGATTCGACTCCAGCAGCCCAGTACTGCCTGAAGTGTGCGTGCACGAGCATGCTAGGGACCGGAGAAGGACACGCGACGCGACCCACCCAGGCGGGCAGGCGGCCACCCGCGCAAAGAAGTCAGCAGACAAGGCGAGCGACGCGCGCCACCGAGAATACGATTCGCACGCGATCGAGTTTAGTTTAGTTAGCCGCCCACACAGCTGCGTACGTTAGTCTAGACCGTTTCTTCGGGAAAAGAAAAACAGTAGATCGGCGAGAACTCTGCTCTGGTGGTATATATAGATAGTACACATGATGGAGCACTTGACTATTGTCCATTTCCGGTGATCGACGACCTTGTAACCGTCCAAATGATGGCGCGTCCATCTCCAAAGATCTCGTATATGGAAGAGTCAAAAAGGCGTCGATGTATATCAACGGAGTGACATGTTAACAACAAACAGTACTAAGGTACGGCCTGTTTCTGCATCCTATGTTATGCTGGAGTATTAGATCATGTATAATAGGCTTATTGTTGGGTTGATCTCGGCTAACAACCCCGAGATCCAAGGGGGTCACGCCCCACTACGCATCCTGATCGGAGGCGCAACCAACTGATTTTTGGTTTCGGTCTCGTTCTCCCAGCGCCATATAAAGATTAGGGGGCTCGGCAGGCCTAACTACCCGAGCGGTTCTAGGCTACGAACACCCAACAAATCCGATCTCTCACGGGCGTTGCGGTGAGCAAAGACCGAAGGCCGACGCCGTCACCGCAACACCGCCGTTGTCGCCAACGCCCCCTCTGCAGCCGCCGGCCACCTCTACATCAACGGATCTACAAATCTAATGGCATCTCCGAGTTCGGGTATGTAAATCGCTTCCGCTCTAAGGATTAGACCAGGTGTTCGTCATTGAGCTAGGGTTAATGACATTAGATTATTTTTAGCCTTAGATTATGCCCACATTTGGTATCAGAGCAACCCCTAGAATCATCTTGAACCGGCAATAGAAATGGACCGAACTTGTTCATGCCCAGATTAGTCCGTCTCTCTTAGTTTAGCATTTAGAAGGAGGGGAATCAAGAAATTTCGCAAAAAACCTAACGAAATCTCGAGCCCCCTAACCCAAATCGGAACCCTAAGTGCAGCGGATACTTACATTTTTTGTTCATCACCGGTCTCTCCGGGTTCGGGCGCCACCGCTGCTTCCTCTGGCGGTCGTGGCGCGACCTCGATCCACACGCTCGCATGCCAGAAGAAGAATAGGGCTGGCGCCGCCCGCCAGGCGCTCAAGCGCCAGCCTTGGCCTTGTTGCCGATGTCACACCTCCACACCGGCGCCTCATGCCTCCGCCTCAAGTCGCCGCGCGTCCATACAGGCACACGATCTCCTCTCGTGGTACCACGCGATTTTTCAAGGAAAGGAAAGGGGAGAATGAATTAGGGTTAGGGTTTTGGAGCTTTTTATTCATCTCGGAATTCATCCTAGTCGTCCGTCCGATCCAACTACCGCAATGAAATGGGTTGGGTGAGTGGTGGTTTTGGGTCACGAGGGTTTTAGAAATAGGCCGTTGAGAGTAGTCGGTTTTATTTTTTATGCACTTGTTTTTTATTAATGTTTAAGATGCCCAATAACAATGTATTATACATAATGTTTTGTCTCTAATTAAAATTGAACCAACGAGATATTTTGATTAGAGATTTTTTTATGCTTTATTTTGGCATTATATATGCACATGATTACATTCTGACCAACATTGTTTATAGTCATGTGTCGCCATATTAAATTGTTAAGTTCTTTTCCATTTTCTGCCCAGCGGTGATATGGATTAGAACTGTAGTTTTACATGTTGTTAATCAGACCAACGTAGGGTTAATTGCATGCAATACATCTTTATGATTTATAATTTTGCAGCAATAGATGCTTCAAATGTTGCCACCACAATTGACAATATTGAGAAGCTCACGGGAAGCAACTTCCCTACTTGGAAAGAAAGAATTCATGTTGTCCTTGGAGTTTTGGACCTTGACTATGCGTTAAGGGTGACTGCTCCCGTCCCCCCCCCCCATGGTGAGGATAATTATGATGAGAAAAAGAAAACTTATGATGCTAATGCTGAAAAATGGGAGCGGTCCAATCGCCTATCACTAATGATCATGAAGACCTCTATCTTAGTTGGGATCAGGAGAGCAATTCCTGATTCCAAAAATGTTAAGCAGTACTTGGCTTTAGTTGAGGAGAAATTCAAAGGCTCCACTAAAGTTTATGCCAGTACTTTAATCCAGAGGTTCTTATCCGCTAAATATGATGGGTCCAGCAGCATAAGAGAGCATATCATGATGATGACCGATATGGCTGGAAAGCCCAAGGGCATGGACATGGAGATATCCGATGGTTTCCTAGTCCACTTTATTATGACTTCTCTTCCTTCTGATTACACTGCATTTAAGATAAATTACAATACTCGGAAAGATAAATAGAGCATGAGCGATTTAATCGCCATGTGTGTTTAGGAGGAAGAAAGAATAAGGGCCAAAAAGAAATATTCTATGCATCAAGTTGGCGACCCTAGCAAAAGAAAGTTCTTAGGGGACTTTAAATCCAAGAAAAAGATGCAATTCTCCCCTAATTCAGATAAGTCAGGGCCTAAGGTGCACAATACACCTAAGCCCCATGTTGCTCCCGTTGGAGCACTTAATGGGGATGAATGTCACTTCTACAAGCAGCGAGGGCATTTTCAAAAGGATTGTGTCGGTTTTCTGAAGTGGCTCACAAAAAAGGGTAATGGTACAATAACGTTCATTGATGAAACTCTTTATCTTGATTTTTCCCTTAAGTCTTGGTAGATTGACTCAGGCGCAACTATGCACGTTACCAACTCTTTACAGGGATTCCATACCGCGAGAACACTAAGAAAGGGGGAGCGAAGTCTTAGAGTCGTGGATGGAAAAGAAGCTGAAGTTGAATTAGTTGGATCTGTTTCATTAATTTTAGATAGCGTCTTCATACTTCGCCTTAATAATGTAGTCTACGTTCCTTCCATAAGGAGGAATTTGATTTCAATTTCTTTATTAGACGATGATGATTTTAAATGTAGTGTTGGTAACAATAAATGCATTATTACATTTAATCCAAATAATGTTGGTCTTGCTTTTAGACAAAACAAGCTCTATATGCTTTCCCTTAATAAATCTCATGTATCCTTGAATGTGTGTGATGCTAAGCGTAAAAAGAATGATGAGACTTCTTCAAAACTGTGGCACTGTCGTTTAGGCCACATTTTGAAGCGGAGAATGGAGTGTCTCATTAAGGAAGAAATTCTACACCCATTAGTTTTCTCTGACTCAGACCACTACATTGATTGCATTAAAGGAAAATATATAAAGCAAATAAAAAGGAGCCACTTACAGCACAAGACTCTTAGAATTAATTCATACTGATATTTGTGGTCCTTTTCTTGTGACATCAGTGGATGGTTTTGATTCCTTCATCACATTCATTGATGATTTCTCCCGTTATGGCTATATCTTTCCCATTAAAGACCGATCTGAGTCACTTGATAAATTCAACATATTTAAGGCTGAAGTTGAAAATCAGCACAACCTAAGAATTAAAGTGGTAAGATCGGACCGTGGGAGAGAATATTATGGGAGACATGCCTCTCATGGGCAAATTCCTGGCCCTTTCGCTAAGTTCCTTCAGGAAAATGGCATTATTGCCCAGTATTCTACACCAGGTGAACTTCAGTAGAATGTGGTAGCTGACAGATGCAACCGTACACTTATGGATATGGTACGGAGCATGTTTAGCTATTCTGGTTTACAAACTGGTTTATGGATGGAAGCACTAAAGACAACTGCACATATTCTTAATCGGTTCCTAGTAAATCAGTGCCTAAGACACCTTATGAATTAAGGACTGGGAGGAAACCAAGTTTGAAATATTTACGAGTGTGGGGTTGTCGTGCTGAAGCTAAGATATTTAATCCACATATTGGGAAATTAGATCCTAAGACAGTAAGTTGCCATTTTATTGGATACCCTGAAAGATCCAAATGGTATCGATTTTACTGTCGTGATAAGATAACTAAGATTGTAGAAACAAGGCACGCTGTGTTCTTAGAGAATGACGGGGACTTGGAGCCCAGGAAAATAGATCTTGAAGAGAAGCGGGTTTATGTTCCTTCACCGCTTATCCCGGAGACCTTTATTCCTGTGCTTCAGGTGGTTGCACCTTCAGTACAGAATACTGTTGTTACACCCATCGTTGAGGTCTCAAATTCCTAATGTTGCAACTAATGATGAGCCTCAAATAGCCTCCTACAATAGTCATTGAACCTATTAGAAGATCACAATGGAGAGAAGATTTGCCATCCCAAATGATTATGTTGTTTACATAAATGAGGATATTAATGATATAGGGAAGGTAGATGATCCCACCTCTTACAAGGAGGCCATGATGAGTGAACATTCTCCTAAGTGGTTTGATGCCATGAAGGATGAACTAAAGTCTATGAGCACTAATGATGTATGGGACTTAGTAGAAATTCCTGACGGGGTCAAAACAGTAGGTTGTAAATGGGTCTACAAAACCAAGCATGACTCTAAGGGAAATGTCGGAAGGTTCAAAGCAAGGCTTGTAGCAAAAGGCTTCTCACAAAGAGAGGGGATTAGATATAATGACACTTTTTCTCCTGTCTCAACTAAAGATTCATTCAGAATTGTTATGGCACTTGTAGCTCATTATGATTTAGAGCTATATCAGATGGATATTAAGACGACATTCCTTAATGGCGACTTGTAAGAAAACGTTTTCATGGCTCAACTGTAAGGTTTTGTTGTGGAAGGCAAGAAGCATATGGGATGTCGACTTAAGAAATCGATTTAAGGCTTAAAGCAAGCGTCGAGGCAATGGTACCTTAAATTCAATAAGGTCATAAGGAATTTTAGATTTAAGGAAAATAAAGTTGATAACTGCATATATGTTAAGTTCAAGGGGAGTAAATTCATCACCTTAGTTCTTTATGTGCATGACATCTTATTGGCTAGAAGTGATAAGGATATGCTATTTGAGATCAAGAGATTTCTTTCATCTAATTTTGATATGAAGGATCTTGGTGATGCCTCTTACGTTCTTAGCATTGAGATCCACCGAGATAGGTCCAAAAGAGTATTAGGTTTATCTCAAAAGGCATACATTGACAGAGTACTGAAGAGATATAATATGCATAAGTGCTTTGGCTCGCCTGCTCCTATTGTTAAGGGCGATAAGTTTGGGACATTTCAATGTCCAAGGAACCAATATGAAACTGATTAGATGAAGTCAACTCCTTATGCTTCAGCTGTCGGAAGCATTATGTATGCTCAAGTATGCACGCACCCTGATTTAGCTTTTGTAACTGGGATGCTTGGCAGATATCAGTCAAATCCAGGACCGGACCACTAGAAGGCCATTAAGAAAGTCTTGCGTTATATGCAAGCTACTAAACATTTCATGCTCACATATAAGAATTTCGACAACCTTGAGGTTGTTGATTATTCAGATTCAGATTTTATGGATGTGTTGATACTAAGAAATCGCGTCGGGTTATATCTTCACACTCACGAGGAGATATCTCGTGAAAAAGCTCAAAACAAATCCTTACGACATCTTCAACGATGCAAGCTAAGTTTGTGGCATGTTATGAGGCTACCGGGCAGGCCATATGGCTTAAGAACTTTATCCCGAGACTTAGAGTGGTAGACAACATCTCTAAACCACTCACCTTATATCGCGATAACGAACTCCGCAATCTTTTATGCGAGTAACAACAAGTCAAGTGGTCTCTGCTAAACACATTGACATGAAGTATCATGTTGTGAAAGATGTAATCCAGATCAAACCGTTAGTATCAAGCATATTAGTACTAAGTCAATGCTTGTGGATCCGCTTACTAAAGGCTTACCACCCAGTATCTTACGTGATCATGTTGCCGGCATTGGTCTATTGGAAAGCCTCTGATTCTGAATAAAAGGACATTAAAGCAAACCAACTCCCATTAAGTATAATGAATATCCATTTCAAGATGGGATAATACACTATAGGTATTGGGGTTGTATGTCACTTCATTAGCCATACGACGTATTACCTTGGTATGTTGTTTTATTGAGAATGGACTTATGATGTTAGCCTTACGATCAAAGGGGAGAATGTTGGGTTGATCTCGGCTAACAACCCCGAGATCCAAGGGGGTCACACCCACTACGCGCCCTGATCGGGGCACAACCAACTGATTTTTGGTTTCGGACCCGTTCTCCCAGGGCCATATAAAGATTAGGGGACTCGGCAGGCCTAACTACCTGAGCGGTTCTAGGCTACGAACACCCAACAAATCCGATCTCTCACAGGCGCTGCGGTGAGCGAAGACCGAAGGCCGACGTTGTCATCGCAACACCGCCGTCGTCGCCAACGCCCCCTCTACAGCCGCCGGCCACCTCTACATCAACGGATCTACAAATCTAATGGCATCTCCAAGTTCGGGTATGTAAATCGCTTCCGCTCTATGGATTAGACCAAGTATTCATCATTGAGCTAGGGTTAATGTCATTAGATTATTTTTAGCCTTAGATTATGCCCACACTTATGTCAGCCGTCTATAGTCATTGCCACGTAGGATTTTTACTGACATAGATGAAAGAGAATGAAGAGAGAGAAAGATGATGTTTACAATCATGTAGCCGACTATAGCACAAAAAACAAGAAAAGCATAAAAAGATTGCGTGTTCTATAAAGACTGTTGGACCAAAAAGGCGATTAGATGGGGGTGAATAGGAGCACGATCACTTTTTCACCTTAGATGGCTTCTCGACTCACGAGCACGACACAGGAAAGTGCAACAAGACAGATCTGAAAGCTCAACGCAAAAACCATGATGACCCAAATTTAGCAAATTTCCAAGTGAATCACCACATGCACGATCGCCGCTGCTAAGACAAGACCGCATGCACACGATAGCACGACTAAAGGAATTCGGTGCCCAAAGAACAAACAAACGACGTCACCACCTCAGGTACCGGTTCTTACTTTTTTCGTCTCTGAGATCACGCTACAAGCCGCCAAGGGCTCCTATTTTCATGAAGCGGTCCACTCGCCGCAGACAAATTTCTAGTCTTATATCATGTATATCCCTAGGACTCAAAACCGCCGGACTCTAATCCTAATTCCATCCAAGTACTAGACCCAATACATAACCTTATATGTATGGTCACCTAATACAACTTAGCTTTCCAATTTTGGACACCCCAAAATTATCACATGTCGAGCCTCCGGACCGCATCTCCATAGCGCCAACACGCATCATCCATCTTTGATCTCCACGCCTCTAACTCGAGCCCGACTGCCTCCTCCAAAGATCCTCGACTCTCGGACCATGACTTCGCACTAAGCCATCTCCGGTCACCGCCAGATCACGATCGCCTCCGAAGTTACCCGCACATGCAAAGACCAAAACAACATATTTCCCCAGATAAGTTCTTCCTAACTTGACCGACATTAGTCCACACACACCACATGTCTCAAATAATATCAAGATCCAACATTGTCAATTATTCATCAACTAAAATAAACTAGACCTAGCCACATGGTCTAACAAAGATAATTAAAAAGATAGCAGTCGTCTGTACTATTGTATGAGCTGTCTTTAGTGCTGTCTACAGGTGACATAGAGAGTTACTATAGACAGCAGTTGTCTATACCATTGTACATGCCCTTATGCTAACTAACTTGGATCGTCAAGGTTTATCACTAATTAAACAATAATATGATCCTATCCCTATATCACCAACTCCGCACGAATGAGATCAACGGTCTAGAGAGGAGAGACAAATATTGTGAAACTACAATCCTCAATAAACCAAACAAAAACAGTGTGAAGCAGAGTGAGTGGTAACCGAGCCGTTGCTTTCTTCCTCCCCTGCTGAGAGCTCACAATGGCGATGGTGCCATCTCTCTCTTTCGTGAAAAGAACGGGGCACAATGGATGCATGATCCCACACTAATAATTTAAGCCGCATCATTAGCCAACAAGAAGAAAGGCAAACCTGATCGAAAATTGTTTGTGGAAAGGTACGGGGTAGTAAAAAGTTACCCCAATTATACCTCGGATCCCGTGGTTAATACTTGCTGCACTAACGACGGTAGCAAGCAAAGTGACAGCCACGTTACAAAGGGGTTGGGAATCATATAGGAATTGTGTGTGCATGCCACAACAAAATTAGGAAGAAAAGGACAAGAGGAGTAGCACTGCCAATCCATTCTGGTGTGTTTTTCTAGTCCGGCATGTGATTTCAGACAGGTTCAGAGGCGTGCGTCTTTTTCCTTCAAACCAAGCGCAGCAGAAGTCAAATGCCAGACAGAAAAAACAGAGAAAGGCGGATGACTGCATTGTGATTAGTCAAGAACAAGTCCAGGTAATGGGAGTCATAATACTAAACATTACGAGGGAGCACACACCATTGAAAATACAGTGCATCATATATAAATGGGTGATACTAGCACCAGAAGTCCGACTTAGGGACTAGGATCGGACGCCTGGTTCCCCGCCGCAGACGTCGCAGCTAAGCCGCCCTCCCGCGTGCGTGTGGCGTGGTCTCTGTTGCTGCCATCGCACGACATGGCTACCGTCCGTAGAGCCGCACCATGCCATCGCCCTGTGTGTCGCGGCATGCCGTCAAGAACGTTTCTAGCTTCCCTCGTGCGTCGCATATACGTGCACTGCTGCACTTGCATGTACGCCAGTGCATCACAAATAAAAAAAACAAAGCATCTGGAAAAAATACGTTGAAAAAATTGCAACATCGTTATGAACAGTATACAACATTTTTTTTCTACGGATGCAACATTTTTTTTTCTACAGATACAACATTTGCAACATCTCCGGACTACGGTTGCAACATCCTAGAACAATGGTTGCAACATCCCCGGACAACGGTTGCAACATCATAAATCAAAAAACAAAGCATCTGGAAAAAAAACGCGTTGAAAAAAATTACAACATCACCGTGAACAGTATGCAATATTTTTTTTTCTATAGATACAATATTTTTTTCTACAGATGCAACACTTTTTTTCTACAGATACAACATTCCTAAGAACAATATGCAACATTATTTTCAATAGGCTGCAACATTATTTTCAACGGACCGCAGCATCAGCAGAAACAACAGATGATAACTATTTGGAAACAACATCAGAACTGGCGCTAAGCGCTTCGGAGACGCCAGCGACGTCGAGATGGCCCTCATGTCGATGTCGATGACCTCCCGCATGCGGCGCGCTCGTCCTCCTCACCCCTGGAGGAGTTGTAGACGTGGCACCATATATATCCCTTGTAAGCCACATGGGAAGGGTTGACAACTCACGAAAATCCCTACGTTTTGTAAACACTTTTTCTGATATAGTGAGAATCGCCGTCGTGTGCCCGTGGTGTTTTTCCGATAGGGTTTTCCACGTAAAAATGGTATCTCCTTTTTGATCTACATTGTTATTTGTTTGTTGGTTTCTAACAGGAGTAGAGGAGGATAAAGAAGAGGCGTTGTATGGATGTGAGCTTGCATTATGGCCTGTTGCTGAAAAGAATGATTCGTGTCTAGAAAATATATGATGCACATATGAGCTATTTGTTTGCTAAGAGAGTTGGATGAATGGATGAATGAATGGTGAGGACGTACTTGAGACTTACTTAATTGAGAATGGAAGACAATAAGTACTAGTACTATTAATCAGCCGCAAGAGAAGAAAGAAGCACTTGGTAAATAAGAAACCATGTATAATAATACAAGGATGGACCGTACGATAGAAAGCTTACTAATTGGTGGGATCGTTTCCAACAATCCCTACTACCCTTCCAATTTGGTCTACAAGTCCAATAGTAGTACATTTCCCGTTTCTAGTCAACCAGCCGTTTCAGCTACATTACAACCCCAAAAGAGGGGAAAAAAAATCTAAACCCGAGACTCCCCAAAACTACTCTTCCAGTCGCGCTGTACAAGAACTAAAACGGGCCGTGCTCAGAGCACCCGAAGCTCTCTCGTCCTTTGCCCAGCTAGCCGTCGTCGGCGAGGGAGGCGAGCGCGCGGCGGAAGGCGGCGGGGGAGCACGGGATGCGGAGCGGGCCTTGGTGGTAGTAGCCGTACTCCTGGGCGGCGCGGCCTAGGAGCTCGGCTAGCGCCGGGCGGCCCAGCAGCTCGGCCCGCACAAGGAATCGCTCCGCCTCGCTCCCCTCCCCGACGTGCACTGGCACGTGCCCCTCCGGCACCGCCTTCCCGCCCCGCCGCTTCGCCGCGGACGCCAGCTGCGTTGGCGACGGAGGAGGCGAGGAGTCCCCGACGCGGGAGAACCGCCGTATTAGCTGCCGCATTCCGATCTGCGCGGTGTGGTGGCTGTGCTGCGTCCACCGGCTGCAGTTGCGCGAGCGTGAGCGGAGAGCCGAGTTGAATACAGAGAGGGAGCGGTTAGCCGCTTATTTATAGTGCGGGGGAATGGGCTGATGACGTGGCATGTGGGGGCTCTGGTCAGTGGCGGACCCAGGATTTATCATATGGGTGTTCAGAGTTAATAAAATATTATCGAACGGAAACAATTAAAGACCCACGATAGCAAAAAAACAAAGTACAAATTTTCCGTACTAAAAATAACACCACAAAGAATTGAGAGAAATTACAAAATAATTAAGGAAAAAAGTTGAATTGGGATTTTAGGGTTTAGGACCGAGGAATCGAGGAAGGGAGAATTGGAGATGAACATGTGCTGCTATTGACTTATGCAGCCTAACTCGTCGGCCTATGAATTTGTAGTTTGCATATTTTATTGGTCACATGAATTTGTATAACCTGAGAAGTTGAGATCAATAAATTATATAGGCATGTTTGGATGAATTTATATTCATATTGCTGAAGTATGCCACCATCATTTGCTACAGCCTGGTAATCAAACTTAAATCTAGAGTTATCTATTAGTCTCATGCTCTCAACTAAGCTAAAAGTTTAGTTGCTTTGGCTGAAAATGGTCTAGATATTCCATTATCTGCTACAATTAGCTTGTTATTGCTTAGAATCTTCCTGTCCAATGAGAACTCTATATGGATACTTGAAAGTTTTCAAAGTATAATATGTTTATACAAGATTAAATTTCATGAGGGCAATCTAATGCTTCATTTTGGTGTCAGCTAATAATGTAATAATATGAACTACCATGTACATTTTTCAAAGCTCAAAGATCTACGATTCACATAAATACAAGATTCATCAACCACAATTCATTTTTCAAACCAGTTTGGCCGTTTGGGAGTTCGGGATTTGGGATTGGATACCTCACCTCAGTGGCTCAGTCCTCACTCCTCAGGACCTGTGCTCGGGGGTCAGGGCTCATCAGCTTTATCACTTGGTTGCCCAGATGGCCACGCCCATGCGCTTTGCCCCACCGCCGTCGCCAGTCAGCCCCGCTCACAGCTCACCCTAGTCGCTAGCTCCGGTCCATCGCCGGACCGCCTCTGTCGCGCCACCCGCTCAGAGTTGGAGCCTTGGTCCTCGGAGTAACGAGCGGCGCGCCTCGGCCCTCTGGCTGTCCCACCTCGTTGGCATTGCGCTCGGGCTCGGCCGCTTGAATAAGCGAACAACCACAGCCAGTGGCCTCCTCCTTCTCCCAGGCCGTCGTAGCCCACGGCCACCAGCCACCACTCTCACCCGCTCGCCGTGGCCTGCCACCGCCACTACAAGCCCACAAGGCGCAAAGGCAAGGCTATGTGCGTGTGTGTTAGATTGAGAGAGAGAGAGAGAGAGAGAGAGATCGAGTTAGGGTTTGCCAATAAATGGGCCTTGAGATATTAGGCCGAGTCATTGTGGGGGAAGGTTGGAACAGTTGCCGAATGTGGAATGCTTTGGCTTTGGTGGGCCGTGCAAGTGCCGAGTGGGCTGCAAGTGATGTGCCGACGAAATGGGTTTTTGAGGACATTACATGTTTATTTAACTTAATTTCTAGTATATACATGTATTATACCTTATATATACTAAATTTTTGCCTAAAATTTTTGGGTGTTCGGCTGAACACCCTTGACCTCAGCCAGGTCCGCCCTTGGCTCTGGTTTGCAGTGGTGTTATCCGGTCGGGCCGGGGAGTGAAGAGTGGAAGACCGAGGAGTGGGACAGAGAGGTCGAGGGTACAAGTGGGACTAGCGGTACGTGTTCCGCTATTCTCCGCTTCGATTTCTTTTGCGTTTTTCTGCTGGGGGTGTGCTAGGACGTTTTTTTATATTAATTAACCTTTTTTTAGTTTTTATTTTAAAGTTGATCCCGGTGCACTTTATTTTCAATTCTGACTCTTTTAGTCACGCCACCACTCATGACGTGACAAAACAATACTGTCACGTCGTGTGATAAGTCCGCCAAATAGCACTTTTGGTCACGCCACTGGTGGTGGCGTGACCAAACAACACTGTCACGCCACCACCCATGGCGTGATAAGAGCATGCCCTAGTGTGACAGCAATATTTTGTCACGCCACGGGTGGTGGCGTGACCAAAGAGGTCAGAATTGGAAATAAAGTGCGTCGGGGATTAACTTTGAAATAAAAATTAATAAAATTAATTAATAAAAAATCGTGTGTTAGAGGAATTTTTTTAATAATATTAATTTTAAAAAAATACAAAAATAAATAGTCAATATTTTTTACAAAACTAGGCTAGGCGGCGATAACCCAGGCAAGCGGCATGGGGGCTTCAACAAGACAATATATCGTCGTCAATTCAACTAGTAGCGAGACCTCTGCAGTGTTTTTTTACTGACTATTTTCGAGCACATCACAATGATATTACAAAATATTCAGCATAACGTCGTAACATCTTTTATCGATAAATCACAATGATATCACAAAACATTCAGCACAACGTCGTAACATCTTTTGTTAACAAATCACAATGATATCACAAAACATTCAACGCAACGTCATAACATCTTCTGTCGACAAATCACAATGATATTATATAACATTCAGCACAACATCATAACATCTTTTGTCGACAAATCACAATGATATTACATAACATTCAGGTCGTCACATATTTTGTGGACAAATCACACTGACATTACAAACCATCCACCACAACATCATCACCTAGTTTTTCGACAAATCAAAGTGATATTATAAAGCATTGGGCACCACATATTTCAACAGGATGAACCTTTTCCGTGGCCGCGACCTCAACGTCCACTATGTGGACCACCTCGGGTGTGGCGGTCAAATGAGGTACCTACGGCGACGTCTGGATTACCAATTTCTCCTTCGTCTTGTGGATTTCTCGCATGGCATTTCTTGAAGGTGTGCCCAGACTCCCTGCAAATGCAGCACTTCTTCATACGACGCTCGGCTTTTGTTTCATCTATGTCGTTCCTGATACACTGTACCTGTCGCCAGCCAACCTTTCCCTTCAGCCTTATCAATATACGTGGGCCAAATAAGTTGCTCCCAAGTCGGATGGCCAGTGAAATGGTCAACCATGCCGTAACCATATATCTCTACACTCCAGGTTTGCATCACCTCCTCCTTGTTGAAATAGTCAGAGAGATACTGGCCGAAATGCTACGGCACCGTCTAACATGCGGCCATGACATGGGAGCAAGGTCTATGCAGAAGAAGAGGCTTGTTGCAAGTGCATACGCAACTAGCACGGCTGTAGCATGCACTCGTGGGTGTTCCTCTCACAGATCGTCTCGCGGCATCCTTATCCCTGTAAAGTATCTCGAAGCAAAGCTCCCTTGTGTCTATATTGAATGCGGTGCATCTCACCCTTCTTGCTCTGTTCCTCCATGCACTTGGTGATCATGGTGGAGTAGAGTACTTTGTTATTTGTCAGGGTGAGCGACGCGTTGTTGTTTCTGTCAACAAAGTAATTTGTGGTATCACAGAGAATTGCCTCCACAATACCAACCAAAGGGAGGCACCTTGTGCCGCGTATGACCCAATTGTACACCTGGCTAGATTCGTTGTCATGATATCATATCGAGCACCACCCCTGTCATGTAACAGCGACCACTTCACGTTAGGCTCGTGCTCAATACAGTCCAAGAAGTATTTCACCTGCGCTCCCGTCTTCCTTGTCACATTGGGACCATCTGTGTGTAGTTGTGGCAATGCTTTGAGGGCCTAGTCAGCGCTTGTAGCAGCCTTTTTCGCTGCCTCCCTTCTGTGTATTTGGGTCTGTTCATTCAAAATCTTCCAGAGTGCTTTAAACTTTCGTTGCTGGTTCTGGTTACACAGCCGCTTGAACAAGTTCATCAAGTCCTTGTTACGGAACTGCTTGTAAAAGTTTGCACCCAAGTGCCTCATGCACCACCTACTCTACAATCCGCCCATAGAAGTGGTTTGTTCTCTCCTTATTCTAGCTGAGTTATTGCACTCAACAGGCCTGCGTGTCGATCATGTATGATGCATATGTTATGATGGCCATGTACAATATAAACTCTCAAATTCCTCAAGAACCATAATAAGTTGTTTGTGTTCTTGCTTTCAACGAAAGCGAATGCCACGGGAAGAGCATGATTGTTCCCGTCCGTCGTTATTGTAGCTAATATCTGGCCTTTATACCTTTTAGTCAGAAATGTGCTATCCACACACAAGATTAGACAGCAAAGGCGAAGAATGCTGGCTTCAATACCCTCTTATTGCCCCACTTCGGATGTGTGGAACTTTCAATGTCTACATGAGTGCCGGGATTCCTATCTTGTATGACTCGGAGTAGCTGAGGAGGTTGTGGTAGGAGTCCTCGAACGTATTGAACCTTGATTCTGATGCCTTCTGTTTTGCCCTCCACGCCTTGGCATAGTTGACTGTGTACTGGAATCTTGCCTCCATCACCCAAATGATGGATCGTGTCTCAAAATCTATATTATCCACGATCTCACCATACATGAGGTTCGCGATAAAGCCAGATGACATGTTCCTATGGGACTACACTGACTCAGTGACGACACATGTGTGAGGGACCACTATAAAGCATTTCCAGTAGGTGCCCCCTTTGACTGAAATGCGTGCAATTGCCAAGAGCGTCCCTCTATGTCGCACTTCACATCGTAGCATCTTGGGTTAGACTTGACGACTGTGAATATACGTCGCACCGACAAAGCCCGGAATTTGACCGCCTCCTGCACAACCTCATTGTATTTGTATATAGCTTCTTACTTGACCTCACTCTGGTCGTACTCCCACGGCACACGGGAGCCTTCATTAACGACGATGTTATCAAACTGTTATGTGTTCCACTCGGATGGAATCGTCTGCTGGTTTACAACATCCTCGTCGTCGGATCCTTCATCTTCTGACAATGCTATGTAGTCCGGTCTTCGAGATCCATCCTTTGTACTAGGGCTTTTAGCTCCTCACCCTCGTCAGCAAACCCACTAGTTTGACTGATTGAAGGAGTTTCTTCCACAGGGTCTTCATCAATAGCATCAACAACTCCAGAACCTTTGGCCATTGTGTGCACCGCGTTGTGGCTGGAGTCCCCGACTTCTTCTTGGCATTACCACCCCTTCTTGTTCAGCTGCCGATGTAGGAGTGAGCTTGGCATATGCTTAGGCCAGAAGGATCAAATCCCACTATTCCTCCCTCACCCTGCGTACATATAACTGCCATGACCTTATTCCTTTGAGTTGTACTGACTCCCAATATGTACCTTGTGGTGCTCGGTTGGTAAGGCAACTCAATCTCATATCATATACAACATGGTACAAATCGAATATGTGGAACAACCACCGCATCATAGTACCTCATGTACGCTGCTCTGATCTTGTTAAGGTCATGATCGCTGATTGAAATAACACAAATCAATCACCTCGGGACCCTCAAGAATAGTCTCCCGGCTATTGTAAATTTTGAAATTGGTGGCGTCCAACATATTTGACGTATTGCACCGTACACAAGATTTTCACGATTAACTACATATCTAAAACTAAACTACTCACTAAAAATGATTATGTACAACATACTACACTACGTAACCGTATATCTAAAACTATGTAATCTATTTGGTTAAAATAATTACCCAAAAGGTGGACGACCGGACGGGTAGTGCTTTGCTAGCTTCTCTCCTCCCATCTCGTCCTCTCTGCCCTTCTCCCTTCCCTCCCTTTCTTTTTCTGTTTTTATGAATAAAAGTGAGTTATGCTAGAATTTTGGGGTCTTTTATATGATAGATTGTGTCGCCATTTGGAATGGCGACAGAGATTTGTGGGATCTTTGTCGTCATTTGAAATAGCGATAGGGTCTTGTCACGGTTGGAGTGACAATAGAGCTCTGTCGTCATTTCAACTAGTGACAGGGAAATCTCTGCTGTATTGTTCTAGACTCTGTCTCCATTCTCTAGGTTACTCTCGCTATTTCGAATGGCGATAGAACGATCTCGCTATTTCGAATGGCGACGGTAGCCTAATTTTGTAAAAAAAAAATTACTATTTATTTTTTGTAAATTTTTTTAAAAATAATATTATTTCAAAAAAAAATCCTGAGTTGAGCATTCCCATGTTAGCCGGTGATCATGGCCGGGCCAGATCAATCTGCCCGCTCGCCAGCCGTGCCGTCACCTCGAGCACTTCGTTAATCTCCGCCGTCCCATCCGCGCGTGGCTATAACCCGATTTGATCCAGTTATCGGGATCTTCGGTATCCATAATGTCACAGGCTACATCTCGCAGATACAATATTATATAGTATCATGTTTAATATTGACTTTTGTTAGCTTTTCGAGTCAAAACCTACCCGCATATATATACAACTAGATACCTACGTGCGTCTTGACACACGGAGTCGAACTTCAGAGCCAGCGATAGAAGAAATCAAACATGATTTAAAGTATAGGATTGTGGTTCAGTATATAAAGATAGTTAGAAGCTAGAGCAAGCAAGAGTGGTCCCTTTGGTGCAAACTAAAGGTTCTAATAAGGAAGCACAATGAAAGAGACCTCTGCAGCACCTAGAAAAAGGTAAGTGTGCTCAGCCAATGCTAAAGACCACGGTAGTTGTTTCCTGCAATATATAAATAGTACAAAAATTAAGATGGGCTCATTTGAATAAGCCACCGCTCTAGATCATAGGCACGCAGTCAAAAATGTAAACTGCACTAAAGGATAAACAAAGCAAAATCTACTGAGGTACTAAAAAAATAAATGAATTGTATCAACATCTGGATTATATATTTTTTGTGAAGAAATTATGAATGATTATGAAACATGACATTAGGAGAAAATTAAGAATTAGTGTGAATCTATTCCAATCAAAGGTGAAAGAAGAATCGAATATTTAGTAATCAAATCATTCATTCTTTAGATCTTATGAAAAAAGGACTAATCGGACAAGAATAAAGAGTCCCATTCTACATGCCAATACCAACATGCTTTTCTATAAGAATCATAAGTCCCTGTGTACAACTGAATTTCAAGGCCACCAAACGCAATTTGAATCGCATTAGCGATGGAAAATTGGAGCCAACACAGAAATAACTATGTCGTTCTATTTGAAGAAAAACAAATAAAATTACATATGATACCTTCAGTAGCTGCTGCCTTGGTGATAAATTTTGACTACTCATTTCAGTTGTACATAGAAATCAGAGACCTTTAGAAAGGTGAAGCTAATATTGTTTAGTCAATAGGTCACCTAAACAGACCCGGGCCAAATTTTGCATTTTTCAAACATCCTTTTGAATACGTATACCATACTAGCATATGCGAGGATAGATAGATAGGTAGATAGGCACTGAAGTACTGACGAGATCTGATAACCTCGACTCTGAAGACTCGAAGAGGGAACGTAATATTTGAACTCAAGACAAATTAAATAACAACAACACCTCCAAATTGGTATCGATGCTCACTTGAAGATCCTTCAATAGTTTTGTCAACGTATTCAGTAGGTTCTCAAACTCTCTAATCTGAACGGAGTGATAACACAAAGTTTCAATGCACAAAAATACACCCATGTTAGAGCCTCATAGGAATAGACACTTGAAGTAAAAAAATTCTGAGAGAAAGACACTTCAATTAATTCTGAATGGCTATCTTCTTACAGGGCGAGATATGAAATGAAAAAAAAAGAGGAAAAGGAGCACCTGCTGAAAGAAGGCTTCGAAAGCAGGTTGCGCAGAACTTGTCGTATCATCCAACAACCATAGATCAACATCAACATTTCCCGGTGCTCGCTCCCATTTGCTGAGCTCAAACAAATCCTGTTAAACTGGAAACACAAAACACAAATATGAAATTAGTTTTTGTTGTTACAGAATTAGAGATATAGATACTTGTGCAGGAGAACACATGAAAGGCTATGAATTTGCACCCATATCTGAAATCAAGGCCTAGGGATAATAAGCTAATATAGTTTTTGGGATCACTTCCCGAATGAAGAAATCTATGGATTACAACTAAAATTCCTAAACCATAAGACTATGAAGTAAACGAGCATCCCAAACTTGTAGTGCCAAGAAGATTTTAATTCTACGAAGTATTGGAGTGGAGCATGCAAGCCTAAACATCCCTAGAAATTTTCCTCACAAAACAAAACATCTCAAAGAATTCAAAAGATATAAACCAGCAATAAGAACATCGGGAACAAGATAATCTTGCTGGGATAAATCTTATGAAGGCTGATCCAATTATCCTAGGGTTTTGCCGTGAAGACCAGAGGATGGAGACGACGACAACGGGAGTAGGCAGTGCAGCGTGGACAACATCGTCCTCCTTGCCCTCGTCGTCGCCGTGGCCTAGGCCCAGACCAGGCGCGGTAGTGGCGAAGTAGTCGTCCTCGACGTTGGCCCATGACTTGGTGGTGAGAGGCACGTGCGCCCAGAAGAATTCCTTCTACGGCGAGTAGCTGCTGCCCCACCTCGTCCTGCTTCCTCCTGGAAGAGGAGCCCCCCTTGGCCTTGTCGCCACCACTGCCCTTCTTCTTCTTCTTCTTGAGCGTCTCGAGCACTACGAACACGTTGCCGGTGTTGAGCTTCACCTTCTCTGCTCCCCTCCTCCCTCCGCCCACCATACTCTCTCCCAAACTCGCGAATCCAACGAAACCTTGAATCTGAATCTGAATCTCGCCTCGACCAACCCAACCCAATCCCAAATCGGGCGGCCGCCGATCCAATGACGAATCGGCGGGATTCCTTCCACGCCCGATAGGGCGGGCGGAAGAGCTCATGGTGTGGCGAGGTTGGGATTGGGGAGGTGCTAGGGTTTTGAGACGGGAGACAATAGCCACGGCGTGCTTTGTCTATAGACAACTCCTTCCTCTCGCGTTTGTCTGGAGCAAAAAATAAAGAGGGGGTTGCTTCCTTGGCTGCTCAGGTTAAACTTATCTCTACAACTCTATCCGCGCTACAGCCCAACTGCGATGCGAACACGATAGGCCGACAAGAAGCAAGGCAGCAATAGTATGTGGCGTCGAGGGCAAGGCATGCGAGCGATGCGGCTGGCTCAGCAAGCAAAGCGAAGCGCAGCGGCGATACAAGGAGATGGCGTCGCGAGCGACAGATCCGATCGAACCAAGGGAGAAGGGTGCGTGGAATCCGACGGCCCATGAATTCCTGTCGACGTGACCCGTCTACGCTGCGTGGCTTTTAGCCTCCATTTAAATGGAACGCCGCCGCTACCCTTCTTCTTCTTCTTGAGCGTCTCGAGCGCCGCAAACAAATTGTCGGTCTTGAGCTTCACCTCCTCTGCTCCCCTCCTCCCTCCGCCCACCATACTCTCTCCCAAACTCGTGAACCCAACGATACCTCGAATCTGAATCTGAATCTCGCCTCGACCAACCCAACCCAATCCCAAATCGGGTGGCCATCGATCCGCAGCGACGAATCGAGGCGGGGATTCCTTCACCGTTGATAGGACGGGCGGGCCAAGAACCGTGGCTGGTGGGGTTGGGATTGAGGAGGTGCTAGGGTTTTGAGATGGGAGACAACAGCCGCAGCGTGCTTTGTCTATAGACGACTCCTTCCTCTTGCGTTTGTTTGGAGCAAAAGAGGAAGAAGGGGTTGCTTGCTTGGCTACTCAGGTTAAACTTATCTCCGCTTATCCGTGCTACATTCCAACTGCGATGCGGATGTGATAGACTGACAGGAAGCGAGGCAGTAGCAGCATGTGGCGTCGAGGGCAAGGCATGCGAGTAGAGCGCTGGCTCGCTGCGAACGAGGAAGCGTGCACACGCGGTGAGACGAGGTGATGGCGTGCGAACGCACCGATCACTACTACAAAAAGGCTAATACTGACGCCATCATGCATTTCGCTGACCAAAACCGCTCAGATATATGC